>OY754474.1:18968816-20218816 GCA_963575645.1 Xanthostigma xanthostigma
GTTGGCTTTACAAAAAATAATTGATAATAACAAAAAAGTAAACTTTATAAAAAATAAACTTTATATTATGTTAAATAAACAATAATTACACAGGCCTGCGATGGATTTCCCCTTAAAAAACTAATTAGAAATTTGGGTTGGTATTAGGTACTAAGCTACCAAAAAAATAATAAAAAAATTGCATCACGTAAATTTTCTTGATAATTATCAACGTTTATTGCAAATTGAACGCAAATTAATTTTTTGCCCGAAATTGTCTTTCGCATTTGGAATTTTGACACCCCTTTCCACCTGGCGCCTAAAACGATCTCTCCTCTCGCTCTACTCTAGGGTCGGCGCTAGAAGGTAAGTGAAAAATCCGTTTTGGATAGGATGTTCATAAAATACGTTCTTAGTGAGTGTCTGCGTCGAGATTTCAAGTCGATTGGGGATATAGTTTTGGAGATCTCGTGAAGAGTCAGTGGTATTTCGCAAATATATTCAAAATCTATTTCAATAGGATCGATTCATATCATGGCGTCTGATGCATGTACAAAATTGACTGTGAAATACAGCCAGACAGACAACGATATTTCGCCGTAAGAATACGAAATCCTAAAAAGAGGAGTGGATTTCGTACGTTGACTGCAACATATATACCTTATCTGTGTATCTGTTTATAGAATTAAATCGCACCTGTCGCGTAAATAAAGATGAGTTACAAAAACTTGTTTTTTTTAATAGTATATCCGATATATAAAGTTATATTATAGACCTTTGTCTCTGCGGCACGCATGCTGCACAAACCACAAAACGGGACAGCGGTTTACATACTGCCCAAGTTACGAAATTATGTCACAATTATAAGACATGCCACTGCCCTCATTGCATGCAATTAAGTTATTCAAGAGTTTCGAGGAAGTTAAAATTTGTGGTAGGAATCTACTAACAGCACGAGATTTTATTTTTTTTAATACCAACAAAGAATAACCAATGGTATTGGTTCCAAAACATTAATAATAATTATGCACATTAGTTTTCCTTTTAAATTCTATTGTACCAGGAAACCTCTGCGTCTATTCCAAATATTCCAGAAAACTTTCGTGCCTACATTTATCTCCGATTTTTATTGCGATTGAAAACCTTTTCCCCTATCTGAGTTATGTTTAAATATCTTTTCCCCTAATCTTAAACCCAAATATCTTTACGTCGATTTTAAATACCTGAAAACCTTTCATCAAATCTAAAAACATTTTAAACCAGTGTCTCCAGATATTTAAAATTCATCTTCAAGTTTACGTATTATATATTTTTTTTCTTATTACAAATATGTTTAAATACGTTTGTTTTAATTCTAAATACACTGAAAGACAATCTAAATATATCCAAAACCATTTTCTCTCATTCTAAAACTAGATACGTTTCCCCCAATTCTAAATGTTCTTAAAAACATTATTATAAATAGCTTAAATGCCTCGCTTGGATTATAATATCCTTAAATACTTAAATACCCCGATATATAAATATGTCTGGATGCTAACGATCACTTTTCGAGCATCTATAATCTACAACAGATCTAAATATGTCAATTACAAGTTAACGCTAAAACGACACGATTTTAATTAAACTCGCTTAGTTTTACTGTAAAAACTTCTGCAATTGACATATTCATACTTTCGTTTTTTTATTTGAATTTTAATATTGCCAGCAGCAATTTTTGCTATTTTTCGCAGTACTATTGCCATCAGTTTGTCTATAAGGTAGACTTATAAAACAATATGTACCTACTAGAATATTTTGCATGATTTTTGTGGCATTAATGCGGGCGAAGCCGCAGGTAAACGCTAGTTATCTTAGAAGCCAGTCCGTAGAAAAATTGTAAAAAGAATTCATATAAAACAGTATCACAGTAAGATCGTGATGCATCATAAAGGATATTGTGTTGCAATAGCGCCATATGGTGTTACACGATTGAAAGAAAAATCAAAACAAAGTGTTTTTTTTTCTCATTTCACCCCCTTTATAATTAAATAAGGGTGAAGGTCAACGATTGTATCCCTGGCGCATATATATTATAGCACGGCAGTGGAAGGATTTCTGGTAACGTAGGTCCATTCCCACCTGTGAATAAATAAAAGAAAAAAGACGGACAGATTTCTCAAAACGGTGGATTGTTTGGGCTATACCGGTGTTATTTTGGGCCCATAGTGATCAGAGAGGGTACAGCTCCACTTCTTCTACTGTTCTGAGAAACTTGTGCAGAAATGTAACAAAGAAAAGAATATGCAGTGGGTCGATAACAATTATATTTCATAATCACTTCAAAAAAACGTGTCGGTGACAAGGTACAAAGAAATCTGATTTACAAGTACATTCTTAATATTAACAATATCATTTGATCATGATTGACAATTAGAAACTGGGGGTAGAACCCTGACGAGGTGATCACTTAATTATCTAGGGAAGTACATTTAATAAGGTTGCTTAAATTAAAAAAAAAAATAATAAAACGTGAAAGAGGAAAAGAAAACTAGGCGTGAGCGTCATACCTTTTTCTGAAGAGTACTTACTTGCACTTGAACAATACTTATTCTAGGAATACTTTACATAATTCGTGAGTGACTACGGGTATTTAGGCGCTTCATGGTAGTACCATGAAGTCTAAATTCGGTTTGGAGAAGAAGCTTGAAGATGATTCTGTGGTTTATTCCATGAGCGTCCTTTTCATGCGACTACACCGAATCCCGGAAAACAACTTAATGTTTGTTATTTTTCCCGTAACTAATCAATATTGATTTTAATTATTTCAAACCTAACAACTATTGTTTGTCACTTTTTCACTTTTAAAAATCACAGATACCGCGTATTTAGAGTCAGACGACTGGATCACACGATAGACACCCTTATGTTTATAAGCCCAAGCCACGCGATCCAAATCGTACCGCGCATGCAAATCCCGCGAATTTAGTGATTTGATTTCCTTATTTATTTATTTTATTATAATAATTTTTATGCTAATATTAAAAAATTGTCGCGGTGCTATGGCACCACGTGACAGGCTCCCCCTCTTTAGTGATTAGGAGGTACTCCGCTATACTACTAACTGTACATACAACAAGAAATTCACAACAATGAATTTATCTTTGTTGTAACTAAGTCAACAATCACTTGACAATCTACCATATCCCATACTATGGCAGTTGAAGTGTGCTCTTCATAAATAAGCTCTAATTAAATTTAACTAAATCTAAATTGATCTAACGAGATGAAACAACCACCGATAATACGGAAATTATGGGGTCGTAACCTGACTGGCTGAAGGAGACAGCTTAAACGTTAGACGAAATTGGGCCTTAGGAAAGCGCCGGAATGTAAACAAGGACAAGCTTATAATCTAAAACAAAGGACGAGAATAACGAAATAACACAGGGAGAATTCTTTATTTAGGAAAATAAAGCATAACTCAGGTACGAAAAATAACTTAAACTTTTATTGTTAGTAATAACCTAACCTAACAACACTTGACGTTTGACAGATGTCAGCTGTCTGACATTGAACTTGAAATTAAACTAGAGGGCAATGACCTCGGGTGAATTTTTCAATTGTTAACAGACGGAATTTTCTTCAGATGTTCAATATGAGATTTAAACATCTTTTTGGAGGATGGATCTTGAAGGATGCAGCTAACAGGACTCGTAAATTCTAAAATTACACGGGGATTACTGTAACGAGGACAAAGTTTGAGGTGAAAATTCGGTTTCATTTTGTTATAATGTAACCTTTGTACAACAAAATCGCCGACTTGAAACTTCGACTGCAACGAACGGTTTTTATTGAAATATTTCGCTTGTAGATCATGTGATTTTGACAGAGCTAGGCGAACTTGATTTTCGGAAGGCAAGGCGTCTTGTTCCCACACCGATGACAAATTCCATTGTAAATCGAGTGGAAATTTGATTTCTCTTGACAAAAATATCTTACAAGGTAAATTTTTAATACTTTCATGATATGAAGAATTATTGGCGAAGGTTATGTGATTTAATAACAAGTCCCAACTGAGATGATCGTCAAACTTTTGTTGAAGTAAAATTGACAGAGCAGCTCTAACGTTTCGTATTACTCTTTCTACAGCATTGGACGAAGGATGATAAGGCGAACTGTGAATGACACGTGAACCCCAGGAAGTACAGAATTCATTAAACTTGTTTGACGTAAACGAAGTCGCGTTATCGGAAACTATTTTAGTTGGTGGACCATACGTGGTAAAGACTTGATGCAGACATTTTATTATCGACGTGGAACTGGAATCAGGAATCGCGTAAGTTATTAACCACTTGCTGTAACTATCCAGAATTAGAAGAACATATTTATTCCCGGAATGTGATTTGACAAGCGGTCCCATGAGATCAATGTAAATTTTATCCCACACAGATTGTGGAGGATTAGACGACATAACTACTTTATCAGGATGTTGATCTGATTTATGCGTTGCACAGAGCATACAATCTTTAATAAATTGACGAACCTCAACAAACATGCGCGGCCACCAAAATCTTCGTGATATTGAACGATACGTCTTCGTGACTCCGGGATGACTGGCGATTTGTGAATTATGAAACTGTTCCAATATTTCTTTCTTGGAGGCGGACGGAACAACAATACGTCGACGACGGTTGCGGCCTACGAGTCGAACCAGGAAATTCTTGTGAATAGCGAAATTTTTCTGAGGTAAACCTTGATTAATTTGACTTTTAAGGCGGTTTAACTCAGGATCTTGATCTTGCAGGATATTAAGTTCGGTAAACGGATTTTTAATTTCCGTAATGGGATTGAGAAAATTTGATTGTATTGCATTTTTCTCAGAAGTTTCGGATTCAGCTACCAAACGGGATAAACAATCGGCAGTACAATTTACTTTACCGCGAATATGTTCGACTTTGAAACTGAAACGACTGATGCGAAGTAACCACCTACCTACACGACCTAAGTTGCGGGGGTGCTGAATTAACCATTTGAGACAGGAACTATCTGTCTGAAGAATAAAAGTTTGATGCGAGAGGTAAGATTTCATTTTTTCCATAGCCCAAATACATGCTAAAGCTTCTTGTTCGTACGTACTGTATTTCTTCTCGGCGGATGTCAAACGTCGGCTTGCGTACTGGATCGGGTGTAGACCATCTTCAAAGGATTGTAAAAGAACACAACCAACATGATTTTGACTAGCGTCGGTTTGCAGAATGAATTCGCGTTGAAAATCGGGAAAACGTAGAACTGGTGAACTTGACAGAGCTTCACGAAGTTTGCGAAAAGACTGAATATGCGTTTCCGTTAAATTATATTTGACATTTTTCTTCCGTAGATCATTGAGTGGCGACATTATCTGAGCGTATTCGGGGATAAACTTAGCGTAATAACCAACCATTCCAATAAATGTTTGAAGCTGTTTCAAATTCTTCGGGATTGGCAAATTCTTTATCGCTTCTACTTTGTCGGGATCCATGGAAAGACCGTTGCTTGAGACACGATGACCCAGGAAGTTGAGTTCGCTTTGGGCGAATTTTATTTTATCCGGATTCACGGTAAGATTAGCTTCTTTTAGACGTCTTAACGTTTCTCGAACGTGTACCATATGAGATTCCATATCGGGACTGTATATTAATAAGTCGTCGAAAAATACAATCACAAACTTGTATCTTAAATCGGCAAAAATGTCAAACATCAGACGGTTTAGAGCACTAGGTGAAATAGATAGCCCGAACGGAGCCTTATGAAATTTCCACTGGCCTTCAGGTGTGACGAACGAAGTTAGACTCTTTGATTTGTCAGATAATTCAACTTGGTAAAAGGCGCTGTTTAGATCCAACGTGGTGAAAACTTTGGCGTTTTTTAAGCACTGGAAAATATGCTCAATCGACGGAACAGGAAAACTATCCATGACAACCTTTTTGTTTAACTGGCGATAATCAATACAAAGTCTATAACCTCCACTTGATTTCTTGACAAGAAAAGCCGGTGAAGCGTAAGGGGATTTACTAGGTGAAATAACGCCTTTATTCAAAAGATCACTAATATGTTCCCTCATTATTTTAGCTTGAGGTGGGGAAAGTGGATACGGGGCCTTTCGGACTGGAATATCGTCAGACAAATGAATTGAATATTTGTAATTTTTAGCTTGACCTAGTTCTTCGGTAAGAACTTCTGGAAATTCTGCAAGCAAACTACTAAAGTTGGCCGCATTTGAATCTATACTGGTAACGTGATCCAGGGAGAAGGTTTTGGACGAAGCGGGTAACGGTACAAAGGGAATGACGTGAGAGGAATCGAATTTGAAAGAAAGATTATTCTCGGTACAATTAACGTTCGCACCCATTTTGCATAAAGAATCATAACCTATTATGACGGGATACGACAGAGCGTCGAGAACTAGGAAATCAATCTTCCAGGTAAATTTACTAATAGTAATGACTACTGTTAACGTGAAATTAGATCTCGCGATAGAACTGTTGGCTACTTGGGCATAAGAAATCGAATTTGTGATCGTACCTATTTTTAACGATGACAAATAATTAGCAAGTTCGGAATTGATGTAGTTCTTGGTAGAACCGGTATCAAGCAGTGCCGAAGCTCGAATATGTTGAAAGTAGAGATAAACTAGAGGGATCGTAGAGCTACTTGATTGACTTGGGGAATTATAGGAATAATTCGGGACGGGAGAAGTCAATCGAATAGACGTATTTACAGGAGAGGACAAGTTAGCTGGAGGGGGGTGGTTTGAAAGGGGTGACTTATTAACTAATGTGGTTAACCGGGGAAAGACATTAATTTGTTCTACATCTTTCGGTTTACTAAAAATTTTGACAACGCTATCTCACCCTTGAGAGGGCAGGATAGCCTTAGGTTCAGAAGGAGAAGGACGTGGGGGACGAACCGGACACTGGGCTATAAAGTGACCTGGTTGTTTACAATATCGGCAACAAGGGGATAAATTAGGAGCGACAAGTCCGGTTGAATTGGGGTGAGTGTACGTTTTACGTTGACGTTCAACTACTCTCAAATGTTTTATAAGCTGGTGAAGCTCAGCTAAACAAGTTGGGGTATCTCTGAATTGTAGATAATTAAATGTGGATTCGTTTTGGTTAAGCCAAATGCGCGCAATTATCTCCGATTCAGACAGGCTAGGACCCAATAATTCGACGTATTTCAAGACGTCTTCAGCATATTCGGGAAAATTCTCAGAGAGGTTCTGACGCCTACTGATATAGCGTTCTATTAGCATAGCCCGATCTATAGAAGTGGTGAAATGGTCTAGAATAAGATTTTTGAGCTGTGTCCATTCGAGTTCAGAATAGACATTAAGTCTCCACCACTGTCGGAGGGGTCCGTCAGTCTTAGTGCCTAAACTCTTTAACAAAATATGAAATGGAACTAAAGCGAATTGACTCACGTTCTCGATTTCTAACAGGAATTGTATCAAAATGTCAAGATCTGTACCTGTAGCGGTAGGTACGTTACGCAACAAGTCCCGGATATCGCCCATATTTGCATGCGAAGCGGTATGATTTGGAACGGAAATAAGAATTGGCTCGGACTTACTCGGTGAGTGCACTGGAGGATCGTCCATCGCCGGCGGAGAGTCTGGAAGTTCAGCGGTGGTCGGAGGCGGACCTGGAGATTTGCTTTGGCCGGGTGTCGGCGGAGACTTTGGGCTGCGGCAGGACTTATGGCGCGGCATGGTCGACTGGAAGACGTGGAATCGGACAGGAACAGGACTCAGGAATTAACTACGCTCCTTGCTACCAATTATAGCACGGCAGTGGAAGGATTTCTGGTAACGTAGGTCCATTCCCACCTGTGAATAAATAAAAGAAAAAAGACGGACAGATTTCTCAAAACGGTGGATTGTTTGGGCTATACCGGTGTTATTTTGGGCCCATAGTGATCAGAGAGGGTACAGCTCCACTTCTTCTACTGTTCTGAGAAACTTGTGCAGAAATGTAACAAAGAAAAGAATATGCAGTGGGTCGATAACAATTATATTTCATAATCACTTCAAAAAAACGTGTCGGTGACAAGGTACAAAGAAATCTGATTTACAAGTACATTCTTAATATTAACAATATCATTTGATCATGATTGACAATTAGAAACTGGGGGTAGAACCCTGACGAGGTGATCACTTAATTATCTAGGGAAGTACATTTAATAAGGTTGCTTAAATTAAAAAAAAAAATAATAAAACGTGAAAGAGGAAAAGAAAACTAGGCGTGAGCGTCATACCTTTTTCTGAAGAGTACTTACTTGCACTTGAACAATACTTATTCTAGGAATACTTTACATAATTCGTGAGTGACTACGGGTATTTAGGCGCTTCATGGTAGTACCATGAAGTCTAAATTCGGTTTGGAGAAGAAGCTTGAAGATGATTCTGTGGTTTATTCCATGAGCGTCCTTTTCATGCGACTACACCGAATCCCGGAAAACAACTTAATGTTTGTTATTTTTCCCGTAACTAATCAATATTGATTTTAATTATTTCAAACCTAACAACTATTGTTTGTCACTTTTTCACTTTTAAAAATCACAGATACCGCGTATTTAGAGTCAGACGACTGGATCACACGATAGACACCCTTATGTTTATAAGCCCAAGCCACGCGATCCAAATCGTACCGCGCATGCAAATCCCGCGAATTTAGTGATTTGATTTCCTTATTTATTTATTTTATTATAATAATTTTTATGCTAATATTAAAAAATTGTCGCGGTGCTATGGCACCACGTGACAATATATACCTACACTATATGTAAATGTAATAATAATAACGCTGTATAGTTTGACTGTGATGAGGGGGCTGGGGGAGAGAACAGGTGTTCTGTGGATCAAGAACAACAGGTGGATGGATAAAAAAAAACAACACACACATGTAGATAAAAGAACATCGGGTGTGTTATTCTCACACGCAAAGTGAAGGGGTTTGGCCAAAAAAAAAATGACGTATTAACCAACAAACATTCTATTTTATTTTTTATCGGCATTCTCACCAGGAAGAAGTTTTCGATTCTCGACACAAACATTAGCGCGGACCTCGGGAACAGGGAGTCATCTGGGGAAAAAAACAAGCGAGCGGCACATAGGATATGTTATAATTCTCTCACATCCCCTATAAAATAGTAGTTTTTCATGCTGTATAGCAGTCGTGAAATGACGCATTTCACACTAGTAATGTAAAGCTGCTTAAAGTAAAATAAACTCATTCCCGTTTCTGCCTCGCATAGGCTGAGCTGCCGCATTTTGTTTGCAGTGTGTGTTTAGCATCCTCGATAACTAGTTTCATCAGACAACAGTTGGGTTTTTCGGGGGAGTTTTTTCCAACTCACACAATCCACTGAAATAGGAAGCATATAGGATGAATTGAGAACCAAACAGCGGTTCAGGATTGGTATCAAATCGAAAAATGTTTGGTACAAAAGATATTTACTTTGATCCAAAGAACAATAATTCGAGATAAAAAATATAGGGTTCTATTTAAAGAAAATGGAGGTTATCTTGGTATCCACTAAATGAAAAAACACTACACCAATGTCCTTCCCCTTTAATTCCTTGCAATATATGTCCGAAACTTTTCTTTTGAAAACGCTTCCTCGTCGAGAAACGGTAATTCCTGTACCGGCCATCTTGTTGAGGTTTTCCATGGTTTCCTTCAATAATTCCAGATAAATATCGAGATGGTTCCTTAGTCAAGGCCATGGCCGATTTCCTGTCAAACTCCTATCGTCAAAAATTTGCCTACATTATCCCTATTTTCTAAAAATTCCTTCATTCGCCCGTTGCTATTAATTAAGTAGAAGTTTAAAAAATGTAGAAAATAACGGGAAGTGTGATAGATGGAAAAAAATCGTGCGTTGGCGTCTAGAAATGGAACGTTAAAAGCATTATTATTACGAGATAAAAGGATGTTCGGGTTTTAAAAATCCACCCTGTATAAACTTTTGTAATGTGCAACTTGTCGTTTAAATTGAATTAATTTATTAGTAAGCTCAAACAATCAGTGTAATGCAACAACAATATGCAAATGAGAACACAATTAATTAATAATTGTACGTGTAACAATGTGAACATAATGGAAGAAACAGTTGATAGCTGACATAAACTATGGAGCCATTGATGATCGCTCTATGACCAAGGCTATTTTGAACACGAGTCCAATTTATTTTACTTAAAATATAAATGAAATCCTAATTAACGATATAATATATAATGTTTAATGTGCACAAGAATTCCTTTCCGTCTCACCCATTTCCTGTTCCGATTCAGTGCAGAAGCGTTCGATGACTTTTGCATTTTCAAGGTTATATTTATAAAGTGCAGAAAACATATTCGAAGGGAACCTTTGTAATTAATGCACGGAGGAAATTAGCTCATTACATAATTTAATTAAAATTGTTATTTTAGGTAAAATTTTTATCTGCGACTGTGACGCAAGTAGGGAGAATCAGCGGTTATAAACAATAACTTGAACCATTTAAAATGTCTGACACCTCGAATATGTTCGACATATTCGAGGTGTCAGACATTTTAAACGGTTCATGTTATGTGTCAGAGAACATTATTTTAGCGTTTTGGTTGCAGTTTTTAAGCTATCCAATTAAAAAAACAAACAGTATCTATAAATTTTTACATGTCAAAACGACATCTTTCGGAAAATTTAAAGGGAAAATCAAGAAAAGTCATAGAGAAAATAGGTGTCAGACTAGGCCTAATGAAGCCATATACAAAGTTTGGGGAGAGTATGTGTCAATAAAATTTTTGCCGACGGGCACTCTGACTATTATTAATTACATAAAAACACAGATAAATTCCAAGCAAGCAGCCTTGAGGTTATACGTAAAAACACGAATGACAGCTGTTCGCGACTATTAGCTAAAATGTAATAGAGTTGCGACATCTAAACAACAGTTGATAGCTCTTTAACTATATAGTATACAGTGTATGTGGATTACTCTTCAAATCGGAAGTTTGTAAGCAGAAAGCATTAAAATTCACCTTACTTGAAGGTTCTGTTTCAGTTGAATTTTTGCCTCATTTTATGATATGGCCCCCATTAAATACGTTCCCCTTCAAGGAAATTTCTTTTTCGGTGATTTGTATCAGCCCAATTACATATTGTGCTGATACTTATAATTTTATTGCACTTAAAAAATTCACAATTACACTGTTTACTATATAGTAGGTAACCATAGAAACTATGAGAAATGATACCCCATTGTCGCCATGTTTTTAAAGCTCCACCCATTTGAAGGAACCCAATAATATTTTTTTTTTGTACGTTACTGAAGTACGGTCCTGTTTCTTCCTAAAATATTGCATCGCATTATCATAAAAGAGGGTTAGTGATTTTAAATACTACATGATTTGTCTAATAAGAGTCTACGATGATCACAATCTAAGCTCATTATCAATTCAAATTACTTTAAAAAGCCCTGAATAATATGAATTATGCAAATCTATCAATAAAATAATTAAAGTTCTTCTCAAGACGAACAATTCTTACAACTAAATTTTTATTAATTACTTTTAGTAGCATAAACTACTTTAACAAAAAAATTGCACTTATAATTTATTATTATATCCATAATAATTACATATTCATATGTTTCAGGCTTTTATTACTTTATTAACCGGAAATTAGTTTTGCTTTTTTTTGTAATATGAAATAAAATGGCCAATTATTAAATAATAATATTGTTCATACAACCAAGTAAAGCACTTTTTTTTATTTAAATATTAAAGACTGTCTGTTTCTCAGTTCGTTAGTTTCAGTCAGTCGCGTGTTACGACTCTTGTTGATATTTATTGACGTAATTAAAAACGTTATATTTGATAATAATTTTCATTGTATGCTTGTTTTCTAAGGCCACCTACAGTTAAAAATGTCTGAGCCTAGTTCCTTCATAATATTTAGTTTTAACAATATACTAGCGGTCTCGCCCTGTTTCACCCGGATGCAAAAGAACGAATGGGGGGTAGGGACAAGAGTACGCACTTCATCTTAGTTTACCGAGATTAATGCTGTGTCCAAATTTCATGATGATCGGAGTTACCGTTTAAAAGTTTTTGTCGGACGGAGAAATTTTGAGTTACATTTTGCAACATTTTTCATTGACGCTCCGTTCCTATTGGTCGTAGCGTGATTTTAAATAGCCTATAGTCTTCCTCGATAAATGGGTTATCCAACAAAAAAAAATTCAATTCGAACCAGTAGTTGCTGAGATTAGCGCGTTCAACCAAACAAACAAACAAACTCTTCAGCTTTATATATTAGTATAGATTTATCCAATAAATTCTTCAATTGTTCAATTGGAACCTAAGAGCTGGGGGTTTGATGAATACGTCATGATAAGCAAAGACATCCTTAAGATTATTATATACAATCTAAAGGCCGCTGCACACGAGGGTGGTTTTGCCACTGCTGGGACTTGCGCACTGACTACGAGGATGGAAATGACATCACCGCGAGCGACATGGACAAACGCCCACAAACAAACATGGCGTCGTAGCGTGCGTTCTGTTCAGAGACAATAAACGTTCGCTTTTGTTAACATTCGAACATGACATTGCGCTTCAAAGCCAGCTTGAATACGCGCATCGTGTGAAGCGAACACACGAAAGTCGTCATGAAATCCAGGGCCCCAGCACGCTCGAAACTTAGCGGCAAAACCAGCCTCGTGTGCAGCGAACTCGAGGTTATTTTTTACGAACTCACGGTATATGTTTCATCAACAATTATTTATATCACATATAGTGAGTTTATATAACAAATACAGACGGCGATGGCCGATGACCATTTACTGACATCGGCCACGAGAGCCACCTGCTTGATGTATGATGCATTCACCAGCTGGCTTCAACTCATCGCGAGACAGTGGCCACCTAAAGCCATCCACGCACGATTACAATTTATTTACAGAAATCTAAATGACAGTAAGAACTGTCTTTGTAACCCTCTATATAACCTCCGTAAGTGAGAAACAGAAACCTCTATAAGAGAAAGACGTTTTTCTATATAACTGAGACTACTACTTGCCTGTACCTAAGCAATAGTCGAACGTATTAATAGTTCCACAAAATTTAAGAATGAGTCATAAATAGCATTGTTTTTGTATCATTGGTTTTTTGACGTGATAACGTCTTATAAATTGATGAAACACCAATCTTATAAATTGATGAAACACCGGCTGCATGCACGAAAAAGTGTCACGTTCCGAAATGTGTCCCGTTCCGAAATGTGTCCCGTTCCAAAATGTGTCACGTCCCGAAATGTGTCACGTTCCGCCTGACTTAAATATGATATTCGAGCGGAATACGTTATCACGTAAAACTATCGTCCGTAAACCGACTTTACAGACAACCAATTTTTTGTTTTCTTTTTTTAGCATCTAATATGTCGAATAATCATGTTTATCACTACATATTTGCTGTATTTTTATACACCTCTATAAATGAAAAACGACACTCCTGTACCTGTATAACGTCGTTGGTTCTGTAATAGCTCCTATGTGCATAGTTGGCAGATTTTACGATTTTTTAGATGAAAATATTCAGGAAACGAAGCTCTATACACTAGTAATACCTCCAAATTAATTTTACAGTAACCAACAAGGAGAAATAACTTTTCTGTGAAAAGTTGTATCAAATAATTCCTCCCATGTGCCAATAAATCCAAAATTAAAGTTAAATATTTTTAAAGAAAATACTTCGTCTTAATTAAACATGTATAGTGAAGATAAGTATGAATTAGTAATATACCTCTGAAATTGCTAGTTCTTACCATCCATTGCTGAAATAACCACTGTTTAGCCTTTCCTGCAAATTTTACTTTTTTACATAGGAGGTATTACACAACCAACGACGATAAGCTAGAAACTCGGGTTAGTGAAAAACCTCCGTAAGCGAAAAAGAGATCGCGGTCCCTTGAACTCCTGCTTATCCAGGTTCGACTGTACATGATTTATGATTAAAAACAATTCTATTACTTTGACAGTTGGTGGTCTGAATAAATAAATGTTAGTGGTTCCGTGAGCTTCATACTTAAATCATATGCGAACGGTTTTATTACAGTATTGCAGCTTGGGCTTTGATATGCTCCATGCTGTTGGGGAAGGGGTGCGAGCGGAGAAGAGCAATTATGGGCACGCGACCTGTTGCTTCCTCCAATATCGCGTCATCATCAGCGCGGGAAATGTACACTTCGCAGCAGAAACTCAGTTATGTGGAGCCCCCCCCCCCCCCCCCGTGGGGCATCATCAAGGAAACAAATAATATGGCTGCAGAACCAGCAGCCATATTTTGTTTATAGGTTCTTCTGGATTTTTTAAATGATTCTTATCTGAATAAAAATGTTAAGTGAATGTTAAAATTGCAAGATTTTTACTGACTTTTTACTGACCTTAGAGTGTGATCGTATTCTGACGGAGAAATTCTAAGGTTCACTTTAAAAAGGATTGTTTTTCTTTTCTTATTAGAAAAATATTAACAAACAACTTTTTCTTCATATTTTCATCTAAAACTACGCTAAAATAGCAATATTGAAGAGATAAAAAAGTCTTTTATTCAACACGCGTGAGTAATATATAATTTCGGGGCTCTGCCTAAATTCGAGAGAAATAATAAATTACTTCATGTTGACGCGTAGAGTGCTAATAATGAGCCGAAACTGTACGATAATGTATTACTGCATAGTTTTTGAACCAATAGGAACGCGGTAGCGAGTCGAAACTGTAGAGTAATGAATTATTACTGCATAGTTTCTGGACCAATAGGAACGCGGTAGCGATTTGTATATATGAAAACAGCATCGCAATTCAGCGAATGTCAGGGCCATCTTGTGTGCATCGAGGGCGGTGGGTACGTCAATCAATGAAGTGATTTTTTATTTTTCCCTCTTTTATCAAAGCCCCGTTTACATATTACTCGTGCTAGTTGAATAAAGTATTATGTGCGATCATTGATCGAAGGAGAATATTTCACTCGCGTGTTAAATTTCACGCTCATGGAATCTTCTCCTTCTCTCACTAGTCGCATAATATACTATTTTATTGGATTTTATAAGTTGGTCTGGAATTTGATAGGCCTCTATAAGGCCCCAGGGGCTTATGTTCAAACCACTAGGGAGTCAATTATTTATCAATTCTTTGTTAAAATAAAATATTTTGATTTTGTAACAAAAGATTCAGAATATCCAAGATTAATTCTGTGTCACGAATGTTAAAAATTATTTCAATTTAAAACCACTCAAAAAAAAAAATAGATAGTTGATTAGCATAACTTAAACAACTGAAGCCCATCAGCATTTTGAATTATATATACGTAAAAAAATCAAGGTACATTTTATATGATTTGACATGCACGGTGTGCATTTTAAAAAGATTTCGGTCACCACCTGCCCTTTAAACAAAACACATCTATGCCTGCGCGCGCATCGTTTTAGGGTTGTTACTTGGTGATGCAAGACATCAAAAGAATACCTAGGTGATTTCTTTTCTTCGTCTTCAGATTATTTATGATAGGTGGCTTTGAATCAAGCAAAAGACAGCGCTACAGGCTCGTGCCTGAGCGTTTTATTCAAGGTGGCACATCAAAAAAACCACACATTTCAGACCATTTAACCCTTAAAAAAAATTATTCCATGAGCGCTTTTAGAAAATAAAGATTTTTTAATTTTATTTTAAAATGGATATATATGTCCATATTTAGAACACACAAGGCGTTTTTTTCTTGTACGAGAACTGATAGCGGTTACCTCTTGACCGATTTTTTTGACGTGATAACGTCTTATAACTTGATGAAACACCAGCTGCACGCACGAAAAAGTGTAACGTTCCTTACGTTCCGCCTGACACTGTGCGTGCAAGCGAGAGCGCAGTATGCTTCGGCCCAAGTTTGACAGCTACTAAAATTTAGGTTATGTATTACGGAACACGTTATCACGTAAAACTATCGTCCGTAAACCGACTTTACAGACAACCAATTTTTTTTAAATTAATAATATAAGTATATGTCTTGCTTCAGCCAAGTTGGGCAGGATTATTCCAACTTCAAAATTTATAAAATAAATGTATCACTACTATTTTGGAATTAAATAAATAAATAAAATAAAAAATAAAAAAATAAATCTGTGTAGAATTGCCAGCTCTACTTTCTTTTGCCAATTTAATAAAAAAAAACCAAAAAACACTCTTTTATAGCAATGTGGACTAAAAAATAATAAATAATTTTTAAATATAAAGATTTTGTTCAACAGCGATAGAAAGTCCCCCAACTCGATATCATTTTATTTTTTAAATAAGCTTTTCTCATTTTAAACTTATTCAAAAAATTAAATTATTTAATTTATAGACGCTGATCATTAGCGTCCGTTGAAAACTGAAAGTTTATGATATGCAATCCATATAGAAATTCCATAAAAATAACGACCCCCCTTATGAGTTCAGCTGTTCATCGTTCACGGAAATTTTAAATATGTCACTTCTAAAACAATTTCTTAGATTACTCACGAGATCACAATATATATTCAATAGCTCGTGCCAGTTTATACGCGACAAAAAGTAGGTAAGAAGATCGTCTTAAAAAAAAGGACTAAGAAGATGAGGAGGGATGAAGAAGAAGTGAAAAAAAAAATCCATTATATAAACATCAAGTTCATAATGGCTGCAGCGAGTGCCTTCAATCGAAAGGTCCAATTCCCGAATACATTCACTAATTATAACGACTATTCTTCTATGAAAGAATTAAGAGAGATGGACCGATAGCAAACTGGTTGTCAGAATTGGGTCTGTCGTAAATACGCAGCGGTGAAGAGCGGAAAGAAATGCACAAAGAAGTACCTTTTTATATAATCAGAACAGAGAAAGAAAAGTCCAGGTAAGTAAAAATAAGAATAATACTTAAATATAAAAGAAATAGCCACTGGCTGTTGCAGGTCCGGAATACCAACTGTTTAATAATCAATGCATTTCAACTGCATGTACATCCGAAATTAAGTCCATTGAAAATAACGAATGGTTTATTAAAACATGGGTTCTTATACTTGCAGAAGTTTTCGAGAGTTGAAATGACGGGACGTGGCAATCACTCTCACTTCTCGATAGTGATGTGTCCACATGACTCTTTATTGGGAGGTGAGTACGTACGCTCCGCTCACTAAAAAGAGTCGCTCAGAGCGAGTCGTTCAAAGGAGCGACACTAGACAGTACGCACTACACAAGTGTGCAGACTGCAGAGGTGTGATCTGTCATCAAGCATGCTCAGGAGTCATGTAGCATTGCACAGCACAATACACACCCTCAACTCTGAGTTCATTTTAATATGATTCTGATCTTATATTATTCGTATTTCGGATAAACTTTAAAGTATAATAAAAGCTGAACAATAATAAAGTTTGTTTTATTTATTGATGTTAAACATCTAGTGGCACGTTTGGATGGGAGTAAAACTGTGCAATTGGCGCGACAGTTTTATGAGAGGACGTTACGTTTGGATTAACCAATAACCATAGCTTTAGTTGAAGGTTTTTGCTAACCTTGTCAACCTCTAGTTGCGTCACTGAAATCAAAACATTACAACACGACTTTTGTTAACCATTCTTCTGAACTAGGATAAGAAATATGAGTAACTATAAGGAAATAGCTGTCAAATAAATAGAGGGCAAGTGTTTAAGTACCTAGTAATAAACTAGATCGGTTAAAAAGAAAGACATTAGCTTCGTAACGCCCAATTCCCAAAAAACCTGAAAAAAAATGGTCCGAACCTGTCAGCGTATGCACAGGAGGCAGGTGTTAACGACATGTACGCGTCCCTTGAGAAACCTATATTGAGTTTAAGGGCACACAGGGGTGCGCCATTATACCACGTAAGACTATATATTTATACAGGTGACGCAAAAATATCTTGCGAAAAAATTATTCAGATAAATCACGAAACGATTCTCGGTATGTCCACAGTGAACAATTCGTGTATTCTAATAGATACCAGCAAAATTAATACTTTCTCGTTCGACTCGAGATTTTATTATCGGAGCCTGCTTAAGTATATTTTTTTGTACTTCAAAATCACCCGGAAGTGTACAGGCATTTTTTACGACAGCATACACTTCGTTTTAATTTTTTGAAATCTCCATTTTTTTCTCTATAAATTAGTATAAAACTTTCATGAGGTTACATAAGAAAATATTCGAGAGAAACGTTATCAATGTATCAATCAAATACACCGTAATAATTATTATTAATGATGATACACATGTGTGGAGTACTATATGAAAAATAATAATTACTGTGTATTTAATTAATGCAATTTGCACCGCGGCAAAGCAGGAGCGGGCAGTTATTGTAACCCTAAACCTTCCGCAAGAAATAGGCTATCCAAAGGTAAAAAGTGCATTCAAATACGTTCAGCAGTTCTCGTGTTTTTAGCGAACGTACAGAAAAACAGACTATTATAGAGTAGAGAACCTAAATGGTAATTTAAAACAATATTAACTTAGGATAACGTCATAGATGTTTAAACAACGAAAAAGCCTTGAATCTAATTATCCCATCGGTTAAATTTTAGTTCAACATTCCTTAAGACATATTTTAAATACTTATGCAAAGAAAATTTTATTTGTTTTATTTTTATAAAACAAAAACATTTTATAAATGTCTTGACATTGGATTGAACACTAATTTAGAACTACCCTGTATAGTGTATTGTAGTGTCACCTGAAAAACTCAAAGGTGAATATATTCCTTCCTTTCCCATTATTTAATTCTGTTACAGATAATATTGCATTTTTTTTGTCGTGTATTTTTTTCCTATGACACTCGGAAATTATAGCGTATTTGTATTTAGACCTTTCGAACTACCATTTTCAAACTACCTACCTATTATGTTTATTATATACCTACATAATATAATACCGAAAAAGAGAAATTCAGGTATAAAAAATTCATAATACATCTAACATAATGTATTTTGTATATAACGCCAAAGCTGTGAGAGTTTTTCTGATTTATTTCGTTTTTTGCACATCCGATTTTTTTAATCCTTATAAAAAACACAAGCTAGAAAAAACGTCACTAGATTACTTCGTGTCCAGTAAAACTACTAATTAATCATCTTAGAAGAGTACGGTTAAAGATTCCAAACAATGCTATAATATAGAAACAGAACTGTCCAAGAGTTCATGATAAATAATTGGAAAATAACTATCCAAAGTTCCAAGCAATGCTACTGAAAAAAATCACTTATAAAGGAGGACTGCCCAAGATTTCAAGGCAATCAACTAGAAAAGAACTGTTTGTGATTCTAAGCAGTACTATACTAAAAAAAAAAATCATTTAGAAAGGAGAACTATCCAAGACTAGAATCAACTAGAGTCCAGGGTTTCAGGTAATACTATTGCAAGGTATAATCTTTTATAAAGAACTGTTCAAGACTTCAAAATAATCAACTAGAAATACTATATTAAAAAAAAAAAAAACATTAACAAAAGAGAACTATCCAAGACTCTAGAACAGCTAGAAAGTCTAGGTTTTCAGTTAATACTATTACAAGGTATAACCTTTTATAAAGAACTGTTAAAGACTCCAAAATAATCAACTAGATATACTTTAAAAAAAAGAAAACATTAACAAAGGAGAACTGTCCAAGACTCTAGAATCAGCTAGAAAGTCCAGGGTTTCAGGTAATACTATTGCAAGGTATAATCTTTAATAAAGAACTGTTCAAGACTCCAAAATAATCAACTAGAAATACTATATAAAAAAAAAAAAAAACATTAACAAAGGAGAACTGTCCAAGACTCTAGAATCAGCTAGAAAGTCCAGGGTTTCAGGTAATACTATTGCAAGATAATATTTTATAAAGAACTGTTCAAGACTCCAAAATAATCAACTCGAAATACTATATTAAAAAAAAAAAAACATTAATAAAGGAGAACTGTCCAAGACTCTAGAAACAGCTAGAAAGTCCAAGGTTTTAGGAAAATATATTTGAAAAGAATATTTCTACACTAATATTATAAAGGGGTAAAGTTTGGTTTGGATGTAGGAGGTAATCTCCGAAACTACTTGTCCGATTTCAAAATTATTTTCGTCAATATTTAGAATGGACCTTCAGGATGGACATTAGCGTTAAAATTTCGTGGAGACCAATTTTGCAACGTAAGTCAACTAGTGAACGATGGCAATCTACACATTCAGATTTCAGTCGAAGCCGGATCGGGCCACCAGTCTTTTATAAAGAACTGTTCAAGTCTTCAAGATAATTGACTAGAAAGAAAACTGTCCATGATTCCAACCAATAAAACAACAACAATTTAAAAAGGACTTTAAAAAACTTCATGATTCAAACAGTAATCGATTAAAAAAAAAACTGTTTAAGACTCCCAAGATTTCAAGCAATACTACTGAAAAGAATCAACTATAAGAGGGGACTTGATGCTTCCAGACCGTGCAATCACTACAGACTGTCTTCTACGAATCGTCTGGTCATTTAACACGCCGCCGCGCCGATCGCGCTTGTATCACCGCGGAACAATAGTACAGGTGCAATATAGAGGTATATTATGAGCAACTCTGTCAATTAACGACTTCGCTAATTGGAAGGAAACAACAGTAACAAATGGTCAGCGCGCACGCCAATCTTTGATATGCTACATCAACAATACAACGCTGAACAATAAAAATATTACAAAAAAAAAAACTATATAAAGTCGCGTTCTGAAGTAGTTACTGTGTGTTGAGCCAATAGATGGAACCCAATATCAGTGTCTTCAAAAAAGTCACTGAAAAGTGTAAAATAATAAAGTTTTGAGCCAATTTAATGAAAGTACATATACTTATTAAGTTCATAAAATTATAGTCATTAAATTACCGCCGATCTCAAATAGTATATTACACCACAAGGGCCGAAAATTTGATAGGTTCACCTCGGGCATCATGCCGCGCAGTGCAAAGTATCAAACTTTCGGCCAGTGTGGTGTATACTATTTTTCCTTCATGCCTCGGTAGTAAGAACGCTTATTAAATACACTAATTAATTAATTACATAAAAACACCGATAAATTTCAACCAAGCAGCTTTGAGGTTATACCTACTTAAAAACACGAATGACAGCTGGTCACGATTATTAGCTAAAGTGTAATAGGGTCGCTATGGAAACGACATCTAAATAACAGTTGATAGGTTGTTTTTTTCTTTACTGCCGCCCGAACGTACCTACTTCCCGCATCAGTGCGTGTAGTCCCACCAATGCGTAAATGCTAGACTTTCTGCATTGCAATTGATGCCGAAAGTATGTAATTTCGATCGAGGTATGAAGAAAACTTTATTATTTTACACTTTTCAGTGTTTTTTTAAAGGAGGCTTAATTTTCTTTACAACGTTTTTCTAACTCGGTTTCAAATAAAAATTCTCTCTTAATACGCATTGAACAAAGCTGATAATAAAACAAAATCCTTCAAAATTAATTGCATAGTAACAATTACTGAAAACAAAAACCAATAATAAATTTTACGTGTACGATAAAACAAGTTATAAATCTATAATAATATATAAAGCTGAAGAGTTTGTATGTTTGGTTGAACGCGCTAATCTCAGAAACTATTGGTTCGAATTGATTTTTTTTTTGTTGGATAACCCATTTATCGAGGAAGGCTATAGGCTATATAATATCACGCTACGACCAATAGGAGCGGAGCATCAATGAAAAATGTTGCAAAGTGTAACTCAAAATTTGTCCATCCGGACAAAAACTTTTGAACGGTAACTCCGTTCATCATGAAATTTGGACACAACATTCATCACGGTAACTAAGATGAATGTGCGTACTTATGTCCCTCCCTTCCCGGGCGGGACCGCTAATATATAATAAAATCGTATATAGTTAAATGCAAAAAGAACTTGTAAATGAAATAACTTTATTTAACCTAATAATAGCTCAAGAGCCAACGAACTTATTTTGCCATCAATTTTATAAAAGCTGTAACTTTGTGAAATGATATTTCGACTTTTCCTAATGAAAACTTGGCTCTGATCTTATAATTTCTGCGCCCCCTGTGCCTGGGCACCTGTGTAGAAAACTGAATTCTATGATCACAATATCAGGTCATTGTCAAATCAAATTTTTGACGTGATAACGGCTTATAAATTGATGAAACACCGGCTGCATGCACGAAAAAGTGTCACGTTCCGATGTATTATTAAATATGATATTCGAGCGGAATACGTTATCACGTAAAACTATCGTCCGTAAACCGACTTTACAGATAACCAATTTTTTTTAACAATCCTTTCTGCAACCCAGCGTTAGAAAGTGATCTAACTTTTCAATTGTTTCTAATATGTTACGTGATCAACACAACACACTGTATTATCATAACTTATTGTAGAACGCATGTCAAAGTTAATTATGAAAAATGTTATAATCTAAGTACTATTAAAGAACAATCTGTAAATTACTGTCTATTTCTTTTATAATGCTCATATAAAAATAACTTGCATATAAAACAATTTCAATGGAATAAATCAGTAAATTTAACAGTTATCTGAGAACTATCTATGATATATTTTATTGAATAACTGGTATTGTTCACGGCTTGGCAAGCGTTGATTTTGTCTATTCACGTTAATAGATAATAATAATAATAATGTAGCTTTATTCTGGAATACTGTAATTTGTAACTACAGTGTAGAATGCGTCATATTAAAGTTACAATGGTTATTTATATTACGGGAACATTGGTTTTTAGGGGCGACCCAAAAAACAGTTGGAAGCGCCTATATCCCTTTACAACCGGCGAAACTTTTTTTTCTTTTTGATTATTTAGGGACCGAAGAACCTTTAAAAAATTAAAAAAATTTGTACTTAACTGTAAAAATAACCCGCATGAAATAACCGCGTAAAACTGGTTGCGTTCACAAAAATTAATCTGTTTTGCGACAAAAAAAAATTGCCAATAGTCACGCCCGTATAAAATCTGTGAATCTGTATGTGTCACGCGTAAAGCTCAAACACCTTAACCGATTAAAAAAAAAACTTTTGTTTCATTCGCCTCCCGGTTTTTTTGTTCGTAACGTCACCCGATTTTCAAATATGCAATAGTAATTTGCGGATACGGATCTAGAACGTGAATGCAAGTATTGTGTACGAGCTGTGACATTATGTTAAAACGAGCGACCGGCGAGATTCAACAGCATTACGTTCGAGATACATACTACAATTTTTGTAAGTACCTTCTTACGAAACGTCTAGTTTTCACTTTACTATGTTATTTTGTGTGTGCGGTCATAATGTTTAAGAAAGAAAATGCCTGCTTTGTGTCCCTTTGCTGTCTCTGTTCATCTTATGGGATTAAACGACGACTTACAGATGGTTTTTGAAAATCGTTGTTGAATCTGTTAATTTTACGACCTCTGTACAGGCATGAAAAGAAGTTATTTTATAGGGGGACGTGCCTGCTTTGTGTTTTTGAAAATCGTTGAAATTTATAATTTTACGAGCGTTGTACAGGCATGAAAAGAAGTGATTTTATAGGGGGTCGTTCAAAAAGTGTGTTTTTTAAATAAGTTACTGTTTTGGAACAAAAAAATCCTGAACATTCTTCTTTTTTTCACTCTCTAACTTACGTTATCCTTGCTTCTTTCACATATAACGTAATTTCGGGGTATTACTGTATTTAAATTTAGTATTAGAGTTGTCCAGATTATTTATGATCGCAAAAAATATTGTTTAAAAACAGATTAAAAAACATAGTAAAAAAACATTTCATAATCTACAGCACGAGATATGAACGGTTCAAATGGTCCAGCGATAAAAAAGTTAAAAAAAAATTATCTTAAGACCAAAGGGGATAAAATTGATAGTATACGGAATATTACAAAAATTATTGACTAGTAAACATATTTTAAAATATAGTAAATAGTTCTTGGAAACCATTAAAGGGAAAATTTTACCGTTCACACAAATTTATTTAAAAAAAAACAGTCTAAGATCTGTTATACTTAGTTTTGGTTAATAATATCTTGTTTAGACTGTGAGATGCATTATTTAAATATTCATACACGAAGTATTTAATAAATATGTTTTTAAATTCTTAACAAATTACTTAACAAATAAACAAAAGATAGTGATTGAATATAGATATTTATGCATTATTGATTAGAATTACAATTAAATGAGTCAATGACCGTAAATTAATTGACTCATTAATTTTTTCGTGAAAAAAATCGCGACAAAAAAATACGCGATTTTTTTCGAATGTAGTTGCAGAAGTCGCATATACCTCGTGGGAGAGGGGTTCAACAACGACGAAGTGATAAAAAAAACTCCGGATTGCACTCCGTGAGTGCCGGCAAAAGTGAAAACTTGAATATTAACGTCTTAATTTTTTGCATTTAGAAGCATTGTTTATTTATTGGCAACACTTCCTGACGCGTCAGGCCTGACGCGAGTTTAACATTTTTTACCCATTGGCCATTACAAAAAAAAGTGTACAACGCCGCTAAAGAAGTTTTCACTTCAAAAAAATAATTGGTTTTTAAAAGAAGTTAATTGAGCTAAGCGACATTTTTACACAAACATGTTCACTGCTCCATGAAAACACCAATCTTATGCGGGAAACCCCTCACTTACTAATTACTCAGGAAGAAGTTGTTAAACAGTAAAATAATTTTTCAAATCGGTTAAGTAGCTTTTGAGATAAGCCACGACATACAAATAATCATAAATCAAATCTTTGATTAACGTCTGAATAGAACTCTTCAATTTTATTTACTTGAAAAATAATCTAAAAACTTATTTGCACTACCTCCTATAAAATAACTGTTTAAATGCATGCAATGGGACCCATTACGCACTAGTAGGTCAAAGTAAAACAAAATTGGTCGCGCTATACCAATTCCATGACTGCTTGTGTCAGTTGTTTTATTATAAGTTACTATTAGATATGACATTGGTTCAAAAGTAAACTGTCAAACGTTTGGAAATGAAATGAAAACCACTAATTTTATAAGAGGTACGTGGAAAAAAAATAATCTGTACCCAGTGCCTAATGTTATCACTTCTAACTCGCTGGCGTTCGTTTTAAACATAATGTCACAGCTCGACACTATAGTGATATATAATCTACTAAGCTTTTTTATTGGTAAAGATAGAGACGATCGGAATAAAAAAGCATGGACTAATTTTAGTCAAGAATTAATTGCGGATACCGTATTGCGTCAGAATAAAAATTAGAAAAATGGCCTTGGTATTTTATATAGTACTGACGCCAAATTTAACAAAGTAAATGAAAATATTTATTTAACTTTAAATTTGTCATTATCTATAATTTGTAACTTAAGACAGATAATGTAAGATTAAGTCATATGATCTTACAATAACGCGAAAAAAAAGATCAACAAATTGCTATTATTGTACTTTTCAATAGATGGTATCGAAGATATAAAGCTGAAGAGTTTGTTTGGTTGAACGCGCTAATCTCAGGAACTACTGGTTCCAATTGAAAATTTTTTTGTTGAATAGTCAATTTATCGAGGAAGGTTATAGGCTACGACCAATAGGAGCGGAGCATTATTGAAAAATGTAACTCAAAATTTGTCCGTCCGGCAAAAACTTTTGAACGGTAACTCCGATCATCATGGAATTTGGACACAACATTCATCTCGGTAAACTAAGATGAACGTGCGTACCCATATCCCTCCCTCCCATTCGTTCTTTTCCACCCAGGTGAAACCGGGCGGGACCGCTACTCGAGAATAAATGACAATAAAAATCGTTATGTACAAACATGAATATATGCTGCATTCCATTTTGTTGACATGGTAGCTACGGAAATCGTTAATGCATTACAGAAAATCGTTCCACATAAAATGCAACATAGACCGGGCGCCCAAGGGATTAATGATTTCCGTAGCTACCAAACAAAAATTCGCTGAACACAAAAATAAATACCTATACTTATACTTTTTCAAAATTTCGTCGCGCACAGCGAAAGTGTGAATGGGCCTTCAAGACGGTGTCCTTGACCGAATTAGATAAATCCATTGTTATAATTCATGCTGAACAGTTGCTCAGTTGCCAAACGTATGAGAAGCGCGGCAAAATAAAATCAAGTTAAGGTTTCGTCTACACGCTTTAGTAAAAAAATCATTAAACTCGTTGAATATTTAATTTTCTCGAGGGCACAGCAGTTGGGGCTATTCAGATTTCAGGCCTAGCACGAATTCGTATTTGCAATTTATTATTTTCTTAAAATGAATTGAAAAATCCAAATCCAAATACGTAGCATTTTCTCTATAGCCACGATAACAAATTCCACGTAAAAATTTCTTAATCCTGAAATAATGAAATCGTCAGCAAACGCTAGAAGTTAGAGTATAAGCTACTGCACGAATTTTAAAAGAAGACTGGTCTATGGAATGTACCATGACCTTATTGCAGAAGAGCGCACATGCATTTTATATTAGTAAAAAGTAATGATCCTGGAACCGCTTCTATGCAATAAGGGACACAATGGTACACATCAGCGACTTCTCGCTCTTTCCCCACCGGTCTTCTTTAGCCGAGCGCACTGTACCTATTTTAGTAATTTAGAGCATTTTTTCTTACATGATATAGGTATAGACGGAATCTGGACCCATTTTAAAATAGAGGATAAAAAATTTCAACTGTGGTAAAAATTAAAAAAAAATCTGCCGCTTCGTTTTTAGGTTCTGTTAGAGTTAAACGATCCGCTCACTAAAAAGAGTCGCTCAGAGCGAGTCGTTCAAAGGAGCGACACTAGACAGTACGCCCTACAGACTGAAGAGGTGTGAACTGTCATCATACATGTTCAGGAGCCATGTAGCATTGCACAGTGCACAGCACAATACACACTCAGGTCTGAGCTCATTTTAATATGATTCTGATCTTACCTATATTATTCGCATTTCGGATAAACTGTAAAGTTTAATAAAAGCTTAACAATAATAATGTTTATTGTTACAATATTATATCTTTGTCAACGACAATGTGAATGGTTTAAGTCACTGTAAGCTTAGTACTATTGCACTTACAGTCATTCAACATTAAATGACTCAGCAAAGATAACTCCGTACGTGCAAAATTCAGTAGTGCCTCTGTGACCTGTGCTGTGTGCGCTCTGTAAATGTGCGAATGCAACAGTACAGAATAGCTGAGCACAGAGCAATGGCGCTCGGAGTGAGTCAATCACAAAAAAAGAGCGACTCACTCCGCTCCGAGAAGGGTGTTGTTTCTTTATGAACGACTCGCTCAGGAGCGACACATCACTACTAACTAGTAGTTTCACTTCTAACGCGCGAGAGTCACGCATATTTACGATAAATCTGTTTGGACGGAGCGTTAGAATTATCTTTATTATTTTATTTATTCGCTAACAGAATTTATCTAGGCATTATAAAAGAATTATTTGATATCGCAGCCTCCTACGGCACGAGCATTTGTACTGACGCACAAAAACATGGACCTCATTCTTCCGTGTGTTCGTATGTCGCTCATCTTATGTATGGGCGACCTTGCCATTCGCAAATTTGACTATTCTGCTGTCCAAAGTCCAAACAAACCATCTGACAAATAACATTACGCTTTTTTCACAGCCAGTTGTTTGCTATAGTTTTTGTCTTTTTTTAAAACAAACGCAAATTGTTCGAATCTCTTCCGGCAGTTTTAACTTTTTATATTATGTAATAATAAAGTTCTCTATATAATATTTACTTTTCTCATGTCTGTGTCGCTGTTTTTTACGACGAAGCATCTTTTAAATTTTTATTTTATTACGTCTACCAAAACAAATTGGATTTCAGTTATGAATTTATAACCTGTGAGGAAATAAATTGATTACTTTCATGAAATATAGATGTCCCAAACATCATTCTCTACCAGAACTGCGTCTCGAATATTTTTGAAGATACTAGCATATATACAGTGTAATCTCCATTTAACGTCACTCCATATAACGACCAACTCGTTAAAACGTTGAAATTACTTAGCTCTAGTTGGTTTACCTTGTTGCTCATACAATAACGACACATCCATTCTAAATAACGACAACAATACGTCATCGTTAAGCAATAAACAGTGCTTGTTTGTTATTTTGTTGCTTTGTTGTCGGCACCAATC
This sequence comes from Xanthostigma xanthostigma, assembly GCA_963575645.1. NCBI lineage: Eukaryota > Metazoa > Arthropoda > Insecta > Raphidioptera > Raphidiidae > Xanthostigma > Xanthostigma xanthostigma. The sequence goes on from OY754474.1 coordinate 18,996,973, forward strand.
GTACCGAAGATTCTAAGAAATTCGTCCTTTTGTTTGTTGGGATTATCTTTCATATGTTTAGCTCAGCTGCTTATCGAGAAGTCATCATATTAGTTGCCCATAAACTTTCAAACTGTGAATATGGCGACTAAGAGAAAATCTTTGTGTAATGACGAAAAAGTTTTATTAATACGCACAATATTCTTCTTTCCGTTTAACGACAACTCTAAATAACGCCACAAAGTGCACAGTGAGTGTCGCTATATAGAGTTTACACTGTATTAGTAAATGGGATAAAATAAAATACTAATGGTGATTCACAGCCACCTGGTCTTTTTAATAATAACAAAACCAACAGCCGAACCTAATACCTGCATTAGTGGGCTTACTTATTTAAAATGCTTCTAGCTCAGTTAGGATAGCGTTCCGGGTATACTCGTATGTTCATTAGACATTTTTGACTTAAAACACAGTCCCAGGCTATGGCAGTTATGTCGTGGGGCATCCTGTATATACAGATTAGTATAGATCAGGGGCGGGCAAATCTTTTGATCGCCGGGCCATATAGCTGATGAAAATTCGACCGCGGGCCAAAAATTTGCAGAGCAAAAAAAAAGATCCTCACATTCTATTTTCGAATTTGGAGAGCAAAAAATTTTTTTCCAAAATTTATAAAATACTTCGCGGGCTAGACAAAATTGTGCTGCGGGCCGGATCCGCCATTTGCCCAGGTCTGGTATAGATGATAACAAATTTAAATTGGTACTAGGTCTAGATAACCTTAGCAGTTGGTAGCTTTAAATAGTTATTATCGAAATTATTAATTAGTACTATAGGTCCAGATAACCTCCGCGTTTGATAACTATTTTTATTTTATTTGTAATAGGTCCAGATAACCTTCGGAGTTGGCAACTTAAAATATTTTCTTAAAAAATCGTAAATATGAATTGACGGTACCAGACACATGAATAGAGTTGTCTGTGACCTTAACAAACGCAATATATTATGCAAATAAAGATCACACGCGCGCACGGTATAATAAAAACCATTTTCCAAACACCGGTGGTAGGAGGCCCTGAAACAGTTGAACACGTTTTGGACGAAAAGCCCAGTAACACAATAACACATATAAATGTGCGCCAAACGGGAATTAAACGGGACGGCTGTTAAAATAATATATGTACGACTATAATAATGTATCGACAAGATAATCAAAACCACACACACACACATACACCAACACAGACACACATCCACAGGCGTATGTATTACAATGTTTTATGGCAATGGCCATGAACCATAGCAATGTACGTACAAGGACATTACTAGAGCCAGCGTATTTAGCCACTATGGTCCGTCTATGTCAGAGGTTCCCAAACTTTTTGACGTGATAACGGCTTATAAATTGATGAAACACCGGCTGCACGCACGAAAAAGAGTAACGTTCCGCAAGCGAGAGCGCGATATAAACGATAGGCTCTCTCTTCTCGCGTGACGTCAGAGAGTAGTGTGCGTTCAACATTTTTTTTTCGGCTGTTCCAGCGAAAGCTACATCTGACAGATGGCCAGATAAATTATACGGTTTGTTAACAAATATATAATATATATACATTCTTTTAAATGTCTTTTATAATTGCTTAAAAATATGTATTTTGCTTTGGTTGATCAAATTATTAGTCGGTAAAAATATAGTTTGACAGCTACTAAAATTTAGGTTATGTATTATTAAATATGATATTCAAGCGGAATATGTTATCACGTAACACTATCGTCCGTAAACCGACTTTACAGACAACCAATTTTTTTTTGTCTCGTAGACGACTTGCCATGTTTTTTGGTTTTGGGTAGACCCCCTGCTTATCTGATATTGATTTTTTACAAATTCATTAATTTCAACTGTTCGTTGACAACCGGTATAGTGCTACTCACTTTGAACGATTTAAATTTATAACGGTAGTGAAATGTAGTGTGAAATGTTTAGTTTTAAACATTTATTAATTAGATTCAAATTAAACTAATCAAATTAAAATTTACTTTCTGTTACAAAAAATAACTAAGCAAAAAATAAATGCTTTTAGTGTGAGGGATGAACCTGATGCTTTAATAATACATTTTCAACATTTGACATCAATTTAGTTAGATTTAATCTTAAATCTTTTCAGTCAACGATGTCCAGTTTGTTTCTTTTTTTGTTAGGAGATTCACCATCGTTGACTCCCATTTTCATTTCATGGACCCCCAATTTTTTTTCCCGTTGACATGGACCCCTTGCAAGTTGTCGTCGACCCCTGGGGTCGATATAGACCATTTTGGGAATCACTGGTCTATGTGAATTGAATTAGTATACGATGTGTAGATTAGGTCTATACAACGCGACGAGACCGGAATACCTGTTGACCCGTTATTGTGTTGGGGATTTTACTTCAACAACGCGCCATCTATAATACGCGCCACGAATCTAAAAGGCTCGGAAGTTAGATACGAATGCGGGCTTGCGCTTGTACAGTCCGTTGAAAAGCTACACACTCGCTACTCAACGAAATTAAAATAGCAATAACAACTTGACAATAGCGTACTCGACTGTACTTTAAAGCAGGAAAGCGACAAGTGACAAAGGCAACGAGCGATCACGGCCAATCACCGACGAGCGCACGTTCCATGCAGGTAGCTGGAAGTATCAACGGCTCTAAAATGTGCTTTTGCGACGCTGTTTGTGACTAACTTCCGAACCTTTTGGATCCTTGGTGCGTATTATACTTAGTATTTCACTGAAAGCATAGCATATTATTGTAAATATTGTTTACTAATCTTTACCCGCGGCTTTGCACGCGATTGAGATGAAACACGGATGCATTCCCATTATTTGGCACAGTTACTACTTTCTAGACGTAGACCCCCCTAACACAATTTCAAAATTGATAACATTCACGTGACCAACGTCCTGACAAACCTTGAAAATGACACCCGTACTGATTTTTAGACTATTTACCTCTTTTCACCCTCTGTAGGGGATGTTTTTTTAAAAAGCATTAAACACACGTTTATTTATTTGTTGACAGTAGTAATCCTGCGCACTTTCGAATTGATGACTTCTCTATGCAAATTTTGAACCCCCGTTACACCCGTTTAGGGGTTGAATTTTCAAAAATCTGTTCTTAGCGGATGCCTACATCAAAACAACTATCTGTGTGCCAAATTTCAGCCCAATCCATTCAGTGGTTTGAGCTGTGCGTTGATAGATAAATCAGTCAGTCACGGTTTCCTTTTATATATTTAGATAATTGTGGAAGATACACGCGTCATTGAAAAATCGAAGAAGAAGCATGATGTGTTGTGCGGTACCTAATTTTAATATTCGATTCGACATACCAAGAGACAGGACCGCAACTAAACAGGGGCAACAGGGGCATGTGGAAGGCAGCCCCAGAAAGATCGAAAAAATTCGCATTATATTAAAAAAAAAACTATTTGTCTTTTAACAGCCATTTGCAGGGAACCTGTCCGAAATCTATTTTGAAAGTAGATTTATCCATTTTAACAGGAAGTTTAGAGTCGAGAGTCGAACCAGAAACCTAGCTGTCATTTGGATATCGTCGTGGCAGTAACAGTCTCTAAAATTGATGTTTTGAGGGTATAATAATTGTTTAAATCAAATCTTTGATTAACGTCTGAATATATTGGTCTGAGAAAAATTGGTCGGCAATTTTATTTATTTGAAATAATAATTGTTTGTCAATATTATGAAACGAGTAACCGAGTTCTAATATAAACACGTATTGTCGTTATAAACAACGTATTGTACAAGGCGCCATTCAACTGAGAACAACGTTAAAAAGTGTTCAAAAGGATTTTTTTTCCAAATTTTTGCAAACCGTGTGCTGACAATCAGACAGTACACGCGAGCTTTTAATCTGAGACATGCAAAAGATAATGAAAATACGTATTTTTTTTTTTTTGGGTCGGTACTGTAAACCTATATTAATAATTACGTCACGGAGTAAGGTGGACTTGATTAAAAATCTATCAAAAATTATCAAGCATACAAAAATATTAATTTCAAATCGACAATATAATATTTGCAAAAATTGACAGCTTTTCTACATTTATCAATAAAACAGTTTACTGTCGAATGGTGTTTTATCAACTTAAGACGTCGATAAAGTGGTTCATTCATGGCGCTTCGGTACTCGGCCGGGTTCGCAGCTAGTAATCAAAATTCTTCCAGTAACAATACAATATCGAGCACCCGGTATATTATGTAAGTCAAGTTTACGCGCGATAATTTTTTTCTCTGCGCAGCGAGGAAGTGCGTATTTCGATAACTATATATGAACACGCGGTGGAAGGCTAGTGACCACAACTCATCGTACCCGGATGTCGCCAAGGATAACTTCGCACACATTCAAACTGCGTACACAGACAGACAGACAGACACATGTTCGCGTGCAATTTCACGGACGAAACAAATATATTATGAAATCTCTACGCACCCTCCATTTTTAAGTAGTTACTGGAAAAATCAGCGATTCCGTTCCTGCATTTTTAATTGATACTCGTGTGTAGCAATGTAGCTACGTTTTATCCGTATATATCAGTGATTCCCAAAGTGGTCGACGACAACTTGCAAGGGGTCCATGTCAGCGGGAAAAAAAATTGGGCGTCCATGAACTGAAAATGGGGGTCAACGATAGTGAATCTCCTAACAAAAAAAGAAACAAACTGGACATCGTTAACCGAAGAGATTTAAGATTAAATCTAACTAAATCGATGCCAAATGTTGAAAATTTATTATTAAAGCATCAGGTTCATCTCTCACACTAAAATCATTTATTTTTTGCTTAGTTATTTTATGTAACAGAAAGTAAATATTAATTTGATTCGTTTGAATCTAATTAAAAAATGTATAAAACTAAACATTTCACACTACATTTCACTACCGTTATAAATTTAAATCGTTCAAGGTGAGTAGCACTATACCGGTTGTCAAAAATATATATTTGAAGTTAATGAATTTGCAAAAAATCAATATCAGATAAACAGGGGGTCTACCGAAAACCGAAAAACATGCCAACTGGTCTACGAGACAAAAAAGTTTGGGAGCCTCTGGTATAGATGAATCTATTTGAGAAATATGAAAATCAGCATAATGCTGAAAATGTGCAACCAGAACCAGAAGACAACGCCACTTCAAATTACATTGCCGGTGACGATCTTAACGTATGTCCATACAATCTGAGAAGTAGAGTGAATACGTATTGAGTGTATGATTATTTTGTTCAATTTATAAGAGAAAAATAAAGGTTTATTTTTAAGTTTTTCCAGATAAATTAAGGGAGCAGTGTAATGTATTTTGTACAGTCCTAACTTTACATAATAATTACTATAGATTCGGCAGTTACATAATTACTTTAGATTGTAAAATTATTCATTTTTGTAAAGAATAAATTCATTCTGTTTCCAGCATTTATATATGATCAATATAAAATTATTATTTTTGTGTTAATAAATAACTTTATTAAAATTTATAATATTTATTAAAATATTACAAAACTGAAAAGAGGCTGAAATAAAAATTAAGGAACTAAAACTTGACTATTTAAATGAAAAAGTGAGAGCGGCAGTCTGGTATTCCGAATCGCTCTGTCCGATTAATTTTATTATTTTTAAACTTTTATATTTTTATTTATGTTGGTATGATTTGATTTTTATCTTACGTAAGATTTCAATAAATAAAATTATCGAAGAGTTCTAATCAGACGTTAATCAAAGATTTGAGTTTACGTAAGATTTATTATCACTCTTTTCCCTTGTCATAAAAAATTACGAAAATCAGAATTTACGTTACATTTAGATAGATAGATAGATATATAGCTTCATTGTATAAAAAAAAGTTTCTTATTACAAGGAGAGTGATACGTTATATTTGAACAATTGAGGTCCTGATGATGAAAATAAAATTTTCGAAACGTTGGCCACAAGCGATACACTGGTAAAGCTTCTTTCTCAATTGTTCCCCAACCAAAATAAACTTCCTGAAACATATGATTTGGAACAAAACTACTACTAACAAATTTCATTATATTTTTCTCAACCGTATCTTCCACCATATAACCCGTCGCTCACACCACATTATTGCAACTTCCGCTTTTAAAGATAATATTACTGTACATCTCTTTTGGTTCAGAAGTTATGAATGTTCAAAGGTTAGCAAAAAATAAAAACAATTAACAGTCGCTATAGTCCGAGCGGCAATCGTAATAAATAGTTTCGGTTTCATAAAGGACTATAGCGGCCTATCTATAAGTACGGCGATTAGAAATGTATTTAAAAATAATTATATTTTCTTCATACCTCGATCAAAAGTGCATACTTTCTCCTTGGTGGGATTACACGCACAGATGCAGGAAGTACCGTAAAAACAATCGATCAACTGTTGTTTAGATGTTGTTTCCAAAGCAACCCTATTACATCTTAGCTAATAGTCGCGACCAGCTGTCATTCGTGTTTTTACGTATAACTTCAAAGCTGCTTGCAAGGAATTTATCTGTGTTTTTATGTAATTAATAAGTAAATATTGTATTAAGCGTATTTACGACCGAGGAATGAAGAAAAATAGTATACACCACCACAGCCCGAAAGTGTTCTTGCCCTTCGCGCCATGATGCCTGAGGCGAAGCATCGCACGCAGGGTAAGAATATCACACTTTCGGCCGGTGTGGTGTAATATACTAACAGTCAACTTTCTACATTTCCTTGTTTGGACCGCACTAATTTTGACAAGTTCCACTGTAAATGGGTCAGTAATAAAATTATGTAACGACCCAATAACGAGTTGCGTCTAGACACCGTCTAGAAAATCGCATTGGCTTGGCAATATCCAACGAATTTAATTTTGGAATTGAAAACGATAAAAGCTTATAGCCGCATTCCAAAAGCACTACGCCAATATCAGTCTATTTATATAATACGACTAGAAAACAATTATTCGTGTTTATTTTGCGTTTCTTATATTTTTAACCAAACTGATCTCACTGAATCTATTTCAAGGTTTTCATTTCAACAACCTTGAAACCTTTGTTTTTAACATTAATCAAATTTTCACCGCGTCAGTTTTTCCCCGAGACAATAGGCTACGCATCATTCGAGCTTTGAGAATTTTTTACTACAGAAGTCAAAATAAGCTAAATTGTAATTGACGGTGGTTTTTTCAACTAATAAATTATTATTATTATTATTAGCGCTATAATATTATATCTTTATTCCATCATACTGAGTACAGTGTAGAATGGGTCAACATTAACAATTTCCAAGAGAAAACAATAAAAAAAATAATATCAACATGGGTGACTAAAATATTCGTTCATAAAATAAAAACTATTTATTTTTAAGTAAATTTTGAGCTCTTGCTTAAACTTTTTTATTGGTAGTTCTTTCAGTCTAGAGGGTAATTTGTTTTATATTTTTTAATTTTATTTGTTACGCCGACTAACAGGAGTTTGGCTTAGAATATAGTTTTTTTTCGCGCGTGTTATGCTCATGAGCTTTTAAGTTTTGTTCGAAAAGCGAGTTATTGGTTTTAACAAAAACATCGCATTCTAATATGGACAGAATACAGATCATAAATTGTTAACAGTCCATGTTTCCTAAATATTTTTTTGCAGGATTGTCTTATACTAACATTTTCAACATCTCTGAGACACCTCTTCTGAGTTTTAAACAAGTCCACCATCTTCGTTGATGAACCCCAAAATATTAGGCAAAAACGGAGATTTGACTCCACAAAGCCATGATAAATATTTAAAATTTTCTTGATATATATTAGGTTATCATTCCTTCGTAAACATAGGAGCTTTTTTGCTGTGAATTATAGGCTCTCAACAGTTAGCCGGAAGAATAGCAATAATAATTGTGGCTCCCAATTTCTCTGTTTTAATGCTCACTCATACAGATTTTCACTGTGTAAAGTTACTTTAGCCACATAGGCATTCTGACGGTGGGCTCTCCGCTTACAAGAATAGTTGATTTCATTCATTGCACCGCCGCGTAGAATTGTAACACTAAGTTTTACAGCAAATAAATATTAGCAATTAGTTAACGTAAAGTAATTAGTAACAGGAAAGTAAATCATAAACGCAAGTCGTAAAGTAATTAATAAATCTATTCTGCATATTTTGTTTTATGGTACTGTACGCTTTCTTCAATTGTTTTTATCTACTGTCATATATTTCTTATGCGTTTTCAGTCAATGTACAGTGTTTTTATAAACTTCCTGCATTGTCTAAGAAAACGAGATTAAAAACAGATTTTTATATAAAAAAAACTTGTTTTGCAGTTAAATAATACGCAATAATTTACAGTCATCTGTTCCACAGTCGTAATTCTATTGTTTCAATAGTAAATAATTATAGTTTGATGCGGATTTTCCATAAGGCCGACTAAGCTCGCGCCTAGGGCGGCCACGCGGGGAGCACAGTCCGCCGAATCGAATGAGCACAAGTGCAGAACTTCTGGTTTCGAAGTTATAACCATTTGGAAATTAAAAATCGCGATTATCTCCAAAACGAGGCAAGATACAGGCCTGTGCCTGTGCTCATTGGATTCAGCGTGTCAAAATCTAAAAATATCAGAAGACCAACAAATAAAAAGGTCAAAAGGCCAAAGGACTAAAATGCCAAGGTAGACACAGTCATATCAATTATATATTCAATAAATAAAATTATCGACCAGTTTTACAGACAAATATATTCACAAAAAATATATAAATTCAATACATTGACGTTTCGGTTCGGATTTGGATCTTCGTCAGAACTGATCAAAAAATTGTAAAAATTAATTAATATTGTAACACGTCTTAAAAAAACCCGACGCAAGATGGCAGCGGAGCGTATGAACTAGGAAGTAGTGTTCATGTTAAAAAAAACTTAAATTAATAAATATGTTGAATTTAATAATAATAACTGTTAGCATATTTAGTTTCTAATTAGTTTTTAATCAGACGTTAATCAAAGATTTTTATAATGTAGGTATACTCGTATACAGTGTGGTCACTTAAGTGTGCAACATATGGGAAAATTTTTAATTACATGCACAACCAAAATACAAATGTAACATAATGCCTTTTTTTTTAATTTTGTCATTCTGTTTTCATTGTTATTTTTAATTTTTATGCATAATTTTTAATTTTTATTTTTTTTTATTCGCCTTTAAGTAGGCAACTATTTTTACACCCCTTTTTTAAATCAGTTTTAACTCTAACAATTTTAACTTACATAATTATTTTATTTCGTTTTTCACCTTCGTTTTTAATCTGTTACGTCCACCCTACCTGCAAAAATTATTTTAATAGAGAGAGCCTTTTTTTTCAAGAGACAGTTGGCGTCCGGATTAGCAAGCAACAAGATCGGTGGAATCTACTTCCACCTAAAATCTTTGTTGAAATATATATTTTTTTTATCTGTTTCCTTGTTCTTGTATTCATTTTTATTTCGGGTAATGTGTTTTATTATATTATTTTAATTTTGTTATACATTTTTTTATTATTGTTAATATTTTTGTAATAATCGCCTTTTTTTACATGCATGTTTTAAAATCGTAATTTCTTGTTACATTGTATTTTGGGTACTGTAAAACTTAATCTCTTTTTGCTCGTGACCTTCAGTCCTAATAAATTCTTTTTGAGTTTAATCTTATTTGTATTTTTTTTATTGTTCTATCAATAGGCACTTACCTGTATTTTTGTCTTTAGCTTGATTAACCTTTAATTTGTACATACCTTTTTTTCGCGTCCTGCTATAATTTTTAAAACTTAGTTTACGCTTCCACTGCATTTTACCATCGGCTGATGCGCGTTAAGAGGTGTGTTACACAAATATTGTCAAAAGTTAGTGCATGTCCTATAATCATTTTAGGTGCTCTTAGAATTGTTGAAACTCAAACAGCATACAGGATGGGTCAAAAAATATAAAAATTGTACAAGAGTAAAGTGCCCTTATTTAAAAAAAATTCAGCGAAATGTTGTAAGAAAAAGTTGTTTAGAATTAAAAGTTATGCACAAATACCAAAACATGGCCTTCTAAGAAAAAAAAAATTTTTTTTTTTGAAAAACCAAAATTATAATTTTTTTGAAAAACACACTAATAAATTAATTATTCAAAATCAAATCAATTTCGCAAAACTTTGTTCAAATTCAGGCCTATTTGTAAAATTAACTTAGATTTTTAATTTTTTATGGAATCACAAACTTTATGTTTGTTGCAACGATATTAAACACCCTGTATGCTGTTTGAGTGTCAACAATTCTAAGAGCACCTAAAATGATTATCGGACATGCACCAACTTTTGGAAATATTTGTATTTTGGTTGTGCATTTAATTAAAAATTCTCCCATATGTTGCACACTTAAGTGACCACACTGTAAATATTTTTTTCGAATAACCCGTTGTATTTTTTCTGTATGTGTAGGAAACACCCTGTATAGTTATTTATTTGCAAATAAACTCAGAAAAATCTGCAGAGATTCGCAACAAATTAATATCACTACTGTTGCAAGGTAACAACGACGCAATGTTGTTCGACCTCTACGGTATTACGCAGAGGCGTCGTCAAGCGTCGTCCTTGAGCGTCACGTGCAAGTCCTTGTACGCATGACCTTGGCACATAACACGTTCTCTCAGTGGGCTAGTGAGGCGTTTCAAATGTAACAAACATGTTCGAGAAGATACAGTATTTTCATATAAACAGCTTTCTCATTAAAAAGTTTATATTGAAATGAAAAAAAAATATAAAACGCGACGCATAGGTAGCAGAGCTGAGCAAGGCTGACAAACTTAGTGTTTGTAATAATGGTTTAAGCACTTTATTAAACAGACTTGCAACTTATTAAGCACGTAAACATTATAAGTTGCTCAACAAGCTTATTAAGTACCAGTGGCTCATTCCGGCTTCGCGTGAATTTGTAGATTGAAACCGTTTTTTCGTCGACTTACGTTGCATAATTCATTTCCACGAAAAGCGTTTTTATTTTAACTCGATAATATATCATAAAGCCTGAAGGTTCATTCAAATAGGTGCAGTGGTCCCGGAGATTACCATCCGCATACACACAAACTCTCAAAATTTGTACTCTTCTTTATAATATTAGTATAGATGAAATCGGTCTACAACCGAATAAGTTACAAAAAAATATAACATATTTTACCATTCCAACCCACAAGTGGGGAATGGCACTAGTTTAGGTCAAAAATCACTTTTTAAAAATTTTACAATATCTTTCCGTTTTGAGATCCCCCCAATCCAAAAAACATATTTTTGGAAAAACTCTGTGCGTCTGTTTGTCTGTGAACACGATACAGGTCAAAGGGATGAGCGGATCGAAACCAAATTTTGGGAGGATGTTTGGTATGCAAATATGAAGAGCCCTATTGTTTTTGGGGAAAATCGGCGCATGCGCAGAAGAGATATATGCTATAACGGTTTTTTTATATAATAATGGTATACTTTTCATAACGGCTTATTATTCTATTTATTTTTTCAAAGAAGTTTCGTTAATAATTTTTTTTTCTAAACTCTATAGTTTCGGAAATATTTTGAAAATAAAAAAAAAATCAGCCGCTCCTTTGTTTTATGGATGTCAGAAATAAACTAGTTCGGCATGCTTTGATTAATTTTTACATGACGTGGAACATATTATGTAGGTAACCATGGTAACGAATAGTTAATATCATATTGAATACTAGCCATTACCCGCGTCACCTCACACGATATCAGAAATTTTATTTTCTTTATTATAATCAAATGTCAACATTTTTGAAGTTGGAATGGTCCCGTCGCCCAATTGGCTGGAATTTTTTTTTAAGGTCGGTTAAAAAGTGTAGAAAAACATCGAAAAATTAATCACTCTGAAGCTTATCAGTTATCAGCACAAGAACACAGCAATGAAAGGAACGCATAGCGGCAACAAGGACAGAACACAAAAATTCAGTTATTTCGATAAAGATGCACGTTAACGTCATTTTTGATGACATTATGAATGAGCTATCAATGAAAAGACGACCTTTAAATACAAAAGAAAAAGAAAAAAATATAAGTCACCTTGGAAAATGCACTTAATATGTACGCCAAATGTCGCAAAATAATATCATAGCGTTAATAAGTAATAACTTGAAAAAAATTCCATAAAAATTTTAAAATATCAATAAAATATAAATGATTAATTGACACATTGGTTATCTCATGTTTATAGTAACGTTATTACGTATTCTTACAATGTATGATTTATACAGGATAGTTTAAAAATCCTTTAGTAGAAGCAAATACCACGCAATCTATATTCTATACTATTATATAAAGCTGAAGAGTTTGTTTGTTAGGTTGAACGCGCTAATCTCAAGAACTACTGGTTCAAATTGAAAAAAAAAATTTGTTGGATTGCCCATTTATCGAGGAAGGCTATAGGCTATATAATATCACGCTACGACCAATAAGAGCGGAGCATCAATGAAAAATGTTACAAAATGTATCTCAAAAATAAGCTTCTATTTAGATGAAATGCCGTAACTAAATATATAAAGATTAGCGATGCACATCAGAAGTCCGGCTGGCTCAGTCGGTAGAGTACGTGACTCATAATTTAATTATAAGGGTCGTGGGTTCGAGCCCCACGTTGGGGAATATATTTTTATTTTTTTTTTATTTTCTACATTACGAGGCTAGATTTGGCTGCTAGGTTTCAAGCGTGACGAGGCGTTGGTTTTGGTGATGGCTTTTATATGTTCGTTTCACACGATGCACGTAGCTTGCTTTGCATAGATGGGTTTGGTGCGCGCGCAAGGACAGTTACAATGTTAACAAAATTAAACTTTATAGTCTCTGAACAGAACACAGACTATTTTTTTAAATTTTATTGATTGTGCTTTTTTAAAGTCAGAAATGTGACAATGACTTTTGAGACATGAAAATAAGGTATAATCAGTATAAGCAATTCTTGCTTTTGCGGTTTACTAAAGTCGATTAGAAAATAAATACTACGTAACAAGAAAAGATTATTTTACTATTGATAAACGTTCATTAATTAATTATGTAACAATTCAACCGTAAATAGAATTCGCTGAAAACGTTACAATTTTGCTGACGCACAAGTCTGTAAAAATACCGCTACACATTTTAGAAAATTCTGATAAATATTTCGTTTTTTTTAAATGATAATGAAAACAATACTTCATGAAATTCCAATATAAAATTACCAAATGTGATAATGATATTTAAAAAATCGTGTAAATATACACCAATTAAACAATTAATTTTATCTCGAAATAAAGAACATTTTTTTAATATAGGTACCTAAAGTATTTAGCAAACAAAATTAAAATTGAAATAATTAATTATATATTTATCTCTACGCAAATCTAGCGTAAAGTTCAAAATGAAACAAGTATCACACAAACATTATTAAATATTTACTTGAAAACGCATTCATAATGCATTTTAATTATTTAACTCAAAACCATTGAGCCGATTTTGATCAGATTTTCAACATAGTATTTGTTATACACCCGGAAATACGATAAGATCGGGCTTCTCTAAACAGGGTTGAATCACAGCAAAAAAAAAAATGTACGCGAACGAAGTCGAAGGCTAGTATAAATATTAAAAAAATTGCAGCAATATTTTTGTTTTTACTTTTTTGTTTATCGTTTTTTAACCCCAATTGAATAGTGCAATACTCCCAAAAAAATGCTTTTTATCATTTCAACTCAAGTGGGGAATGGCGCTAATCCAAGTCAAAATTCACATTTCAAAATTTTACAATATTTTTTCGTTTTGAGGTCCCCAACTGACTGACTGACTCGACCACTCCGCTCGCATTTTATAGCTTCGTCCCCCGCCTGTCGAATGTTCTAGAAGCGCCGAAAACCTCTCTTCACCTGCATTGGCTTCTTCAGGCAATTCTATGAAAGTCGGGTTTTATTGGCTACCTGTTTTCCATTGTTGTGGTTGCTAGAAGATTCTACAGAACCCAACAGGGAGCATGCAACAATACGTTTTAAAAGTATTTAAAATACAAATACTAGAAAAGTATTTGTATTTTGAAATATTTTTACTCAAATACTTTACAAGTTTGCATGATACAGGTCAAACGGCTAAGCGGATCAAAAACAAATTTTGGTAGGCTATTTAAACACGTAAATAGAAAAAGAGTCCAATATATGCCATAACGTTGTTTTTTTATATTATAAAATGGTATACTTTTCATAAAAAAATGCGTAAGTGCAGTCCACGAAACGACAAACCTCTTCTTATCCTAGCAGAAAATTAGTACTATTTCAGAAATAACATTTTAGATTCCGTGTCCTCATTTCAAACGTCTATTTATGTTTCTCTTTCAATCGCTTTCAGACCTTCGAATTTATATCGTCGTAAAACAAACTGCAGCAAAAACTGCAGTAAATGCAACGCTTCCTACATTAGACAGTTAATAAAGCCACACTCACATTCAGCGCGAAAAACTCGAAACACAACCTTATGAATGAAATCTTTCTTTGTTGTTTTATTCTATACTGAGTATAGGAATAAAATCGCAATCGAACCATTAGAGTGCAAACATATACTTCTGTCTTTTTTTACGCCGTAAGCACTGGCGTATCCAGGAGGGCAAAACAAGCACGGGGGACCCGGCTTCAGAAATTTCTAATCTGCTCCCTACAGGGCCAAACGCTGGGTACGCCCATGTTAACGTCATAGAAAAAGACAAAGTTTTTGAAACTGAGATACTTTATTCAGATTGAATGTAAGTACATCAACCAATCCTATATCATCGGAGAAATCAAGGAATCACATCGAAGAAAGAGACGCAGATATATTTTCGATACGATTTGTTGCGTTCACTCACCGCACATTGAGTAGATAGGCAATAATTTATATAGTTAATTGATAGATATATGTTTTGAAACCGAGACACTTTATTCAGATTGAATGCAAGTACATCAACCAATCCTATCATCGGAGAAATCAGGGACGACACGTCGCGACGGGGGCGGTGCGAGTGAGACGCAAGTAGAAATGACTGAGAGATAGACATGGTACTCAATCATGGACCGATTGCGGACGATTTTTAAGGGTTTATATAATAAAATAATTATTTTTTGCGTCTGGAACTGGAGAGCCGCAACTTTACATAAAAAGAGCCGCAGGTTGCCGACCCCTGGCCTAGGTGACTCGTTATTTTCGTTGTTTGTACTGATTAAACTACATTACTTCCAAGCCTAAATCAGCTTCCAAAAAGTTCAGTAGCTCTCGGTCTATTGGTTGGAAATGATCAATTAAAAATTTCTCAAGCACTAAATTATTTGAATGGCGTATTATCGATGAACGATGCCAAGAGATTGTATTACCATCTGTTGTTTCATTTGAGAGATTGTAGATTATTGACGCTAAACAGCTGAGGTCATCACAAATCGTTTGATGCTTTATGGGCAAATATGTAGTAATACTGCAGTTATTTGTTGTTGAGAGATGTCAAATAGTAGCGTCTTTCAACAATAAGTGCTTGTAAATTAAAATATAAATATTAAGTTATGGACGATGAGGTTATTATTTTGACTGCAAGATTCTTCATAACGAAGATGGCATTACAGTATATTGAAGACCATTTCTTACCACTAAAATCCTCAGCGTTAATATACTGATTAGTGATGTGCTGAATATCCGTATCCGTGTCCGCGGATATCCGAGGGAGAAGAAAGATCCGTATCCGTATCCGTTAGTTTTTGGCGGATCTTTTACCTTATTAATTTTCAATTCATAGATGAAATTTTATATATATAGGTGATTAAGTAATAATAAAAAACTGTTAAATTCCATTCAGATTATTTTTTATTTTTTAAAATCGTATTTGGCACCTTTATATTGCAATCATTTATTGTAGTGAGTACCATACCAATAGTACATAACTCAATCAGATCCGTATCCGCGGATATACATTTTTAACGATCCGGCACATCACTAATACTGATGTCTTCTATGTACTATATTTTTTTCTACGAAATAAGAGAAGAAAAATAGTACAAAATGTTATCTGTTATAACAATGTACCTATATTCCCCTTTAAATAAGATTTGGCGAGCTTTTGCCAGACAACTCCCTCCATTTTAAGCTGACGTATATTCGCATATTCTAATGCGTATATTATAAAACAATTAAAGCCCCCTCTGAACGCATTAAAACTCAAAAACTATCGAACGGATTTTCATACCAGCAATGGTGTGATTCAAGAGAAAGGTATATGTGTATAATTAATTAATGTTTTGTGTAAATTGGTTGAAATATGACGATGATTGTTAAGTCTGAAAAAACCAAGCTGACCGGAAGCTTTCCTCGCAAACGCTGCCTAATCCCTTTGAGATTTAAACAAAATAATGTATGGTGGAATTGTTCCTCCTGTATAGGTCTACAGAAAAGTTCGCGAATCTTTTAATGATAGCTCTCTGTACACATTTTAATGTTAAGCGCTTTTCATAGATATCGATTTTGCAACGCAAGTCGGCGGAAAAACGGTGGCAATCTACAAATTCGAAAATTCGAGCGAAGCCGGACCGGGCCACTATACTGCCGTAAAAAGGCAAAAGGCAGTAATGAGCAACTTATGAATTTGAGTAAATCAAGATTTACTAAAAATGTATTGACCGTCCAGAATTTTAGATTATGGAAACCAAAACATGGGGGAAACCTTTTTTAAAGACAATAAAATTATTGCTGCAGCACCTACTGCTGTCGTTGGTTTCAGTATGAACTCATTTTTCAACAAATGTCACTTACTTCCCTTTGTCTTTTTAAGGCAGTATAGTAAGTTCTAAATTTCGATCGATTTTAAAACACGCTGCCAATTTTCAAGAATCATTGTTGCGCACTGGCCTTTTTTTGAAAAAGCAAACAATGTCCCACCGAGTAAGATTCGCAGAAGTCTGTACGCATATGTTTTTGAAACAGTTTTCTCGGTAGGCATTGTGTAAGTCGGTTGTAAAGCATCACCTAACGGTGTCGGTTATATTTGTATAAGTAACCTTGGCTACGCATTTAAACTGCAATAAGTATAAAATGCACTGTTCCAATCGTATATCACGCTGTTTATGGTTGGCAGTGCAAGGACATTTAGTCTAAGAGCTGACTACGGAGAAAATGGGTGACTCGGTGCAGAGCTGAAAATTTGCAGAATAATAGGAGATAGTACAAGTAAGTAGGGAAAAAATTGCCAGAAGGCTAGGCGGAAGATAAAGAGCCGCCAGAAGGCGCTAATGTTGCGAAAAATCAGTGCACTTCTAGCAATTTCTATACTTATTCTGTAATTCAAACATGATATAATAATTACATTCGACAAATATTCAAAATTATTAATGACATTTTGATAGAAATAAAATTAATCGTCATATATTTTCATTAATAAAATTACGGTGTTATAACAACGTAATTTTATTAATTTATTTAATTTTATTGCGATCAAAATGACATTAATAATTTTGAATATTTGTCGAATGTAATTATTTAATATCATGTTTGAATTTTCAGTATGCCCTTATAACTATATATGATGTATAATATATATAATATATAATCTAGTTTTGAATTACAGAATAAGTATAGAAATTGCCAGAAGTGCACTGATTTTTCGGAACATTAGCGCCTTCTGGCGGCTCTTTATCTTCCGCCTAGCCTTCTGGCAATTTTTTCCCTACTTACTTGTACTATCTCCTATTATTCTGCAAATTTTCAGCTCTGCACCGAGTCACCCATTTTCTCCGTAACTAGCTCTCCGTCAAATTGTTCAACGCAGAACACACTAAATCTACACTAAATCTATACGAAATTTACATAAAACATGGTAAAATTTTGTTACTTCATTTACGGTCATAGTATGGGAATTTTTTTATTATAGAAAAAGCTTCCAAAACATTCTAAAATAAATAGTTTCATAATCTATCTGTAATGAAGGTCATACGAGATTTCGATGGATTTAGATATATTTTTGATTTCTATTTATGTTGAATATCGGTAGAAAAAAAATCAAAATTTGTATATCATTCTCAATAAAATCGAGAAACAATGAAATCGTAAAAACTATAATTTTATTATCCAATTAATATTTTGACACGGTATTAACAAGATAAGATTACAGAGTTAACAAGAAACAATAATAATTAAAATTGCTTAGGCCTGTCCAAACTTTTATTTGAACTAATTCTGTTCAAAGAACATTTCGTAGTTTTGGAGGCGCATCCTCTTCTTGTCTCGGAACAGAATGCACACTATGGCGCAGTCTTTGTTTGAGGGCGTTTGTCAGTCTCGCCCACGTGACAAGATACTGTTTCCCGATTGGTTCTTGCTCAAAACAAGTAGACGACCAAGCAAGAAAAATAGTTCGCGGTTCTAATTTTGAAATTCGTTCTGTGAGCTCGCAGGCGAGTTCGCAGTGACGTCATTTCCATATCTTAGCAAGCCGCACGGCGGTTAGTCCAAGTTCCAAGCGTCAAAACCAGCCTCGTGTGCAGCGGCCTTCAGTCTATTGGTTGCGTGGAGATAAGGACAATAGAAGTTTAATTGTAATATCAATTGCTTCGTTATCCGGGTCCACTCTCTTAAACATAAATTTGTGAAATTTTCACTAATTGCGTAAGTGAAGCTGTATTCACTTGATAATCAGTGATTTTCACAACAAATTTGTGAATTTTCACTGATAAATTTTCTCTCTAAAACTGAAGTAGTGAAAATGTCACTTATATAATTGTTATAAATTTATGATTTTTATAATTGACAAAAGATACTTTAATTAAATTAGATTTTTATTCAATTTCATACAAAAAAGTGTTTGTAAAAATAATTCACAATTCTATTTATAGGCATCATTACATAATAGTATAATAGATCAATTAATTAAATAATTCATTTCTGCAGGGCTGAACAAATACACGACATTCTTCCCCTTTTTAATCCTGAAACATTACAAAAAAAATATTATTTATTTTTCTCAAATTCAGAAAACGTAAACCTTTTTGGCTTGTTTTTCTCTCTCTGAGACCGACGTAGTTTTTCACCTTCATCTTCTTTATTATTATCATTTTCTCTTAACTTCTCCAAAGTTCGCCAGCTAGTATCTGCCGCATAAATCTTATCATTTAAATTTGACTTTCGTAGCTGATTCACATGTACTAATCTTATAGTGTCGTTTATCTTTATCAAATACGTAACTGCACTTATTTTCTTTTTAATTCTAGCAGGAATCCAGCGTACAAAATGTTTTAAATGATTTCTATAATATATTATTTCTTCTTCCTTGAATTCGTTATTAACTTCTATATTTTTTTGTTTTTGATCATTCTTGTTAAAATCTTCTTTTCTTTCTTCTGTTAACTTTTCGACCTCCGTCTTCTCAGTTTCCTTTCTTCCAATTAGTCCATCCAATAATGTTCTAGGTTTGTACGAATATAATAACTCAGACGGAGTCTTAGATGTCACTGTAGACGGGGTGTTCCTATGATTTTGTAGAAACTTATTTATTTTTGTGTTAAGCGTCGTGTTATTTCTATCTTCCAGACAGAACTTTTTTAAAACTTTTTTCACTTCTTGAACTCCTCTCTCGGCTAATCCATTTGATTGAGGATGATAAGGCGGTGTTCTCGTTAATTTTATGCCATTATTATTACAATATTTCAAAAACTGAAACGCATTGTATGGGGGACCGTTATCCGTTACAATTTGTGACGGTAAACCATAGACAACAAATATTTGATCCAGTTCTTCACATAGTTTGTCCGCGTTTGTAGTCGACATCAGCTTTACCTCGCAGAACTTGGTATATGAATCCACCAGTATCAAAAATGTTTTACTTGCAAAATAAAAGAAATCTAAATGAATTCTCTCGAATGGGTATGTTGTTTTTGCCCACTGAGACGTTACTACTTCTTTCTTGACATTTAGTGTCTGCTGACACACTTGACATGACTTGACGAAGTTTTCTATGTCTTTAGTACATGACGGCCACCACAAATACGAACGAGCTAACATCTTCATGCGAACTATTCCGATATGATTTTCATGTAACATTTTTAAAATGTCTGTTTGCATGCCTTCGGGTATCACAATTCGATGACAAAAATAAATACAGTTGTTATCAGTTGTTAAACTCGCTCTCTTCAAAAAATAGGACTGTGCTTCTTCGGGTACCTTTTTTGGCCATCCTGTAATCAGATAATTATAGACTTTTGACAATATTGTATCCTGTTGTGTAGCCTTTTCTATTGACTTCAAGTTGATGAAAGAATTATCTTTATTAAAATAAAATATACCGACTGTATCTATTTCAGTGTTTTGTTTTAGTGGTAATCTAGAAAGTGCATCTGCGTTACCCATTTCTGAACTTTTTCTGTACCCAATTTCATATTGATACATAGACAATAAGATTGACCACCTTTGTAATCTTGCTGCGGCTACTGGAGGAGTTCCCTTTTTTGGATTAAAAATTTCCTTCAGTGCCTGATGGTCTGTATAAATCGTAAATTTCTGACCGTACAAATAGTTATGAAATTTTTTGAGAGCAAACACAATAGCTAGAGCTTCACGATGTAACTGTGAATAGTTTTTTTCGGCAGGTGACAGCGTGCTCGATGCAAAAATCACTGGTTTTTCGACTCCATTTACTAAATGCGACAATACTGCTCCTACTCCATATGAACTTGCATCTGTTGCTACTACAATAGGTTTTTTTGCGTCATACAATTCCAATAGATTATTTTCCAACAGTAATGTTTTACTTTTTTCAAAGACTTTTTGACATTGTTGCGACCAGTTGAACGGGACATCCTTTTTTAATAGATTGTATAACTCTTTTAGCTCACTTGACAAATTTGGAATGAACTGACTATAATAATTTAATAAACCCAGGTACGACTGTAATTGTGTTTCATTTGTAGGTGCAGGGGCCTCTACAATTGCTTTTATCTTTTCTTTATTTGGACGCAGCCCCTGTCCTGAAATTGTATGTCCCAGATACTGTACAGACTTTTCGAGAAACTTGCACTTATTCATGTTGATACGGACGTTATGAGACTCCAAACGACTTAAGACTTCATACAATTTTTTCTTGCACTGTTCTTCCGACATTCCTCCAATCAAAATATCATCCAGATAACAATATACATTTTCCAGCCCCGTCAGTATCTGGTCCATGATTGACTGAAAAATACTTGCTGAGGATGATACTCCAAAAGGTAGGCGCGTGAATGAATATAAACCTTTGAAGGTATTGATTGTAAGAAGTTCCTGTGCCGACTGTGATACTTTTAATTGCTGATAAGCACCTGTTAAGTCTATTACCGAAAAATAGTTGCAGTTAGCAAGACCTGCGAAGATGTCTTCTATTCGCGGAAGCGGATAATGCTCTGACTGAATACATTTATTGATCGTTACTTTACAATCCATACATATCCTTATTCCTCCATCTGCTTTCGGAACAATTACAATAGGACTGGCCCAATTACTATACTTCCTTGGCTCCAGAATTTTTTCTTGACACAGACGATCTATTTCTTTTTCTACTTTTTCTCTAAGCTTGTAAGGGACTCCGTACGCAGCATGAAATATAGGCGTCTGATTCTCCTTTAATATTATTTCTGCTGTGTATCCTATAATAGGATGACTTAAATTTGACTCTGTTATTGACGGAAATTTTCTTTTTATTTCTTGACTAATTTTTGACTTAATGACTACTGCTTTCACTTGACCAGACTGTTCAAACGTTCCTCTCCAATGCGGATACAAAACATCAAGCCATGTACGACCCATAATTGCTTTACTCGGTTTATTTCCTTCTGTAATTATCAAGTCAAGTTTATATATTTGATTTTTAAAATTCACATTGACAATTACGCTGCCGACTTCTTTTATTGCTTGACCCGTGACTGTACACAATTTATTTTTTGACTCATGCAATTTCAACTTTGAAAATTTTTCTACAAATTCTGTTTGGCTCATTATCGTCACAGCGGCTCCTGTATCGACTTCTAATTTGACTTCTTGACTTTCTATTAAAACTGCGCATTCTACTGACTGACTGTTATCTTCGACTTTATTGACTGACTTGCTTGCATTTTTCTTAAAACAGACTGTTGATGTATGACCGCGTTTGTGACAATAAAAACATTCCCAGTTCTTTGCCGGACAATTTTTCTCATCATGATTTCTTCCCATTCTTCCACAATGACGACACTTGTGACTAGTTGACGACTGACTTTCTGTTTGACTTTGATTTGTTGTATTTTTGGACTGCACATTCCTTTGATTGTTTTTACTCTTCTCTTGACCTTGTCCATGACCCTTGTAATTAATAGCATGCTGTTGCAACGGCTGTATGTATTTTGATGCTCTCTGCGACATTTCCATCTTTAATGCCATTTCAGAATATTTTTCAAACGTTAAATCGTCTTCATTTAGCAATGCTTGTTGAATTTTTTCATCTCTAATTCCAATAATGAAACGATCTGCTAGAGCGTCATCCAAAATCTTCAGTTTATACTCGCCGACTTTTTTATCAACATTAGAATTTAAAAATTCCCCAAATTGACAATTTTGCGCCAGAGATTTTAATCGCACAATAAACTCATTCAACGGTTCTCCTTCTTCCTGTATTGCTTTATTGAACTTGTATCTTTCCGCTCTCTTATTCTTTTTAGGAGCAAAATGTTCCCGTAATAAGGTCAAAAGATCGCCTATACTCTTACTACTTGGAAGATCCGGAAGCGTAAGCGACATTAACAATTCGTAGATATCAGCTCCCATTATTGTTATAAATAGTGGTGTCTTTGACTCTTCTTCAATGTTGTTGACCAGAAAAAATTGCTTTATTCTGTCTTCATACGCGTTAAAGTTTCCACCCGGAATAAATGGTTCTATATGACCGACAATTTTAGTCATGACTGTTTGATTTTTTTATCCTCGTCGCCACTTGTTATAAATTTATGATTTTTATAATTGACAAAAGATACTTTAATTAAATTAGATTTTTATTCAATTTCATACAAAAAAGTGTTTGTAAAAATAATTCACAATTCTATTTATAGGCATCATTACATAATAGTATAATAGATCAATTAATTAAATAATTCATTTCTGCAGGGCTGAACAAATACACGACAATAATTAGTGAATTTTTATGTTCACTTATATAATTGGTGAATTTTTATATTCACTTATATAATTAGTGAATTTTTATATTCACTCATATAATTTGTGAATTTTTATATTCACTTATATAATTAGTGAATTTTTATATTCACTTATATAATTAGTGAATTTTTATATTCACTAATTCTACGTGGTACGATTCTAGCATTGACAAATAGTGAATATATGCACATGTAATTAGTGAAAAATCACTTAACCATGTTTAGAGAGTAGTTCGAATCTTCGATAAACCTGCGTTATAGGCTATTTCGACTCAGGGGACATTTCCTATACGTGTTTTGAGTCACATCCTGGTTCGCGATGGAAACGAGAAAGTATGCGGACGTCTAGTTCAGGCCTGGAGATCGGCGAAAGCACCTACAACAATCTCTTATCTTGCGAGAGTACACGATGGTTACACCGTAAGACGAATGCCAGAACAACTACCATGCCGACTTGACATACAGAGGTACATAACTGGTTCACTGTAGGTGCAATACACAGAATACGTATACTGTTCAATTCTGGAAACAGGTAAACACGAGGCTGGCTTTGCCGCTGGAATCGTTGCAGACTTGCGCTGGCTACCGCGCTGGTTGCAAGAATGTAAATGCTTACAAGATAGATTTCAATATTTACCGCCGCGTACTCTAAGAAAGTTAAGATCCGTATCCGCGGATCTTGAAACCAAAAATCCGTATTCAGATCCGTATCCGCGGATATACATTTTTAACGATCCGGCACATCACTACTCGGAATAATCGAATGATTCTGATAATCGAAAGGTTACTACTCTATACTACTAATTCGGAACCCAAACGAATGGTGAGACCTCTGGTGAGAAATGCGCCGAACTCTCGTAAGGGGGGTTTTTGACAGGTAAAAGCACGATGGAGGCTAGGTTAGCCTCCATCGTGTTTTTCTAAATATAAATCAATGTTTACCTTAATATGCCTCTATAGTTTACATGTCAAAAACCCCCCTTAGGACAGTTCGACGCATTTCTCACCAGAGGTCTCACCATTCCTTTGGGTTCCGAATTAGTAGTATAAAGTAGTAACCTTTCGATTATCAGAATCATTCGATTATTCCGAGCGCAGCAACAGATCGAAAACAATGTCCATAGTCCATAGAGAATAGCACTCGGTGTTAGTGATGCGCCGGATCGTTAAAAATGTATATCCGCGGATACGGGTACGGATCTTAACTTTCTTAGAGTAAGCGGCGGTAAATATTGCACATCGATCTTTGCAAAGAGACTATCTGTTATGAGAAAAAGTTACTGACCTCTTTAAGACTTAACTCTCATAAAAAATTGTCTCTTTCCAAAGATCGATGTGTAATATCTCATTATAAAGATAGTTGATTTAGTACCTTTGAGTTATGTACTATTAGTATAGTACTCACTACGATAAATGTTTGCAATATAAAGGTGCCAAATACTTTTTAAAAAAATAAAAAATAATCTGAATGGAATTTAACAGGTTTTCATTATTACCTAATCACCTATATATATAAAATTTCATCTATGAATTGAAAATTAATAAGTTAAAAGATCCGCCAAAAACTAACGGATACGGATCTTTCTTCTCCCTCGGATATCCGCGGATACGGATACGCATATCCGGCACATCACTAATTCCTAGCACAGCAACAGATCGAAAACAATGTCCATAGTCCATAAAGAATAGCACTCGGTGTTACCAGTCTGAAATGTACCAATTCTGTGGCTTTGCATGGCTGGTGATCAAGTTACAAATACAATATGCACAGTACGTTTTATCTGTGCAGATATCAAGGTAACCGCTCTGTATCCAGACATTACATATTAACACGCACACACACACACTTGACATTTTGTATTAATGCGAGAAAATATGGCGGCGCGAGGAGAATAGAAAGGTGAAAGATGCAAAGAGACAAGTTCAAATCAAAGACTATAGGTACGTATTTAAGACGCGACACTCGATATCAACCAAACTGATTGTTGACAGAGAGAGACGTAATAGATTCTCGGGTCGATATACGTGAACTGACATATATTTTCATTGGACAAGACCTACGTGTTTCTCTTTCTACAACGACAGAGAATTGTCTAACAGAGGGTCGAAAAACTTAAATATGTATCTGATTTAGTTCTCAACAATCAACATTTGTGCGACTAGTGAGAGAAGGAGAAGATTCCATGAGCGTGAAATTTGCCGCACGAGCGTAGCGAGTGCGGTAACACGCGAGTGGAATGTTCTCCTTCGATCAATAGTCGCACATAATACTTTATTTAACTCGAGTAATATGTAATCGGGACCCTGATAAAAGAGGGAGAAATAATAAATCACTTCATTGATTGACGTACCCACCGCATTCGATGCACACAAGATGGCCCTGACTTTCGCTGAATTGCGATGCTGTTTTCATATATACAAATCGCTACCGCGTTCCTATTGGTCCAGAAACTGTGCAGTAATATATTACCGTACAGTTTCGGCTCATTATTCGCACTCTACGCGCCAACATGAAGTAATTTATTATTTCTCCCGAATTTAGCATTATATATTACTCACGCGTGTTGAATAAATAATTTTTTTCATACTTCGATCGAAAGTACATATTTTCGGCATCAATTGTAAGGCAGAAACCCTATTGTTACGCTACTATTGATAATTATTGATTCCTTAAACGTTTAAAAAAAATCTAAAGTTTATACATTTTTAATACATTTTATTTTACTATTTTTTTAAATTTTAATTGAACTATTAGTATTTGGATACTGACAATTATAGTTAATTTATACACAACGTGACCTCCAAGCATTTTTCGAACCGAACACCGACGATAAAATGTAGTGAAAAGCGCATTATTTCATATCGCGCAAAGACCTAGATAAATCACGCGCGTGTTCATGGATCACGGATATATTCTGTGTATGAAATAACAGTATTTAACTAGCAGACAGTAGTATCTGCGCTACTACCACGGAGTAGTATCTCTACACACACTCGTATTTTATGCAGTACCGATACAGCGCAAGTCCGTGGAAAATGTTTTGATGTAGAATAAAAATAATTTTAAAAACAGGTAACAGAAATCTTTTAAAAACGAGTCTTAAGTTAAAAAAATGAACTAAAACAAATCAAGCAATCAAACAAATAAAATCATTTCATCATTGTTGACATGACATAAAAGCTTTTCGCGAGAAATTTAAATTATGGTTTTTTACAAGATTTTTTTGAACATATTATGTCACGACAAGCTTTTAGATCAACGACGATGAAATTAATTTATTTGTTTGTTGTTAATTTTTAGTTTTTATACATTGTAAAAAAGCTTGCTTTTAAAGGTTTTTTTGTAGTTATATTTTATTTTTTCCGTTTTACTCCTTTAGGTATCTTGTTAACGACCGTTTTAGTCAACGGGTAACGGGCCGACGCGAAACGGTTACCTTTATACACGATCCGCTAATATACGTGAGCGCGTCCGTTGTTATCGATATCAGTTCTATACTTGAAGGGCGAAGAAGTGCAAGTACGTTATGTCTTGCTTGTTTATTTTGTAATTTTTCAAGTCTTGTCCCAACACTGGCCTATTATGAACAAGGCTAATTAATAAATCCATATCAATATCAATTTTAAACTCCATATTCACAATGAGCAGCACAAGGTAGGTATAGGCTAACTGACTGACAGCACGTGAAGTTCACTAAAAAAAAAATTGGTTGTCTGTAAAGTCGGTTTACGGACGATAGTTTTACGTGATAACGTATTCCGTAATACATAACCTAAACCTCCCAAAATTTGGTTTCAATCCGCTTATCCTTGGTGTCGGAATGATAAGAAATGTCAAAAGTGACGTTTGCAACTGTCAAAGTATTATGTTCTAATAATAATTAGTTATTCCAATACTTAACTTAGAAGGCGTTGCATTTCACAAAATACTAATGTCAAAAAATTGAATTAAACATTAGAAATGCAGCCGTTTTCATGTTAAGACAAGACATACGTTATTTTCTAATTTCCATGTACGGCAAACAAAGACGACCGACCGCGTCGCGCCATGCATTAGACAACATTGCATTTATACTGCTATTTTTCTATATAAATTTGTATAAAAAAACTGTTTAGGTAAATTCTGTTATACGAAATCTATGTAAAATGTTCTCCTCTTTCGTTTAAGACTGGTTTCAAACCGATCTGATTTAAATTGAGCGAGAAATTAGCAAAAAGCACGCACAGGGTCAGGCGGAACGTTACGCGTTACGAACGTTAGGAACGTTACACTTTTTCGTGCATGCAGCCGGTGTTTTATCAATTTATAAGATTGGTGATTCATCAATTTATAAGACGTTATCACGTCAAAATTAACCCACTTCAAAAACAAGTCAGAACGTCTCTGAAAAGTCTAATCCCATCAAAAACATAAATGTGAAAAAAGTGACTATCTACAAATTCGGGCGAGGGTCGCTGGTAATGTAACAAAAATCACATAATTCAACTATAGCTTTGGCTAACTGCTCGTTAAAGCGGAGACAATGAAAATATTGCGACGTATATTTTCGTGCACTGTTCATTATACTGGACTTGTACTGTACTCATTATGACCAACAAAGATACTTTGCGTTAGTGTACGTATGTAAACCCTGCATGTCGCCTGCAGCAGCCGTTGACTCGATAAGAATTTGCTCCAATAAAATATACCTTGATTGATACTGACGCGCTTTCATTTTGTTTGTTAAAATGTTAAATGTCTTACGGATCTCCCAGACCCAACCCGGCCAAAACCAGATACCCGGCCGGGCAGGCCCGATACCCGGTTTCTTAATACACCCATCCCCCGATTTACACGGTACTTGTTTTACACGTTTTCGCTTTTACACGGTTTTCCAAATAAGTTTTTTTTTTGTTTTTATCGCACTCTACTAAATGCTACTGTGATTGAACACGTGCGCTGTGTACACATCTCACGGGGAATCCCGAGCTTATGTGCTGACTTGCTGCACACGCACACTATGTCTGGATTTCTTCGCATAAAATCTAAGTTTTATCTACGGAAAATTGTATTTGAGTGAAAGTTTCACAGTTTCAGAACCTGTCAATGCATTTTATTTTTATTTCTGAGTACACCTAAAAATATTGAAAAAAATCACAACTGTTAAATAGCAAAATTATGCATTTTCTGCAAGCTTTTCGATTTACACGGTTTTGACTTGAAAATTTTTAATTTTCGATTTACACGTTTTTCTCAGGAACGTATCTACTGTGTAAATCGGGGGATAGGTAGGTGTATAAGCAAAAAATATTAGTACTATTATTGTGAAAAAAGCGTGAGGCGCTCGATATACGAAAAATATGGCATAAAGCGCCTCACGCTTTATTCACAATAATACTGATTTTTTTTGTTCATAATTATTTTTTGTTTATATATTAAGAATTATTTTTCATTTTTTAGTTCGATGTGCTATAAAAGGCTTAATTGATCAGAATAATGATATAAACCTATGTGACGAGATTATTATGTAATTTTTGTAATTATAGTCCCTTCATGTAACTTGTTGACCGACTGATTTTTTTAATATTGAATTTACTTTTTGTGAATAATTAGAAAATAATTATCAAGCGAAATATACATTTTTTTGAATAAATAAAATTGTTTTTTTGGTAAAACACAAATATATTGTTTTATTTAGTTTTTATAAAACGGTTTAGATATATCGTTACCATAACTTAATCTATACGTGATCCTATTGGTATAATCGATTTCTTTTCATCACATCAAGTTTAAAAAAACAGTTGTGTGGTTTTAAGAAACCACGACGCAAGTGATACTTTTATTGGATTGTAGGCGTTGGATTGTAGACATTTATCCATCACGATTAATTATAAACAACAATATTCACATGAATACACGAATAAAAACATGTAAACACTGTACAGCACTTGCCCGCATGACAGACTGACTATGTGTTATACATACTACACGGTCAGCTGATGCTATAACCATGGATGCCGCCATATTGGCCTTGGCTGCTCTACCGAGCGCCTACTCCGAACGCCTTTCACTTTACCCCTACTCCGCGGCCGCCTGTAATGCGACATGCAACAGACGGCCAGAAAAATTCGGGGCGATAAAATAAAAGTTTCACTTTAAAAAACAGTCATTCATAGTGTTAAATCTTACAAGCTTCAATTTCGAAAGAACTGGAGTCGTCGATCGATTCCGTCATAAGTTTTTGAGCCGAGCGGATTTCAACCAAAAGGTGAACAAACGACCCCACCTTGTTTCACTTATCAAATTATTGTATTGTCACCGGTTATCTGTAGCTAAAAATCTATTGGTTTTTAGGCTATATGCGCCCATGGACAATTTTTCTTAGCGACCTTTAAACTATAAAATAAAATCATTTTCGAATAATTTTTAATCGAAAAGCAAATTCCATAAGGTTTGTGCGGGGTCCTTTTGAACTAAATTGATATCATTCCTGCACTCGTGGGGTTGGAATGGACAAAATGGGTGAGGATGAATCCTCCTTAGGATACGCTTAAAAATTCATGGGCAACTACACATCGAATTTATTCTTCCTTTTTTGTAATCGATTAAAAAGATAGCTGAGTAGTAAATTGAGATAATTTCAACCCCTAATGTTTTCAACCCTATACTTATATCGGTTTCATTTCATCCGTCAATCAAATCGAATCAGAATCTATATATTATAAAGGTATTGCACCCTTTTTAAAACGTATAATAATACAGGTATTTAATAGAAATACGAATATTTATATTGTGTTTTAATGTCGAACATACAAGCTATACATTATTTATAAGGGATTTCCTGTCTCTTGACAAAAAAAAATATGTAACGACACAATATTACTTTCCGCCAACAACATTATAAAACATCCGTAATATTAATTATTTTCTATTTGTTGTTATTTGAATATTAATAGAAAAAAAATATGTAAGTACGTATAAAATCAATTGTTTTTCCATTATTCAAAATACGTGAATAGAATGTAATATTCAAATTAAAACAGCGTGTTTGTTTTCAACTGTTTTTTAATAGTCACGTGTTTCGATTAAAATAAACGATTATCATTTATTTACATACATTTTTTGATATAAGATGCTCGTAAATTTCCTTCAAATACACTTTAAGTTTTTTGCGACTTATATCGTAGCTAATTTTGACTTTATTTATTGACATTCGATAAGACATAATCTATAAATGATATATCGAAACACACTACAAAGTTGCAAAAACCAGTGATTCCGTAAAACAACTTAAATATCGTTTTACGCACAGCCCCCCAGAAATACCTGCTTTTTAACCGATTTCAACAAAAAGGAGGAGATTCTATGTTCGACTGTATTTTTTTTTATGTATGTTCACCGATTCCTCCGTCAATTATGGACAGATTTTCAAATTTTTTTTTTATTCGAAAGAGTGCACCTCAGAGGTGGTCCCATCGGAACCAAGTCAGGATCTGATGGTGGAATCCGGAAAAATCGAGGGAGACTCTCAAATTTCAAAGGCACGCATAATGTTTTTATTATGTATGTTCACCGATTTTTAGTATTAGATTAACACTAAAAAGAGAAAAATAAAATATTTTTAACAAAAAAATTGAACCGACTTCACACTAAAAAGTAAAAAATAATTGCGTATTGAAATGTTTTGGAGTCGGTTAGTTCTCGGAATAGATTTCATTTTGGCTGACACCGACTCCAAAACATTTCAATACGCAATTATTTTTTACTTTTTAGTGTGAAGTAGGTTCAATTTTTTTGTTAAAAATATTTTATAATGTCTGCATAATGCGGTACTAAAATAACCCAACTGTCATTTATCAGTCGATGCCTTTAAATATCGGAAACCGATCACAAAGTTGGTTTGCGTCCGTGTTTCATCTTTCGTTCGAGATTGTTTCGATGATGTCGCCATCTGTCAGTCAATGTCTTTAAACTGCGTAAACACGTAACTTCCGTTCGAAAAAAGATAGTCCCAAGTCGCGCCCAAAGAAGTTTTACTTCAAAAATATTTCGGTTCCCCGGAATTAAATAACTCGAGGACAATGAAAACTATAAATGAAAATCGATTATTATTATATCTGGTGTGAAATAGTTTAGAAACGCTGATAGCAAATATAAATCTCGGAATCATTTAAAAATTCAATCAAAATACATCAATACTTACTACGGTTTGATTATTACTTAAAATAAGCGTGCATTTTATAAATAATGTAATATTATACACAATTTAATCATACGAAAAATATTTACAACATCGATAAAATTATTGATTACCGATTAAAAACAGTTTTTAACCTAGTTTTCTTCAAAAGATTTATTGATTTGCACCTACCTACTTAAGGTGTTGATTTTTCAATAGGAAATAAAAATTATTAGCTCTGTTCAGTGTTCGACCAATTACTGTCAGTATAAAAAATATGATTTTTTTATTGACTTACTTCATGTACCGAGTTCCGCACATAATTCCCAATAAAAAAATTGACGCGTAATAAATAAATTGAAAAAATTAATACGCCCCAAAACAAAATTATTCACTTTGGACATTTGTCGTCACGGACTTATTCCCTCGCTTAAAACTTGTTATGGCTCTCCCGAAGCTATTTTTAAAACCGTTTCGGGAAAAGGCCAAATAAAAATTTAGCTAAGTGTAAAAGATTAGGTAATTTCTATTTTTTTCGAGAAGAATTCTTTCAATACTTCGCCTGTACTGTGTTTCTTGGCTCTTCATTCGACGTTTATTAGACCTCTTTAAATAGCGTCGGGAGAGCTGTAACAGTTTTTAGGCGAGGGGAACGAATCTGTGATAAGTACAGGAAGTATTTGTAGATAGGATAATATACTCTTACAATGTACTTGCTGACGTCACGAGGGTAAAAGTATCTCCGTGTATTAACAGTTTTTTTTTATATTCAACCCGTATTACATAGCAAAATGTCCCGTCATTAGCGATTCCTTTTTCAAAGTGTGGGAAGAGTCATACGTGTCATTTGGCTTTTTTAATTATCGAAACTATTATGAAACACTGACGTTTTAGTTATGTAATGCTTTGTACACGATTATAAAACTATGATTAAGCACGACCGCAGATAAGCAAAATCAATCGGATTCTGCGACTGACCCAAGCATAGATAACCCTAGTAGTAGGTGACGTTTAAAAAAATCTATGACAACTTTGTATGTACAAGTAGATCTGGTGTATTTTCAATCTGTCTCGTGGTTGAGTAGCGTAAGCGAAGACACATTGCGTGGGAAAAATTGAAAATACATGAGCAAAATCAATTGACAATAGATAGTGTTGAAAATATACGATTTCCAAAGTTTATCCCCCCCAAGCTGACTGACTTACTGATAAAAATAGTGATTTCAAGTCTTACATGTTCCGAGTAACATTTATGTACTTCAGGTTACAATTAAAAAAAAAACTTTACATTACAAAAACACAATTTATTTTTGTATAATTTATGCTTTTTTTTGGAGTTAAGAAACGATTTTGAGTTGTAAGGCCCGGTAGGGATATTTATGAGTAGTAAAATCAATTGGTGAGGCGTTACGCTCCACC
This sequence comes from Xanthostigma xanthostigma, assembly GCA_963575645.1. Taxonomy (NCBI): domain Eukaryota; kingdom Metazoa; phylum Arthropoda; class Insecta; order Raphidioptera; family Raphidiidae; genus Xanthostigma; species Xanthostigma xanthostigma. The sequence goes on from OY754474.1 coordinate 19,029,737, forward strand.
GCTTCAAGTGTGACGTCACGCTCGTCCGCTTCAACACAGACAAACATATATATCTGTAGGAATTTAACGTGCGAAAGAATGAGATGGAATACATTACAAAGCGTATCTAAGGAGCAAACTCCAGTCGTGCGTCGGAGCTGACACACACACTTTTTTTAAAAGTCTACCCATACGAAGTCGGACCGGAGCAAATAATAATCACTTCAAAGAACTCTGGTCTTTTAATCTTTATATTTTCGCATAAAAAAAGCTTTTAAACTGAATGTAAATTGTAATTTTTGCAATTTATAACATTTATGGCATAATTTTAACGCCGACCTTTCCAATACATATCATATCAGGCAATAGTATTATTTAATTATTATTATTAATAAAACAAAAGCTTGTCATTCATTGTACTTAACTTATATGCATGCATCCAAGGCTACACATATATAAAATTAATATCAAACAAAAGACTGGCGCCGATAACAGTACAATAAATTTTATCGACTGCTCAAAAAATACTATCGAATTTTAAAAGATTTCTTAAAACTTGCGGGACTAGATTAATACGATTCTAAGAATATTTTATATTTCTTATCAGTACCGGAACAGAATTGAGGTGAAACTACCGGTTCAAAATTCTTTTAAGTACTTGCAATCAAATAATACATTTAACTAGAAATACAACCGATATTCATCCGATTTCAAAATTTTTTTCATCAATATTTAGAAATGGACTTTCAAAATGGATATGGGCTATATATTATCACATTAAAATAAAAGCTGTACATTTTTCTCATGTTAACACACAGGATGAAATCAATTTCTCAAATGTTATTAATGAATGCAAAAAACGCTACAAGTCCGTTAATATAATTCGAGGAAAAAATATACAAAAAAAAAACCTCACTTATCAACCGATATTTTTTCTCACAGTGAGTAAAAAAAATTGCTCATCGTAATATGAAACTTTAACAGTGATTAACACATGTTTACAGTGAAACCTTTGTTTCTTAGATCCTTTTTCTTTCAAGCGGACATAGGTAATTCAACCGATTTAGTCCTTTCACAATCTCTATACCAATTAGAGTATCATATTTTTTTACACATATGAATTTAGAATTAAGCTTATTTATATATATTTAAATTAGTGCAAAACTATTTGACTAGAAATATAGATTTTGTCGTGGTGGTTGTTCCTGAATTACAATGTTTCACTATAATTTGTAACATATCTGTATCATTTGGGTGGCGTTTTGACCTAGGGTCGGTCATACACATTATGCAATTCAAGGATGGGGAAATATTGACATAATTAGCTCGTAGTACCTACAAGCAAATTTTTTCTCAACAAAATTTCCGCGTGTAGTTTCCAAGCAGTTAAGTAATTTGGTCGCTATATAGTCGTCAAAATACATTTGTATTGAAACAAAAAATTGATGTCAATAATTAAATTTCACATTGTTACAGTTACAATACTATATAAGAAAGATTAACTTTCCAACAATGTCACTGTTGGGACTTTAACCCCAAACTTCCACTCACCGCTTGCCCCTCCAACGACTTAATATCACAAAGGCTGCCTGTCGCGCGGGCTCAGAACGCTTTAAAAAATTGTTTTATAGCAGTCAGATCATACTTCTAACTTCTTTGTTTGCTTAGGTATTTTTTATTTGTTTCTCTATGTATAATATATCTTAAAAAAAACTTCGGAGAAGTAAAAACTTCGTTCTGTGCTAAATTCAAAAACTTGAGGCGACTGGATCTCTAGATTATAACTTAAAAAAAAAAATTTCGAGGCAGACAAGAAATTGAAATCAAGCTCGAAATCCTGTACCTAAGACGTCGAAAAAAAATGAATTTCGAGGCAGACAAGGAATTGAAATCCAACCTGGAAATTCTGTGCTTATAAAAGCTACAAGAGCAACAGCAAAAAAAATGCAAAGACGGCGTTCGCATAACTCCTTTAGTTACCACTAAAAAAACGCCGTCTGTGCACTTTTTTTTTTGCTGTTGCTCTTGTAGCTTTTATAAGCACAGAATTTCGAGGTTGGATTTAAATTCCTTGTTTGCCTTGAAATTCATTTTTTTCGAAATAGCCGAAAGGTCTACTTTTGTCGCTACCGTGTTTCATCACAATCGCTCGCGGAGCCGCGGGGAGCAGCTAGTTAACGTATAATTTTGTGTAAAAGCAAATGCCAAATAAATAAATAAAATTGAAGTCGATGCATCCTTTCTTTATGACTGAAGAAGCGCCCTGTTTAACATATTACAAATATTTTAAAACACGTAAGTTCGCAATATTATCGACAGATATCGCCGCAGTTCGTACGTCAAACATGCGGACCGAATAGTGAAAGGTCAGGGTTACGACCGTCTGAACTTGGAAGGGTATCACCACGGACACATTGACATATTTATGTGAACTAAAATAAAATATTCATGTCTCAAATATTGACCAAAAAAAAAAAATGGATAAAAACTTCACACATAGTTACAATGTTTAATCTTTGTTTATAGAGTCTACAAAAATGTATTTAATTACGATGATATAATATGACAACCGGATTAAAGACAATTTACTGACAATCAGAGATTATGTTATTTAAAACAAATACTAATTCGTGTTGCCTAGCAACGTTTCTATTGCATTCAAAGAAAAAACGAGGCTCAAAGGGCCTAATTATACGTTAATGGTGTTAAACCCTAAACTAATTAGTAACTACTACTTAGCGACGTTTTTTCTGTAAGCAGAAACTAAGCGAGGCCCGAAGGGTCTGATTAATTAAGCGAGCGTTAAATAATTCCTGCCAATATTTAAACAACTATCCACCTACAAGGCTTGTTTATGACTTTGAAAATTTAAGTAAATTTAAAACCCAACTAGATAATAATGTCTAATTTGGAGTTTATAGTTTAAATCTAATATAAAAAACAAAAATAAAATAGTTCCGATATGATGCTAAAGGATTATCTTAGTGACATAAATTCGAAGGTTACGACGTGACTTTTATAATCTTTTGTCACTATCAATATGTCCATGAACTTTTGTTTAATATTTAATACAATACCAAATCAAAACAGTACGCGAACAAAAAGTTGAAAAAACACAATTTCATTCAGAACAAAATCTTGTTACTTTCAAATATTTCAATGGGCCCACAAAACGGTTATAAGAATGTTAAAAATAAGCAAACTTACAAAACGATAGGTATCACATAGATAATGGTAACACAAGAAGGGAAACAAAATTACACCGTCCGACATTTTGTTTGGGCCTTCTACAAAGCATGCTCGGGAAATAGTCCCAACAAGATGTCGGACGTTCAGTTCTATATCGGTGAATAAAAACAAAAAAAAAAAAACTCACCGAAGTATTTTGCGTCTATTGTTCGGATGCAGTTGTTTGGCTATTTCGGGATCCAGTTCCGTCAGTTTCTGGTGCAGTTCTTCACTGGTGAGTTCCATGTCGTCTTTGGCGTAAGGAACACTACTTAAAACACCGGTGGCTAAGCGAAGTTTCTTCGCCTCTAATTCATCGCGATCGCACAGTAAAGTTTCATCAACTTCAGGACTCTCGACCAAGATTTTAAATAATAACGATTCAATATAATAGTTGGTACCGCCGACTACTATCGGGAGTTTGTTTCTCATTATCACGTCATCAATATATGTACCAAGTTAAAGAAAATATACTAATTAATCATGCATTTTTATCTCTGGTTGAAAAAAGCTACAAACTAAATTTTTAAAAATAATGACAACTATAGTTTTCTAAAAACGCTGGGAAGTAAGATTAAAGCACAATCTCAAAAACTTAGTAGAAAAACAATTTTTTTTTAATAACATATGCTTTAATAAAAAATAGAGAATAGTTACTTCTTACCACAACAAGTTTATTAGTGGATGTACATTTCGAGAGCTATGCTCTCATCTTCAGCAATACACTAGTGTATTGCTGAAGATGAGAGCATAGCTCTCGAAATGTTACCACAACAAGTTTATTAGTGGATGTACATTTCGAGAGCTATGCTCTCATCTTCAGCAATACACTAGTGTATTGCTGAAGATGAGAGCATAGCTCTCGAAATGTTACCACAACAAGTTTATTAGTGGATGTACATTTCGAGAGCTATGCTCTCATCTTCAGCAATACACTTTAGTGTATTGCTGAAGATGAGAGCATAGCTCTCGAAATGTACATCCACTAATAAACTTGTTGTGGTAAGAAGTAACTATTCTCTATTTTTTATTAGATTCAAACCACAGTGCTCTTAATATTTTTGTTGTTAACATATGCTTTAATTGATAATATGAAGGCAGACATCGAAATTTACAAAGTAGAAAGCAGTGTTTAAATATATACGTGTCCAGTTAATTCGAAATATATTTTTCTCTGACGCATTAACTAAGAGGAGTTTCACATATAGGACTGGGCATCCCGAGGCATCCACAAAAAAAACTGAGGAGGGTTCTGTATATGTAAAAAGCAAATTTTGAGGACGCCGTAATAATTAATAATAAGGTCATCGATTGCTTACGGACATTCTGTTTCCCTGATTCCGACACCTGTCTTTATTTTGTGAGTGATTTCTCTGCATTAAAATTACATTTAAAAGGATACTATTTTCACGGCCCGATTCCTAAAATCATAAACGGTAAACTCCTTCAAAGGATGGACAATATCTATAAGATGGTGGGGGGCCACGGAACGCTCTTCAGGTGTTGCCTTTGCTGTAAGGATATCCAAGCCAGTGTACACCTGAAAACAAAAAAAAAGCGATTTTGAGACTATTGCTCTTAGACGCTGACAAGAAGAAATGTGAACAAACCTCAAAAAAGTATCTAATTATAAAGCCCCTAAAAACGATAAAACAACGTTTATCTTCATCTAACAGTTGCCTAACTAAAATAAGTATAATAATAATTTCTTTATATCCGTAAGGTACATGCGCAGTGCAGAAAACGTCAATTTAATTACAAAAATATTAGAATAGTTCAATCCCAAGTTCTACGCCACTGAATCGCGGAACAGGTCACTGTCAGCTGCAAGCACATGTTTGTAATTCTAACCTCATTATTTTCACAGCACGATATCTACGTTGTTTATTAACATACCTGCATCGAATCTGCACTCAATATTTCTCCACCGTATTTCTTAGCTAACGTTAACGATAATTTAGTTTTTCCGGAACCCGTAGCGCCCAAAATAATAATTAAAGGCAACCGACGAAACATTTTCGCATCGCTATTTGACATTGCTGCGTTGTACTAACGCGCAGAATCGTAGCGCAATGAATATCAGAGCAGTGGCGGAGAATGGAGTTATATAAAAATAATGTAATTTACGCTTCATCGTACCAAAATAGTAAAAAAAAAACTGTTTGGGCAAATTCTGTTACACGAAACCTATGTAAAATTTTCTCCTCTTTCGTTGACATGTTTCGAACCGATCTGATTTAAATTGAATGAGTTATAAGCGAAAAACTTCGTTTTCTCCTTTTTTGTTCCCCTTTGGGGCCAAAATTCAAATATCGGGCGACGTTAGGATCTAAGTTGCCCGGAGGCGAATCGAACAAAAAAAAATTCTTAAAATCGGTTACACGTGACAAAAATCGTGACTCACAGATTCACAAACGTACAGACAAAACGAGTGTATATAGGTGCTTCCAGCTATTGCTTGGGTCGCGCCTAAAAAAAAAATAGACCACTTATGGTGAGACTTCGTTCTCTGTCTGTCTGTCTGTTGTAGTCGATTTTCTCAGGAACTGCACTTATTAATGCATCGACATGAAATTTGAAATGCTTATAAAGTTTTTGTGTCAGCGCTAAAGATTTTGGCCTAAAAACCGATCAAGAATTACGTACTTCATGCGCTGTCGTCTCCGTACGTCATTCGCAATAATTTTCCTGTATTGTTTACCAGCTTCTTTGTATGCCTGATTTTTTTCAAAATTTTTGATCTAATACTTTCGGAAATAAAAAGAAGAGAGACATATTTTTTTTATACATGATGTACCAAAAAAACACGTTTCTCCCGTTATTAACTCTGAAAGTCTTAGGTTTAAAATTTTGAAAAAAATCTGACGTACATAATAAAGATGACAAGGATTACAGGGAAACTATATCAAATTATACATTCGGTGCCTAAATTCATAAAAAAAAAATATTTTTTTTATGAAACGTAGCTCCCCTGTAATTCTTATTAACCTCTTTACATGCCTTATTTTTTTCAAAATTGTAAACCCAATGATTTCGGAGATATGGAGGGGAGAGACATGCTTTCTTGAAACATTACCCCCAAAAAAGTATGCATCTCTGCCCCAGATCTACGAAAGTATTGGGTCTAAAATTAAAAAAAAAAATCAAGCACGTATAAAGAAGTAAATAAAGATTACAAGAGAACTACATTCGATGCCAAAACTAATCAAAAAACAATTTTTTATGAGTTGTCCAGTAGATTTTCATTACATTGAACGGAAAGTCTCTGGGTTAGTAGGAATCGCGAAGTTTTCAGTGGTCCCGCTATAATTTAATTTTATATGAATAGATGAGGTTTCAATTTTTCTTTCATGTGTTTTTAATGATAATCACATTACAGAGTTTGTACATATAAATAAAATATGTTTTCAGTGAAATACAAACCTATATACTTAGTCCAAATTAAATATTTGCAGTGTTTCAAGGTTTTATGCAAAAACACTACGATGAAAATTTACTATATAAACTGAATTCTAATTATATTTCATTCTTTCAAATGGAATTTACACCAGGCCGCGTAAAGGTTATCTCATCTCTACTATTAATACAAAGAAAACTTTTAAAAAAGGTTAATAAAAAGCGTAAAATAACAAAGTTTTGAGGTTGCGGTCCTATTTTAAAACTATAACTTTTTATTCAAATCTTTGATTAACGTCTGAATAGAACTCTTCAAATAAATAAAATTGTCGACCAATTTTTCTCAGACCAATATATTTCTATTAGATAATAAATAACTTAATACTAATTAATTTTTATATTTTTACATATATCTGAAGAAGATCCAAATCCGGATCGAAACATCATCTTGTTATATTGATTTTTATTATTTTTTGTCAATACATTGATCTGAGAAAAATTGGTCGACAATTTTATTTATTTATAACTTTTTATATACCTACTTTTGTTAAATTGGCACCGGCCTCAAAACCATATAACTTTACGCCTTTTAGTAGCTTTTTTCGAAAGAGATAAATTTTTTTTCGTTCTACAGTCTGCCTTTCAATTTTTTTGTAAGTTTTTTACTTCCATAGAACATTGAAGGTAAATTATTATACAAATCGTCTGTTGCTAACAGCTATAAAAATTGTAGGTCACATTGATAAATCATTATCAGTAACCAATAAGTACATTTGACTGATAGAACATTTTTCCGTGAATGGGTGAAACTTCTGGCGCCAAACACGTCATCTTTTTTCATAAATAAATACTTTGTTACAAGCGTTACAAGTATTACTTGTATTTTTGTGGTACTACATAAAATTGCAAAAAAATCTCTGAGAGTAGGTGAGAACTACCATCGAGTCCAGGCACGGATTCAGAACTCTTTGGAAGGGGAGACAAGCCTGTTTGATCCCTATACGCTTACGATTAAAATACAAACGTTTATGGTCTGATTTTTAAGACTATATAAAGTACTAGCGGCCCCGTCCGGTTTCACCCGGGTGTAAAAGAACGAATGGGAAAGGGAGAAACATGAGTACACACATTCATCTTAGTTTACCGAGATGAATGTTGTGTCCAAATTTCATGATGATCGGAGTTACCGTTCAAAAGCTTTTGTCAGTATTTATATTTTTGTAAACTAATAATTTTTTTTTAATTAATTAAATAAAATTAAAATAAATTTAAATGTAAGCCTTAGAAGAAAGCAATGTAGAAAATTAAAAAAAAAAAATAAAAATATTTTCGCCCAACATGGGGCTCGAACCCACCACCCTGATATTGACAGTCGCATGCTCTACCGATTGAGCATACGACGTTGTGTACTCACAACGCTAATATAAGTATAGATATTTAGTTAGCGCATTTCACCTGAATAGAAGCTTATTTTTGAGATACTTTTTGCAACATTTTTCATTAATGCTCCGCTCCTAATGGTCGTAACGTGATATTATATAGCCTATAGCCTTCCTCGATAAATGGTCTATCCAACAAAAAAATTGTTTTCACTTTGAACCAGTAGTTCCTGAGATTTGCGCGTTCTAACAAACAAACAAAATCTTCAGCTTTATATAAATTAGTATAGATAGAAAGATTTATTAACTTTAGTTGTGGATATATAAGTCAGCATTGCAAGATGTTCCATTTTTTTAGCTGAAATTTAATGTCCCGCATATAGCCTATGTCGATCCTGAAGGTCCATTCTAAATATTGGTGAAAACATTTTTGAAATCGGATGAGTTGTTTCGGAGATTACCTCCTACATCCAAACTTACAAACTTTACCTCTTTATAAGTATAGATTTGTACAAATATAAATAGTTAGTCGACTAGTACGTCCCTGCTCAAAATAATTTCAAGTACCTGCCCAATTATTCTTAAATTTTTTGTTGAATTGGACACTTAAAACACTTGCACGTGCTGAATTACTTAATTTTCAAATTTCAACAAAATGATCTTTATCAAAAACGCCAAAGTGATAACAAATTTAACTCTAAGTACAGTAGGTACTTAAATATATTAATTTATCACTCGACTTATCACTTCTTACAATGTGACAAGATTACATTTTGTTTATATGCGCAAATTTCATAATTGTCGAGGTTAAGAACTATCGAATTGACGTTATCACTGAAAAATAGGTTTCCTACTTTTTTTAATGATTTTTTTTTAAGTTGCGATTAGAAACTAGTAAACAGATGGCAATTATCAAGGCGATGTTTCCTTAAAGTTTGAAATACATAAAACCAGAGCTGAGCAAATTAATATTATAAGGAACGCAGTACCGTATAATACGCGCCACGGATCTAAAAGGTTCGGAAGCTAGTCACAACCAGCGTCGCAAAGGCACATTTTAGAGCCGTTGAGACTCCCACCACCTCCCAGCTACCTGCACGGAACGTGCGCTCGTCGGTGATTGGCCGTGATCGCTCGTTGCCTATGTCACTTGTCGCTTTCCTGCTTTAAAGTACAGTCGAGTACGCTATTGTCAAGTTGTTATTGCTATCTTAGTTTTGTTGAATTGCGAGTTTGAAGTTTTTCAACAGACTGTACAAGCGCAAGCCCCCATTCGCATCTAACTTCCGAGCCTTTCAGATTTGTGGCGCGTATTATATCAAAATTAGTCACTGTGTCTTCCCCCACATTGATATCGCAGATGGCTAATTTTCTTTTCGATGTACGGGAATTCACGTAAAATAAGCGCAACAAAAAAATGTATTTTTGCTGCGTTGGAGCCGTCAACTTAAATATTATTTAATCTAAAATAATGGTGACGTTTCGCAAAAATCGAGACGCCTGGAAACGTTGATAATGCGTATAGAATCCCCCTGCAATAACAATGACGATTTTGACCTATGACTAAACGTTAGTACCTATACGTATTTTTATTTATATTACAATTTTCCAAAACATCAATTACGAGTAACGAAAGTTAAAACGTAATACTTTTCCACGTGACGCATCAGCTGTGTTGTCAATGAAAACAATTTTCCAGATTGGATCAATATAACCTACTTCACAGAACGCGCACGTTATTAAAAACGCCATGCACCAAGAACAAAAGTATATAGTATTACTGTACGTCTTGTACACACATTTGCTATAGTTTGCGCGATTCAACTTCGGTTTATAGAATTAGAATTTATCTATATCTAACGTCTTATAAATTGATGAAACACCGGCTGCATGCACGAAAAAGTTTAACGTTCCGAAATGTGTCACGTTCCGCCTAATCTTCGAGCGGAATACGTTATCACGTAAAACTATCGTCCGTAAACGGACTTTACAGACAACCAATTTTTTTTTTGTTGAATAGCCCATTTATCGAGGAAGGCTATAGGCTATATAATATTACGCTACGACCAATTGGAGCGGAGCATCAATGAAAAATGTTGCAAGATGCAACTCAAAATTAGTCCGTCCGACAAATATTATCAGGTGAAATGCCTTAACTAAATATTGCAATATTAGCGCGCCAAGTATACAAGTCCGGATAGCTCAATCGGTAGAACGTAAGACTCTTAATGCCAGGGTCTAGAGTTCAAGCCCCTAGTCGACAAATATATTTTTATTTTTTTTTTTATTTTCTACATTGGTTTCTTCTAAGGCTTACGTTTCAATTTTTTAAAATTTTGTAACGACTAATTAAAATTAAATAAATCAAATTAATAGCTCATTTGAAAACTGTTACAACTATAGGCACCTATATAAAAATAATTTTCCTACAATTAAATATTTATTATATTAAAATAATTTATTACTTAAAAAAAGTATAAATACTGCTTTTTAGCGACAAAAACTTTTAAACGGTAACGCCAATCATTCTGAAGTTTGGACACAACATCAATCTCGGTAAACTAAGATGTCCCTTCTTTCCCCATTCGTTCTTTCGCATCCGGGTAAAACCGGGCGGGACCGCTAGTTAACCAATAAAACCGTATACTTTTATTCTATACTGAGCATAGGAATAAAATCGCAATCGAACCTTTAGGGTGCAAACATATATACTTCTGTCTTTTTTACGCCGTAAGCACTGGCGTATCCAGAAGGGCAAAACAAGCACGGGGGACCCGGCTTAAGAAATTGCTAATTTGCTCCCTACTGGGGCTAAAGCTGGTACGCCCATGTTAACGTCATAGAAAAAGACATAGTTTTTGAAACAGAGATACTTTATTCAGATTGAATGCAAGTACATCAAACAATCCTATCATCGGAGAAATCAGGGAATTACATCGAATAAAGAGACGCAGAATTATATATATTAATACGCTAAGGTTATAGATGTTTGCCTCCCTTTTTAGAAAAAAAAACCACAATTTCTCCACATAAATTATATATCATTTTACAGATAATTGCTTGCTCTACTGACATCGACAACTAAAAAATGTATTATTGCTTTTGTTTTTGTAAATTAATTAATTATTAAAATTACATTAAGACACAATACAGCAACGCTGAACGTCTGCCATCTGACGGACAACGTCACAGCAATGCTGCATGATGCCATCTAACACCTTAGCTCAACGCTTTTGCTACTTGCGCCTCTATATGACAATTTTAGTAAAATATTTCTTCGATCTGTCATCTGAGCTTCATATTGTAATACAACAAAAAGAAGAACGTTATAAGCAGTGTGCAAAATTAGAAACGAATTGAATACCTGCAATCGTATTTAAAAAATAATTTTGTAAAGTGATAATTATTATACTTATTTAGTGCGAATAATTCGCACAGGTCACTCTAGTTTATTTATTATTATACATATATATTATAGATATATACATACATATAGATGGAGCTAAAGAAGTTTTACTTCAGTCGTGTGGTCTAAAGCACACTCGTTTTTTTTTTGGTGGGATTTGTATTTATACCAGCGTTGCCAGTTTTTTTTTTGCCAAGTCGGGATTTTGAAATTCTTTGAGTGAAAACAGCGGGATTCTTTCGTCGAAAGCGGGACATAGTAAAAAAACGTACAGCAAAAATAGCCATAGAAAATGTATTTTAATAGAAATATAATATTTTAAATCAGATTTACCCTATCGTTAAATAGTTGAGTCTTATTCGTCTTCAGAATAAAAAAAAAAAAAACAGAAATCAAAATCAAATAGCTTTATTCATTAGAAAAATATGGCGTTTCAAACAATAGTCTGTGGAGTGAGTGTTACAAATTGCAACTTACAATAAGAGAATAATTATAAGAATTACTTATTCATGATATTTCTGTGAAGATTTAACTTCTTTTAAAGTTATCCCCGAGTTATCCCCGAAACGCGGGACATTTAATTTTGATTTAAAAATCGGGACGTCCCGTCAAAATCGGGACGTCTGGCAACGCTGATTTATACCGAAGTTATATCGGTTGAATCAGTTCAACAGTATCGTGTTTTTCTATATATACATGTTAGCAAACTGCGCTGGACGCGTGTGCCATAACACAACACACAAAAGTTCAGTATGATCGTTGGGAACAGCTAACAGACAATTCCAACACCCACTCGGAGTAACCTAGTTACGCAAGACGTGAGTCATTGTAATCTTTTATAACAACAACATAAATGAAAGCTTTCTCTGTTGTCCACAGTGAAAAGCTTTTTTCCGCGCTGTCAAAATATTTCACGTGACTCATCGGACATAAGATTATGCAACCATTCGAATTTTTTTTTCAATTCCTCACAAATTGTTATCCGAGAAAAGAACGACTGAAAAAATGCCCGTTCAACGTTCAACCAGAAACAATAATAATAATAATGCGTTTAACGTCCGTTTCTCGACTTTATGTCATAACAGACGCCATCCGCACCATTACTATTTTCCATCTATCACACTTCCCGTTATTTTCTACATTTTTTAAACTTTCACTTAATTAATAGCAACGGGCGAATGAAGGAATTTTTAGGAAATTAAGGATAAGGTAGGCAAATTTTTGACAATAGGAGTTTGACGGGTAATCGGCCATGGCCTTGAATAAGGAACCATCTCGATATTTATCTGGAATTGTTGAGGGAAACCACGCAAAACCTCAACAAGATGGCCGGTACAGGAATTAGCGTTTCTCGACGAGAGGCAGCAGGAAAAGTCCCAGCCACATCTGCCCCCGCCGGGGGATTCAAACCCGGTTCCTCCCGAATGCGAGTTTAGTTCTATCACCACTACTCTACACCGCTCTCGGTGTTCCACCAGAAATAGTAGGCCATTTTGTAAACAAATTTATTGTCACTGAATTGAAGGAACCTAAAAATCGGTACGGTAGTTCGTGAGAGAACGAGCAACAATGATATAAACAAACAATGGCAACAACCCTCTTTTTGGTTCGCAGAAATCGGGTAAAAGTACATTTTTACGAAACAATAACGGAAACATTTGGAGACAACATACAAAAACACTTCAAAGAAAAACTAAAAAGTTTTATGGATCCTTTCTAAAAACACTTTTGTTAAAAACGAGTGGCACTATTCTGTTTAGTCAATGTTAAATTTAACAGCGCTGTTATATTTCTGCCTCATTTTAACTTATGCGATGTAAAATTCGTAAGAAAATTTCAAAAAAGTATACGAGTTAGAAGTGAAAATTCTTAAGTTCTAGCATTTGTTGAAGATTATTTTATTTCAGGTTTAGAAAATGGTTGCGTTGGATTTGTTACCGTGACTCATATACTTTTATTCTATACTGAGCATAGGAATAAAATCGCAATCGAACCATTAGGGTGCACACATATACTACTGTCTTTTTTTAAGCCGTAAGCACTGGCGCATCCAGGAGGGCAAAACAAGTACGGGGGACCCGGCTTAAGAAATTTCTAATTTGCCCCCTCCTGGGCCAAAAGCTGGGTACGCCCATGTTAACGTCATAGAATAAGACAAAGTTTTTGAAACAGAGATACTTTATTCACATTGAATGCAAGTACATCAACCAATCCTACCATCGGAGAAATCAGGGAATTACATCGAAGAAAGAGACGCAGATATATTTTCGGTACGCTTTGTTGCCTTCCATCGCCGCACATTGTGTAGATAGACAATGATTCATATAGTAAATTATTAAATACTAGAGTGACCTGTGCGAATTATTCGCACTAAATAAGTATAATAATTATTAATTATCACTTTACAAAATTATTTTTTAAATATGTTTCAAAATTAAAGGCGTCAGATGGCAGACGTTGTTCAGCGTTACTGTATTTTAATTAATTTACAAAAACAAAAGCAATAATAAATTTTTTAGTTGTCGATGTCAGTAGAGCAAGCAAATATCTGTAAAATGATATATAATTTATGTGGAGAAATTGTGAGGTTTTTTCTAAAAAGCGAGGCAAACATCTTAAACCTTAGCGTATTAATATATAAGATATGACACACAGTAACTCATTGCTTTGACAGAGAGAGTAGAAACGATTCTCCCACTCTTTTCTCTCAACTCCATGTTGAGGTCGGAGTAAGAGAAGCGTTTCATTTTTCGTCTGATCCTGACATAGTACGCCTAAAAAAGTTAAATTTCAAAATTAACAGCGTTGTTAATTCTTGCATTGGCCATACGGAATAGCACCATAACTGCATTTCTATTTCTATTTTGAAATATTACAAGGATCTTATGAATAACGGATCGGGAAAACGTAAAAATAAATTTATGGCACATTGCTCTTAAGTCTAAACACCAGGCGTAAGGGTTCTTCGTGCAAACAATAAAGTATCTTTTTCTTCTTTTAAATAATACAATGTAATTTAACGGTCGTAAAAATGTTAACAAAATATTTTAACACATTGTTTGCTTGTAACATAGTGGAAGTTACATTGATATAACCAAAGTTAAGTTCTTTACATGTTTTATATAGTTATTGAATTATCTCGTTTACATAGTGTAAAAATGTAGAGGGCAAGACTCTACAGTCTACGGTAAATAATACGAACTCATAAAATTGTGTAATATTATTATTATAAAAGTTAATTTGTTTCGACTTTTATGTCAACTACTAAAATTGAAAGAAGACGGGGCGTGGTCTCGTTCGCGCGAAAAAAACAGCAGCTGATTATTCAAAACTATACGGTTGTACCGAATATCCGCAAAATAAGTGACCACAATGGACAATAACTGTGTCCATCGTAGTAATAAGTTCGCGGGGAAAAAAGGGCAAAAAATCGCGGGGCAAAAAAAATCCGTATATTTAATTTATTTTTCCATAGGTCCGTAGATCTACGGAAAAATCCGTAGCGTTTCCAACACTGGTATCCCATCGTGGACATTAGTGTCCACCGTGATTTACACGTTGTGGGTAAACTGTCAGAGATTTGTTGCTCTCAAAAGCAGATCGGTAAGCTAGTTTCTTTTTTTAATAAAACAAATTTGAAACCGAAAAACTTAACTTCTAGTACGCGCCACGAATCTAAAAGGCTCTGAAGTTAGATGCGAATGCAGGCATGCGCTTGTACAGTCTGTTGAAAAACTACAAACTCGCAACTTCAACAAAACTAACATAGCAATAACAACTTGACAATAGCGTACTCGACTGTACTTTAAAGCAGGAAAGCGACAAGTGACAAAGGCAACGAGCGATCACGGCCAATCACCGACGAGCGCATGTTCCATGCAGGTAGCTGGGAGGTGGTGGGAGCATCAACGGCTCTAAAATGTGCCTTTGCGACGCTGTTTGTGACTAACTTCCGAACCTTTTAGATCCGTGGCGCGTACTATACAGGAAGTGTGATTATTTAAAAACAACGTCACAGACAATAAATTCTAATTGAAATATATTTAAACCAATATTTGTGTTATCAAAAAATAATGTTTTATATTTACATTTCAGCTACCACTCAGATGACAATCAGGTAGACAAAATAAATAAAAAACCGTCTCGTGCCGTTAAAATTTAAGACTGGCCATTAATCTTGTCAATGGAAAGAAGACTGCTCTCTTTTCATGCTTTATAAACAGCTTTAAAAATAACAAAAAAAATATCCGTTTATAGTTTTGCCTACATTCAAATTATAGTTTGACAAATTTCCGTGTGCGTCGTCTGTTTAGAGTTCTCCAATAGTTGGGGCAGCAGAAACTATTGACAAAAAAAAGGCCTATGATAGGAACGTATCAGTTCGAAATACGTTTTTGTTTCCAATTTTCTATTTTTAAATTTTCATGTTGTGATACCTTACAAATCGATTGAGCCAATTTTCAATTTTTTTTATCAGATTAAATTTTTTAGTAAAATCGGTACAGCGGATGATCAGATATTTGAAAAAAATGTCCTCAACATCACGTAGGTAATGTCAGATTGCAATCCTAGTGTCGTAATGGGTTATACTACGATATAAGATGTGATATAATGCTTAAAAAGAGGGTTAGCGTGTTTTAGGTGTCACACGAGTAGTAATACCATTTCGCACAAGGTTATATACGGTACTTTTTGCACGTATCTCCTATAAACTTGCTGGTTTTCACTTCATATTCAAAAAATTTTGAAAGTTCATTTTTGAGCAAACGTCACTTCTTGTTACAAAAAAAAAACAACTAAAAGACAAACAATTGAAACAAATTGGTATAGCGCGACTGGTTTTGTTTTACGTTACAGCACTAGTAGTGTAAAGAGCCCTTTTACACGCCTGCAGCTATTTTATAGGAGATAGTGCAAAAAATCTAGATGAATAAAATTCTAATAAGTTATGTACATTTCGAAAACAAAATCATTTCTACAAAAAAACGCTTGAAACTTTCTTTCAACTTCTTTAGGAGGAATGGAATGACGTGACGTATTTATTCCCTCGTTTTTTGTTTCCTTTTCTTCCTGAATGAATGTGCACCAATCAAAAATTGTCACCTGGTGTCCCAGCTTTTACTAGAGGAACTCTAGTTTCTATTAGGTAACTATTTATTTATTCTATATGCTTATATATTATAATCCGTGGTTTTTTAAGCGGATAAAGGGTCTCAAAAGGTACATAAACAAATAGGTCTGCGGCGGTAGGTGAAAAAAGAAATATTTCTAGTTCACACGTTCCAATAATATTGTGTTTTATAATCTCGTTTTCACGCTAGACGAGATTTGCCATATGTTGTGATTGAAATATACTATAGGATTCCGCTGGCATTTTAATGTCTGTTTTGACAGGAACATTATCGGATCAAAAGTACACTATTCAAATTTTAGTACGAATGGATCGTTCACTAAGTTTGATCGAGATCGGTTCAACCGATCTCAAATGATGCTGATACAAAAAGGAAGTCACTTTTTCCGTCTAAATGTTACATATAGCGATGTGCCGGATATCCGTATCCGTATCCGAGGATATCCGAGGAAGAAGAAAGATCCGTATCCGTTAGTTTTTGGCGGATCTTTTACCTTATTAATTTTCAATTCATAGATGAAAATTTATATATATAGGTGATTAGGTAATAATGAAAACCTGTTAAATTCCATTTAGATTTTTTTTATTTTTTTAATTCGTATTTGGCACCTTTACATTGCAAACATTTATCGTAGTGAGTACCATACTAGTAGTACACAACTCAAAGGTACTAAATCAACTATCTTTATAATGAGATATTGCACATCGATCTTTGGAAAGAGACAATCTGTTATGATAGTTAACTCTTAAAGAGGTCAATAACTTTTTCCCATAACAGATAGTCTTTCCAAAGGTTGATGTGCAATATTTACCGCCGCGTACTCTAAGAAAGTTAAGATCCGTATCCGTATCCGCGGCACTTGAAAGCAAATATCCGTATTCAGATCCGTATCCGCGGATATACATTTTTAACGATCCGGCACATCACTAGTTACACAGATTTCCCGATAAATACCACGCAAGAAAATAAACAAAATACAAATATATTTTTTTTATAACTTTAGAACGCATAGCTTAAAACACATTAAAAAAAATATAAGAAAAATCGAACCCCCCTCCCCCTATCTATGAAACTACTAAGCCTGAAACCCTAAGTCTCAAAGTTCTCACTGAAAACGAAATGCTACGGAACCCTCTCCACCAGTTTTTCTTAAATAGTCATACTTAGCGAGGATATTTTAAAACTGAGTTTTCACTTGATTATTTATATAAATAATAAATCGAGCTTTTGAATTGGTAGCAGTATGTCAACGCAACCATTGCAATTGGTATAGCGTCTAAAAATTCTTTTTGTATAAAAAGTCAAGACGGCTGCCAAGTTTTTTCAACAAGCAGTCAATCAAATTGAAAGCGATGGTTACATAACCAGCCGTGAAGCAATAATATAAATAAAAGACTTCAAGTTGAAGCTAATTCTGGTGGCGCAGACCCCTTTAAAAGGGAACGCGTCACCTCAACGACAAGAATGATTAAAGGATTAGCGATTGTTGCAGCACAGCTGGCGGTGTTTGTTGTTACGAGTTCATTTTGGGAACGGCATTCGGACAAAATGTCCCGCTGCGACCAACCTGTTTTTTATTAGTGGATGCTTTTTATGTTCCGAAGCGAAGGGGTGATGTTTACATATTATGCGAATTATTTATATATTGAAATTATTTACAGAATGTACAATCGTTTTCAAATGTCCGTATTTTCGAAATTGGAATGGTCTCGTCGGCGATTGAAATCAAACTCGCGCCATACAAAAAAAAATATTCATATCAGAACCTGCATGTGACGAAAAACCGAACGGATATTACGTCAATCGCAGCCAAATTGACGCTTACGTTTACACATACTATGGGAGTACAAATTACTGGGTTAGACTTGAATGGTATTTTTCATGGCTACTAAAAATAGTATACACGAGAGCTTTGAACTGCGCGTCATGATGCCCGTCTCGAGCATGATGATGCGCGGTACAACAATCTCACTTTCTGCCCTTGTGGCGTAATGCACTAATTATAAATTCAAAATGGCGGTCAAAAAATGGGGAAAAAATTTGGTTTCATTTTTTTTCTCGGCCAATTCGATGAAATGACAGAAAATTTTGTGGTTGTTCCAAAATGTTTATGGTTTTTTTATAAAACAGTCTGTATAAACACGTCTGTAAATCAAAACCAAAATGTAAAGGTTAGTGAACTTGTGAGTAAATTTACACATTCGTAATATTCCATTCAGAGTGTTTAGTGGTTCTTTGATTTAGTGCAGTGTTCTGTAAAAAAAAGTGAATAACTAGAACATTGTAGTTAGCTGAAGGTTAACCCATTTGTTGCGGTTTTAAAACTTCAAATTAAAAACACCGCATATTATTGTGTTTATTTGACAATCAAATCAACAACAATACCGCAATAATCACGGAAATCTGCAAAATATTTATTTTTACAGGAAATGTTATTATTTATTTATCTATATATTTAAACCCGCATCCAGTCGTATTGCGGTATTATGATTTCGTTGTGAAACGAATTTTAAGCCTGTTGCACACGGGGTTGCTTTTGCCCCTAGAATCACTGCTGGGACATGTTCTGGCTGGTGCGCTGGCTACGAGGATGGAAATGACGTCACAGCGGGCTCGCTCACAAGATGGATTTCAAAATTAGAACCGGGGCTATTTTTCGTACTAGTTTAACTGCTTGTTTTGAGCCAGAACCAGTCAGGAAACAGTGTTTGGTCACGTGGGCGACATGTACAAACGTCATAGCGTGTGTTCTATTCAGAGACAATAAACGACCACTTTTGTTAACATTCGAAATGTCACGAAACCCATCTACAAAGCAAGCTTCAATTCACGCATCGTGTGAAGCCGGCACATAAAAGACGTCACCAAAACTAGCGCCACAGTGCGCTGAAACCTAGCAAGGAATCTAGCGGCAAAACCAGCCCCGTGTGCAGCGACCTTTAGTTGTTTATGAACATTATTATTGACCATCAGGAAGAAATTTGTAAGCGCTTAAATGCAGCTTACGAAAATAACTGAAAGATTAAAATTCAATTTCATTTTATGAAAAGCGTTATTGCAGGTCAACGATGCAACTTAATTCAAATCTTTGATTAACGTCTGATTAGAACTCTTCAATAAATAAAATTATCGACCAATTTTTCAGACAAATATATTAACAAAAAATATAAAAATTAATACAATGACGTTTCGGTCCGGAATTGGATCTTCTTCAGAAATATGTAATCTAAAAAATATAAAAATGAATTAGTATCTACTTATTTTACAATTAAGACTGAACTTTATAAATTAATCCGGACCGAAACGTTATTGTATTAATTTTTATATTTTTGACGTGATAACGTCTTATAAATTGATGAAACACCAGCTGCACGCACGAAAAAGTGTAACGTTCCGCCTGACCCTGTGCATGCAAGCGAGAGCGCAGTAATGTATTATTAAATATGATATTCGAGCGGAATACGTTATCACGTAAAACTATCGTCCGTAAACCGACTTTTCAGACAACCAATTTTTGTTAATATATTTGTCTGAAAAATTGGTGGATAATTTTATTTATTGATACAACTTAATGTTAAACATACCTAATTCTCTAATTCGAAGAAAATAAGGAAGTATGAAATAAAAGGGTAAGGCTGTTCGATGGATTAATCTAGTATAACAATTCAAAAAAATCAAATCTGTAAAAAAACTTGCGTAACTAATAGGTTGATAACATGTTATCTTTGTTTACTGACAAATAGAAGGTATTAAGTGCATGTATATTTTTTTGGTAAATAAAGAAAAAACAAATAGTTATTTAGTAGACGAATATCCAAGTAGAAGTTATATAAGTTATTTAAATAACAAAAAATATAGTTAATTTACAAAAACTACGATTAGTGTCCAAAATATCCAAAAATAAAAATTTTTAGGAATGACATTGTTCAGAAATAGGATTTCTGGGCAATAAAACCGGTCGACCGGCAAAATCTTAACCGCGGTTATAAATATGTAAAAAGTAAAAACTAGTTGATGTTTTTTTTTATAATTTTCCATTAGCTGTATCAACCTAAAAAAAGCCCCAATACTATTTCAAAAGGGCTGTATCTCCGAAACTAAAAGAGATACCGGGTTGCGAAAGTTCAGAATCGAATCAGTATGATTTTTTTGGACCTAAAAGTTCTGTGTCATAAAAAGGTGCAGATTTGCAAAATGCATCGAAACATGAAAATATTTGCGAAAAATATAAAAACGTGTCATTTCTGACGCGTTTTTTTTTCGCAAATATATTCAGGTTTCGTTTTTTACTACACTGACAAATAAATTCAAAGAAGTCAAGTAAAGTTTGTAAGCTCTAGGATGTAGGAAGTAATCTCCGAAACTACTCATTCGATTTCAAAAAATTTTTCACCAATATTTAGAACGGACCTTCAGGACGGACATAGGCGTTAAAATAAAAGCGCTTTTCGTGGAGACCAATTTTGCAACGTAAGTCGACGAAAAAACGGTGGCAATCTACAAACTCGGGCGAAGCCAGACCGAGTCGCTAGTATAATATATTTATTATAGCTCACCGTCTAACAGTTCGAAGACTTTAAAAAATTGTTACAACAATTTACGGTTATAATACGACATTTAATCATTATTATGTCATATCAAAATAAATAAGTTGATTAAAAGTTATCAGTACCAGTTTTTCCGATTTCTAACTGGTTTCAGAGAGATAATGTGTTGCTTATTTATTGGCATTTGCAAATAACAGACTATTTTGTATATATGTCTATTATCTTTTTAATTTACTAAATACAATACCGCATTCGGCCAATAGTAAGAGCTAAATATCATTCATACATATTTGTCTGAGAGATCGTGGCCAAATTTTTTGAGATTTTTATAAAGACAAAAAGCCGTTGCACTAGTTTTGCCACCGGATTTCAAGCGCGCTTTGGCGCTGATTTTGGTGATAGGTTTTATGCGTTCGTTCCACACGATGCATGTATTGAAAGCTTGCTTTGTAAATTCGGATGTTAACAAAAGTGGACTTCATTGTCTCTGAACAGAACACAGCTGTGACGCCATGTTTGTTTTGTGCAGAGCGTTTGGCCGTACGTTCCCCACGCGACAAGATACCGTTTCCTGATTGGTTCTTGCTCAGAACAAGCAGACGCACAAGCAACAAAAATAAACACCCGGTTCTAATTTTGAAATTCATCTCGCGGACTTCGCGGTGACGTCATTTCCATCCTCGTAGCCCGCACGCCACGCAGCAGCGATTCTAGCGGGAAAACCAGCCTCGTGTATAGTACGCGCCACGGATCTAAAAGGTTCGGAAGTTAGTCACAAACAGCGTCGCAAAGGCACATTTTAGAGCCGTTGATACTCCCACCACCTTCCAGCTACCTGCACGGAACGTGCGCTCGTCGGTGATTGGCCGTGATCGCTCGTTGCCTTTGTCACTTGTCGCTTTCCTGAGTACGCTATTGTCAAGTTGTTATTGCTATTTTAGTTTTGTTGAAGTTGCGAGTTTGTAGTTTTTCGACAGACTGTACAAGCGCAAGCCTGCATTCGCATCTAGCTTCCGAGCCTTTTAGATTCGTGGCGCGTACTATACAGCGGCCTTAATATTTCACGACTCGTATTTGGGGTGTAGATAAAAATTCTACTAATAGCTAATCTCAAAATATTACTCTTTACAAAAAAACTTGCAATTTTTGACAACGAGCTCTTGCCCTATCCGTAAGAGCTAAATATCATATATGTAGGTAGGTACAGATAATGTTAATTTAAAAAAAATGCCCTGAAGGTTCACTTTTGATCATTGTAAAAATGTATCACGTGTAATTTAAATATTTCGCAACAACGTCTATATAATTTCTATTAAGGGGAATTTCAATGTTCTTTAAAGCCACCAACTGCCACGGATATCAGAACCTCTAGCTAGAGCTTTAAAATTTTGCACACACGGTGACTATGCATAAATCCAATATGGCGGACGCTTCAAGATGGCGGATTACCATTTTCTTCATAAAACCTCTTGACATGGGTATCAAATGAAGGAGTTTGACAAGTGGAATACGATAAGCTATGTGACATCATTTTGTAAACCCATTATAGCCGTTAATGTTGATTTGTTTCTTGTTTGGAAATTCTGATTTAATGACAATAACATATTCCGATTTATAATTTTTTATAGACTTTGCTCGATATCGGAACAAGTTCCGGGATTTCAGAACTGAGTATCAAATATCGAAATCAGTTCCGGAGGTGAGCATGAGGTTCTATTTTTGAGTACAATGTGAGTTTTATCCCGAAGTAATGGTTGCTTATTTTTGGCTATACCTACACCCTAAATATAAATATACTTATTACAAATTAAATTGAGACTACTAGCTGTACCTGAGACTCCGTTCGTGCAAATTTTGAACTATTGATCGATTATTTTGGACGGATATTGCGCTACTTCAATAAATAAAATTATCGACCAATTTTTCAGACAATATATTAACAAAAAAATATATAATTAATACATTAACGTTTCGATCCGGATTTGGACCTTCTTCAGAACTGATCTAAAAAATAAATAATATTTAGTTTCTAATTAGTGGTCGATAATTTTATTTATTGAAGAGTTCTAATCAGACGTGAATCAAATATTTGAGTATATTGTGATAATTGTAGAAAGAAAATGGCTAGTGTTAAAATAAATATATGTTATTAGTTTCGCCTTAATTTTATCAGAGAAAGTTTTGGCAAAAGAACACAACAGAAAGAGACGTAATAATATTTATCGTTTAAATAATCGATATTAGTGAGATTCTATCATCGATAATATTATCAAAAATTGAAGCCAGATCCAGTTTTAATAAGTAGGTAATTTGATATAGGTACACGGCATAAAACATACGTATCTGTACATCATATTTGTATGTAGGTACATAGAATACAAAAACCGAATCAGTATTTAGGAAAATTTCATAGGCTATAAAAAAGAAGAAAAAATAAATTTTAAAATATTTTGAAAATCTCATCGTCTATTTGTGTTATATATTATCATCGTGTCAAGTTCATTATTATACCTAAATAATTTTTTAATTCTAATACAAACTATATTTTCTTATAAACAACCAAACACGTCTGTAAATTGTCTAAAAAATGTCTGAAAAAAGAGCTATTAATTCTTTTCTTAAACAACTCCCTACAATTTCAACATCAAATTAGTGATACTATCTCACTACAATTTCAATAGACGCAAAAATTAGTTTTTCATCACGCCAAAGAAGTATAACTTTTAACGCGCGTACATAAGTACACGCACCTAATTTTTTTCATATTATTTGTTGTTATCGTTCCTCTTATTTGATTTTAATAATATAATAACGGGAAAAAAAACAATTGTGTGGTTATAAGAAACCACGGCGCAAGTGAAACTTTTATTGGATTGTAGGCGTTGGATTGTAGACACTTAACCATCACGATTAATTATAAACAACAATATTCACATGAGTACACGAATAAAAACATGTAAACACTGTACAGCACTTGCCCGCATGACAGAATGACTATGTGTTATACATACTACACGGTCAGCTGATGCTAACCATGGGCGCCGCCATATTGGCCTTGGCTGCTCTACCGAGCGCCTTTCACTTTACCCCTACTCCGCGGCCGCTTGTAATGCGACATGCAACAGACGGCCAGAAAAATTCGGGGCGATAGAATAAAAGTTTCACTTTAAAATGGAACCTTATTCTTGTACAGAATAAGGTTCCATTTTTCTCGTTAATATATTATCAAAACCTAATTTACTGTTCGCGTTATCAAAGCGGCTAGTCCGGCTCTGACGGTTGTAATACGACATCGGTAAAGTTGGCAATATCAAAGGTAACATATCTGTTCTTAATGTCTTTACAGCCGCAAACAGTTATCTAATGCAGACCGCTTCGGCGAGGGCGTGAACGTGGCTCAGTTTATTATCATCGCGTATTTCTATAGATCCGGTAGGCAACAAACAACGGACAACATATTTTACTAGCCGTTGCCCGCGACCGAGACGAAACACGGATGCGTTCCCATTATTTCGCACAGTTACTCCTCTCTCGACGCAGCAGACACCCAGTAAGAACGAATTTTCTGCATGTCCTATCCAAAACGGATTATTCAACCTACCATCGCATATACTATATGGGTGTGAGTTGTTACGTGGGTGGGTGTAGATGGTTGCGTAGATGGGAAGGTCAATAGAATATTTCCAGAGAGAGAGAGGGATTAATAAAGCATACAGTTTTGCGCCCGGGTGAATCCGGGACCGCCCGCATAAATACACAAGCAATATCAATACAACAAACAAAAATATTTTATAACGTATCTATGGGGTAATAATAAATATACTTATATAAAAAACCTCTTTCAATGCTTTTTCCTGTACAAAAATATTACAGAAATAAAGTTCAAAAATTCGACAATTTTTGTACTCGTAAAACGCTTAAACAATACCGGAGTTGTCCGGGATTGAACCAGTAATATTGTGAACAGGGGTGTCAGACGGATTTTTCTAAAAGGCCATTTATAAGATTTAGGATGTCTTAGCGGGCCAGACTCTAAAATAAAAACTAAAACACATACTAAATTAAAATCTTTATTTAGTTTAATTTAATTTTCATATACCTAAAGGTAACAAACATGGTAAATTATCTTGAGCTTGAGGATCTAGACACCTGAGGTTTTCTTGTTTCTGATAAGCTCGTTGATGTCAGGTGTCTAAAATCCTCCACTGGATAGATTCTGATCGCGGGCCGTATTGAGATGGCTTGAGGGCCGGATGCGGCCCACGGGCCGTATCTTTGACATCACTGGTTTAGAAGTTTGAAGACAAAAAAACAATATTCTCGACTACAGCTGATAGAAAAGTACAAAACAAGTAGTCTATGAAATGTTGGCGGATAAAAACTTTTCAAAGTTTAAATAGTTAAAATGATAACCCTTCCTTTTGGCTTTGTCGTAGTCTGGTATTTACTTACTCCCTTTCAAACCTATTGTAGGTACATTTTATTTATCTTATCACAATAATTAAGAAAGACATGTCTGTCTTTCTGAGCGTCTATAATTTACGATCATTGATTCAAGAAAATATGTCTGGTGTTTGACATTTAAGATAAGCCTGCATGTATCGATCTAATAGCGTGATACCAACCCACAGAAACACAAGCAATGTTACCAACAAAACCGAATTATGTAGATCACATTCCGCTTTTTAAGATGCAGTCATAAAAATATTCTCCTCAATGTTATCAGTAGCTCAGAATCGCAGTTCATTTTTTATAATCATAATGACCGTAATAAGAAAGTTGTTACAGACGTCACATACCTATGATTGTGTAAACGCGGTGCATATTATACACACAAAATGTTCGTCAAAATATGTAGTGTTCAATAATTACTTAATTTATCTATACAATTAATACATCCATCCTGAAGGTCCATTCTAAAAAAAACATTTGAAATCGGACGAAGATTACCTCCTATACAAACATCCAAACTTTACCTCTTTTATAAATATTAGGCCCCACTCACGATCAAACTTCATGCCACAGTTCAGTGTTCAAACTTATAGTTCAGTGAAGCATGATAATATGTGGGACAAATAAAGACTGAAACCAACACTGAAGTCAAGCATGAACTCATCAAATGCATCTTGATTTTCGAACGACTTCAGTGTTCAGTGTTCAAGTAAACTGCTGTGTGTGTGTGTGGGTTTTTTTCAGTTCAGTTTTTGGAGTTCTGTGTTTTGTACAACCAGAAGCCAAAAATCTCAATGTTGTTGTCTTTCTTGTACAGAAATAGATTTTCGCATATTTGTGTCCTGGTTCTTAATAAATGGGGTAACTAATTCCAGTAAATAATTGTAAGTTAAATTCATCCATTCGTAAATAATTATTCCAATCAAGCGGTTCAAGATGTAATTCATTAATCAAATAAACACGACTTCTTGAATCACGCATTTCTAACAAATTTATCACCCATATTCTTCTTTTTTTTCTTATTTCCCTATTTTAAATACAATCCCATAGCTATGAACAGCCAATCCTCGCCATTTAAATAACTCATTTAGTTCTTATTAATTATCTACAGTATAATATTATAGTATGTATATAATATATATTTTATATATCTATACTCAACGAGTGTATGCCAACAACTGAACCGAACTGAACACAAAAAATTTTAAAAACTGAGCAGTTTGCATGAACTGTGTGTGGGAGCAGTCAGTCTTTCGATTAATCGCTCCAACTTCACTGAACACTGAACTGTGGCATGAAGTTTGATCGTGAGTGGGGCCTATTAGATATACCTACTTATTATGATTTAAAAATCAACTATTTTATAGGAGACTAGCTGTCCCGCCCGGTTTCACCCGAGTGCAAGAGAACGAATGGCGAAGGGAGGGACATGAGTACGCACATTCATCTTAGTTTACCGAGATGAATGTTGTGTCCAAATTTCATGATGATCGGAGTTACCGTTCAAAAGTTTTTGTCGATAAAAAGCAGTATTTATACTTTTTTAAGTAGGTAATTTTCTTTTAAATCAATGATTGCTGTAATTAATAAAATATAATAAAGCTCTAATTGAAAACACTGTAAGAAAATTATTTTTATATAGGTACCTATAGTTATAACAGTTTTCAAATGAGCTATTAATTAGATTTATTTAATTTTAATTAGTCGTAAATAAAATTAAAATAAACTTAAAAGTAAGCCTTAGAAGAAAGCAATGTAGAAAATAAAAAATAAATAATAAAAAATATATTCACCCAGCCTGGGGCACGAACCCACAACCCGCATATTAACAGTCGCATACTCTACCCACTGAGCCAACCGGGCTTCTGAATGTGCAACGCTAATATTGGTATATTTAGTAATGGGATTTCACCTGAATAGAAGCTTATTTTTGAGATACATTTTGCAACATTTTTCATTGATGCTCCGCTCTTATTGGTCGTAGCGTGATATTATATAGCCTATAGCCTTCCTCGATAAATGGGCTATCCAACAAAAAAAATTTCAATTTGAACCAGTAGTTCCTGAGATTAGCGCGTTCAACCAAACAAACTCTCCAGCTTTATATATTACTTAGTATAGATACGCAGGGCCGTAACTAGGCAGGGGCAATAGGGGCACTTGCCCAGGGCCCAAGGCCCAGGGGGGCCCCGGAGGGGCCCAAGAAGACCCCGTTAAAAATTATCTCAATTATTTTCATTCGTATTTTAATGAATATTACAAATCACATATATAAGTAACACCACTGGTGGCTCAGATAGACGGGGCCCTAAAAGGCCAGAATATGCTTTGGAAATGAATATTGAAACTGAATTTTCCAATCAACGAATTAAGCGAATTAAAGAAGAAAGTGTTACTAATCTCAACCAAGAAAATTTGTTTGCAATGCAAATGTACAATATTTTTGACATTTTACTTAGTGAAACAGACTGGCGTTATAGACAAATGAAAACTATATTTGAAAATTTTTCTTTTCTTTTTGGCTCGTCATTAGAATCAATGAGCGTTGTTGAATTACAAAAGGCGGCGGCAGATTTATCCAGAAAATATGATAAATATTTAATAGTCACGAATTAAGCTGTGAGATTGAAAGTTTTAAATTTCAAGTATGTGGGCTGGTGGAAAATTTGAAAGAAGCCACTCCTCTAAATTTATTACAGACTATACATAATTTCGAATTAGTCGAATCGTACCAAAACATCGTTGTTGCTTTAAGAATATTTCTAACCCTACCAGTCACCACCGCTTCTTGCGAGAGAAGTTTTAGTAAACTGAAGTTAATTAAAAACTATTTAAGATCGTCACTCTCACAACAGCGTTTGTCGAACCTGTCTATTATATCAATTGAATCTAACATAGTGCAAGAAATAGATTTTAATAATATAATTGATGAGTTTGCGGAGAAAAAAGCGAGAAGAATGCAATTTAAATAAATTTTTAATTCGTTTTTCTTAATAAATATAAAATAAAAAAAAAATTTACAAAAAATATGGACAGGACCAATTTAAAGATTCCTTATTTTGTGTTTATTTATTAAGTGATATACCTACTAAACTTTAAAAATGTGAAAGAACAGGAACTATAACCATGGTAAGTATTTTCTCAATTTTTTTTAATTGAGGGGGGCCCAATTTGAAGCTCTTGCCCAGGGCCCACAAAATCCACGTTACGGCCCTGTAGATACGTGTAAAAAATGTAGTATGTATTTCGATATGTAACACTTTTATGACTCGTGTGACTGTTAAAACTAGCTAATCGATCGGTATTAACACAATGTGATAACTCGTCATAAAATAATGCATTACAAACGAGATAAATAAACTACTATTTTACTATTTATCATTAAAAAACGGCACCGTAAACTTCTTACAATAATAGTTGTTCATTAATTATATTATCATTGGTGTTAAGTTCGTACCTCGAGCGTTAATAAGGTTAAATAGAAATAACGCTTAATTTCATAATGAACAGTTCAATCAAGCAGAACATCGACCGATGAAGGTTTTCAATTGATTAATATATTTCTTTAATTCCAACGACCTTCAGGGTCGTTTAATAATTGAGATATATCGATTTGTTTATCCTCAGCTGAACAGATTTTCCGCTCGAGAAAGTTTCTCGCAATCTTTAAATTAACCGCTGGTTGAATTCAACAATTAAATATCATAATCCGCAATACTAAGTTGATATCCCGTATTTTGCCCCGAATTGTTGTGCTGTTATACATTGACGAAACTTTCTTTTTTATACATATCTTTTTGATATGGGCTGAAATAAAGATTTATATTCTTCAATATCTAATAAAAAAAATTAGACTAACTGATTTAAGTCATCCGCCGCGATAGTAGAAGTTTCGGGTTTGAGTTACGACAGTGACTGTGTTGGAAAAGGATCCTCAATGACTGTGTGCTTCGTATCAACAACAATAGCAAACACTGCGCTATAAATTAATAACAATATTATTTAACCTTACATTCGTAATTTGCATTTAAACCTAATAATTAATGTTTAAAACAAGCCACCATTCTACGTACAGTCGGTATACATAGATGTCCAATTCATGCAGATATATAATTTTATATATATCATAACAGGTATCGCATTTCTATAGATTAAATAGCCCAATGTTTTAGCCA
This sequence comes from Xanthostigma xanthostigma, assembly GCA_963575645.1. Classification (NCBI taxonomy): domain Eukaryota; kingdom Metazoa; phylum Arthropoda; class Insecta; order Raphidioptera; family Raphidiidae; genus Xanthostigma; species Xanthostigma xanthostigma. The sequence goes on from OY754474.1 coordinate 19,059,431, forward strand.
TAGCAACAGTATCTATACGAAGGGCTCAGGGGGGAAATGTGCTAAACCGGACGTACAATTATTTATTTAATTCAGAAAATTTCGGTGAGCTTGAAGCAAAGTCGCAGAAAAACAAGACAGACAAAAATTTAAAATTATGGGACCAAATTTCATTTAAATCGATTAAGTCTTTCTAGAATTATCATACGTACATAGGCAGCCCCGGATCTAGGTGGGGCACCCAACCCGAGCGGCAGTTTCAGGGGACAATATAATATGGTTGAAAACCACACCCTTTTTCCGATTTACACACTCTGCTTGTTTTTTGACGGTTTCCGTTTAAGAAAAATATATTTGTGAGCTTTTTTTAAGTATTTATCTCAAACGTTGGAGAGAGGGGGCGCCATTATCAAGTTTCGGCCCCGGTTCGAAAAAATCATAGATCCGGTGCTGCACATAGGTACCTATATAAAGAACTATTTACAAAAATGGTTCAATTTGTTCAGAATGGTAAGAAACGTCGAGATTTGCAAATGCCCTAAAAAGAAAAATATTTATTCCGAAGTTTTAGTCGTTGAGGGAAAGTTTGAGGAACAACTTGAAGTGGTCCGCTTGTGGCCAACGTTTCGATAAATTAATGTTCTGCATAGAACTATTCGTCCAATATTTTACGATAGTAACTTTTTCCACTTGACCCTCTACACTTATTGTATACAGATCAAAAGGTGTGGGAGATATTTTGGAGAGAGCTGTTTAAGTTATAACAAACTAGTAATTGAATAATCATTAAAATATTAACGGTGTCTCGCACTTAACCCTTTATGGTGGGTGAGTGAAACAAGTGATCTAGTTATTTTTTTCAGTCTAGTTAAGTGTTATTCTTGCGACCATTAAAGAGTTAAGTGCAATCTATATCTTGTTACATGGAATTAGAACAATTAAATTATGTTCTTTACAGATGTTTGTCACACCTCGAATTTATAACGGATCGATTTTTTATCTATATTAAAACTTATATAGCTTCATTTTTTATGTGGAGCTACGTGCAATTTTTATTATAAATTGTACATACTAAGTATCTACTAAGAAAGCGAGAAAAATATTTGTAAGAACATAACTCTGAAATTCAACTCATATATCATTTTAATTTTTTTAAAACACCTTAACTGAATTTATTTACTTTACAAGAACAGAATAAATGACCATATATCTATTAATTAAATATATGAATCATTGCCTATCTACTCAATGTGCGGTGACTGTACGCAACAAAGCGTATCGAAAATATATCTGCGTCCCTCTCTTCGATGTAATCCCCTGATTTCTCCGATGATAGGATTGGTTGATGTACTTGCATTCAATCTGAATAAAGTATCGCTGTTTCAAAAACTTTGTCTTTTTCTATGACGTTAACATAGGCTTTTGGCCCAGGAGGGGGCAAATTAGAAATTTCTTAAGCCGGGTCTCCCGTGCTTGTTTTGCCCTCCTGGATACGCGAGTGCTTACGGCGTAAAAAAAGACAGAAGTATATGTTTGCACCCTAATAGTTCGAATGCGATTTTATTCCTATGCTCAGTATATGATAAAAGACAAAGAAACAATAACATTATAGCTTGAATTCTTTAATGGCCAAAATTATAACACTAATAAACGCGTCATCTTCAGAATCGGTAATTTTAAAATTACAGATTATAGAGCAGTGTTTCAATCCGCGCTTTCACGAAGACGTAATAATAAAGAAGTTGCAAAAAAATTGAACGTTTCCAGTTTCTGTATCTTGGCAAAGATTTTCCTTTCCAAGTGAAGCAACGTTTTTTTTTAGTCATATACAGGCATCCCTCTCTGTCAGTTGCATGCTTCAAGTGTGCCTTTTGAACATAACTTTTTGTATAATGAGCCAGTGTTTTCTATTAAGACTTTTTTATTGTTTTTCCGCTTTCATTTGCAACACAAAGCGCGATCCACCTACACTCAAGTGCACTCAGTGCAATGCACTGCGGACATTTCAGTGTAAGTAATTCACTTTAATAATACACTTAAAATAGACATAATATGTATGCAGATGTTTATTAAAATTCTGCTTATACTTCCTCAAAAACGGTTCATCTCTCGAAAACTCGCGATCAAAATCGATTACATTCTGATATTTTTTTAATAGACTTGCTTGATTGATTAGATTGGTTAGCATTGTCTTTTTATTTATGTTTTCTTTTTTTTTAATACCAACACCAATGGCTTTAGCCTCATGTATAATACGCGCCACGAATCTAAAAGGCTCGGAAGTTAGATGCGAATACGGGCTTGCGCTTGTACAGTCTGTTGAAAAACTAAAAACTCGCAATTCAACAAAACTAAAATAGCAATAACAACTTGACAACAGCGTACTCGACGGTACTTTAAAGCAGGAAAGCGACAAGTGACAAAGGCAACGAGCGATCACGGCCAATCACCGACGAGCGCACGTTCCGTGCAAGTAGCTGGGAGTATCAACGGCTCTAAAATGTTTGTGACTAGCTTACGAACATTTTAGATCCGTGACGCGTATTATACCAGCACTAATTCCTATTCCTATTGTAAGCACAAATTATAATTATTGATAAGCCCAGAATTCATTTAGCAAATCATAAATTTCAAAGCACTCCGATTGTAGAACATAGCAAATGCTGAAAGGAGACACCAAACCTATATTTATCTGTTTGTTCCGCAATTACGGCTAAATTAGTGGACTAGTTTTATATCACACGTCAATAAAAACGAGTAGTATTCGGACGACCGGTTGATGCATTCGAGTCGATGCTCTCAGCACCGGATAGACGCTTGTGAATTACAATCTATCAGGCAGTGAGTTCGCAAGTCCCTTATCAATATGACCAAAATGAGACACCCGTTCGTGTGACCAATGCTGGGTTGCAGAAAACACTGTCCAAAAATTTATATCTTCATATTTTTAGTCGATCGTTGATTTGTCGAGCAGGATCGATTTGGAAATGGTTTCTTATAGAGATCATAATTTAAGATCGTTTGTCAAATCAAATGTTCAATAAGGATTTCCGCAACCCAGCATAGATCTACGAAATCCGTTACGTGAAGGGAATAAGGTCTATTGTTAACAGAACTATTAGTTAAATTATATATACGCAGAATTTAATATGCATTGAAAAAAAATTATACCAACGTCAAATAAAAAAGTTCCTTAAACAAAACGTAGATATAAATGCATGACGCATATCAAATACCCCATGTATAGGGGATAAAATTTTAATTTAAATTTCAGTACAATGTAAGTGATAGGTTGTACTTGCGCAGGGGTATATGTTGGTCGATTCAAAAGAAGTGCTCGCAAACCAATCAGATTTGTCATAAAAAACTACTACCTAAGCACTTACAGGAAAAAAAATCATTAAAAATACATGACAAACGTGTTTTAACTGCGAATTGACTGATTTATTCATCGTACGGTAGTTTTATTGCACAAAATTCCAAGGACTATATTGCAGTTTGGCATGACGACATTTTTGTTTTAAAAAAAAGTCGCCACCCTTCAGAGTGGTCGCCTGAAGAAAAAAATTCCTGGTTTTCCATAAGAATGCGAAACTTTCTATTCCGAACGCCAGGCGGCATTGTCATCGGTCGATGATCTAACGTCGGATGTTTTCGCCGTAACTTCGTGTGGACCGAGATGAATGTTGTGTCCAAATTTTTATGATGATCGGAGTTACCGTTCAAAAGCTTTTGTCGATAAAAAGCAGTGTTGATACTTTTTTAAACTAATAATTTTTTTTAATTAATTAAATAAAATTAAAATAAATTTAAATGTAAGCCTTAGAAGAAAGCAATGTAGAAAATAAAAATAAAAATATTTTCGCCTAACGTGGGGCTCGATCCACGACCCTGATATTGACACTCGCATGCTCTACCGATTGAGCCATCCAACGTAACTATATTTAGTTAGTGCATTTCACCTGAATAGAAGCTTATTTTTTGAGATACATTTTGCAACATTTTTCATTAATGTTCCGCTCCTAATGATCGTAGCGTGGTATTATATAGCCTATAGCCATCCTCGATAAATGGGCTATTCAACAAAAAATTTTTTTTTTTCAATTTGAACCAGTAGTTCCTGAGATTAGCGCGTTCAAACAAACAAACAAACAAACTCTTCAGCTTTATAATATATTAGTATAGATTCACGGAGAATACATCAATGAACTTTGCGTATTAATAAAATCTTAACTACCGCGACAATAAAATTGTTTGGTAAGATACATAAGCTTGGTAACTCCATCCTATCTTGAAAATTTCAGTGCTATCCAGACCGAAGTTACGAGGGTATAAATCTATACTAATATTACAAGAAGAGGCAAAGTTTGTAAGTTTGGAGGTAATCTGCGAAACTACTCTTCCGATTTCAAAAATCTTTTCACCAATATCTAGAATGGACGTTCAGAACATAGGCTATATATTATCGCGTTAAAATAAAAGCGCTTTTTATGGAGACTAATTTTGCACCGTAAGTCGACGAAAAAACGGTAGCAATCTACAAATTCGGGCGAAGCCGAACTGGGCCGCTTGAAGTACACAAGCACGATTCAAAATCGCGTCCCTCAACAGGTGAACGTTTTACAATTTCAGATTTTCCTCTCTGCGTGTAAACGCACCTTAACCGTCTGGTACATAAAAATCGGACCGGATTTTTGGAGAGTACCTACTATGCGAGTATAGAAAGAAGCAAATAACAACAACGGTGGGTAATGCAGGCAGTGTTGCCTACCGACTTTACTGCACACATGTGAGTTGCAGCTTGCGAAATGTTTTATTACGAGAATAAAGTAGAAAGTAAACCACCCTCTCACGGTTATACACACTTGTTACAGATAAGTGCCGGTATTTTTAACCTCGAAAGTACACTCTCTTTGTGGCCACTCTTTTAGTGAACGGACCGCGCACACGTATACTACTTTTTGCAAGGGCGAATCTTCCTATGGGCTAATATAGGCCTTCAAGTGTCAAGGGCCCACAAAAACTCATTTTTGTGGGCCCTGGGCCCACAAAAATTAATTTTTGATATTTTTTTGACAATTTTATTGGGTGGATTTTAACAACTGATTTTAGGCAAGTGATTGAAATCTTTTCTGATAGTTTCATTCTCTATAAGATCGGAACCGTTTTTTTTACGGTCTCCGCTTGGATTAAAACATCCTGCGCGCAAGTTAAGATATATAGGTTGATTCGACGTAACTTTCGGATTGTACAAAAATCGGAATGCTACTGTGCCGAAACAAGTTGCAGGCGATTTTATACACAGTATGTAAGACAGTGATTGTGTCTGGTGAATACGATTTTTGCTTGTCGCCTCAGGCGGAGTGCCATTCAATAGTAACTCATTTATTTGTAATATACGGCATGAATTAACAGACATACGGACAAATAATACAGACAAAAAAAACCTATTCATCGGATAAACAAAAACCGCACCGAAATGTATAAGGACGATAGAACAGAGAGGGCTGTTGCAGCTCGAATCTTACAAAAAAAAAAACAGGTTTTCTGCAAATTTTTAAATCATGTTTGCTTTTCATTCTCTTCAACTTTCCTTTATAAAATTGTACTAAGGTCTAAGAGATTTTGTTTAGTAAAAAAATTTCAAACGGATTAAAAAAATTGCTCAGATTTCCCCTTTTTTATACAAAAAAGTACGACGATACCAAGTGGAACTGTGGAGTTTATATTTTCAACAATTCGAAAAATTATTATTTTATCTATAGGTGATGCAGTGACACTAATGCCTCAGTGATATGTTACAAGAAATTTTTTTTATTAAATCTTCGTTTACCGAGATGAATGTTGTGTCCAAATTTCATAATGATCGGAGTTACCGTTCAAAAGTTTTTGTTGGACGGACAAGTTTTGAGTTATATTTTGCAACATTTTTCATTAATGCTCCGCTCCTATTGGTCGTAGCGTGATATTATATAGCCTATAGCCTTCCTCGATAAATGGGCTATCCAACAAAAAAAAAATTTCAATTCGTAGTTCCTGAGATTAGCGCGTTCAACCAAACAAACAAACTCTTCAGCTTTATATATTAGTATAGATAGTTATGACTTTTTTGATGTCAAAATACGAATTAATAGCGGAGATATCTCCTCGCTTCTCCTCGTCAGCCGTTCTAGAAAATATATTAAACGATTTTAGGAGCTTATAAGTATATTTCGGGAATTATTCATCTTAGAAAAAAGTCACTTAAGAACTTTTATTCTATTTTTAAAAGCCTATCCAACGATACCCCAAAGAATTGACTTATTCTCTGCCAATTTTTTTTAATATTTATCTATCTATCTATCTACAATTCTATGAATATGGCACAAGTAAGAATGATGCTTACTTTCCTCATTACAAAATCTTAAAATAAATTGTAAATTATTCTGCCATTAAATTTCTAAATTGTTAGATCATCGTCGATGTTTTGAAAGTGATTTATATTAAATAGGAAAACATGAAATGTGCTAATTTTTGCACATAAAATTCAAATTAGTTTTAAAAGCTGAATTGTGTATGTAGATATGAATTAAATTATTAATAAATTAGGTACCGTCTCTTAATTACTTTCTCTATGATGGGATTATGCCTACAAAATAAATCAATAACAGATCTAATAATTTATTGAAATGATTTTTTCCAGTTGTGTTTAATTTAAAAGCAATACATCAAAAGAAAACGTTTGCCATTTGCTTAAACAGTGTCAAGATATTATGATTTAGAAGCTGACGCTAAAGTTTAAATATTCTATAAGCGAAATACCATTCACTGATTCTTTGACTAATCATACGAGATCAACAAAAATTAATATTTTTATTGATCTCGTGATGAGCCAGTATAATTAAATATCAAAACGACATCACAAAATATCCATGAGCAGATATGGGATTCGAACCCACGACAGTCCGATCCAACCGGCCAAAACGCTGACCATTATACACCCATATACTTTTATTCTAAATAAAATCGAATTCAAACTATTAGGGTGCAAACATATACTTGTCTTTTTTTACGCCGTAAGGACTGGCGTATCCAGACAAGCAAAACAAGCACGGGGGAACCGGCTTAAGAAATGTCTAACTTGTCCCCTTCTGGGCCAAAAGCTGGGTACGCCCATGTTAACGTCATAGAAAAAGACAAAGTTTTTGAAACAGAGATACTTTATTCAGATTGAATGCAAGTACATCAACCAATCCTATCATCGGAGAAATCAGGGAATTACATCGAAGAAAGAGACGCAGATATATTTTCGATACGCTTTGTTGCGTTGACTCGCCGCACATTGAGTAGATAGGCAATGATTCATATAGTTAATTAATAGATATATGATTACACCACACTGTCCTACAACAAAAAATTTGTCTATCCGATTCCAAGCATGCAGATAGAAAATCAAGACGTAACTGCGATGTCAAAATTAGGTAGAACTCTTTAAAGACACTTTAGGAGTGACTTCTGATTGTATTACTAATAAGAGTAGTCACTAATTGCGCCCAAATACGGTAAAACAGAATCTTTTATCACCATATGATGGTTTTTATATATGGTTATGAAGGAAGTATAATACTGTCTGCACATAACTATTTTATTTATAACTTTCATAACTTCGCTGAACGATGTACGATGCTGATTGCAGATTATAGACGCTCGATATTTAAGACTATTACATGTTCTTTTAACCGTTAAAAAAGTCAATAAAAATTTTGCAGTCGATGACCCCTGATATTACAAAACGCAACGCAACGAGCTTCATCTGCCAAATGCGAAAAGTATAATCAAAATCGTTGCCTCTGGTATAAAAAGTTATTATTGAACAATGCACACACGTGCATAAAAAAATGCCACGTCCTTTTTTTAAGTGTAAACTCTTTATAACGAAACTCAAGGGACCGAGCATTTTTTATCGTTATGGAGAGTTACCGTTATATGGAGTGAAGAAAGAAAAACAACCAAATTAACAATAATCTTCAATGTACTGTATAATCTCTTTATAACGAATTTTAAGAGACCGAACATTTTTTTCGTTATAAAGAATTTTCGTTATATGGAGGGAAGAAAGAAAAATAACCAATTTTCACAAAATTAATTTATTCCAAACACATATACCTATAGTTTGGGCGTCATCAAGTGCTTGTTGAATAGATGGTGATGGTTCAGAATGGTCCTCTTTATGTCTGTAAACATTATAATTGCTGACGCCTAAATATGAACATATTTCTTCGTAATAGAGAATGGCTGTTGCGTTATAAAGAGGGTATTAATGTATAGGTTTTAAGGTAAACCAACCAAATCGTAAAAATTTCGACGTTATAGGGAGTTTTTCGTTATAACGAAGGACGTTATAAAGAGTTTACACTGTAGGTTGCTTTACGATTTATATACAAAGAAGAATTGGCAGATTATTTTTCGATTGGGTAATAAAACATCTGAATTTATTATAAACGACTTTAGACACAAGAATATTTCCTGTTAAACCCGTAACTTCTAATACATTATAATCTAAATATTTATTGAATAACCTACTAACCGATTCCGCTAATTCGCAAACATTAAAAATACACTTCTTCGAAACATATCATTATAAATCTAATTCATAAACGGCAGGTATTCTTAGCGGGAGAGATAGTCCTAGAGCCGATCGTCGGATTTTCTATATATCGAACACATACAGACCCTCCCGAATTCAGCGAACCCGATCTCAATCGGTTGCTTCGTTTTAAAGATATCGTACGACAAAAATCTGTTTAAATCCTAACACATACGGACGTGCATTCAAAAACAAGTCAGAATTGTTTTTAGGACAACTAGATTTTCGATTATCGGACCGAAACCAATAATTTTCCGTTTTAATGAAAATTTTCAATCAGGAAATTAAACAGTGCATTAATTTTGGATTATTAGTTTTGCAAGCTTGATTCCGATTCTATCATAATTTTATCACACGTCAGAAGAAAAACACATTGAATAATTATGAAAAACAATAATAAAATAGATGTACCTTATTTTATGCAGACGAAACTGATAACATACAGCCGTTAGCTCTAACCTCTAATAAATTTCCAAATCAGAGAAAAAATTCGCGGCAAACCACTTTAAATTATATGAAAAACGTAGATATAAGTAGGAATAAAATAGAAGTATAGATATAGATTGATTTAACTCCAATTGAGCAAGTTATAAGTGAAAAACATCGTTTCTGTTAATTTGCCCCCCTCTATAGACTGCAAGTACACTAATAATTGTGGCTCCCTAATTATCTGCCCCAAAGCTATCTCACCACAGACTTTGTCGTATTCGACACATAGATTGACGGTGCGCTCTCCGTCAAAAATATTTATCCTATAATAATTATAAATCGGAAATTCCTTTGCATTGATGCTGCATTCATTCAATTTATAAATACACATTCTCAGACAAAAGATTTCGCGATATCATCGTCTCGCTTCTTTATATATTTGTCTTTATGGCGAAGAAAAGAGATGGACCGATATCAGTTCGAGGATAAGCATCGGAAATACCAAAGTGTAAAAATGCAAGGTCCTTGAATTTACAATCTAGTATTGTCTAGATTTGACACAAGGAAAATAATTAATTATATTTAATTATTTTTCTCGGGCTCTCAAACTATAATGACGACCATATTGCTGCATTTCGATTAGAGTTGTCGGGTCAAAAAAATTGGTTACCCGGATTTAACAATCCGTACAAGACGACGCTTGGGCCGATCGTGCCTCTCTATCGCTTATACCGCGCTCTCGCTTGCACGCTCAGGCTCAGGCGGAACGTGACACTTTTTCGTGCGTGCAGCCGGTGTTTCATCAATTTATAAGACATTTTCACGTCAAAATCTGGATAGTAGCGTTTAGTAAATACTTTCAACGAAAAATATTTTGAGCAAGATTTGTAAACGAGTTTTTTTGATACCAGCAATCTACTGATGTAAAAATACTTTACTGAACCTCCAGTTAATGTATGTACGAAACCCTATATTGTTATATCACTATTCGGTGAGTTCTTAGTTCTTACAGCTTTCTAGATTCTAAACTGTAAGTGTAATTTATTTATTGTAAATTATAGACGTTCGACAACTAAACCGCGTGCTACCTATTCAGAGCCCAAACGAATGGTGAGACCTCTGGTGAAAAATGCGCCGAACTGCCCTAAGGGGGTTTTTTGACAGGTAAACTATAGACGTATAAGGTGAACATTGATTTAGAAAAGCATTAATGGAGGCTCCATTATGCTTTCTAAATCAATGTTCACCTTATACGTCTATAGTTTACTTGCCAAAAACCCCCTTAGGGCAGTTTCTCACAATTCCTTTGGGTTCCGAATGGTATAATAATGAAATTGGGATATTGTGTGTTGATCAGGACCTTTGCAGTACTCAGATGTATAAAAATTAATTAATAGAAGAAACATTAAAAAAGCAACGAATCATGAAAGTTTAATATTTAAGTTACAAACTGACTCTAAAATAAAAAGAAAACTTACCGCTAAAATAATTGATCCCTGCATATTCGGCGTAATCCAATATATGGCTCATGTTTAATCCAAAATGAATCACTTTCTCACAGCACATTATTTTCACTTCAATAACACTCTTTAACACAAATTAAAAAACTGAAATGTCTTCAACTACTATTTAAATATCACTAAAACACACAAAACACTACATTACTACAAGTGAAGAGATAAAAAATGAAGGTCGTTTACGAATCAAGGTCGTTGCATCACATCGGTATAATTATTATGCAATTTTACATACAGTATGATCAAATAAGTCATTGGCTTATATTATTATTTATTTACTTTTTCGATATCAAAATATTGATTTACTAGAAATGTATTTTCAACTGCTTCAAAACAAAAAATGGAAACAACCAATGCATTAATACATTTCTTTAAAATACAGAAACAGGACTATGGTCTCTTCAACAATCGACAAACTGTATGTCAATGGTTTATTTTCATAGCCTTACTTTTGCGATAGACCGTTACACGTGTTTTAAGTTTTATTATTAAATTTCGTCTTATTTTTATCTACTAATTCTTTCCGAATTATTTATAAATTATAAATATTTACGTATTTTATAATAGAACAGTAATATTAGTGTAATATTTTTTACATCTCGCATAATCTAAAAACGCACGTGTTGCGTTAAAAATATTTTTATTAATATTCTAATATTTAGATCATTTATTTATTATATTCACTGAAACATTCTTATCATTTTATACTGATTTGATTTTGAAACATTAGCACTACTTAATTAACTATAAAAAAAAATAATGAGTCATTAACATTTGAGCACACCTTTTTATAAAATTGTAAAACACTATCACGACATCACTTGAAATATTAGCACTAAAAATTTTTATTCAGCTACACACAATGTTGTAGCTACATTGTTTATAATTATATCATGATTATAATAAATAAATAATAATAGTAGTTAAAACCACCACGTGCGCAAGTCTATTATCACTATTAGATTGATTTAGCAACAAAAAAAAAACACTCAAAATTAAAAAGCACTTTCAAAAACACTATTTATCTTGATGCTATAAAAATAATTTTTCATGAAAACTCAACAATCACATCACTAAATTTTCTCGTAACCTAATCACCACGTGCATTCAAATCCACTTAAAAATACGCACTAAATAACAACTATTTCATTTCACTTTTAATGCCACATTTTTCTACAACATTTTGTTAAATTATTGCAACAATTTGTTAATCAAATTTGTTTAAATAATCTCATAATTTGTAACAATTGCACGTGCAATAAAATTGACATGTGCTCGTCGTTTCGCCGGCAGACTCGGTTGGCGCATGCGCGATTGGTTATTTTTTGTACTTCTAATTTATAGTGTTCATCAAACATTTTTCGCTACGATCCTCTCACCTATCCGCTTTCGTTGTTTCGTTTTTTCGGCACGAATATAAAATTTTGCAAAGATTCTAATTTAATATTAATATTTTTTATCCAAATTTACAGTTTTATTATAAATTCCAAGCGGTTTTATATTCAAATACGGGGGTACCCACAACATTAAAATTGGTGTTGTTGGTCTTTGGAATATATTTAAAAATTAATATTTCAGAGAACATGAAATTCCGAATTTAATCAACACTCATTTCCACATAAGCTGGCTCATTTTCTTCGTAAAGGAAAATTAGAAAACAATACTTGTCTATCTCCTTTGGTTTAGCACCCAGGGAGGTTAAAAAATGTCTGGTCCCTAGTTTTCAAACCCAAGTATACTATTATATTTCATGGCCCCCACAAGGGGAGGACCAACAATACAAACATCGATGCGATATGGGGGTCAATTCTTTTGACATTAATTGTATTGAATTCCCAAAATTTTGACGATCTTTTGAGAAGTTCAAAAAAATCAAATCAACGTCTTTCAAGAATAAACGTATTGCCCTTCTGAAAAAAAACGAATTTTTGGCCGTTTTTCAAGTTCTGGCACAATGCATGACTTTTAAAAATAATAAGATAACAGTACTATTTTGAATTCGGAACCCTAGGTTTCGTCGAAGCCTTTGACCAAACGAAAATTATTTAACTTTTTCACGTTTCTTAATTTCTGGTCCAATGTGTGACATTTACATATTTTTAGCAGCGAATTACGTTAGCTAAACCTAGCAGGGGTGTCAAACTGATTTTTCTAAAGGGCATTTATAAGATTTAGGGTGTGTTAGCGGATCAGAGCCTAAATTATAAAACACATACTATATTAAAATCTTTATTTATTTAGTTTAAATCAATTTTCATATAAAGGCAATAAAAAGGTTAAATTATCTTGACCTTGAGGATCCAGACACCTGAGGTCTGTTGTTTTTGATAAGCTCATTGGTGTCAGGTGTCTAAAATCCTCACTGGATAGATTCTGGTCGCGGGCCGTTTTGAGATGGCTTGAGGGCCGGATGCGGCCCGCGGGTCGTATCTTTGATATCACTGACCTAAAGCATCTATCACTCGCTGTATCCTTTACGTTACACTGTTTTGGCTCATGCGTACAGTCCAAGCGGCTTAACCGATTTGAAAAGAACTTGTTTATTACTCGATTTCTCTTTTAATAATACAACTTTCGAATACCAATTTTCTCTGCAATTGTTTCCGAAAGAAATATTTGTTATTTAGCCGGATTTCTAGGTTTGGCCTATTTATAAGTGAACTGTTTTCCAATGGATTTCACAAAAATTACTTAGTAGGTACTTACCTCTTTTTAAATCTTATGTAGGCTTATTTTTTTTGCCCCTTATAATTTTTAAAGGCAAAATATTGTCTGAAATATAAAAAAGTGTGAAAGGACGCAGGGGGTAGTTTTTTCGGTAACTTTAATGGATTTCGATTTAGTGATCGATATCTAACATAAAAAACAACGAATTTTCCATCCAAGCATTGAATATTTATTTTATGTATAATAATGTTATAATAGAGGAACTACAACCAAAATAATAATAAAAAAAACATTTTCTTTATATTATCAATTAACAAAAATAATTAGATAATTATTAATAAAACACATTAATCATATATAATAAACATCCCCTCGTAAGTACAAATATTAAAACAATATAATAACGTAATAATAATGGTAAAAACAAATAAGATATTATAGAAATCAAAGCTTGTAAACAATAACTAATACAAAAATCTAAAAAAGTAAAAAAAAATTAAATATAAAGTATGTAAATATTCAACCCTAGAGTACATTTAGTAAATTGTCAATTTGGCGTGTTTTATTTTTCTCGATATAAAAATGAAAATATTACAAAATAGGCTATAGGAAGTGGTTTTAGGGCTGCGAGGCATGTTTTTAAAAAATTCAAGCGATTTCGTCACTAAATAGGTCGATTCATATTACACGCAACTTTAACTTAACTTAATAATGCGAACAATTTAAATGCAACGTTACGGACCGTTGCATTCTCCAGAACAATGTTATAACGTAGCGTAACGTTGTCGGTTCGCAATGTTAAGCTGACGGGTATACGTTTCGATTGTTCAGTAATTCAGTGCCTTTAGCTTTGACGTTTCGTGTTGTTAATGTTACGTTGTCGGTATGTAACGTAATGTGACACATAACGTAAGAATCGACTTATACAAATAGCAATGAATTAATAACATTTTCTGTAATCTAGGGTCATTAAATTCTAAGATTGTTTTTATACAGTTTCAAACATGACAAAAATATGAAAAAATTCACTGTTCCAAAAACTGTTATAAAAATGTTGGAAGTTTCCGAAATTTCTTATGGCACTATAAAACAGTTTCAATGTGGAAGAGAATTTAGTGGGGCTCTTATTTTATTCTGTCTTTATAGGAACTTAATGCTATTTTGTTTTGTTTTGAATAATTTATTAAATTTTCTTTGGCGTTTGATTGAAATAAGATAAAAGTAATGTCGATTTTTTATTTTCCAGTGAATCAGGATTATTTTTGTCACATACTATTTTAAAATTATGGAAAAATTATAATAAATAAAATCACGAAAATGTTTAAAATAAATAATTATCTCTGAACACGCGACTGGTGGCTTATTACACATTTGAAAAGAAACTCAAATTTGCAGCTCGAGTTTATTATTGTTTACACTCAAATTGATTTCGTTTTTTTGACGATAACTGATAAATAAACACCTATTATACAATCTGTCACAAAAATCATTACTATTATTCAGACCGGTATAAAAAATATATAGTATTTTATAATAAAAAATGTGAGCCAGTATTACAATTTTTTTTCTGTATACATTTTTTTGTGTTTTATAATCAACTTCAAATACGAACAAAATTTAAAAAAATAATTTCACTTCAAAAAAAAAACTTCTCGGATCAATAAAAATTTAAAAAAAACCCGAGAGAAATATCGACTGAATATTACAAAAAGTCTCGTAAATATTTAAAATAAAGCAAGCCACTGCGTATAAAGAAAATTAAAATAGCCCTTCCTTTTTCGTAGTCGGGTAAAAAAAAAAATACAATCGAACGAACAGACTGCCCGTTGATATTGCGCAATGCAATGTCAAAGAAAGCAAATTGAAATTTTGCACTGACTGTACGAAACCGTGCTTCGCTCTCTCCCATCCCTACTTCTAACAGTTGCGGGTAATGCGTTCGTTCGACTGTAGATACGTATTTAGTAATTTCGGGTTCACAAATCGACAACGATCGAACCTTTGTCTAATCCATGAAACATTATTAATATTAATCGAAAATTTTCATATAAATTTTGTTCGTAGATCTTTCAACAAATATATTTGCAACAATAAAACGTTATGAAAATGCTACAACATTACTATATTTTAAACGAAAACATTTTTGAGTAACAGATGTTATTCTTTTATTATTTTTATTCGAGGTGGATCAATTCAACATAAGATAGTAAAATCCTGTAATTTTTGCATTGCATATATAAAAAGAATGTTTAACCATTTTTTTTAAGGTCCGCATTATAAAGGCAGAAAATCTATAGATTGCTTTCATTTTTTCTAAATAAAATCGTGATTTTTTTGCTTGTTGATTATTACTGAATTAAAATTTAATATTCCAAATAAAATTTATAGATTTCCTTCAACCAAAATACTACGCCTTAAATACTTACACTATAAATACGCGTTAGTCGTATAATGTTAACAATGTCTTGTTACGTTCCATTTATTTAATAAATATTGCGTTTCTATATAATAAAATATTATTTTTTCTGTATTTTTTACTTTTTTTTTAGTTGTAAATATCAAAATCAAATGATATTCACTCCAGGTACTACGTGAGTGTATTTGTACAAAAAAAAAAAAAGATTTCGAAACGACCATTGCAGGTGAACTTTTTTACTACGCCTACTTTCGGCGTAAATTATTCAATTTAACTTTTTTTGTACAAATACTAAAAAAAAGATCAGCCATAATATTTCGTCTGCAGAAAAGGAACAAGAAACAAACTTTGTTATTTTTGAGATTTAAAAATTTGTAGTCTTTACGTAAAATTATTAGTTCACCCAGTATATATTATATACTTTGGCCGCACCATGTATAATAAAAAAAACATTTTTGACAAAAAACATTGAATATGAGTACAAAATCTTACCTTTTCGAAACGACCACCACGGACTTCTCCAAACACGTATTATAACTGATCCCGTATGAGGTAAAAATTTTTATAAAAAAATTTGTGTTTTAGTATTTTTCAAGTTTTTTTTTTGTGTTTTGTTTACGAAACAAGACACCGTCAACATTTTTACTCGCTATGTTTATTTTCATCAAAATCTTTCTAATAACTAAGATAATAAATTGTTATATATAAAATTAAACGCAATAATATAGTTATTTTAAAATCAATAATAATAATCAAATGGAGAAATTTCCATATTTGTGTTTCTATTTTTTCGCTCAATATTTATTTTTATCAAAAGTAGAAAATACTGAAAAAATATGAACACAATTAACAGTTGTTTCTCTCTTCATTTCAAAATCAAAAATTCATAATCAATTATAAACGAACATGATGCAGTAAATATTGAAATATTATATAGGTATATAATCATAATATGTTTATTAAGATTATTTATGTACATAATTCCCTTGCATTGCGCAGCTCGACACAGGGAACGGTCGTTTCCTCCTTGGGGACCACAGCGTCCATAAAAAAACACACGCGAAGCTTTATGCATTATTGGAAGTGTACACGATTTGATCACGAATATCGACGAAGCATTCCGATGCTTGAAATGCACTGAGCATTTGTATGTCCTTTGTTATGAGTCGCGAGAGTTCGTGTCAAATGTGCACTCACCTTTATTATAAACGATACACATATTATTATAACATACTCAGACCGTCCCTGGTTATATAAAAGCTAAACCACTCGCGATCTAATTTTAATATGATATGCTATCCCAATAAATCAAAAATTCTAACAATACAAATTTTATACTAGTAATATCAAATGCAAGGAAAATTATATTTTCATAATACAATATATTCTAAAAGATTCTATGTATATTGTATTAAAAATATATATTGCCTAAAATCATTTTTTTTTTTTAAATATAGTTCTTCCTACATTAAACGTGAATAAATATCGAAAAGCTTATATTGGCGAAACAAATCGATCATAGCGATATTTATTCCGAGGTGACAAATAGTTCAATTAAAATATATTGTAAAAAACGATGAAACGCACTTGTTAATCAAAATTTCACTCTAAAGGTCGATGTTTTTACGAATCCAAAAACAAAAAAATTAAAAAAAAAAAAACGAGAAAGTTCAAAGGTCCTACATAATGGTGCAAATGGAATGTTGAAATAATTCTCTCCTAAATTATCCTTTTTAAACACCGTTCAAATCTTACCTAAAGTTGTTTTTTTAGTAAGTTTAAAATTAAGTTACTTCTAAGCATTATTATCTTTAGATGTCCTTATAAAGCTATAAGATATCATAGAGCTAAAGGTGAATCAGTATTTTCTACCGATATTCAAAATGGTACCCCATAAAAAAATCTAAACTTGTCAAATACGATTAAGAATTTCTTTTAAAAAATATTTCCTAGAGAAAAAACAATTCTTCAACTTAAAAACTATGCACATAACAAATATACAGAATGCACCATAAAACAATTTAGATAATTAACTAATTTAATGTTAAAAAAATTAAAAAAAAAAACTCATTCCACAAAATCGAAATACTTCACACTTTTAAAGAAATCATGACTTTCACAGTGGATTCTTCCCAACTTCTATGTTTATGACACATTCTGTGAAAACATCACAGACTTTAATAACGCTTCGATAAAGCGTAACATTCTTCAACCACAATTCGCGAAATTAGTGCATTCGTACACCGAAAACGACCCATTCCCGTCACACAGTGACCAAAATAAATAACATTTTCCCCCTTCAATTTTATGATTATTATCTATACTACCAATAAAACTAAAAAATCGTTATATCTCCTCTGTACAAATATCATACAATCGGTTAAAAATAAATTAATTAAAGCTTAATTATTAAACTAAAAAAATGCAATAAATGAAATCGTTCGGTATACAAATGCACGCCTTTCAGACAACGAAAAAAAAAATCTACCCAGCAAACGCTAATTTAAACAAAATTTGCCAAAACGATGTGTGAAAAAATTATTTACATTTTGTCTGCTATATATAGTACATATCCAGAACCGGACTTATGTTTTTCACATACTAGTGAAAAAACCATTCTAAATCTTATTATGTTAATAGATTATTATACTTATGTTATCAACTATCATATCATTTAACGAAGCATAAAAAAAGCCTTAATCCGGCTCTGTGTTCAATAATATGTTAGATCGTATCTTCAAAGTACATTTATAAATGTACGTTATTTATTAATTCACACGCACAATTTCAAATTTAAAGAATAGAGAAAAAAAAATTAAAGAAAAACTGCAATTTGTCTAACGTCTCTTCCGCGATCAAAAAACGTTTCCTTCTTCAATTCGGGAAAAAAATGTTGAAAAGTGGATCGACTGTTACGATAACAGTAAGAAAAAAAGAAATAAACAAGTTTGAAAACTTACTTGACACCACCACGTCGAGCCACCCTGATCGGAATCATTATCAATTCAAAAAAAAAAAGTATATATATGTATCAATTTATTGCTGCAATAACTTATCAACATTAACGTTGTTAAGTATCAGTTGAACTTTATGTTTATAAACCCATCGTCTCAAAGTTTTCAATCGCGTTTCCAACTGTTCTTGTTGGCGACGTAACGTGTCCTCTTGATCTTCGAGCCGTTCATTTTCAACGGTCAAATGATCGCACATCGCTTTGGCTTCTCTTAATATAACAACTTTAGCCGCGCGTTCCTTGTCCACCAAATTGGGGATCGTAAGTCTCAAATCGTCGAACTGGCGTCTCAGTTCGATTCGTCTTTGGCGTTCCATCACATTGTGTAACGATCTCTTCTCGTCCTCGTCCTGCGAGTCCATGTCCTCGCGTTTTCTTCGTCCTCGACCGCCACGGCCGCGCTTGGCACCTTTCTGCGGCCCACGCTGTGTTGTTGCGGCGCGTTTTCTTCCCCGACCGCTGCCGGATGGCTGCGGCTGTGCACTGTTGTTGCGCCCTTGGATATTTGTTTTGTTGCGCAACGGTTGACGTTTGTTATTGCCCCGTTTGCACACAACATATTCTTCCTCTTCTTCTTCCTCCTCCTCTTCTTCTTCCTCTTCTACTTCTTCTTCTTCCACCCCCTCTTCGTCTTCATCATCATCTTCCAACAAATAGTCGTCTTCGTCGTCGTCGTCCTCTTCCATTAGTTCTTGTTTGACGAGTGCCTTGGCGGCAGTGATATATCGTCCGTTATAATTTTTTACGGCGATTGGAGCCGATCTTGTGGCACTGATTGCGGTCGCCACTTTGCTTTGCAATTTCTGGCGTTCTTTGATGGTCGGATTGGTTGGCATGAATGGTGACGTTTTAACAGCGGGTCGCAATTGCTGTTGCGGAATATGCGTTGGGTTCAAAGACACCACGTCAATTTCTTCCTCTTCTGCAACAAAAAGAAAAACATTATTAATATCTCACTCCTCACAATTATCAACAAATAAACAGCGGCATTACGGCTCGTTTTTCTGGAACAAAATCAATTTCTGTAAAAAAAAAAACAACTAAAGACAGGAAATCATAAAGCAACCTGAAAAGCTGATAGCAGCACAATCATGGTATTTAGCTCAAAGCGAAATCTAGATATAAATAATTCAAAGACGCAAAATCTAGTTCTGGTGCGTTTAAAGTAAAATAAAAATCCTGTCACACAAAAATTACAATTTTATTATTCTAGACATGTAATGCCACATTTTTACCATCTGTTCCTCCACTCTATGTATAATAATAACCATATTCAGTTTTAAATATATTGTTCCCTGTGGAACATAAAATACATCTTTCTCACACCCCACACAAAACACATCTGAACATTTCTGATACGACATTATCGATAATAACTGACTCATTCACAGCAGTACATCGAATAATTCACAGATCACGAATAAATCACACATTTGTACTTGGATCTTGTTACAATAACTTTAAATACATTCCCAGATAAATATCGCAAGAAAAGCTAAACTTGTATCTCAGTATGTAATCATACGTGAAATAATATTTAATGAAGAATTATACAGTTGGCACCAGTTAAATCGTGGGATGTGTTTCCCCGAGAGACGTATGAAATGCTTTCTCATTGGATAAAATTGTTATTAATTCGGGGAAGAACTCGACGGAGCAATAAACTGTGTATTTAGAAATTGTGTAGAGGCACAGAAGTCACCGTGGAGGGTTATTTACTAATGCGTATCTGAAATTGACTTAGATTTGCAAAGGACACATCCGTACACGTTCCGGAAAAGTCTTTGTAAAGCAAGCCATTCAAAAACAATAGCCAGGCTAGTATGAAATTGGGCGCTAATTCGTTAAGACGGTTTTGTTGTGAAACACACTATATATGTATTGTATTTGCTCGATAAAAATGATATGCTCTTGTGTTGATCGTCCCCCGCGACTTTCTAACACAAAAAAAACTGGTCTCGTTTATACAGAAAGATCGCTTTGGTTACAATTTATCTAAGATCTATTCTGTACCAGAACATTGGCAACGTGTTAATCAAAACTGACAATGGATTTTAATTATGAGACACTATCAGAGAAACTCCTTGAAATTTATGATGAGCAGAGAACGATTCATCTAAAAACTATCAAAAACAAGTCAACATGTTTCCATTAATAAGGTGTGAAATTCATCAAAAAGAACTTGAACGAATTTATGGCAACAATAATAAATAATGATTGTAGATTATAGACGCTCGACGGCTGAGATCATTAGCGTCTAAAATGATAAATAATAGTATCGCCGTTTTTAGTCAAGTGACTGTCCATTGAGCAAGTTCGAAAAAGGTATGTTCTTAACAGAATAGTCGCAACAATTAATAATGTCAGGTGAGTACATATATGCAACAAGCAGCAAGTAATCACGCGTGCGGCTTCGGTCAATCGGTATAACAGTACCACACCCTTGCCGACGGCATTTATTCAACATTCAGTTGTTATACTTGCTGGCAAATCATTGCAAGAGATCTCTTCTTTCTATATTACATATATATTTGTAACACAAACACGAAATGCAGTGACGAAGATTGTGCGCGAGTTTTTTCATGATGATGATGATGATGATGAAACTCATTTCAACTTACCATTGAAGAATGTTGATCAATGGAATAGAGGTGATAGATAGACGTAAGACCCTGATTAGGAGATGATGATCAAACATCAAATGGATCCAAATTGAAAATCAATTAAATGCATTTAATAAAGTTGCGATGAAGACTTCAATTGGTAGATGATCAATCAAAGATATTAATGACCAAGTCAATTGCATATTCGAACTGAGGGATGATGATTTAAAAAGTTTATCTACCCAAAACAATAATGTTGTTATGGAAATTTCATAAAAAAGTCTAATGGCAAATGGTACAAAAAAAAAACGCATTAAAAATGTGTAGACATTTCCCTTTGGTATTTGAATTTATCCTTCGACTGTCAGTCGACTCCCAGCACATAACTGTGAAAGCATCGAGAAACGCTGCTCACCTCAATTCGAGATCGATGTTTGCATTTCAAGTTTATTATTTAAAAGCCAGTTTGTCCGTTGTCTTTTTTAATCACGTTCATTTATCAAGGCATATATATATATACACAAATAACATACTTTGCTTGTTATTAATTTGAGAGCAAAGTGTACTGCCTAAATCAAAATAATGTATCACGCAAATTATACTGGATTAAAAAGAATAAGATTCGAATTTCTTGATAAATGTACCGTAAAAATAATTACAGCCAAACATTGCCTCCGACAAATAATCAAAAATTATATATTGCCAAAATTGATGCCGACGTCTTCAGACGAAAAAAAAAATAATAAATCTAGAGATCGATGGAAGGATTCAAAACAATCGCTTCTTAATAATTATTGAAAACGGTAAATCTATTTCGTTCACCAGTCTTGTTAATTAATAATTTTAATTGAAGAAAACGATGCAGAATAAAAGTGTTTATGAGGTGTCGAGGTGTTATTATAATCATTACTGCAAACATCTAATAAGTTCCGACCATAAAGAATTATAATTCATATACTTTATTAAGAGTGTGAATTAGCTAATCACTTTATTACCAGATAATTACATATTAATACGATATTAAAGTCGCACACATTTTCAATGAAACGTATAAGTGCAATAGTTTCTCTGTCAATGTTTTAATCTAACAATCCATACACGGCAGTTAACTGGCCGCATACCTGGAGTGCCAACGGGAACATCGACCTAATTCGAAGTGCACTTCAACTGTTCTTATATGCCTAAGTATGCGCGCTTTTGTAAAAGACAACTGCATTGTTGACTTGAGAAGAATGCAGTTTTCTGTCTCGGCGCACGAAACAAAAGTTCGCGTTTGCATTCATAACTATTAACTCGAAAATTCCAAAATACTTCATTAAATGATTTACACGGACATCAATTGATTACATGTTTTAGAAAGCTTCACGATCTATGAATTAAGTCAACCTAACGTAAGAACATCGTTTTTAAGCTCTAGAAAGATCGATTCACCAGACTAAAAACAAGAAGAACCCATTCAAGTTCACGGAAGAGAATCATTGTTGTTTTAAAAGTTGATAGATGCTGAGGCTTGATGCTGCCATTGAGGAGTTTAGAGAATATGTGAAGATCGTAAAGCAAAATAACACCTACAGGATAATATATTATGCAATATTCAAATTATAATTAATTAGCTGGGGAACGTGGCCATTCTCACGGGTTGTACCCGTTGGGTTTAACGTTTCACAACAATGTTTTCTGTTACATTTATGTGGGCACATACCGTGTTAACATACTTAAACATCGTGGGTTACTATTGTTCCACAAAAGGCAACAATATTGTAAAAGCGCTGCATACATGAATATTGTGTGTAGGATTATTGTAAATCATTGTCTGGTGACTTACTTGAACGAAAAAAAAACAATACTATACGCTACCAGCCGGTTGCCATTAACTAAACACAAAAAGTCAGGTCAAATTGGAACGCATCGTCACCAAAATTTGGCCTCTGGTCAACTGCAGAGGGATATCCTCGACCTGATTTTATATTTTGGTTGCGAGTGAGGTCATCAAAAAGTTAAATTTTGAAACTGTTACTATTCCGATGTGCCTTAAATTTTTCATTTATCAAAGTTGAATAAATTGACCGGTTCAAATCAATCAATGGTTGCTCGTTTTTCCATGTCACAACTCGCACATAGTGCATTAGATTCTAGATACATAAATTGTTATTTCTCTCTATAATTTAGTCAAGTGCAATGCGCAATTATAGAATGAGTCATCGAATATAAAAAATACAAGACTGCACGAATGCATCGGGTATAAGGAAGTGTTCGCGGGTCGACCGATGCGCTTCACAATGGTAAGAGATTGGATAGCCGTATTTGGCATGCGCACCTATGTTTTAATTGAACAATAACCGGAAAAGAGTTGACGAAATTCAGCTAAAAACAATGAACCGACAAAACCAACGAATTCGAGATTATTGCATTATACTAATGCATGTCCTCAACCACGGTTTAAGGTAATCAAAAACAACAGTACAGTCACACGTCAACCGATTTTACACTGTATTTTAGGCGATTCTTGCCTTGGCCGCAAAATTGGAAAAAAACAGCATTTTATCTGTTATTGTTTTTAAAGTGAAACTTTTTAAAGTGAAACTTTTATTCTATTGCCCCGAATTTTTCTGGCCGTCTGTTGCATGTTGCATTACAGGCGGCCGCGGAGTAGGGGTAAAGTGAAACTTGAAAGGCGTTCGGAGTAGGCGCTCGGTAGAGCAGCCAAGGCCAATATGGCGGCGCCCATGGTTAGCATCAGCTGACCGTGTAGTATGTATAACACATAGTCAGTCTGTCATGCGGGCAAGTGCTGTACAGTGTTTACATGTTTTTATTCGTGTATTCATGTGAATATTGTTGTTTATAATTAATCGTGATGTTTAAGTGTCTACAATCCAACGCCTACAATCCAATAAAAGTTTCACTTGCGTCGTGGTTTCTTAAAACCACACAACTGTTTTTCTCATCATTTTTACCCGAATACGACAAGCGCAAAAAAAGGTGGAGTTATGGCTTTATGTATGTATCCAATATGAATGCATGGATGTTCTTTTCCGATTTTAATATTTAATGTCGACTTTGAGCAGTGTAGAGGCAGACACTTGTCGTTATAATTGCAGAACGAACAGAAGAAAGGACAAGTAGAACGAAATGCCCAACGTTTTTGGTTCGTCACCGAAAATCTTTAAAACTCGTTCTTATTTCAAACCGACAGACATACAGAACAATGGCAAACGGTCGAGTTAAATTTTTTTTTTTTGATCGATTAAACGAACAGGCGGTATATCGGCCGGTGGTAAAGATATTTTTACGTAATTCAACATAACTGTAACGATATTAGTTTGATATACAACAAACAATTGAACACATGTGTGTTGTTACACACACGCTGCGTATTCTCGTGTTCGTAAAACACAAACGACATGCCGGCCGGTCAAATCCGACACACTGTATGTATATATACATATATATTAAACGTCGCGGTGGTCATGAGAGAGGAATGTCGACTGGCTGGTGTCTTTTTCTCGCTCTTACACGTACAGTTCTCGCTCGCTCATTCTCACAGAATCAATGCGGATGCCCTGTTAACAATCTCCATTATTTATCCTTATCGAAAAGAGATGGTGAACTCCCGTTATGGACCGTTCAAAAAAAGGATCACTCGAAATTCATTCTTTCGTGGCGTGGATAATTGGAGAGTTTTGTTTTGTACAAGACCATTAAAACGGCTCTCCTTTTATCTAAAATTAAACCATGTCGCGTAAAAAACATAGAAACACTTTCAGGATCACTGAAAATATGCCTAATATTTTTATCAAACAATTTTTTTAATCTTATTCGAGTATTATGAGCTGCCTTATTTTAAAGAGCTACTTTCCAATTAAAAAATCGAATATGTCTCACTTTCGACATAAAATTCATGAAAAGCAGCGTTAATGCGTCGGACGTGGCTTATACCTCTAATTAGTAACTTGTAAGTATTTATTATAAAATCTATCTAAACCAGGGCTGTCCAACCTATTAGTAGGTGCGATCTACTTTTTTTTTAAAATAGTGTCATCGCGATATAAAAAAATAAAGAAACAAAATTAGGAATATAGTGAAGTAATTTTAATGAGATCGCTGACACTGTCCAGATTTGGCAATATTTTCAAAGGCGATTTAGTTTGAAAATTGAATTTTTGGATGTTAGAATAGATAAAGTATACAGATCTACTTAAAATTACATCGCGATCGACTGGTTGGGCACCCCTGATCTAAACCTACGCGAGTAATATTTACTAAAAAAAAAAAATAATTATTGTAAAGAATGATGAAACTTTTCTAATGATGAAAGTACACAATCTATCATAGAAGCAAAAGATGAAAGATGAAAATGATCATTTTCTCATAATTATTGTAATATTTAGATGCCAGAAGCGATAGTAGACTTCTAATAGTATTTTATTAAAACCTACGTTGTCCATAATAATTTCTATACAGTGTAATTATTTGTTTTAGAAAACACACCACATGTAATTTGTCCTGTACATAAAAATATTACACAATATCATTTTAAAATCGTTTCACCAAGACCGCGAAGAATACCTGAAATTGAGTTGAAAGTTGTTTATGTCGAGTTGAAACGTTATTTGCATACAAAACAAATGAAGACCTATTAAACAAGTACTCAGGTGCTTTTGTTAGGTCAAGCTGAAGGTAACATTTTCAAAGAAACCCGCAGTGTTAACTTCAGTTTCAATAGCGCGTCTTCCCATTTTTTAGATATAATCCATTTGCAGACTTTATAGGTATAAAATGAAAAATACTGAAACCGCCCAAAAAAATTGTACTGTTTTGAACGCTACCATAACAAAAAACGGTCGAAACAAACGAACAAATGACACATGGATAAGAGCATCAAGATATTTGGTAAGTGCGACACTTTGGTAACTAGATTCTTAAATGCCAACCGAGGACAACAAACCTGTCGAAAGTCAACAAGTTGACCATTACGTAAGTATGTATATACAAAATATAAATAATGCAGTCAAAAAAAAAACGTGCGAATTGATCTCGATTCGGCAACTATCCAATATCATTAAACGGACCTAGCTGTTTAATATATTGCTCTAGCACTGGCAGTAACCATTTTTTTTTTATATTATTTATATTCTATTAATAATTGAGTAGATCTAATCGGTTTAATAGCAAATAGAAATCCACACTTTTCAAGTCACATTTGATTGTCATTTAATGATGTTAGTATCTCATTTTGTGCATCGCTGTCAATTCCGGATTTGTATAATTTTATCACGTAGAAAATAATAAGCTCTTGTTAACAATTAATAATTCCACAAAATAACCGGTTTTTTATAAAATAATTAAACGAATGTAATTAATATAAAACTCGACTTCCTCGATTACACTCTAGATACTGAAAAGTGGTCAACTCATAAGACTCATAATTTCATACGTATTCAGATTTTTAATTCGAAATTTTTATATATAGGTATACAAATCCGTAATACAGTGTACTCAAGGGGCGAAAGTTGTCAAACGGAGAGAAGAAATAATCCATTTAATATTTTCAATACACAAAGATTTTCTTTTACTCGCCATGTTCAGTTCGAAAGTTTGTGTGCAACTAATAACATGATAAGCAGCTGAGCTAAACATATGAAAGACAAT
Source organism: Xanthostigma xanthostigma (assembly GCA_963575645.1). NCBI lineage: Eukaryota > Metazoa > Arthropoda > Insecta > Raphidioptera > Raphidiidae > Xanthostigma > Xanthostigma xanthostigma. The sequence continues at coordinate 19,086,333 of OY754474.1, forward strand.
CCCAACAACAAAAAAAAAAAACGAATTTCTTAGAATCTTCGGTACGCATGATGCCGACAACAAAGCAACAACATAACAAACAAGTACTGTTTACTGCTTAATGATGAGGTATCGCTGTCGCTATTTAGTGTTTTTTTTTTATTTAACAAGATGGCCTTTACTCTGATGAGTAATTAGCCAGGGCTAGTATTTAGAGTGTATCATTGTATGAGCAACAAGGTAAACCAACTAGAGTTAAGTAATTTCGATCTTTAAAGGAGTTCGTCGTTATATCAAGCGTTAAATGGAGTTTATACTATATTTTAAAAACGGTGGACCGTTTTTTCGTCGGTAAGCTCTTTTAATAACAATACACGCGAATTTTATACCGCAGTAACCGATGTGCATATCCTTGTTTCACGTCCGTACATTAAGATTTCTATCTACAAATGTAAATCAAAAACCGTACGTTTTTTTAATATATATATTTCACACCATTAAACCCAAAATCTAATGCAACAAAGGAAACGCTCTGACTAAAATAAAACAAATTCGTTATTAGAAATAGAAATATAATTAAATGCTTAGCCAGACCGAGAACAAAAATTGTTGTTATTAAAAAAAAAAAAATTGGTTGTCTGTAAAGTCGGTTTACGGACGATAGTTTTACGTGATAACGTATTCCGTAATGCATAACCTAAATTCTACATATAATAATTATAATAATTCGAATCTATGATATTGCATCTTTCGCTTCAAATTTAGGTTAATTTTATGTATTAAAATACTCACCACCTATAATAATAATTGTTTTTTTTAACTTTCTTTCTTTCGTATTTATTTTAAGTCTCAAAGATTAATTGTCATAATATTTTGAAAACAATTGTTTCACTGTTTATATAAAATTCCAAAACCTACTTACAATATTTAAGTATTTTCATACGTCAAAAAATTGATTTTTATAATGATAAAATTTGTATGAAAACGATTTTTTCGAGAGATGAGACCTAGCTAAAACGATGTTTTGCCCCCCAAAATCCCTTTTCAGTAAATTTCATCCAAATCGTTAGGGCCGTTTTCAAGAAAAGCACGCACAGGGTCAGGCGGAACGTTAGGAACGTTACACTTTTTCGTGCATGCAGCCGGTGTTTCATCAATTTATAAGATTGGTAATTCATCAATTTATAAGACGTTATCACGTCAAAAAAAAAACGAACGCAACCGTCGTACTCAGTTTGGTGTAATGGTCAGAGTGCTGGCTTTTGGATCGAGCTGGCGTGGGTTCGAATCCCACCCCGCTCATTGACGTTTTGTGATGTCGTTAAGTCTTAAGTGGTGGTGTTATTTGATGTATTTAAGACGTTAATCTACAATCAATATCTGCGTTCAATTGTTTTAAGGTTACCAACTGGAATTCAAAAAATATCTATATACGTAGAAAGGTCTTAGAAGTGGAAGAGACATCGAAAATTCCGAACGAACAACGGCTTTGGCCGCTCTCAAAACCCCAAAACAAAAATTTCCAACGAAATTCGCTTTTCCAAAGCGATTTGCGACTTGATCTTTTAGAAAACGTTCGACATTTCTAACGGCTCTTCCGATTATTCATTCAGCTCCCACAAAACTAAACTGTATCCAAAAATATACTCCCATCTTAGGCCTCGATCACTGTTATTTATAGATTATATATATTAAGTACATATATGTGATCAGAAAAAGATATGAGTAGAAAGAGATAGTGCGACTGAATGGGAAGTCGATTATTATAATACACCTGTCAGACCTGGCCATACATCAAAACTTAACTGTCTAACCTTTGACACCGTACGCTGCAAGGAACCGCGAAATTTCGTTTTAAATCATTCATTACCGGTTATTATTTGATTCATTGTATCAACAAGTTGAATTATTAATATTTTCTCGTAAAAATTATAACATATAACCAAACTACTCAGTTTAGTATCTTCTTGGGTCAATAATCTAATAGTTATCCCGCAGGAAACTTACATGGAAGCAGATGGAGTTGTTTTGATCAAATTTTAGAAAGATTAACAAATGAAGTCATGAGCAAGTAGATGACAGCTTGACGGAAAAAAATAATTTTACGAATTTTGAGATAATACAATCAATTCCCGAAGAACAGCAGTTTTGGCTGCACCTTACTTAAATTCATTCCTACTTTACGACTCGACGTTTTGGTTGGTTAAAACATATAACCAAACTACTCCAACTTTTTAATATCTTCTTGGGTCAATAGTTTAATAGTTATCCCGCAGGAAACTTACGTGGAAGCAGATGGAGTTGTTTTGATCAAATTTTGGAAAGATTGACGACTGGAGTCATGAGCAAGTAGATGACAACTTGACGGAAAAAAAATAATTTTACGAATTTTGAGATAATACAATCAATTCCCGATGAACAGCAGTTTTGGCTGCACCTTACTAAAATACATTCCTCCTTTACGACGCGGCGTTTTGGTAGGTTAAAAAATACGGGTTGGCCAGCTTGCATACTAAGTTAAATCCCTTGTCATTTTTGTGGGACTGGTACGAGAGATCGTATCGTTGAACGTGGAAATGCAAAATTTCTTCAGATGAAAAAAGTATGGACACACAAAGGTGTTCTGATCTAATCGTGTCCTTGAGCGGTAATTAAGTGAGTTTCGCATTAGAATAACGGCTGACATGTAAACCGGAATACTTGTTGAGATACTGTAAATTACGAAAACGTCAGCAAGAAGTGAATGGGTTATAATTTTTAGATTAACCTACAGTATCGCACAGAACGGCGTTAGGTAATTGTAATGAATGATATATACAGGCACATAAAAAACATCTTTAAAATATTTCCGTAATTTGTCCAGTGATTTATTAATAAATAACACGTTATGTTCAAATATACTGGGTGTTTTATATTGATAAATCAATTATACGAACGCAAGGCGGGCAAAACGTCCAAGAACTAATAGTTTTGTAGAATAATTTCAATATAAAAACCGTTAAAACAAAATTTGTACGCTTTAAATTATTAAATTAAATTGTTTTATTGATTAATTATTATTTCAATGGACAATATTGTTGATAAGTTGTTTTACCAGACTATGGCAGGAGGGCTACGATTTCAACAGTTTATTTTTTAGATGCAACGAAATACGAATGGAATTTGACATAGAACGGCACTGCATGTGGTGACAGAAATTTAAACCACAAGCACATTATATAACACACACTATATACATGAAAAATGGCGAATTCGACATTACACTGGCCCTGAACTCCCTAACATAATTGTGTCGTTACTGGGAAGAGATCAAGATCTTCTTTGACGCTCATCATCTGAGATCATCGACGTCTATTCTTCGACTGTATTTAAATAAATATTTTAATGATTAACTGTTATTAAAAGGGGTTTACGGCGATCCATCGTATGGTCAATTTTCATCGGTCAGGCTGTATTCAGCCGATGTAATGTGCAACGTGTCTCGTACACGGCATGCGCTGCGATACACGAAGGTTGGTCCTTTCACTTGGTCTGCGGTCAAGTTCACCATTTGCCAAACATTGAACTTAGCTATGGAATTCTTTTACATATTAAGGATGTGCCACACGTATTGTCACTAGCGAGTACCAATAATCAGACTAATAAAGTATGCAAATATTCCCTTTGGAAAAACCATCAGTTCACGGCGAATTGTTTTATACAGCATGTAAACACGTAAGGGGCACATAGGGAAATTAACATTGGGAAAAAATGACTGGATCAGAGTGAGCCTTGAAATCTTGTTTTTCAATTTGACAGATAATATTCTTTTGCAAAATGAATGTGTATAACCGAAGAAGATATTCAAATGATTACAACATAATTATTAATGGGACATTAAATTCCCAAAAATACTTAAATATGGCGCGAGATCAAATATCTCCGCCTATTCGTGTTGAACCTAAAGCCATTGGGTCACTGATTTTCCAACGCGCATACGTCATACCAGTCAGACAATTTTTGAATGAAATGTTTCCAAACAGATGGAGTTGTTCTTTGTTTTATTTGTGTACAAAAAAATTAAAGTAATGATTTATAAGAGCTTTTTATTATTAAAAAAGCCAAGTAAAATAAAAATAAACCAAAATAAAATATAAATCCTCAAGATTACCACGATAATTCAATAGAAATAACAATTAATGCAGTCATGGCGAACTCTGATCCAAGTATTTTTTCCCAATGCTAATTTTCCCTATGTGCACCTTACGCGTTTACATACTGTAGAGTGTTTCCTTATAATTTCTTGCGGAATTATTTGGTTACATAGATGAGGACGGAATCAATCCGCAGGATAACCTAGTGCTCAATCTTCTGGAGCCTTTAAAAAGATCCAGATAGTTTGCCGGCTAGCAAAAAAGGGAAGCACAAAAACCCTTTTAGATGTACTTTTGGGCCGACTGTGGATACAATCTTTGAAGAACAGCTTTTCAAAAATTAACATTTGTATCCACATCAATTCGGTCTGTATTACGTTATAACTACATCTTTTTGGAACACCTACTAATAATAATATTATATTGCGTATCTTGTTCAACTTATAAGCAGTAAGTATTGCATTCTGCATAATAATAATTTGAAGTCTTAAGTGGACAATGACCATAGTTCAATCGTCTTTTGTTCTGATGAGATTTATTAACTCAACTGATGAATCATTAGCGGCCTCTTTTACGGTTACCATTTTTACACATCGAAATTAACAATAGCGGACGACAGTCCAAAATTGGTGGAATGATTCGCGCGAGAGAAAAAAATAGTTTTTCCACTCCTGACCTTGAGGAATGCAAGATGATAAAATTAAGACACACATATAGATAAAATAAATAATGCAGCAGTGTTAAATTTAAGAGTCAAATTACCGAAAAAAGAACTATTCTAAACATTCAAACAATTCAAAAGCGTTCCATTATTGCAAATGCATCTTCTTCAACATCTTCATGTGTTTGATGATGACTCATTTCCTGGGCAACGATGGAGTGCTAAATGCGTGTAATTCTATAGTTTCGTGCAACGCCTTGCAATTTATTGCAGTTACTGCATAATGCGCGCAGAGGAGAGCGTCGTTTAAAAAAGTTAATAAAAATTCCCACGTTGCAATATGAATTAATATAATAATAAAATTCGCTCGCACACTCACTCACGATGCGTTATTTTTATGGGAGATCGTAGATCGCTTTCAGATTGTAATTCGGGAAGAAAAATGGACAAATGCATCGCTACTCTACGACAAATGGGTGATAAGCAGTAAGCGAAAAGGGTACCTCCGGATCGAGTGGCTATAAACACCGAAACGTCATTGATATAAAATCTTAATCAAAACCCAGCCTTTGTTTTAACCTGGGAGCTGGGGGCTTGTAATTAAAATGAGAATACGGTACGGATTTCTTTTTTACATTAAGAGAGCAGTAAATTACGAACAAAATGACATCAGAACTAGTCGTTTGGTTTTTCTCAAGCCTTCGGTCTGAATTAAACAATTGTAAAGGCCCCCATACACCTCGTTCTTTTTTGGCAGTTTTCATCGTCACGATAAAACACGTCGGTCAAAACCGAAGTGTATGGGCAAAAACTGTCGATGAAACACGGCAGTTTTTTTATCTGCCGAATCTTGATTTTAAACACGACGTGTTTGCTGGTTGTCGTTTTAAATCGTAATGTGTGGCGCTTTCCGATAAGAATCGACGTGTTTATTCAGTGGTGCGACGTACAGCAAATAAGTCATATTAATTAAATGATTGTAATTAGTTTGAGTATTGATTTATATTTTAACCGTTTTAGTGCTAAGCAATTTTGACAAAAATAAATGAAAATTGCTATAAACATATTGATTAATTTAGAGGAAAAAATAATGGTGTCAAATAAAACACTCTAATTTAGACAAATATCAATCAATTTTATTAATTATTTTTGCATTATATTGTTTATTAATGTTTATTAAACATAAAATAATATCAATATTATTGTATTTTCTATCAAAGCAGATCGTATTAATGATGCCACGACTTCAGAAAAACTGAACGAAACTACGCCTCTGTGTGGATATGGCCGTTGTTCGTGTTTAAATTAACCGTACAGTTTTACCCGTGCGGTTAAAACTGCCATAAAAGAACGAGGTGTATGGGGATGGCCGTTGTTCGTGTTTAACCGTACAGTTTTACCCGGCGGTTAAAACTGCCAAAAAAGAACGAGGTGTATGGGGGCCTTTACAGTTGAAATATAATAATAATTTGTCATTTGTTTAACGTACTAACTCATTCATCTATTATGTCATTCATTTAATTAATTAATACAGATAAAAACAAACGTAATATAATTAACAATAATTTGTTATCAATTTGTATTTAAATCGTACATAGTATTGTAGTATTTCGAGTCTTATCAGTGTGTATTTAAATTTTAAAAAACCGTCTAATCGCCTTTACAACTCAAAAACAATCAATTATATTTTAATTACTATTTATCGTGTTGCTAACTAATTAAAAAAACTATGACGCTTTCTTTTTTTTTTTTAATCGGTTTTAAAAATAGTTTCCGAAGAAACACGAACGGGACCATGACAAATTGTCGAACACGTGTAGCAATGCCGATGTCACGGCTCATTTATTACAAATCCCCGATTTCTCAGGTTCAAATCCGGGAAGAGGGAAACGCTGAATTTTTTCGAACACCTGCATTAAAAAAATGATGGTATCAACCCCAATGTCTACAAGTTGTTTTATTTCAATTTGTTGTTCTAACCCCCTTTTTTTTCTAAATTCACCAGATGCTGTCTGCGCCAGAAGGTTAAATCAAGCACAATGAATAGAATATAGATCGAAACATACGAAATTCTACCGAAATTGATATCACATTTTCTTTTAAAAAGTACACTGCTGATGTTGTTGAGTTGCAGAAGGCATTGTCTGAAAATCGAATTTGACGAACCTTGCGTATGTTAGGTTAGAATGAGGCATCGGTGTTCGGACACCAGTGTCTCGTGCGTAAACGCCCTTAAATTTTTTGAAGAAAAATGTAGTAAAAAATTTACAGTCATCGTTAAACCGCGATTAGGGATTGTCCATAAATTACGTGGTTCTATTTCAGCCCTTCTGGAGCCTCTTCCTCCCTCTTTTTTGCCGAGCTACGTTGTTTATGGACACTCCTTTACATTCTGCAACCAAGCATGAGAGCGTATCATCCAAGCGACTTGTAAAAAATACTTTTTAAAAGTATTTAAATACAAATACTCTTGCTTCATTGAGTATTTAAATACAATTAATACTTTCCCTGCATATACTTGTAAAAATACTTTTTAAAAGTATTTCAAATACAAATACTTTTTAAAAGTATTTGAAATACAAATACTTTTTAAAAGTATTTGAAATACAAATACTTTTTAAAACTATTTGAAATACAAATACTAGAAAAGTATTTGTATTTGAATTTTCAAATACTTAACAAGTCTGCATTAAAGTGCGAATTTTTTACAGCAACGCCAGTGAAACACACTATACTTTTATAGTAATATTATTGTGCGGCACTGCTCACAATGTGTTTGGTAATTTTAAACAGGAAAAAAAACTGTCTCGCCATTAGTCTCGCGCGTTAAAAAGACCCCTTCGTTTTTTTTTTATTATATTATTTTTTGAATTCCTTCCTACCAATGCCATTTCCCGTCCAACGAAATAATACTCCGATCTGTTGAATATGGTTGCATTTGCATTTAAATACGACGCATATAATTCAAATAAGGACCGCTAAGTACAGACAGGGCTAGTACAAGGAACGAGGACACAGGATCCTAGAGGCTGTAGTAGTGTTCCCGGTGGAAAACCGACTCCCATTAACAAAAAAAAAGTACAGACAGGCTGAATTACATGAAACAGTGTCGATTATAGACGGCCGATAACCAAGGACATTAGTGTTGAATAACAGATGTCAAGGCAAGCAAAATACATAAATTTTAACATCTTTTTTAATTTATTTTTGATTAGTCGTACCGTGATATTATATAGCCTATAGCCTTCCTCGATAAATGGGCTATCCAACAAAAAAAATGTTTTTCAATTCGAACCAGTAGTTCCTGAGATTAGCGCGTTCAAACAAACAAACAAACTCTTCTGCTTTATATATTAGTATAGATAGAAAACTCGAAGATTTACAAAAGATCTCGGCATAATAAAAACGACACTAAATTAGTGCAGACAAACATTTCAACACTGTGAAATTTTCCGTTATCGCCGTTTGGTTAGACCTTGAACTCCCGAAGGGGTTAAGATTGCACAAATTATAGTTAGAGCAAGTTCAAGGTCGTTCACACACGGCAATGACCCCGTCGACAGAAATGAGGATGACGACGAAAACGACCGAGGTTTCGAGTAGGGGCTGCGACGACGCGAGAGGGATGAGGTCGGAGACGACGACGAACCCTCCTCTGTAGCCGGTCGCTGCTGCAGAGATCCCCTAAAAACGAGAGGACCTTCGATTGCGGGGTGCCGGAGGGAAGCAAGGGGGGAGACGCAGACGCCCTTTCGACGCGGCGGCGAGCCGTGCTTCTAACCTTGACCCGAGCGACATTCAATAATATAACTGCAGACGATGTATTCATTCGCACGCGATTTGCAATGCGCCGGCGCGGGACGCGAACTGTGGAAAATTTCGGCGGGAAACGCGCCCCGTGGGCTCGCGTAGTGCGTCATTCCGTTCCCGTATATATACGTGGATAAAACGCCGCACGGGCGTCATGCGCGCATTGCGAATGCGTCACTGCCTACTGTCAATTGTTAAGACATGTTTTGTTTAAACAAAAGAGAAACGCGTACGACAATTAGCGTACTACGAACAAAAGTGAAAGATAGGGTTGGAAAATTCCAAATCGATTTTTTGTATACGATGTATTTTTTTTCACGTGGAACAAATTATTATTATTATTAAATTGGAGAAGTTAAAAGATCAAAGATTATTTAAAATTCGTGACGTCAGCATAATCTGCAATGATAGCGAAAACCCCGCCGAACTTTTATTATAAATTAATTGGTACGATCTATTTTTCTTTTCAAAACAGAAGTGAAAAAAAATATATTAAAATAAATATAGTTTAAAAAAAAACTAAAAAACACGCTTTATATCGAACTAAAAAGTAAAAAATATTTTTTTTAAAATAACCTTAAAACAATAATGAATAAAAAATACAAGTATTATTGTGAAAAAAGCGTGGGGCGCTCTATGTACGAAAATGTGGAACAAAGCGCCCCACGCTTTTTCACAGTAATATTTGTATTTTTTATTCATTATTGTTTTGAGCTTATTTTAAAAAAAATATTTTTTACTGTTTACTTCGATATAAAGCGTGTTTTTTGTTTTTTTTTAAACTATATTTATTTTCCACTTTTTAGTTCGATTTATTGTCAAAAATTTGCCGAAAAAAAAACAAATTTTTTATTTCGGCGTGGACGGGATTAGAACCCACGACCGGTGAATCCAAGAGTTGACGTCAGCGAAGACCCGCGCCTTAGACCGCTCGGTCAACAATTGCTCTTACAGTGGTGGCATAACATACTAACAGTAATAAACCACTTGCTGTAGTCCAAACAAACAAGCAAACAAACATACAAACTTACAAGTGAAGTTAATATAAAGCATGTAAAAACCATTGCAAGAACATAACGAAGCGACGCTCAATTTTTAAACCGTCGCAATTCGTTTAAAATCCAAGCAGCGCTTCGATTAAAATAAGGATAATCGACGAACTAAAATCATTCTCGTCGCAGAGTACCATTTCAGTAACAAAAGCTGTACGGGCGTTTAGAATGCGACGGCATTTCGCAACGACGGCGGCGCGCCGTAGTAGTAATATGTTGTAATGCCGACGAACTCAACGGACAACGCCCCGTCGGTTCGTGACGTCATCGGAATCAAACCGTCCTTTGCCTCCCTCCGCCAACCCTTACGTTCTCGTTCACCCTCCTGACGTTCCAACGTCTCTCAAATATCGGCTCGCCAGAAATTCCCAGTACAACTGCACTCGTAATCATGCGACACGGTTTAATACCTTCTAAACTACTTTTGAAGTGAAAATTTCTTTAGCGGCGTTGTACACTTTTTTTGTAATGGGTAAAAAATGTTAAACTCGCGTCAGATCGTCAGGGTCACGTGTCCTGATCGAAAATGCGTAAGACGAAAACTTTTATTTATACAACGTTAGACATCTAGCGTTGAAATATCGTACCTACATAAAAATGCAATCTATGATACAAACCATTTTGATCGAAAATTCGTAAGACGTTAATAACGTGCCAAATATATATTATGTAAGTCGTCACTTATTCAATGCGCAATTAAAAATGATCGTTAAATAGATGGTATAGTGTCCGCGGTGAGAGTTGAAGCCAGGCACGTCACCAATAATATGGTAGTGAACGCCTACTTGCCCGCAGACAGTGGCGTGTGGAATAAATTCGACATATCCATTTATGGCGGTACACTAAAAATAAACACTCGACGCACATGGATCTCCGAAACAACCAATAGCAAGCTAGAAGGCGGGCGCAATGCGTTCACGTCACTATGACTCGTTGGCTTCATCTTTCGTCGCAGCTATGACAGACAAAAAAAAATCGGTGCGCGCATTGTTAGAAGTTATACTCCTTTGGCGTGTTTAAAAATTCATTTTTAATTTGCATGCAAATAGTTCATTTTAATTAAAATAATAAACGTACTAACTAGAATAATAGAATAAACACAGCTATTTGACTCGCAATGCTACCTCTATTACCATGTTAATTTTAATGTTACAGGGCGCGCACGCATCGTAAAAAATTACTTTTATCATTTTTTTCATGACGCGCCAAAAAGTCTTAAGTTGAAAAAAATATTTTGTTTTTCAGAACGTCTCTTGATTTTGACGTGATAACGTCTTATAAATTGATGAAACACCGGCTGCACGCACGAAAAAGTGTCACGTTCCGCCTGAGTCTGAGCGTGCAAGCGAGGGCGCGGTATAAGCGATAGAGAGGCACGATCGGCCCAAGCGTCGGCTTGTACGCATTTCGCTCTCTCTTCTCGCGTGACGTCAGAGAGTTCATCAATGTTTCTTTATGACGTTATCACGTAAAACTATCGTCCGTAAACCGACTTTACAGACAACCAATTTTTTTTATTATTGGATTCGTCGACGTGGACGTCGTTTTTGAGTGACGCCTGTACAGACGAAAATTTTAAAAACGCGTTGTTCCGGTCTAAAAAATATCCGAAATTGTCGCAGGAAAAATTAAACCGCAGACAGGCGTCTCGTTATACAATTATTATTATTTATTTATTTTTATTTAAAGACATTATTATATTGTACTGTAATTTTTAAGGCGGTCGATGCACTTGTAAGATCGAAGCACCGAGGGATTGCATAATATATAAGTATTGTGAGTTCGAAAACTACGTGAAAATCGTATATATATAAGCGCGCCGGTCGATTTTCAGGTTAAAGCGTGTGTCCCGCCTAAACTATTGCGCATGCGCGTACTGCACCGCGGCTATCTACGTTTCACTGAAATACGGCAACATGCTGCAGAAGGTCTGGGTTCAAATACCCGTCGCAATGACGACAAAAGTCATGTAAGCGCTACAAGAAGAGGGCCAGACGCGTGGTGCATGGTGGTGGCGGTGAAGGGTAGCGTAGCTATGTGGTGGAAGACACGGAACACATACGAACTGAGGACGTGGATAGGCTATTCGAAAAAAAATGAACATCAGTCATTAACCATAAAAACAGTTGCTAGTTAATTTTCAACTGAGCTCGAGAAATAACTGATCGATTGATTTTTTGTTCTAATCAGAGAAATAGTGATAATAAAAATAGGGGTTGAACTTAACAACTCTAGGCAGTACCCTTGAAAAAAATAGAAATTTCAATAGTTTTGGGAGAAAAAAAATTACTTTTACAGACAGATGAAAATATCTAACCTATTTATCTCGTCGCAGTTTATTGTTATTGTAAAAATAAGTTACAATAAATTCTTTTCGATTTTGTGTCATATAGAACAGTCTCTGAGCGTGTAACAAAAGTAAATCGACCAAGCAGTGTTATGATTGGCCACTTGCCAATGAATACGAGCAGAGAACACGAACATAGGACATTCACTAGTTAACAGTTCCTAAACAAGGAATATTGTGTATTGGTACCCTTTCGAAATCGAGGGCGGGTAGTGCATCCCAAGAACAGCGGTTGGGTCATATGATTGGGACTACCTGTCTAGACATACAGTCAGACGAGCAACGTACTATGATAGAGGGTTAACAACCATTAGGTTTGCTTTCAAAACAACCCCGCCGACACTTTTTTTTTTTGGTATTGTTTGTGTCGTGTCTGCATTCGTGATATTTATCTAATTAATTAATTTAGATAATTAACTGAGTGTCTGTCCATACCTGAATACAGGTAAAACAAATAGAGATGTTTTTTTATAATTGAATTTGTTACTTTTTTGTGCTTCATCTGTCTCATTAATGGTATAATATCATTCGCTTAATTTGAGAGGAGAACCTTGTTTGAAACATTTGAAATTATAACTAAATTTTAGATAATTTATTTCAAATAAGATTTCGCAAGAAATGAACCAAAAAAAAAAAGAAATTACGTAACATTAGTATTAACATTTTTGAAAAAAAATCAGATGAATAAAGGCGAATTTGAAATGGGTTTTGCATATTAAAAAAAAATAAAATTACTTTTACTGACTTTTTAACAAAATTTAAGCATCGATTAAACCTCGTTATTTACAGTAACCTATTTTATACCTGGAGCTAATGACCTTGCAGCCGAAGACTTAAAAAAAAAATCACTTTTATTTTTCCCGTGTTTAGTAAAATTTAAATGTTCAATAAATAAAATTATCGACCAATTTTTCAGACAATATATTAACAAAAAATATAAAATTAATACATTAACGTTTCAATCCGGATTTGGACCTATTGATCTAAAAAATATAAAAATAATTAATATTTAAAATCTAATTTGCTTTTTGTAGAATTATTTTTATATTTTTTAGATCAATTCTGAAGAAGGTCTAAATCCGGATTGAAACGTTAATGTATTAATTTTATATTTTTTGTTAATATATTGTCTGAAAAATTGGTCGATAATTTTATTTATTGAAGAGTTCTAATCAGACGTTAATCAAAGATTTGAAAATTTAAATGTCTCAAAAAAAAAATCTCGTGAAAGAACATGATAAATTTTTCCTCTCGGATAAACAAAAACATAAAATGCATAAACATTAAAATAATTGCTAATACATAAAAATTTATGATCTGCATCAGAGAAAAAAAAAAAGAGTTCGTAACATTGCATCAGAATGAGTTATATAGAAAGAAAACGACGCGTCGTCGTTGTGGTGTACTGGGATCGACGTCCGGCGTCTGTCCGGCGCGTTGCGGAGGTCGAGCGGCAATGCGCAGTGTCTGCGACGCTACGAATGCGCCGACGTCGTCTGTGCGGAGGTCGTTCAACCCCCGCACAGTGTCGTACCGAATGTTCAAACCCGACACACAATTCGGTGTGTTACTTCGGATGCGGGAATCATAATACGATAGCGGTCAACCGAAAATAGAAACATTATTTTTAAAAGCTCAAGTTCGACGTCTTCGGCTTCGCAATCGCGTTTCGAAGCCAAAAAAAAAATCGAATCTAATCATGCTAGCAATCCCAAAAGTTCGACGGCTTCGAATTTTCGATCGAAAAAAAGACAATAGTCCGCTGAACTCATATACTTTTATTCTATACTGAGCATAGGAATAAAATCGCGATCGAACTATTAGGGTGTAAACATATACTTTTGTCTTTTTTTACGCCGTAAGCACTGGCGTATTCAGGAGGGCAAAACAAGCACGGGGGACCCGGCTTAAGACATTTCTAATTTGTCCCCTCCTGGGTCAAAAGCTGGGTACGCCCATGTTAACGTCATAGAAAAAGACAAAGTTTTTGAAACAGAGATACTTTATTCAGATTGAATGCAAGTACATCAACCAATCCTATCATCGGAGAAATCAGGGAATAACATCGAAGAAAGAGACGTAGATATATTTTCGATATGCTTTGTAGCGTTCACTCACCACACATTGAGTGGATATAGTTAATTAATAGATATATGGCTGAACATAAATGTTAATCAGCTATTAAAATAGGAACACGACAAAAGTTATTCATTGCAAATACGAACAAAGTTTAAATTACGGAGTAGCTTCGACCGATTATTGTATTGGGATTTGACGTAAAACGATACGACATCTGATGAGAGAACTTTAAACCACTAACACATTACATTTTACATGTTGTTAGTATTACTATATATACGAAAAAATGACAGATACGACATTACATTTGTTCTGACCGTCCGTATGTCAAATCCCAATATATTCCCGATCCCAATACGAGCCTTGAATATGCAGAAATGCAATCCCGATTATTTTAGGCTTGGAAGGTAATGAATTTCCATTTCAAAAAGTACCTACGCTTGTGACAATATATATATATATATATAAATATAGTTATATATATTCTTGGATGGTCGATGAGTCTGTTGTCCCGACGCGCGGCAAAGGGGGGGGGGGAGACATTCTGTGACGTATCTGGGATGAGTCCCGCGCAATATTGTGTTCCAATACATGCATAAAGCGACTATACTGGGTGATGCATAATCGTTTCCAAAGCACTCTATTACATGGTTGTGTGATTTCTTATTGCACTTCAGATTAGATATTTGAGTTGAGAGCTTCTCTCTCTCTCTCTGAAACACGGAGCGTCTGAACAGACTAAACGGCAAACAAAACTGGTCTCGCGGAATAATTGATACGTCAAAGATGCGAGTTTCGTGTTCTTATGATGATTTTGTTTGCACATATTCAATTTATAGTTCTGCGACGAGTCGGATAAGAATAAAATCAATGCTCTCAATGAGATATGAAATGTTTACGCTTTCAGCTCTTAGAACTCGCGGCGCTTGATCGACAAGAAGCTATAGACTGATTATTATAAAAATTGCATTTTGGTATTAATTAATTATTAGTGCATTAATTCGAGATTGAAAGCAGTGTCGCCTTTTTTCACAAGTTGTTTCTATATCTTACTGTCGCAATACTTTTAAAGTTAATCATACAAGACGAATTTAATAATTGTTATAAAGAATGTACTTTGATTATCTATACTAATACTATAAAAAGAGAGTGCGAATTTTCTGAGTTTGTATGTATGCGGAGGGTAATCTCCGGAACCACTGCACCTATTTGAAAAATTCTTTCATCACTATTTAAAATGAACCTTCAGGATGAACATAGGCTATATATTACCGTGTTAAAATAAAAGCGCTTTTCGTGGAGATGAATTTTGCAACGCAAGTCGACGAATAAACGGTAGAACAATCTACAAATTCGGGCGAAGCCGGACCGGGCAACTGGTATTTGTTGCTTGTACGTAGACTGCAGATGACGTCACGCCTTGTGCCATAGGTAGTCAATTGTTAATTAACTACAACTTTCTTACATATTGGTATTTTTAAAAACGAAAAAATACCCATCTATTAATCTATTATTAGAACAATACTCAATTTATTAACACGTATTCTCCTATGGACTGTTGATGAACACGTCAATCAGTATAGGCCAAATAGTCAGTTACTTAAGTAAGGTACCTGTACGAAAGCAAGACGTATGTAAAAAGGGAGCACACGGGAACGACGGAGGAGCCCAACTATAGATATTTTGGGAATGATGCGACGCTCGACGAACTTCGTGCGACATAAATAGTCTTGCGTCGCACACGACATTCCGTCCGCGTGACTATATTCTAACAACTAGCCGCTACCCGCGTCTCCGCACGCGACTGAAACGAAACAATGCTTCAAAGCAGCAGTGAAGCCTTGGGTTCCGCCGTTTTACATGGCGGAGCAGTGAGGCAAGTCCACGCGAAACGCACATATAGCGGTCTATTTTTGAAGTCGTATATAAAAATTAAAAATCGCTCAAATCTGTTTCGATAACTGTTTGACGAAATCGCCTTTATTTCGGTCTTTTGAATGAGTAACGATCGATAGATAATGTATTATAGACACTCGACAAGTTAGGACACATGAATTAATAAAGAATTGAACTGAATTACGGAGCCGGGGTTGTACTTGTGTAAGAGAAAGTTCACTGTACGCGGAAATAAATAAATTTAAGAGTCAAATCGATATTAGGGCGATACATTGTAATCATCACATCAATTATAAATTAGAATAAAAAGCGTTTATACACCTGTACTGAGAGTAGGTCGGCGCTAAAGAACTTTGTATAGAGAATTTAAATAATATTCAAATAAAGGGAAGTAAGTAATCGAAACACGAAATGACCTAAATTATATATATTTGAACAGTTCTAAGAACGCCATTTTGTTACGAGTGTACGAAATGTAGGCCAAAAGAAATTACATAAAATTTTCATAAGCTCGTTAATGTTTCGTTCTGAAGACATTAAAAAGTGTTCCGTGAACGTCATACTCTACTAGTTCCAACGGATTTGCAGTTGCTGACAATCAGAAAAGTTTCCGGATAGTACGCACATATGCGAATTAAACTGGGATCGTGCATGTCCGAGACTTGGGGAGTAAGCTGGTAAATTCCTGACGAACTCGTTTACGGAAGTGCATCATCGCGATGCCTGACGAAATCGTTAACGGAAGTGCATCATCGCGACGGTGCGTGATCGTTCGAAGCGAACGGAGTTGAGAGGGAGATATAAGTTAGTGAGTGCGACAAAGACGGAGCATTAATGCAACTATCTAACGATGAAAACAACTGTTTTTTTGTATCAAAAATACATTTCATCGAATTTTGCTGCATTTTGTAACGGGAAATAATGTAGGTTAGTTAATAAATCCTTTTAAATGTATTATAAATTATGCTAATAAATATACATACATATTTTGCCTATTAATTAATCAAAAATTATATTTTGAATATATGTACTACAGAGTGAGGTTATATTGTGTTCGATAAACTTTGAGACGAACCGACTGCATATTATTGTTCGTTTATGAATTTAACATGAGCAAATTTGAGGTTTTTACGCATTACCCTTAATAAATAGGTATATTTAAAATAATTATGACAGGAAGAAGTTTTACTTCAGTCGTGTGGTCTAAAGCACACTCGCTTTTTTTATGTTACTTTTATTTTGCGTATCGAAACAAGCTTAAGTCCGGTTCAAATCCGCGATTGTAGAAACCAGAACGACCCTGGCGGTTAGAGAGACAATATATATAATAATAAAAATAACGACAATCTCGTGAGTCTGTACATTCGAGTTCGTTGCCTGTCCTATATATCAAATTGTAACGAAGTAATTAGTGTTTCGTTTGCGTTCGACACGGCCTACTAAGATTAAACAACTAAGCCCACACAAAACCCATGTCCATTTATATCCTAACTTTCCTCTCTATATACTGTCCGTCGCCTCTCCCTGTGTCCTCTCCTGACGTCCGTCTGTCGTGTTCTTTTTCTTAACTGTGTCACTAGACTTTTGACGTGGGTGTCGCAATCTGTAGGTATTATTACAGCCCCCACAATTTCTTTGCTTTCCATCTTTTCGACAATAAACAAAACAATATCTATCATTGAATCAAAATGGACGTGCGCCCATCAATGCTAATAAAGAGGTAAAGTTTGTAAGTTTGGATGTAGAAGGTAATCTCCGAAACTAATCATCCGCTTTAAAACATTTTGTCATCAATATTTAGAATTAACCTTGGCTATATATTGTCGCGTTAAAATAAAAACGCTTTTTGTGGAGACCAATTTTGCAACGCAAGTCGACGAAAAAACGGCGGCAATCCACAAATCCGGACGAAGCCGGATCGGGTCGCTAGTTTTCTATAAAATTGCAAAAAAATACATGTATTTTTGTAAAGCTGCCTTCCTACGAATTCGTGGAAAAGCGTTTCAAATCTGTAGTTGTTTATCAGCTTGTTAAATTTCTCAGAATATTACTTATATATAAAAGAAAATGGAAAACAAATTTATGAGAAAATACTGCATGTTGAAACGCTCGTAAATATATTAAGATACAATTATTTTATCTACAGAATTTAAATGTAAAGTTAAAAATCGACGACAAAATTGGCTTTTGAGTTATGATTAAAAAAGACAAGTTGCGTAAAAGACAAGAATGCGATTTTTCGAATATGTTGCTTCGTTGTGTATCCTGCTTTATTAGTAACAGAACGTGAGAGTCCAACGTGCAGGTTCTCAACCCAACGTATAATGAGAGAAAATTAACAGTACTTCTGCATAATGAGAAATTAATAATTGAATCATGATTTAACATTTTTTTAAATATTGAAATCATATTTACAATGTTGTAATGTTCAACTGTGTGGAAACAATTAGGGCGTTGTTGCGAGTTTATCAGAGAGATTAACAAGATCGATTATAATTAAATGCCGTTAAATTATGCATTCCGTGTCGTAACCTTCAAATCTGGACCGCAACCTGAAATTGATCTGGACAGTCGAAAAGAAACGGTTGCGACACATTTCAATTCAGAATGTCACGCATTTCTCTTCTACATAGGATCAGAGAAACTCTCTTTTTACTGTTGTACTAGCAGCCCGGCCCGGATTCGCCCGAATTTGTAGATTACAACCGTTTTTTCGTCGACTTACGTTGCCAAAATTAGTCTCCACGAAAAGCGCTTTTATTTTAACGCGATAATATATAGGTTAGAACGTTAGGTCCATCCTGAAAGCTCATTCTAAATTGTGGTGAAAGATTTTTTTAGACCTGTTTTAGTGACTTTCAGGCAAGGTTGATTTTTAGAAAGAATAACCGACTCTCTCGGTTATCGACCGCGAATTCCTGAATAAAATGAATTGTGGCATATCGTAGAGACATTAATGATATTTAGATCTATATTAATATTTTCGTTGAGGAGTAAGGTAAGATTTGATTGAAATCTATCATACAAAAATCATCTCATTTGTAAAAAAGACTTCCGCAGTAACAACCAATCGACTTTCTCTTACCCCGTTGCGTCATCATGTACAATTTTTGCACACGAAACGCAAAAATGCCTGTAGATATTTCTGGTGTCAGTGAATAATTCAATTAAAAAAGTAAATTAAAAAGTACCCGAATAAACAATTGCAAGCATCGTAATTTATTAATTTTAAATTCATACCCATTCGATAAGCCTCATTACGGACAAAACAAGCTGTAATGATACGAAGAAATATTTACATCTATCTACACAAAAATGCTGTATGAATTATGCTACAAAAATTTCAATTAACGAAAAAAAAATGTTTGCACACCAACTAAAAATAAATAGGTGTTCTATGGGAAAATTACTTTAAATTTTTCGATTGTATAGTGTTTGCCAAAGATATACCACGAAACAATATTATATCAAATTTGAAGCCTAAAGGTTCCGAATTTCGATTGGTTGTAAGTTTGGATACCGAGTTTCATCAAAATAGGATTATCCGGTTTTCAAGTTATGCTAGTACAGTTGTATTTTTACTAGCGGTCGCCTAGCGGCCGTAATTCACTAAATTTTTAAGTTTGAGCGTTATTGACATTTTCAGTCATTATATGGATTTCTCCTGAATCGATTTTACCTGTGTTAACTCGTACACATCGTGTTGAAACATACATTGTGCACTTCCTCTCATTAAAGCGAAGAGAACGGTGTACGTCTCATCACAATTCGTGCGAATTAACACACTCAAATCGATACCACACTCCTTTTGCTTCCCGTAATACATATTATCTCGATATTTTCTATCTCAGCAGGCAGATAAAAATTTTGGAAACGCAACGAGTTCCTGTTACGATTTTATGCTTTAGCATCGATGTTTGCTCTTTTTGTGTGAATCGGTCTGTACTTTAAACTTAACACATGACTACACACACATAAATAGTGTGTACCTACTAAACATATTTAAACATATTACATGTTCAAAGAATCTTGAGTATATTAACCTGTAATTGGCCTTGAAATATAATTTATTAACACATACTACGTACCTGTCTTAGATCTACAGTGGAACCATTCGGTAATTAATTGGTTTAAAAAAATCCGCATGCATATATTTCTACGATTTAAAAGAACGAGCACAGATGTTGTCCAAAACTCGCTTTTTAAAAAAAACAGATTACGATCCAATTTTTTTTAACCTCCGGTTGCATTTTTAACATCTGTTACGGGTCTTTTGCAAGCCATAAAATCTTGCCTATATATTTATATTTATTCGCAATTAAAATTAAAAATTGACTGATTCAATTTTCTTTATTCAAACGAGGCTTTGTAATTGGGGCGCACTACTGTCAATGTTAGTTCAGAATTTATTTATTTAAAACACAAAATTTCGACTTTTTTAAATTTTTTTTGCGGAAATAAAACCCGTACAACGTCGTGCGCCCTTTTATCTACTTTTTGAGTTTAAACAAAAAAAAATATGTTCCACGCATAGAAATTTATTAATCCATACATCGTTAAAAGTGGCTTCGTCAACTACACATCAAGAATAAAAAAAAATCTATCCTAAAACGGAATGCTGACAGTTTAGTAACAAAAAAAAATAATCTCGTAAGCACGTTTTGCGCTCAATTCAACTGTACATGATCAAAGAATGCGTAAATGCGAAATGAGATTTAAAAATGTTCAGTCGGCTAGTTGTGAATTAAAATAGTTAGTACGCTGTACTTGCTGACGTCACGAGGGTAAACGTACCTCCGTGTGTGATTTGTATATTGACAGTTCGACTACCTTTTTTTTTATTTGATTAAACGTCTGACTTGATGTTTGTTCCTTAAACTAATTACAACAGCCAAAATCTCAGAGATTTATTCAAGCAAATTATTTGGATTTTATGCAGCACTAGCAGCCCGGCCCGGCTTCGCCCGAATTTGTAAATTGCCACCGTTATTTCGTTGACTTACGTTGCAAAATTGGTCTTCACGAAAGGAGCTTTTATTTTAACGCGATAATATATAGCCTATGTCCATCCTGAATGTCCATTCCAAATATTGATGAGGAGTTTCGGAGATTATCTCCTACATCCGAACTTTATAATATTAGTATAGAAAATAGCGTTATTTATGAAATTGCAGCTTATGCAGAGAAAATGTAGAAAGCTTACTTTAATTGTAATTCAATAATGTGATATTTGTATTGATATTAATTCGATAATAAAATGCACTAATGATATATTGTACGTGTATCGAAAAATTCCATTGTTGAAAATTCATTCACCTCTACCGAAATATTTATTGTGTATAAAACATAAAATTGCTAATAAAAGATCAAAAAATTTATGGCATTATTATTTTTATATTACCATACAAGGTGTGTCCATATATATACGTTTATTTTTAACTAAAAAAAAACGAAACTTTTTAAACGATCACCGATGTTCCGTGGGTGTCTATATAATTTTCACCAAAATAAGACATAGATTTTAAGCAATCGGTACTTTCTTCCTACGATTTTGAAATAAAAAACATACTTTATAGTTGCTATAACAAAATTTTAATTTTCAAATCTGGATTTTAAAAAAATAAAAATAGACCGACCAGTATAGCACGGAGCACAAAAGTCTGTTAGTGAAGGTACCCATGTTATTTAACGCAGTGGCGGACATTAGTCCAGCACCGGCAACCAGCAGCGCCTGCAATTTCTGTCTAGATGTTCTGCGAATTTGCATTGATAAAAATACTTGCAAAATAGTTTTCAAAAACAGGCCTTCGGTTTTGGGTGGAAAAAAGCTTTGTAGTCATGTTCTTATGGAAAGGTTGTCAGTGCTGTCTCTGTCTATTGCACGACTGAACACGGCACTGATTGATCTTTGTACAGAAATTTTGGCGAGTAAAAATATAATTATCATAATTCGCAGAAGCGTTCGAGTCATCAACCCGCGGCGCGATATGTGTGCAAATAATATGAAATCTGTCATGAACCTACTCGGCGTTCAGAAAGAAAAAAGAAATCATCGATATTAATTTTGACATTTCGAGATGTCAATTTCTGATTTTCAATGAATAAGTACACTTTATGCGCACACAATGACCTGAATATGTCATTATTTAATTATCATGACATAGGAAAGCCGCAAACATGTAGCTATCTCTGTTTGATGTTAGATGTGTATATGATTTAAACGCATAAATGACAAAGCAAGAACCAAACACACAATGATTTGAACAAAATAATAACATATTTTATAATGAATGCCATTAAACATGCCCGTTTAGCAATCAAATAGGTATCTAGTCTAGATTTCTATGACTTGAAAATCGCAAGGAATTGGACACGACTCAAAAAATAAAATTATGTTGAACGTTTCGTAGATTATTATTTATTAAAGCTACCGGACCTATCCGAGTCTAGTGACAATTAAAAATGTTTAGTAGGTTAACACAAATTTGGTTTTTTTCATCGATTTTCAGAATTTGAAACATTTCTACGATCTTTATCTTCCGGCACATTTGGACTCCACAAAAATAAAGGTGATATAGAAAACGGATGTAAAGACCGTAAATTATTTTTTAGTGACGCGAATAAATATACAAAAATTCCGGGAAGAAATTCTTAAACCAAACTTTCGCAAAAAAGCATAGGTCCAGTTGCGGCGTTGGCAGTAAAGCGAAACAAAAGCATTAAAGAGTGCCAGCCCCAAATCAAACGATAAGAAAACGTTAATGAATCACAGTGTATATTCAGACTCATTAATTAAAATAGCAGCCGAGTAAAACGCTTTGCATGTGAGTGTGATTTAGCATGAGAGATGCACAGGAAATGGGAAGTTTGTAGTAGTATGTGCGCGTGTGTTGGTGCGCAGAAACAAGTGAAGTCATACAATGCGAAGCAAACGTACTATGTGCATCGATTGCAACTGCACCCATAGTGCACCTCGGTTGCAGTCGATAACATTCACAACGTTGGGGTAGGGCATGGAAATACAAACACATTCTCCATCTTGCTCATCCGCAAACAGATTTCATTTATGTCCATCTTTGTCCCACAAATTGCCGTGACTCTTGCCAAACTATATTTTATATATATAGGTCATGTGGCGAAATGTTATTAACTGTGCCAAATATTTATTAATCGAGATTAATATAATTTACTGTCTTCAATTTATGGTGTTGATCCAAGAGGAATGTCAGACTCAGAACGAAGGAAGGTTTGGTTGAGGATTTACCAATGTTACGCTAGTGGCCAACGTTTCGTAGGCTCTGAAGATGAAAATACATTTTTCGAAACGTTGGCCACTAACGTAACATTGGTAAAGCTTATTTATGATCCTCAACCAAACCTTACACTTTGTCCAAATGGTAGCAATTAACAAAAGTAGAGCTGGCCATTTTTGCGAACGGGAATTAATGATACTATAGACATCCCGATTTACATTCTCCCGCGATACAATGTCATAAAAAATTCCAAAACTTGAAAACATACTATATACAAATAATAATTTCTTTCACCGTTAAAATCCAAAATTTAAAAACGCAAGGATATAAACTAAATTTAGTAAAAAAAAAAGTGACATACCGGAAGTTTGGCTCATTTTTTGATAACTACAACTCGGCATATCGAGATGACTTGTGCTTGGCTTGATAGCAACTACCGAAGAGTTTTTAGTGTTTCTTGACGATCTGGTAGCAGTTCTGGTGTAAGTTCTTTTAGGAACCGGAGCGGGCGTTTGTTTAGCGTTTTTTCTTGTCGCAGTCGGTTTTTGCGCGATCTGTTTTTTGCTAACAGTCATGCCGGTCGAATAAACAGTAGGCGGTGATATTTCGTATGACACGCATTCGTCTTGAGGGGGTGTCATGAACACCGATGATGCTGCGTATTTGTTTTCGATCTCAACTTCCATCGCATTCTCATCATCGCTCGTGTCTGACTCAGTATTACTGTCATATTCGTTATAGGTGGACAGAAAGTCGATTTCTGATTCGATTTCGGCTTTCGGAAGTTGGCCGTATATCGGTACCAGTGACATTGTTCCATCGGCGTCATAATAACTGACTCTATAATCCGAGTCTGAAAATGATAAAATTTTGTTGTCTCAATTTTTTTGTTCAATTTCGTTTTCCAAAAAGAAAATTAACAATGATACAATAAACGTTCAACAACTATTTGATTAAATGATGCCAGGCCAATATAGACAAAAATATTAACGAGATTTAATTGTTTCGATGATAATAGCATCATCATCACCAGCAATTGCAATGCCATTCCCAAAGTTCAAGATTTCGAACTATACAACTAAATCTGCATTAAAAGTAAATCTCGCGTTAAACTAAGATTTTTTTACGATATAAATAAACAACAAGGACAATGCGAAACAAAGATGAGAAATTTTAAAATTGCATTATGTGCATTTACAATAAATATTTCTTTGCCTTTTATGTAACTGCGGTTTTGGCATTCATCAACCTGAATTTATTTTGCAAGTGATTTTGAGGAGACATCATTTATTTTCAAACCATTTCAATCAAAAAGTTGTAGTATTTCTATTGACCATTTTTTTTTTTTGACTACCCACGATCTAACTACATTTCAACTTGAAATTTTATAAAACATATTTTCATATCGTGCAATTTTTAATAAACAGTTTCAAAAGTTTTCAACCAAAAGAGCCAAAATAAGAATAAATACTATTGTTAGTACTCAACTAAAAGTTTTGTAGTAGGTACAAATGTATGGACAAGTTCCTAAAACTCGAATTCTCATAAAATCCAGCACAACAGCCCGGTATTCTCCGATGTCTTTCCGATTTCGGTAATCAACTGGTTCTAGGCCATTTTTTTAAGTCTTTATCAGTTGGCCTGTATCCACCACTAGCGTATGCTTTTTCTTACTGCACTACCATCGTAAATGACACGCCGAACAAAATTTATTTTAAATCTAAAGCAAGTAGCTCCCTACGCCTTCGAGGACACACTTTAGATTCAAAATGTACCGTTGTTTAACGCGTTTGGTTCGACGCGTCATAACAAAAGCCATTTTCTGTGTCAGTTTATGGAAAAAAGGATTGATCGCGAATGCAACAGAGTGCTGTCTCAGGTGCAGAATCTGTTATTCGATCATTTTATTGCAGTTTTATAAAACTGGACTAGTGGGTCTACTTGAAGGGCTAACGGAAAGTGGATGACGGCTCAATAAGTCAACCCGTTGCCCTCTGAGTTGTCGAATCTGTTTTCTATATAACAGCTACTCGGTCATTTTTAAAGTTGCGTTTATGTATTTCGGTAGCTGTTCATATCCGCATACTCTATGCCTTATATGGTCGACATTTCGCAGAACGAAATTACGAACATATGTTTATACCAAATATGGACAGACTTACAACGTGTGAGAACAGTAAGAGCATCAAAAAATCTCATTGACTTTCGTTTCAAAATCTGCCGAATCATAATAATGGTCGTAAAAAAAATGAAGACGAAAATATTGTTGTCTGGCGCCTCTCGATTTGAGGTTATGGTGGAAATCTTACGTAATTATCTCTATTTTGCGTTGCGGGAATTTAATGTACCACTTTCTTTTTTTGTTTTTAAATGGCGATGATATGAAATTGATGATCGATTAATGATGTTGAAAAGTGCAAAGTAATTAATAACGATTTCAAAAACTGTGCGGTAGACGCACTACAATTACAAAACCTGGATTCTCAAAGAGTCTACAGAAAATTGAGTTAAAACAAAAACCAAATCTACGAACAAATGACAAATATATCTACCATTCACCAGCATATTTGTAAGTTTTCGGATTGAAACATTAAAAAAAAATTAACTGTAACTGAATTTGATTTGACGGTATTACTAAATCGTAATAATTAGATTTCTTTCGACGTTTTAAATGAAGAAAAATACTTTTGGTAGACTGCTAATAATTTACTATGCTGGTGAATTAATATATTAAGCAAATGAATTACAAAGCCCATGTTAAATGTTAGTTGAAAAGCATGAAATGTTCCCAAAAAGCCAAAAAGCAAAAAGCACAACACTTACTGGTTCTTGGAATAACAACGCTAGCATTGACGGAAATGTTACCTGCAAAAAAAAGAAACAAACATATTAATAAAATTGCATATTTTATCTATTTATATATTAAAGTATAAAGAGGAAACGTTTTTATTCTTTAAATTCTTTAATTAAAAAAAGAGAATGCGTATTCTACACTACACACTACATAAGTAAGACTGATATAATAATTGTACCGATCGCGGAGATAGAACCTACGAGACAGCCACTATACCTCCCACCCACCACAGCACAACGTTGTTATACGCGCATTGCAACGTTTCGTTACACCTATAATCTAGTTAATCACGCTCAGGGGAAACATTGCAATGTAACTTGCATTCCAATGGTTTTTTTTTGGGAAAAACCCGAGCTCGTGTCAGTCGGTTTGCGTATGTTGACTGACAGATACACAGACGCTGATGAGCTCAGCTGTTTAGCGTCTATAAACTATCCTCAACTTATCAGTGGCAAAAGGAGTTTTACTTCAAAAATTAAGGAACGCGCTGCAAATAGCCGACGTTCTGTAAGGCAAAACTGTGTTACTATGTGAGTCATACCGTCATAAAAATCCGACTAAAGTATGCAAATCTATGCCAACGATCAAAAATATGTGAATTCCAGTTTAATGCGCTATCGTAACGACCGGTCAGACATTCGATAAAAATAAACTGAATAACGTTGATGCGCGATTTCCATGAAAACAATTCGAATTGTGCATGAAATAGCATGCACGCACGTCGCGCGCCCTTCGTGGGGGGGAGTATCGATCTGGTCTATCGGCGTACCACCCCCGTTAGCTATATAGAAAAAACAAATAGCTGCTCTACTTGCATGTAGACAGGCACGTAAAGTGGTCCATTACGCACAGATGCCGTAAAATAAAACAAAACTGGCCGCGCTATACCAATTCCATAGTAAATCTATCGCCTTGCAAAATTGGTCTCCAATGAAAGCGTTTATATTTTAACGAACAGCTTACGTCCATCCTGAAGATCCATTCTAAATATTGGTGAAGACATTTTTGAAATCGGATGAGTAGTTTCAGAGATAACCCCCTACATCCAAACTTACAAGTTTTACTTCTTTACATAATATTAGTATAGATACTATTAGAAGTTGTTTGTTTGAAAGTGAAAAAAAGCTATTTTATATAAGAGGTATCTTGTGCGGAATGGTATAACGGCTCGTGTGATTTTTAGAAGCCGCTAGAGCCCGTTTTAATATAATCCATTACGACACTTTCTCCTATAAAACACAACCCGTTTTGTTCGCGTTCTAAATCGAATAAGACTTTTTTCTTCTCTGAATTGGAGCTTTATCGTGTTATTCTGTATTATAATATAAAGACATTTCTTTGAACGCTTCTTTTTAACATGTCTGTGTAAAAATTGGATTTCAACGAAACTGTTTGGCGTTGCTCGGATAAGTCCAGATCTGGTTTAATAATAATCTAACCGCTAGATTGACGGTTTAGGACCACTGGCCATTATAACTATTATTTTCAAGATTTTTTTCGGATAATGAAGAAGTAGTTAATTTACACATGAATGAACTCGCATTACAGTTAAGTATTTAAGCAGACAGGTAGTAAACGCGGAGGTCCATCCAGCATTCTCGTATGCCTACATAAAATACAGGGTGTTGAATCGTATCTGTACAGCTGAGTATGAGAAACAATCCAGAACGTTTTTAAATAATGATCATAAATGTGATCATAAATGTGCCTTTTAAAGATGATTAATCTTAAGAAAAACCTTTTCGGATTCTTTTCAGGTTACCATTAATTTAAAAAAGTCTCAGTATTGCGTCATTTTCGATCCTTATGCCACGGAATTCTTTCCAAATACTCATCATTAACTTCAATGGATCACAGTTACTCTATTTATTGAATAGAGTCAATCTTCATGTTACCATTAAGGTATCACCATTAACAAGATTGGGGCAACAGACATCAAGTCATGCCGCTTCTGTTTGGAAGTTCCTGAAATATCGAAGCAATTACTTTGCTAATTTGAAGCAGTCATACGAAGACTCCGTCATCTCAACAATCCAGGTCTTGGTATCCGGATTTCAGAACGGCTCTGCGCTTTATCTAAAGTCTTAATCTCGCACTGGACTAAGCAAGTCTAGGTTACACAAGGTCGCGGTGTTGGCAAGACTTGCCTCACGTCTTCTGATCTAATCTAATCTAGAACAGACGTCAAAATTTTGGCCCCACAGAGTTATTGTTCCATGGAGGTATAGCATTTCGGAATAATTAGAACGAATATAAAAATTATCATCCTGTGTGTCACAAGCGATCTCACACCCGGTATATCGTGATGTACATTATCTCATGTCAATCCGGCGAAGAGGAAAAAGTCGAAGAGCAGCCGCTGCTGAACCTGCCGTGTAAATATGCACCCAAAAACTGAAGAGGTTCATTAGTGCTATTGAGCAATCATTATTTAAATGGTTCTCGGAACCGTTCTATACTAAAATTAATCACAATTCTGGATTTAAACTGCTGCTGCCTCATCCTTATGAATAAAAATACGTTTTGACTTCACGAATCAAATTGAATTTGAGATGTTGCATGACTCCTTCACTATCCCAAGAACTGGTATCAATCAATTTTTAGTCTTTCGAATAATAAATTGAACATATTAATAATCATCTTACAGGAAGATGACTCTATGAGATTCCACTCAATTATTACAGGATGACAATTCGGACTCCACTCTTGCATATCGCGGAAGTCTTAACACAGTTTCGAACTGTCTTTTTTTTTTGGTGTGATTTCACCGGCCGGTGTTCGGTCAAAGAATCATCGCGACTCGTCAGCAGCGTAAAATTTCGACTCACCTAGATGACGACACAAGGTCTGCAAGTCGTTTGCCGGCGTTGTTAATGAACAATTCATTACCAAATCACGTATAAAGACGCTTGAATCCGTTCGTTTCCAACAACTAAACAGTTCGCGCTCTGAACACATAAATCCGGTTATATATACCTTTCACATTCCATAAATTGTTTCTGATTACACGAATACATTCCATGCCTTTACCACTCATCCAACACACTGTATCAGGTCAAACGCATTGCCATTGAGCTGGAAAAATACCCATTGACATGTTAAAGTTGCAGGATTATAAGATGGCGTTTCAGGCATTCTCCAAAATTCACGATTTGAAATCTGTCGAATACTAGAATTTAAAGAATTCAGTTCAATTTCACTGTTATAAATCGCTAATAGATTGAATGCACTCAACACTTGGTTTATAAAGTAATAAATATGTATGGAGTTAAAAGCTATAATCAATCCATTAACACTTGGAAATTAATTCCAAATATGCAATTAATAATGAGTCGTGTAAACGATTAACTAGAGATAAAATTTATCAAAGACTAGAAATATTTAAGAAATTTTTAATTCGTCTCGCTTATAACAGACGGTATCTTTTCTGCGTATACACACGAAATAAAAACAGCATCGCCTTTACGAGCTCTTATTTTATATATCGAGTAGAAAAATTTGAGAATAGTGTAACTCTATATAGCGAACTTCAATTTAACGAAAAACTCTTTAAAACGTCGAAATTGCTAAGAGGTTTATTTATATATTGAAACACAACCACTCTCAATAGCGATACAATACGTAATTATTTAGACCCCAACAATGGGATTCTTAGATTGATTTATTTGTTGTAAAAAGATACAATTAAAATACTGGCATAGTAAAAAACGACAAGCTAACAGATTATAACTTTGTTATGTAAATTTTTTTCACTTACTTTAGTCAAAATTCAATTAAAATTATATTGTTTTCTTTTAGTCTCCCTTTAACTAAAACTCTTTATAACGCAATTAAATATAGCTGGTCCCTTAATTTCGCTATATAGAGTTTACACTATATAATCAATAATAATTACTTCCTGAAAATAATCTCCCACTTAAATAGCAATTAATACAATTCGGTGAGACTGCAAACCGTATTTCGAAATATTAAGTGATCAAGACGAAACAATGTCGGGTTATCAATTATAATATAATTGTGATACGATCATATCGTGATGGATCGAGGCATCGGATGCCATTCCATTACGAAACAAGTGTACAATTACATATTATCATATTACTACACATTATAATTTCTACTTCACGTTTTTTTTTTTAAGTCTCAATTACTTTTGTTTAACATACCTATTTGTTTCCGATTGACAGAGCGATTCTGTAACCTAGTGTATAGCGCTATTAAATTTTTGTCTCATCAACTCGTGCAACGTTAAATTTGTTAGAAAGTGACAAAACATTTAACTGACCATACAGAATACCACCATTTTTACATAAAGGCCGCTGCACACGGGGCTAGAGTTGCCGCTAGATTCCTTGCTAGGTTTCAAGCGTGCTGTGGCGCTAGATTTCGCGATGCTTCACACGATGCGTGTATCGAAGCTGGTTTTATAGATGGATTTGGTGCGCGCGCAGTGACAGTTCGAATGTTAACAAAACGCTTACTGTCTCTGAACAGAACACACACATTGACGCCGTGTTTGTGATCGTTTGCCCACGTGACAAGATACGTTTTTTTGATTGATTCTTGCTCAAAACAAGAAGAGAAACAAGGTTCTAATTTCGAAATCCACGCACGCGAGCCCGCAGTGACGTCATTTCCATCCTCGTAACAACGATTCAGCGGCCTTAAAACAGTGGACTTGTACACAACACATATATTTTAAAAAACGCATTCTGCTTATCTTTTAAATAAAAGTGGAAATCACAAAATCGCTCATTAAAAAGTTTTAATTGGTTTCCGGATAAATTCGATTCCCCCCTTTTTTTGAGATGCACAAACGCATGAGTAAAGAGATCACTATCTAACATGATATTAAAAAAACGCATTACAATTACGAAACGCATATTTTTCATTTATATTTTAATACAAACGCTGCGAGATAATTATGACAAAATCAGATAGCGTTCAAAAAAAAAAAATAATTACAAGCTTAAAATCGTATAACAATTCAAATAATGTGCATCTAAAACAGAAATTAAGTTCACTGCGCGTTGAAGAAAAATTATTATCTTGATGACTTTTTTACAAAGAACGAATGATAGATTAATACCAGAGTGACAGAAATAGAATATTGTACAGGAAATTCCAAAGACGCCGAAATGTAAGAATAGTGACTACATATTTATGTCGACAGTGCAGTCAGATATCCCGAGTTCATAACGATCTTGATCTTTATCGATCACCTATTGAGAATATTGATCGAGTAACAGCGCGCGTCTATATAATAACAGCGTAAAAATAGCTGGCGTCAAAACCACGACAGCTACGGATTACCAAATATACCTTTCGAACTAAATTGTAATAAATTGTTCCTTTAAGGAGGTTGATCCGTTACAGTCCCAATCAAAAGTAAGTCGAATTCTAAATGGGAACTTTTATAGTTTATAAGTCGATGATACCAATAAATTATTGTCATAAAGGCATAAATAAATAATTTTTTTTAATATTAATTATTATTTCAGTACTTTATACTTAATGAACTAACTTTTGTATTTTTTGCACAAAATTAGGTTAAAAAAATACATTTATGTAAATATCTGTATTTTACATATTTTTTGCAGTAAATAATTGAAAAAAGAAATTAGAAGTAATAAAAATTAAATCATTAAAAAGTTGAAAAATCAGTTACAATTGTTAAATCTGTCAAGAATAAAAGTCCATAATCGGAAAGTACTAAGGTTTAATAATTTTTTTTATTGATTAAAAGTCTCCTAATTAAATTGGAAAAAATATTAAAATATGCGTAAGACATCGATGCTTTACATAGATAGTTTTCGGAACTGCTGACATTATTTGGTTATTTGCAAAAAATTAAAATGAACAGTTTGCATGCTAGGTTGACATATTTTCCATAAGACTACATGTAAAAGTTTTTTTTAATTTTTAACTTTATAAATCTCCTAATGATTTTGGATTTTTTACAGAAAATTTTGTCATAAAAAAATCTATTAAAAAAACTTTATTTCAGATTTTTTTCATTATCTTCGTAAAACGGCTCAACCTCCTTAAAATACCAGTGGACGAAGTATTGATCAGTGGATAACGGCCACAAATCATGCAACTTTATTTCGCTCTTACGGAATTAGGCATCGTATTTTATATTTAATAAAGTACCTATTAACATAAAAATATATACGGGCTTCGTACAAATGTCAACGAGTCAATAAGTTTTACTTGGACAAACTTTGGATAAGAAAAAAATGTTTTTATTTCGAAATGAGTTCGAGCTCTGCAGGAATATCAGCAGCTGGCAAAAACCATTCCTGAAGTATGATGAAGTAATTATTATTTTATAGTAGGTATCGAGATAGAAATATCAATTGACACATATTTTTTATTTTTGTAAGTGTGATTTATCATTAATAATAATTGCTACAAATTAGAAATCTAATCAACCAAAATAGATTTCAGTATTTTTGGCACAAAACTGTTTACAATGGAATTTTTTGAAAAGAACAGTCATTTATTTTAGTGCACACACTCTTATCTTGAAGATGATGCTCCAGTAATATTTTATATTCTTAAGTTTTACGCAGATAAAACTCTTATCAAATATATATTTTTTAGTCTATAAATTTTAATTAGGTTAATCATAAAATTATGGAATCTAAATTACAAAGATTTTGTGCGTCACAATAGTCGATTAAAATGCTTTATTCATACTTCTAAAATATTACGTTTAAATTATAACAAATGAATATCTATTTACAACGACCAACTGCCAAAAATATTTAGATCTACTACTTGTGCTTGTTTCTAATAGTAAATTTAAAATTGACCACTTCTCAGAACTGGGAGAACTGCCTGATGATTAGAACCCAGAGATTTGCAGCAATTGAGGTACCAAGGAAATGAAATATTAACTAAATCATCCCTATGGTCTCAACTATTTTGCAATTTGAAATCCCGATTTTTTATATTTTCCTAATTTTCCAGGCGTCTAAAATAAAACAATGTCAACGGATCATTGCCTCGCAAGACAATCCTCAAATAAA
The DNA here is from genome assembly GCA_963575645.1 of Xanthostigma xanthostigma. Classification (NCBI taxonomy): domain Eukaryota; kingdom Metazoa; phylum Arthropoda; class Insecta; order Raphidioptera; family Raphidiidae; genus Xanthostigma; species Xanthostigma xanthostigma. The sequence continues at coordinate 19,119,431 of OY754474.1, forward strand.
TATATTCACAATGACTCATTCGACACGAATATTGTTATTCATCGCAGAATTTCGCGCGCAATATTCTAGTTTCTGTTCACTGACTCGAGAAAAGTGCTTAACCTATTGCTGATCAACGTTCAATTAATTTCATTCAAGAAAACATATCTTCATCTAAAAACATTCCATTCAAAAACACGCGCACGTTCGCGATTCAAAATATCTTCTGTTGACAGTTGTAAACAGAAACATTTGAAGATAATTTAAAACGAAAGTAAAAGCTATTACCGACATATGTAAATCATTAGAATAGTTTCTATCAATTAATATATCCATCGCGGCAATTAAAGGGTTGAGTGTGTTGCGTTGTTGACAGCTAAAATGTCTTCATGCGTTTTCTCCGAACAGTGTACTTGAATGGGACACGGGTCAAAGCTCTATTACATACATTCCCGCTGGAAAATTTTGCGGCTTTGATACAAAAATAGATAGCAAAATTATATTTTAGTAGACAAGTCATTTGGTGCATTGGACAATATTATAATATCAGTTGGCAAAAAATCAACAATACTTGAACATTAAAATTGTAATCACGATATATCGACGTAACGATTCATTTTGATTTGATAGTCCATCTACAGTCACAACGAATTAAAATTTATCTTATTTCCAAATCTCACAAACTGTTTAAAAATTCTGAACGACCGCTTATCAAAATTTGGCTGGAGAAAGCGATTGACTAGGTAAGAAAATGGTTCGCCGAATCAATTAAACAATCTATTTAAATATGTAATGTAACTTTGACGCTAGTATCGTGATCAGAGATTTCTTTGATGATCAATGGCCGTTTTGTTTTTTGCGATAGAAGATTTATAGAGAGAGGAAGTTATCACCGACGAAAACGTGCACAAGGAAATTATATTAGACACAAATATTCCGGTGTGTGTGTCAAAAGAAATCCAGTAAACGGAAATAAATGTATAAAATCAGGAAACAGATCAGGGGTGCCGCAAGTCTCGACTGCGGTGTTTCGCTCTCACATAAATAATACAAGAACACTGTGAGACCCAGGTGGAGGATTTATGAGGAGGGCAAAGAGCTCTTCCCACTGTCCAATATCACATTATTACTCCGTGCATTATATAGCGCAAATGGTAATACAAGAAGGGGGATTGGAAAAAAAACAACCACCGAAAAATGAGCAAGGTCATGCTTTTAAATGTGTTCATGAGATCATATAGGGGTGCAATGAACCCCAATTATGTTGTATTTCATGTTTCCTAGATTTGTTTCAGAGACACTTAAACAGTTTTCTAGCGGTCCGGTCCCGGCTTCGCTGTAGCCGCTGTTTTTTCGTCGACTTACGTTGCAAAATCGATCTCCATACAAAAAGCGCTTTCATTTTAACGTGATAAAGTGTCCATCCTGAAGATCCATTCTAAATATTGATGGGAACATTTTTGAGTAGTTTATCTATATTATGAGTATATCGACTCTTCTAACTAAAATTGTTCTATTTCACCAAGTAGTCGACGCATTTGAGTACAAATGCTACTTAGAAGAATGGATTCGAATATTTCAAAATGGGTGAAATGGCATTTGAATATAAATTAAAGGAATCTCGTAAACTTCTTTGACAAGCATGCTATAAAGAATTTTCTTTAATATATTTTTACGCTACGATAAAATTTGATGTATTCGTTCGATTTATAAAAAGTTTCGTACTTGAAGAAGTTCATGATCGGAATATCAAAACTGGGTAAGTACCTAGTATAAAAAGTTTTGTTACTTTTTTTTGTAACGGAATCCCTTCAATCCCTTGATGAGAAGTGACATTAGCACGTGTCTTGTATAATAGTACCTTAGTGGCGGGGTTTTCCCTTCGAGTAGCCCTTATATATGGGTACCATGCTAACATAAATCACCGAACTATTGTTTGGAAACGAAATAGAGGGAAACATTGCTACTTTAATGCATTTCGAACAGTACCTTTCTTTTGTATAAAAACTAGAATAAACTATATGAAATAACGATAAATAGATGCTGATTATATATGTATTGGGAAATAAATTATGGATTTAACTGCAATCATTTCACTTCAACACGCACACCAAACTGAATCTGTCCCTTTTTCTATATATTATGCTGGTAATGTCACGGACAAGCTATAAAAATTATATTGTACAATATTGGCACGGAATATGCTTAGTAATTGCTTTATTTCAAATAGCCATTTCGTGGGAAATTCGAATTTATTGCCGCGATATAAAAATAGTTTTTCGAGTGGAAAGATATTTTAACTTAATAAAATATAATTTAATATCACAGTTTAGATAATATTTAAACATACAAATTTTTGGAGGCTCAACAAGGTATAGTTCAACCGAACGAATTCGTTTTTGATTTATTTTAAACACGATGTTCAGATAAAATTAGAAGAAAAAAATTAGGCGCAAAAATATTATCCCGTCACAAAGAGGTGATTTTTATCTAATAAACCTCAATAATCAAGTTTTTAATTTAACTGTTTGAAGAAAACGATGCCTATATTACGAATAATTGTCTTTTAGAAATAAAGAGAAATTTTAAGAACAGTGAATATATTTTGATAACGTTTTTAAATAATCAATTTCGACCTATTCCTGAACTGGAGAATAGATTGAAAGCAAAACAGTAGATTATAGACGCTCGACAGCCGAAGTCAACAGCGTGAAAATAGAACCGTTCCGTTACTATATGCATTTACAAACGAACTCAAGCTTCCTGCCCCCAAATCATAAGATCAGAGTTGATGAAAAGATGAATGAGATTTTCAATTCATTAAAAGAAAAAACAAGACAACTTAATTGGTTCCTATGCATAGGCAAACAGTGGCTTCACAAAACTATAAAAATATACTTATTAATGTTGGTAAAAGAATAATTTTATTCTAGTTAAAACGCTCGAAATAATAACCACCTTGATATAAGTTCTTGTGGCACACAAAAAAAACGTAATAAATAACTCCGTCTAGACGAAGAGCGCATCAGAGCAGTATTATGTAATTTAAAAAATAAACATTTGCATTAAAAAACAAATTATTTCATTATCAAACACAACCATAACATATTATTTGTGTTATTATCAGGTGCACCAACTGTTTAAACAATACACTACAGTTAGGGAAATAAAACAGTTAGTTTTATACTACAACAATATTTATACATGTCATGAAAATAACGCAGGAAAGTCCAGCGAGTCCCCATTTTAGAAAAAAAAAATTGGTTTCGATCATTAAAAGCGAGAAATGGGAGCAACGTACTAAAAAGATAAACATCGTTAGAAATGTTCTTTGGAGCTATAGGATAAAATACGCATTATACGCGAAAAAGATTGCTTAACGGATTTATAAATGAAAATTAATAAGGAAAAAAAAATTTAAAGAAAATCAACTTTGAAAAATGACTGGGCGTAATCCATTGTAGTATTTTTTTTTTAAAACTAAACCAAAATTCCAATTGATACTTTCGCCAGTTTTCGCATCAGCGCCTGATTAGAACAGGTCTCGCACAAATGTTCTGAGAATGCTAGCGGAACACCATAAATTCGTGCACACTGATGCCGACATATAAATCTACTTATTATAGTACCTCTGTTTCAACCTCTCTGAGAACGGTAACAGTCATGCGCAGTAGCCGAGTTCCAAAACCGATACAGTTTTGTTTCAGCTACTATGCAAATGACTGTGTGACGGTTCTGTTACCGTTCGCAGAAAGTTTGGAACAAAGCTAGCACCTTTACTGATCACACAGGTAATAAAAACATTAAATTTAGATTAAGATTCACTTCTGATTTCTAAATAACTGTGTTGGAAACTAACAGAAATAAAAGTCTAAAAATAGCAACCAGGAAAATAGTAAAGAAAACCTAATTCTATTGTTAAAATATAAATAAACCTGAATATGGGACAGTTTATTTACTTTTTTTTTTAGACGCGGCTAGACCACTGGCAATATTCGTTAGATAATTTTATTTTCGAATAAGTAGAACGCTTAGTTTTTGTGCAGACAGTTTGGCTTGTGATGCCGGAAACGTGAAACAAAAACTGACGAATTCTTCTACATTAAATACAGTTGCCAAACCAAATATATTTAGAGCTTGTTTGATTTTACTTTTTTTAAATCTTTTTCTCGCGATAATTATGTTATAAAAATACACTTTCGTTTTCTTTTACGTAAAAAAAGGGACTGCCTCTGGGCCATTGTATTTCTATAAATATTTTTCCAGTTTAAAAAGTAATGTGTCGTTTTATGACAAATCTCAATACATATGATATTAAAATTGAGCTGTATTATGCGAAAAAAAACCACAATATTTCAGTTAATATACTTTTATAAAATATAAAAAATGCATTTTTATTAAATTATAGATACTGCACAATGCTACTTTAGAGCATTTGGAATATTTGTTTTAATTCATAAATAAATCTTAAAAATGTCAATAAAATAAACTATTTCCGTGAAAATATGTACTGAGGTACATTTGAACATATATTAATAATAAAGAAGTATTATCGTAATTTCCCACGACACATAGAAGGATCTAAATAGCTCATCTTTAAAATAAAATATTGTCATATTTTAACGATAAGATTTATCAAAAAGTCGTATATTTTACCGATAAGCGATACGGACATCTTGAAATATTACATAAGTTTATCATCGGCTACTATGAATTACAAAATGTCACTAAACCAGTTGATAAAATATTATCTCAACAGTTCCCACGACCGGCCGTAGTGTTTATTCAAATGTTGGGGACTGATAAAACGCACTATTATTTAAAAAGAAATTTAAATTTTCGTTTAAAATTAAAATATAATGTTAATTTAAAAAAAAATAGTACATAACAACTATTCATTGCCAGCTAAATGTATACAAATAACCGAATTAGAATATTAATTTAGCTTAGTTATACAAATCGGGATAATTTACTATTGACAAATTTAGAGTCGGACACAAAAGGTTTTTTCGATATTTATAACCGCTGTCAATTTATAAAAGGATAGGCCATTAATATTGTATTGCGTAGTGTTTTTTTTTAAAATGAATGAATATAAATATTCTAATTTTGTTCCATTTATTTCAATTAAAATTTTTGAAAGTGCGTAACAACGTTTTGAAAGTAAAATTTTAATCGAGCTAAAAAAAATATGTCATGCGATCAGATTCATTTTTTCTCGTTTCCATTATACACCAATCTATATACTAATATTATAAATTCAAATCTTTGATTAACGTCGGAATAGAACTCTTCAAATAAATAAAATTGTCGACCAATTTTTCTCAGAGCATATATTATATTGACAAAAAATAATAAAAATACAAATCAAATTTTATCAAACATATTCTAAAGATGTAAAGTTTGGATGTACGAGGTAATCTCCGAAACTACTCGTCCGATTTCAAAAATTTTTCACCAATATTTAGAATGGACCTTCAGGATGGACATAGGCTATATATTATCGCGTTAAAATAAAAGCGCTTTTCGTGGACACCAAGTCGACGAAAAAACGGTGGCAATCTATAAATTCGGGCGAAGCCGGTCCGGGGACCGCTTGTATTACACAAAACGGAAACTGGTTACAGCGAATATACAACCGCAATCGATCCATTTCATCAAAATGAGTCAAAATAAGCTACCGAAAAAATGTTGTCGAATTTAAAAACACGTTTTTAAGCAATGAATCACAATTCGGTAGCCAAACAACAGGAAACAGAAATGATATTGTTTAAAGTAATTAAAAGTAAATAATTTGCATATCTCTAGCATACATATTTGACATTAGTCATCAGATTAGAATAAATCATCCCTTATTCCCGGAAAAACACCTTATTTGCGTACATATTCATTTACTTATTGGCGCCAAATAACTTTTTATCGGTCTCCCCATGTCGCCATCAACGCTTATGAGTAAGCGTCGCTTCTCTGAGTACCTACTAATTTAATAAAAAAAAAGTTCTTTGAAATTTCATGCACAATTAATTATTGCGCAATAACGCGTTTTTTCGTCAAGACAGATTAAAAATCTTAAACTTACAAATACAGGGTGTCCCGCAAAGTCAGTGCTGTAGTCGAGATGTGATTTTTTTTAGTCTCATCTCGAACGCGACTATTACCTAAAGGCCACTGCCCACGAGGCTATCCTTGCTTGCTATTCTTTATGTGTTCGTTTCACACGATGCGTGAGTTGAAGCTTGTTTTGGTGCGCGCGCAGTGACAGTTCGAACGTCAACAAAAGTGAACGTGTATCGTCTCTGAACAGAACACACACCATGACGCCGTGTTTGTTTGTGGGCGTTTGTTCACGTCGCCCACGTGACAAGATACCGTTTCCTGATTGGTTGTTGCTCAAAACGAACAGAGAAACAAACACGAAAAATAGTTACGGTTTTAATTTTAGAAACCCAAGCTCGCAGTGACGTCATTTCCATCCTCGTAGCCAGCGCACCAGCCAGGACAAGTCCCAGCACTGATTCTAGTCTCGTGTGCAGCTGACTTTTAACAGTTCTCCAATTGATTGGATTCAATTTAAATAAAATAGTAGTAATCTACTTGAAAGTTCGGGGACGGTTTTAAACTTGTCATACTGAAAAAAACACTGGCGTTGACTGACATACATTACTTTTAATAAATAAAGTTTGTGTTGAAGCGTACGATGACGCGGGTAACGGATAGTAATAAATATTTATATTACGACGCGAGTTAAAGAAATGTCTCTTTAAAAACTGAAAAACAGATCCAGTTACTTCAGGATTGCATTGCTATCACTGTCCTGTTATCAGCAATATTGATTGTAGAACATTTTTCAGACATGTGTAATGTGGCATCACAATATCCACACTGTATTTATGTAAATGATGTTGTAAAATCACGACCGAAGCACGTGACCCGTTTGTCACTTGAAATGATCAATGAAGTTGTCTGTTGCATTTACAATAACTCCGCGACGTTCCAGGAAAGAAATTTCTTACTGGGAATTTGTCTAACGCTTGTTCGACGGACGTTACTTAACTGACTGATGCAAATCGAACAGCAAACAAACCTTTTAACAACGGGGAATTTTCTTCGGATGCCACAAGGAAAAATGCCAACGCAAATTCAGCTATAAGTTTGCTAATATTTGTGTTGAGATCGTCAAGGCGGCATCATCATCATTATCACGACTTCTAGATCTTAAAACCAAACATGAAACTGTGAAGCACCTTGTTTTTTGACGTTCATTTGAAATTTTAAACGATTGCCAGTGAATTAATATCGTTTTTTTGTGACGTCGCGTTGGTACTGTTTATATCTCAACTGAGAACAGAGATCATCAAGGCGTCATCAGCATTATGGTAATGATGAAGATTTAGGAGTCATGATCTTAAAAACTTGAAACTTTAAACGGTGAAGCACCTTGTTTATTTAAATAAATCATTGCCTATTGCGCCAATTGCAAGGTTTTACTCCCAACCAAACGCGCCATTAGACGTTTTGCATAAAAAAATTACCAAAAATCCCACGTCATAGCCAGAAATATTTTAAACTGGTCGTAAAGCGCAAACGGACTTCATTAACTTTTTATATAACAAGATTATATATGCAATGTGTGTTAATGGTTGTGACTTGTGAGTACCAAGAATAACTTTTACTTTAAAATAAATTTATCGCTTCGCCTTACGATGAATAGTGTCCTATTATTAACACATTCACTACCAAAAAGACGCAATTAGAACGTTTGAAACGACACTTTTGATACAGAAAATCTGTTGGGACTAAGACTTCAAAGGTCTCAATTCATAAATTCCGTTAAAAGATGGCTGTAAGTATCCACGCTCGATTTGATTTAAAAAAAATAAAACATTAAACCGGAGATCTTTGAAGTCTAGCCTCAACAAGTTCTGGTACATCCGTACAAAAATTTAAAAAACATTTTCTAAAATTACATTATGTCAAAATATGATCGGCATTTATCTGAATAAATCGTAAATTATCATAAAAGGACAAAAATGTTGACGTAGATATACGTAAAATACAAAGCTTGGTCATTCAGATATTTATTATTCATTGGGTAGTGAATTCGTGTTTTTAGAAAACTCATGGACCTTTTCAAGTCTACAGCCTTGCAATTATGCGGATTGAATTGCACATGTTTACTCAAAAGTTTTTGAGTAAACATAGTTTTGAGTCAAAACACGGAAAAGAGAGAGAGAGAGAAAAGGAAGATAACGTGCTAACTACTAGAATACATAAAATATCTGAAATTGTAAATGTTTAAAGTTTATACTAACAAAAAATTTCAATTTGTATTTCGCCGAATGTTTAAATGCAGACACTTTAAGAATAATAATGCTATTTAACGTGCATACAACAAAAATAGTTAGACTTTGTTAATAAACGATGACGTCGGTCGAGAAAAATGGGATCGTATTTGCATATTGTTTTTTTGACCAACAGAACTGCATTGTTTGAATTTACGAAGAGTTTTTAACACTTTAAGTAAAGACGCGAGAAACTTAAACAGGAATAGAAACGCTCGCGTTGTTTCGTAAGAGTTCCTTGATCTGTTTCGAGGCGTGCCGAACCGATTCGGTACGAATCTGCTAGAAAAAAATTGTATCTTCGCAAATCGCAATAGTTCCACAGCGTTGATAGAACAAAATTATAAACGATTTATCAACATTTGTTTTTTTAAAACAGAAACTATTGGAAGGGGTCACTGTGATTGTAGGTGGACAGGAAGACACTACAGCGTAGAAAGTAAACTAAATATAATGACTTAATCGTACCGAATGAAATATTATATTCGAGAAAAGATTTACGATTAATAAAATTAATTGCCACCTCGAAGAATTGTAATTTGGGTCACACAAGTTAAAGAGATTTAACATACGGTAATTATAAAAACATGCGTAGGAATAAAAAATGTCTCTAATGACTACATAATTATCGCATAATGTCTCTCTAAGTGTCAACCCGATGCAGTTCTTGAACTTTAGTAGACACATGTGATACAAAAAAATGGTGCAAGCGTGGGGTATTTTCCTTGCTTGATGTTACGGATCTTTGGGTGGCTGGTATTTTGATGTTTTTCTGCCAGTGCAGACAATTCAAATTAATTTAGATAATACTTTAATAAATTAAAACAATTTATATCCGTCTTGTTAACAAAGGTCATTCAATAAACATTGTTATTGTTGTGCAATTCGACTAAACAATTGTTTTATCTGTTCTAGCCTTCTGGCAAAAGGTTAATGTAGGTTGATGATGTCGCAAATAAATACGATTTTGCATTTACTAATCGCATAGAAGCACGCCCCTTTTTTTAACAAAAAGAAATGTTCTAATTTATCAATGAGTAGGTCTAAATATCAATGAATTGAGCAAGGTTCCATGGAAAACTCGGTAAGTATTTTATTAAGAACTAGCGGCCCGGTCCGGCTTCGCCCGAATTTGTAGATTGTAGCCATTTTCGTCGACTCACGTTGCGAAATTGATCTCCACGAATTTTAACGCGATAATTATACTGCCGTAAAAAGGAAAAAGGCAGTAAGTGATCAACTTATGAATTTGAGTAAATCAAGATTTACTAAAAATGTATTGACCGTCCAGAATTTTAGATTATGGAAACCAAAACATGGGGGAAACATTTTTTAAAGACAATAAAATTATTGCTGTCTTTGGTTTCAGTATATGAACTCATTTTTCAACAAATGTCACTTACTGCCCTTTGCCTTTTTAGGGCAGTATATAGTCCATGTCCATCGTGAAGGTTTTCTAAATATGGGTGAAGACATTTTTGAAATTGGATGAGTAGTTTCGAAGATTACCTCCTACATCCAAACTTTGCCTCTTTGTGATTATTAGTACCGATTATATAACATTTCTCAATAATGAAGTTTTATGATTATTTGCAATGGATATTTCCCAACATGTGAAGAATTCTTGGTATCGGAGCGAGAGCACCGAGTGATGTCATCTAACCGGCATACCTAGGCACAGCTGATTTGCAACAAACTGAACACAATAATTACATAGACAATGTCTGCCGCGTTGAATCGCGCATCTATTCTGTGCAAAAAATATCGCAAAAACATTTGTTAAATCTCGACACGGCTTTAATAAACATAATATATTACGGTAGCAAAGACTCAAGTTAAATTTCTTTCTTGTAAAATGTGCTGGGATTTCTGCGAACGCTATTGGTCCAAATTTGAATCACTGCTAACGCTGTTGGCCAAAATCTGAATCTCTGTGAACACTATTGGTTCAAATCTTAATATCTTTGAAACGCTATTGGTTCAAATCTGAATTTCTGTAAATGCTATTGGTTCGACTTTGAATCTCTGTGAACGTTTGACTCTGATTAAAAAAAGACGCAAAGCGCCACGGAATAGGTGCTCTCTCTTTAAAAACGATTTCATAATGTTACAATATTATTAATAAACAGATAATATCGAATCGTGAGAAACAAACATCTGCATCTGAAAGAACAGACATTTTTTTCTTTTTTTTTTAATTATTCAAGGTCGATTTTAATTTGCGTGTCGTCAACGTTGTGATTTATTTGATCAATGTTTATTATTTTTTTAACTTCTTGCACCAAAGTCAAGGATGTGTGCAGTGCATTTACAAAATATGAAGATTACCTTAACAGTGATCTTCGTTAAAAATATTCGCGTTTTTGCAATCACCTTCCTTTTAAAAATATTTCCGTTAATGGACCACACAAATAACGTATTTCAGCTTATAATTCAAGGTCTACTGTACCGATTAAAAAATAAAATTCTTCACCGTTTAAACGCCTAAACTCTTCCCGAGTGTATTCAACCGATTTTCGTACGGTTTTCACGAAAAAATATTTGAAAATGCTTTTGAGAGCCCTATAATAAAATAAGGGGCAGTAACGTTTAATGGTTTTTTTTTACATAAGACTGTGATTGTTACTAAATAAGCAAGCAATTATTGTTGATTGTTGTCATCCATTGAACAAAAATAATTAAACATAACATTTTATGATACAACATTGTTGAACTGATAACAACAATGTGAAAAGATGATTTGTTGATTGTTGTCATCCATTGAACAAAAAATAATTAAACAGAACATTTTATGATACAACATTGTTGAACTGATAACAACAATGTAAAAAGATGATTTGTTTATATGTTCGACAATCGTGAAAAGTCATTATTGAGATTGTTTAAAGGAGGTTATCTGGAACACATAAATATAAACGTTTTACAACGAATGATATTCATAGCGAGTTCTATAATTATATCTGACATTATTTCGTTTGATTATTCAAATTAAAAGGTACGCCGCTACATAATTATATATAGGTACTTTTCTTCCCACGTAGGTGACGTACCGTTTTCAATATTGCTAGTTCAAAGAAAAACACTGTTTGCATATACGCTAGGAAACAAAATAATAGCGTCTTCGTTCGAATTCAAGGGAAACCGGACGATTGAAAATTCTTCTCATCATATTTAACGACTTTTCGAAGAACAGGATACTGAAAAGGCTAATAAACATTCAAATCTTTGATTAACGTCTGAGTAGAACTCTTCAAATAAATAAAATTGTCGACCAATTTTTCTCACACCAATATATTGACAAAAAATAATAAAATTACAAATCAATATAACACAAGATGACGTTTCGATCGAAAACGTCTGAGAAAAATTGGTCGACAATTTTATTTATTTGAAGCTATTAAACATTGTAAATTATCGGAATGAAAAGTGTACTTATTCATGAGCTTTCATTTTCATCAAAAGATTAAAAACAATCTCGAAGATCAACAAGTCAATATCGTTTAATTTTTTTCCGAATTAAGGCTTCCACGAGTTCCACAGGGCAACGCGGGACGACCACGGGAATGTCCAGCTCACACATAAATAATTGATCTCGCGACGTTCCCGCAGTTTCGCGTTCGTCTGTGGGCGCCTTTAAATTTAAGTACGCAATTAGTCAGGATTTTGGCACTTAATTACTCCGTGTTGAAACTGAAACTTAATACCTATTCAAAACTGAATAAGTTCCACAAATGCAGGTCGTTATCGAAACAATAGAAAAATATAGGTAAATGTGTCAAATCGAAACCAGTAAGCTTCAAACAAAAATAGCCACAATAATGCTGTGAGGCAAAACAAATCGCTAGACTTGTTGCATGTCCGACAGGCAGACTCTTAGACACACTGACACACAGGAAAGTGGAAATTAATAAATAGTTATTTCAGACTTATAATTGTACTAGAGTAGGTGTGTCAGCTGCACTTTTAAGACTGGCACTGTGCGTCCACAAAAAAAAAGATTAAAAGTCGGAAGCAAATTGAATAAGATCAAATTTTTGTACGCGATTGATCGGCAGAGTGTGTCACATTTAATGTAGTAAGTCATGAATGTGAGGTATATTAATTTTTACGATCTATTCCCTTTATGGCATACTAGCGGTCCTGTTCGTCTTCACTCGAATTTGTAGATTGCCACCGTTTTTTTCGTCGACTTACGTTACAAAATTGGTCTCCACGCTTTTATTTTAACGCGATTATATATAGCCTACGTTCATCAAAAATTGGTGAAAAAAAAAATTATTTGTCTGTAAAGTCGGTTTACGGACGATAGTTTAACGTGATAACGTCATAAAGAAACATTGAAATGCGTACAAGCCGACGCCTGGGCCGATCGTGCCTCTCTATCGCTTATACCGCGCTCTCGCTTGCACGCTCAGGCTCAGGCGGAACGTGACACTTTTTCGTTCGTGCAGCCGGTGTTTCATCTATTTATAAGACGTTATCACGTCAAAAAAAATTAAAATCGGAAGAGTATTTTCGGAGATTACCTCCTACATTCAAACTTCTAATTTTTAAGATTACGATTAAGCGTCAAAAAATAGGGTAAACTTTTTTAATGCAACAAAGTATCAGATGTTTAAAGAGTGGATTTTCAGTGTCGACAGTGAACGTGCAGTAGCTATGGGTCATTCGTTTGATAGCAGCTAAGTACATTCTATTATTATTTAAACATGCAGTACTAATATGTACAGACTGTATGTACCTACTACTATTACAACATATTATGTAGTATCTCTACTATAAATGATAATATTGCAAATGTTGACCAATTAACACGAGAATATGACGCATGGACATGGCATTCGCTATGTATTTGTTTCCCTCCAATATCGAGTTTGAAATAAACAATATTGTATGCATTAAGATGATGTATAGAAGAGTAATTTCAAAGGCAGTAGTTTGTTCGCCCCACGACGCCTTTTCCGTGCCGTTTCCATGAAAACAAAAAAGTGTGTGTGTGTCGGCTCCGACGCACGACTAGAGTTTACTCCTTAGATACGTTGTGTAATGTATTCCATCCCATTCTTTCGCACGTCATATCCTACAGATATATATGTTTGTCTATTTTGAAGCGGACGAGCGTAACGCCACACTTGAAGCGGTGGAGCTAACGCCTCACCAATTGATTTTATTAGGTACTCATAAAATGTCCGTACCGGGCTTTCTAACTCAAAATCGTTTCTTAAGGAGTAAACTTCAAAAAAAGTAACAAAATTTTAAAAAAATGTTATTTTTTTATTTTATCGAGAAAATAGCTGTTGAAATATCTAAGTCAGGTCGATTGATTTCAATACAGTGTCGCAGATCTAAAAGCTTAGATCCGCTTCTTATGATTAATATTGTTTATCATCAATCATATTGCAATAACAAGTTAACAATAATACATTTAAAGTTCTTAACAAATGGCGCCATTTAATTAAATAATTACAACAATGAATTCAGTGTTTAGCTTTTTATTGTTTTTTTTTTTAAAGCTTCGTTGCTGACGTCTGCTAACCATTAAAACGCGTATATCTGTCTGCTATTTTTCTATTTTAACATAAATATTTGTAACCATTTACTGTTCAAATAAAACCGACAAGTGTTTAGTCAACTACAGTAAACTCTCGCTTATTCTAAAATGTAATCCAAATCTCACAAAACGGCTGTATTTTCTCGTAAAGCGATTATAATTACCCGACGGCTCTAAAACTAAAATTCTCAATAAATACAATGTTACTAAAACATTGTTCGAAACTCATTTGAAATAACATTGCGAAATATAAAAAAATGTAGATAAAGTTTGACCCCATATAATTCTAATCACTACTATATAAGCATTTGATAGGAAAATATTTTCATTGAACTGTTTGAAAACTCGTTCTGTAAAAAAATCTCATAAAAAAACCTCACCAGGAAATATGCTGTACAAAATAAACAAGCATTTCTATTCTATTATCAACATTATATAATATGCAAATGAGCCACTTCAGTGGGCGTCTAAAAATCCCCAAGGAAAATATTGCGAACAGAGATTAATTCTAGCAATTTCCAGTTAAAGCTATATTATTATGAGCTATGGGGTCCGAATTTGTAGATTGCTGCTGTTTTTTCGTCGACTTACGTTGCAAAATTGGTCTCCACTAAAAGCGCTTTTATTTTAACGCGGTCCATCCTGAAGGTCCGTTCTAAATATTGATGAAAACATTTTTGAAATCCGATGAGTAGTTTCAGAGATTGCCTCCTACATCTAAACTTGACCTATTTACAATATTAATATAGATAGGAAAATCAGACAATTGTAGAATTTGACCAGGAAACGCGCAGTTATGTCCTATAAGAGTTCTGTATTGCAGACAGATGTTTTGGAAGTTTATAATCAGTTCTGAAGAACACATACAAAGTATGGAACATATTAACTATCTAAGAAGTGCAACCGTAATTGGAGGTCCCAAAACCGCGCGGGCGGTCGGCCACCCAGTAAATTAAATGCACTCTTGTATATATTTTTTGGAGACATGACCTCAGCACTCGACGAATGTTTACCAGTATTACAGACTATTTTTTTAATATAAACATCTATCCCATTTATATATTAGATATCGTGTCCATCGATAATAATTAATAAGAAAATTCGCAGGTTTGTGGACAATAGTTGTATTTATGATTGTACGACGTTTCGTCTATAAATTTAGACTTTTTCAAGTACAAATTGAAAATTATTTAAAACAATAATTATGAAAATAAACAATAATTACTAACCATAGCAATTAACAAAAGTTAAGGTACATAAGATAAAAAGTCTTTTATAGACGAAACGTCGTACAATCATAAATACAACTATTGTCCACAAACCTGCGAATTTTCTTATTAATCTATCCCATTGTTTCAATTGATAATAATGATATGAAAATAGGATATCCTCCAAGTATAGGATTTGTTACTGACGCAACTATATGGCGCCTACGGCTTTTAATAAGGCAGACAGAAACCTTAAACTCTCAACAAATGAAAGTAGTTCTTAACAACGCATTAAATACAAATATAATTCTATTTAAAATATTGATTGGAAGTGAAATAAGTACATTATAATAATGTTATTATTGTGGCCTTCGGTTTTATATTATTCCATGTATTTTCTTAAAAATCGCGAACATTTTTCTATTCTTTAATAGTACCGTGTTATTAATTCTCTATTGTAAATAAAATTGTTTAACCGAAGGAAAACATTATTCAATTCAAAATTAAATAACCGGTTCCGTAACTAAATGAATTATTTTTTTTATATTTAACCGCTTCAAGCACCACAAGACTGATTTAGGTCAAAATTCACTTTTCAAAATTATGGAATGTTTTTTTCATTTTAAGGTCCCCTGAATCCAAAAAAACATATTTTTGTAAAAAGAAAGGTTAAAGAAATCAAAATATGATTCTAAAAAAATGTGAGCCGCCGTAGACGCCCGGCAGATGTGAAATATAAATAATAAGCAAAATTTTAGTAACTAAATTTTGCCCTATCTTCTAGTTGTCGTCTTTAACAAAAGCCAAGTTATAATCCAACGCATACACAAAGCAAGCGTCACGCGCTGTCATCTAACGAAAATACTAGTTATTAAATTTTGCCCTGTTATCTAGATGTCGCCTTCAACTATTACTAAAGTGTCGCGCCAATTGCACGGTTTTATTCCCAACTAAACGCATCAAAAATAAAAAATGTCCATTCTTAATGAATTCTGAGTGGGAAATAGATTTGTTGAAGAGTATTTTAATATAGGACAAGCCCGATAAGCCTTTTAAAGAATCCATACGTAATACTGAGTAATATACCATTCTCTTTTTTGAAGAAATGCATACAAGTAAATATACAGGTACAACTTTTTTTACAGTTACAAAGAATAAGGTAAGAAGCACCGCAGAGTACAGCAATTGGTATTTAAGAAACTTGCCGAGCAACTTTCAAGAGACCTGCCACGGATCATACTCTCGGGAAGTTTTAAAAACAGCTCACTTAATTTCTCCGAAATTTATTATTCCCGTTCGTTTTTTTTTCTCTCAATTATATAGAAATCTTTTTCTCGTATTCATTGAGAGCACCAACTTATACCCAACGATAGAATAGAATTTAAGACGTTCTATTTTACCGTTGGATTTTGGTGATGCGGAGTCTATCTCTAAAACAATATTTAGGGTGCTTACATTTTTAATATGCAAAACGAAAATAACAAAACTATAAAATTTTTTAAGCTTTGTTTGTTTTGTTCTTTGTGTTCTACATAATAAAAAAATCCATGTAAGTATCCTAATCCCTATTGGAATAATGATTAGCAGTTTTATCCAATAAAACATTTAAATTATTAGGTAGTGGTAATTTTTGATAATTCAAGAATTGATAGCCCCGTCTTATCTGCATCTCAATAATTTTTCCTATCACCAGCTACTGTTACATTTTGAGAATTGACATATAAAAAAAAAATCGATCGGAAGCCCGAACGCGGCGATCGCTTGATATTCAAATCGGGTGTAATGAAATGGAATCGAAACACTTCTCAGAAACTCTGATGGGAGGTCTATTGTGATCTTGAAGGCCATGCTATGACTGGAAGGTTCACTTGAACATTTTGGCATAGTCATCGCAGGCGATTGGCACTACCCAAATATATGTTTATTTAGTGTTTAGTGTCTCACAAGACAGGTAGATGAGAGAGAAGCTCTCATATTATTGTATCTCTTTAAAATTTACCGGTGGTCTTTCTCATCTATGCATTTAAATTCAAAACATTTATTTTTAAACTATAGGAAGTATGCAAATCCGGATTGAAACGTTAATGTAATAATTATATTTTTTTGTTAATATATTGTCTGAAAAATTGGTCGATAATTTTATTTATTATAGGAAGTATTTCTGATGTATTCTTTACAGGTTTTTAATTTAGATGGAAACTTGGGAAATGATCAAAGAAAATTATAGTGCTATTTAACTAATTGTCGATACAGTACTTTGCATCTGTCAAGTCCCTAAATTAAATTGATTCGAAATCTTGAATTGGTTTAAAGTTTTTTCATTACCCGTGAAACGGTAAACACTAGAGGTTAAATAATAACACACGGCCTTGAGTGTTTTACTTCTACTAAATACCACAAATCGGCAATCCCATATGTAAATTGACATAGTTAACCTCTTAAAATTCCAGAAGAAAATATACAAGAAGTCACGATTTCAGAAGCGACAAAGTACCTGTTTGTTTATTTTCCAGAACTAAGGGTTCAAACAAATGAGTCGGTCATTCCGAGAACTGACGACTTATATAAGTGTTTATGATCCTCTTTTTTATGTGAAAACCTTTACATATCATCTTTACAATAATGCCGATGGCACCGAACACAATTTCCGATCGCTCTTTGTTTAACAGAAGAAACACAATATCCTGATGATTTTATGGTTAGAAGAACTGACTTTTGTCCCCCTATTTATTTGTTAACATATTTATTTTTCAATACCAAGAAGGATATATCTGACGGTTTAAAAAAAAAATATCAACATTACTATCTAATCATCACTTCCTTTCCACTTTTATCAACGATAATTTCTATTAGTTCAGTTGCTGTAGATTTCTTTGAACTGCCAAAATTCAACACAAACGCCGAACGCTTTTATCTTGTTCCAAAAGCCAATTTAACAACTGGAGATGTCAGAATAATTCTTTTATTTTATTGAAAGCTACCAACTATCAGGGTGATCTTATCAAATTTTATTTTCAATTTTCTAAAATACAATTGATCATTCAGTTTTGAATTTGGCAAACAAAATGTTTGTAATAGATGCAATTACTAAAAAAAGGTTTACTCGAAAATGTAGCTAAAAATATTCGATTAAATAAAGGTTCAAAAGAAGTGTTAAGAAATTGTATCTTTATACTACAAATGTGTAATATTTACATCACTAAATTGTTTTTGGATTAACAAAAATTATGTATTATTCTCTACTTGACTAAAAAATCAACAAGGCATTGTATAAACAAAGGCGCTTTAATTAATGTCGCCAACTGTTGTAACAGCATTACGTAATAACCCAACACCTGATCAAGTAACTTGGCACCGCCGAGCCTAGACAACAATAGGATTATGACACTGTCCTGAAACATTTTGTATAAATACAATTCTAGGCGAAAAAAACGGACCTTCATTTTTGTAATCCACGCAAGAGAGCTCGTTGGAGGGTTGTGCATGAGAATTGCAAGAGAACACGGTTCTTTACGGAAGATTCACGGTGAAGGAATTACAATGACGTCATCGGGTTTCAAGAATGGACGGCAACGGCGATGAAGGAGGTGGAGGAGGAGGTTACCGCGTGTGTGCGAGCAAGATAGTGGATTGTGTGTTGGAGGACGATGACCAGAAAGAGACTAGTTTGGCGCGAAGGCCACACTCCGCGATTCTACAACATTCATCTATATATATATTATATACGTGTATATTATGTGAAGAGGGCAGTATTATATATATAAATCGTCCTTCGTCCCACTCCGTTTCTCGTCCATCGTTGTTTAAATGGATGGACGAACGCACGTTTGCAAAAAATAAATGTGTATTAACTGTTACGAGGTGGTGCTCGGTCTTCGAACTCCGGGGTACTTCGCTATTTACAAACAAGTTCAGAGAGAACAAGTGAAGAAGGGGTATAGGAAACACCACAGAACAATTCTGTGCGAAACGCGTTCAACGCACAAGTGAAAAATGATCCTGCACTAATTGCAGTAATACCTGATCGATCATTGCTCGTAACAACTTCTTCGTCACCCTACTACTTTTTAATTCGTTCATCTTTTAGTCTGTTGGTCAATTTAATCCTTGTTTAGTGTCGGCATTTAGCGCATTTCCATCTCAAAATGCATTCAATCCAGGATAAAAAAAATTCCAAAATCTGTGTTAAATGACTCTTTGATCAGGGTTATCGGGACGCTGTTTTTTAAATGGTTCTCGCAGGTGCTACTTCGACAAATGGTAAAATACCAAAACAAAAGATAAGCGCGGAAAATATAATAAAAAATATGTTACAAAAAAAACCCCCTTTGCACTCAGGGAGTGCCGGCCGAAGTGAAAACTTGAATATTAACGTCTTACGAATTTTCGATCAAAATGGTTTGTATCACAGATTGCATTTTTATGTACGATATTTCAACGCTAGATGTCTAACGTTGTATAAATAAAAGTTTTCGTCTTACGCATTTTCGATCAGGACACGTGACCCTGACCTGACGCGAGTTTAACATTTTTTACCCATTACAAAAAAAGTGTACAACGCCGCTAAAGAAGTTTTCACTTCAAAAATAGGAGCCGTCGCGGGACGCCTGGCACAATTGAAAAACGTAACGTCCCCTCATAAAAGTGTCGCCCCAATGGCACGGTTTAACTCCCAACCAAACGCGCTATTATATTATGTTCCACATCAAAAACGTAAACATTAAAATGTCGATATCAAAGCGATTCACTCCATATAGGGGACTTATAGACATGTTGGAACAGTAATTGAATGATACGATTTTGTACACACATACTGCTTGGTCTGTGTAAGAAAATCGCAAGTTTTCCCATCCATGCGACTTGTGTTTCGCGCCTATTTTCCACTCCCTCGCAGCACCGCATGCCGCAAGGCTCTACCGTGTCTCGTTTCCCGTCTGGGCCATACAACGTGTTCGTGAGAATATGTACCGAACACAGCGTGTGTGTGAATGTCTGAGTTCGTATTAATGTGGGAGTGCGTTTGAATTTAAATGGCCATAACTGCTTTTGCATATTTCAAACGCGCACTCGCATCAACACACATACACGCAATATCTGCGGTCACACGGCTAAGCGATGTATATCCCATTTTGTTCCTGCTGTTTTTTATATCTTCGGATATTACGCGCAACAAGAGCTCCCTACCGGAACGGCAATTAAAAAAATATCTTTCGCGAGGCACTACGTTGCCCCAACGCCCCTTGTAAATCTGATATCAATGGACACTTGCTAGGGAGTTCATCTATGGTATATACCTAAAACACTGTAAATTATAAACATTTGAGAACAGTGTCCATTTGTGAGAGATTTGCATATGAAGGGTACACGGGAAGAAGGCGATTTGTCAGTAAAAATTCGAAATTATTTTTTTTATGCCATCTTGTAGCCAAAAGTCGTACCTTTCTGTTGGTGTATTCATTTTAGACAAGAATACGCTAAGTCAAAAGTTATAAGCGTTGAAAGAAATGCATCAGCAAGTAAATGGCACGATCTTAAACCCTTCAAAATGCTCTCCTGCACAATTTACATTTTTTGACAAATCGCCTTCTTCCCGTGCACCCTTCATATGATTTAATTTTTTTCCCGTTCCAAAATGACATCTCTCCAATGGAGACGCAGGATACATGGTAGTCTATGGCCTATACGATGATATGACATCGTTTCAAGTACAATAAAAATGTTAACGTTACTAAAGCGTGTCTAAATACTAAAAAAAAAAAAAATTAGGTACTCACATAAAAGGTCTTCTTCTTTGATGTGGGGATATTCGCTAGGACTTTGTGTGTATTTTTGATATAATTCTACGCGTTCTAATATATCCTTACCTGTAACAAAAAAAGAAACAGAATATTAATAAAAAAGAATCGAAAAGATATCTTCCGTATAACATAAATACTATAGTATAATTTGTAATACACGTATGAATGTAAAAGATTCTTCTTAGCGCTCCGGGGCTTTAAATTTTCTTTACACCTGTGCCGCCGTAATTAATAATTAGCTTGAGCGTCTTCATATTCAAACATTTTTTATTTTTTTTTTACTTTCACTGTGCGGGATATATCGACACGAAACAGGGATTTGCAAATCCCGCATTAAAAAGCAGTGCCTATATTAATTTTGATTCGAGGCACTGAGCTCGTCAATTAAACTATCCATTTTTATCTGCAATCGAAAGACACGGTACTGCTGATAGTCAAATCACCAGTACATTCTTCGCAACAATTTAGTCTCCTTCAATTGTAGCAACATTTGAATAGATTAGTCCGGACTTTTTTACTTCGATCTTTACAGAACCGTTGCTGATTTCGATAAATCCTTATGTTCCCAACACCGCGTCATACAGATAAGGAAAAAAATATCCATTTCTGAATAAAGCCCAGCCCTAATGGTGAACAGGTGTTTTTGAACTTTAAACAAAACTCGATTCGGAAAAAAACCGGTTTTTAATTTTTTTAATAAATTTATTCCACAATTATTATCATATTTTGTGGAATCATGGTCACATATGCGTACATCACATATCAGCAGTATTTAAACTGTTCAAATCGAAACTTCTAGGCACTGTATATTTTTCATTATGTGAAAACATGACTCTAAATGAAAACTCAGAAAAAACGCAAATTGGTCAATATTTAAAAAATTTAGATCAGCAAAGGATCTCCTTGGGCTTTTGTTTTTTTTTTATTATCGATTACAGACGTTCTACAGTTAAGGTTATTAGCGTTCCAGGTCCATCGACATTTTTTTATCGATCGATTTCTTCTTAAAATCAAGTTCGAGTGCGCTCGAATAAAAGAATCAAAGGCAATTGGCAATTGGCGAGAGATCACTAATTGCCGAATTTGTGGCATGGACTAGGTAAAAATATTGCTTATTACCTAACAGTTACGCATAATTACATTTTAATTCAAAACAATTTTATAACTAAGAAAATATAATTACAGAACACACTGAAGATGATACAAAACGTATCGAAACGTTAGTATTAAATGTAAGTTTAAAAAAATCTCAGTATTGCTTCATTTTCGATCCTTATGCCACGGAATTCCTTCCAAATACTCATCATTGCTTATTAACCCAATCGACAAATTTACAACAAAAACACAATTAATTATTGATTTAAAAGAAATTTATTATCTATACTAAAAATTAATGTTTTTTTGTTTATAAAAATTTGGGACCAAAGGTTGGAATCCACTGGAGAAAAATTGTCACGTGTAATGTGTCTCTATGAATAACCAATATATTAAACCTTTTAACGACGTTCTTAGTCCAAAAAAAAGACAAAAAAAAAACGACATTTTTCTGTGTTACGGCCGTTTTATGTAAATTTGATTATTTCATTCAATTTATTATCGAATTATTATAACCATTAGAATATAAATTTATCCTCCTAAAGGGCGTTTTACTTTTTTCCCAAACAAAAGAACAAATCAAATGAGTCAACAGGTTCTTAACATATTCACAAAGCTTGACGCAAAAAACAAAAACAGGAAGAGACAATCCTGTTTCTATTTTTTTGCCGAGAATTTGCAAATGAAATTGCAATCATAACTAAGTTGCGCCATTGTTGAAAAATGAAATGAAACAATGTTGTGCAATAGTTGTTTCTTACGCATGCGCATAAGTGACGCGTATAACAAGTACCTACAACAATACGTTCGTTAATTTTATTTACCGGTCAGGTGCTAAGTCATGATGATACTAATGGCTACAAGGACAAGCGTCAAAAACCTTGCTTATGCGGAATTCGAACAATGCTTCTTCCAACGTTATTAACGCTGTACACAACGACTAAATTATTTAAATGCTATGCGCGACCAATAAAAATTATGACGGATTTTCGTTCCCTTCGAATGTTCAATGCCGTTTCATTATAGATTACGAGAAAACAGACGTTGTTACGCTTTGAGAAAATAAATAGAGTGCCCGTCGGCAAAAATTTTATTGATACATACTCTCTCCAAACTTTGTATATGGCTTCATTAGGCCTAGTTTGACACCTATTTCCTCTATGACTTTTCTTGATTTTGGGGCGTTTTCCCTCTAAATTTCCCGAAAGATGTCGTTTTGACGACATGTAAAAATTTATAGATACTGTTTGTTTTTTTTAATTGGATAGCTTAAAAACTTCAACCAAAACGCTAAACTAATGTTCTCTGACAAATAACATGAACCATTTAAAATGTCTCACACCTCGAATATATCGAACATATTCGAGGTGTCAGACATTTTAAATGGTTCATGTTATTTGTCAGAGAACATTATTTTAGAGTTTTGGTTGAAGTTTTTAAGCTATTCAATTAAAAAAACAACAAACAGTATCTATAAATTTTTACATGTCGTCAAAACGATATCTTTCGGAAAATTTAGAGGGAAAACGCCCCAAAATCAAGAAAAGTCATAGAGGAAATAGGTGTCAGACTAGGCCTAATGAAGCCATATACAAAGTTTGGAGAGAGTATGTATCAATAAAATTTTTGCCGACGGGCACTCTGACTAAAACGACCAAGAAGTCTGTAACCAGATGACCCAATTCAAGCGTAGCGGTGGAACAATATCTGTCGTATGAACCAATATGGCGTTGGCAATTGGGTAACGCACACACGTACATGGCTTAACGTGTGTGCAGTGTCTGGTGAAGTTAAAGAACTAATGGCAAAAACGGGCGAAAAAGTTTTCCCAGTGTGCCAGAAACCGGTTCGTCTCGAAACACGGCAAGCAAGGTTTCCTGGTTACCAGCCTTCTTGATAACGACATACAAAAAAACAATTGAAATCTATACTGACAATTGAAAGGTTCTAAGAAACATCAAAACGCACGCACTGTTTTTTTGTTTCATCTGGTTAGGACTCTCGGAGATGATTAATAAAAAATACACTGCAATATTTGGTTAAAAGCAATTTTCAAAAAAAAACTGTTTTTTCGTATTATTGAACGAAATGATCTTTGCCGAAATATTTACGTCTTGGAGAATGGTTCATCAATAAATTCTAAAGATTCTGGAAAGTTCTAATAAAAAATAGATCTAAAAATTAATTATCGATTGAACAAAACGTCGTTACGAAATATCGTTGTTTTGTTTGATATATATGAAGAAAAAAGTTCATTGATCCACTGATGCCATCTATTTGCGTTGCAAAATGACTTGTTGGCAAGTGTGTTTAAATGGGTGAAAGATCAGTTAATCATTTTCAGATACATATATATATTTAGACGAATTTTCTTTCTGGGAATTTAAACGCTAAAAATAAACATTTCACACGCAGATGTTTTATAAAATCGTTACATATTTTATGGATCTCTAAAATTATCTTTGATGGGCCAAGCCGGTAAATTATTTCGTTTTTTATTAAAAATGCTCGCAATTTGACTGGTCAGTAGACCGCCGACCCTGTTCTAAGTCAAGGTGAAACAAACTTACGATTTATAAGCCGGGAAAACAGAAAAAAACCTTCAAAAATACGACGTTTTTTGAAAAGGAGACAACCGATTCCAAAACCGTTTAAAATATTAATTAAGATTGCGATATTATGAATGACGGAACTATCAGACAGATAAAAAATAGTTGGCAAAACCAAAAGTGCACATCCCGCAAGTTTTCCACTGTATGATAAAAAAATAACAATAAAAAAAATATTTTTAATAAATTTAAAAAGATTTAAAAATTTAAAGAAATAAATAATTAAAAATTGAAAAAATATTTTTTTTTTTAAGTTTGCAAAAATAAAAACAATTAAGAACTATACATAATATAATATATAATTAATATCAAGTGGAATAAAATAAAACAAAATAAAAAGAAAAAAATCAATGATTTCGTAAGGAATCGAACCCAGGACCTTGCCCTTGGGGATCCAACGGCATAACCATTACGCCACGGCGGCCTAATACGTCTAGTGGTGTTATCACGGTATAGAAGTGTAGCACTTGTTTTATGGATTACACTATATTTTCACAGCAATTATTATATTGTTTTTAAACTATTAGCTGTCAAAAATAATAAAAAATAAAACTGTTTATAAAAATTAAACTACTGAACACATTTTAGTGAATTTAAATAGGGTTCTGGTCTGATAGTAAACAAAGTGAATAAAATATAACCCAAGGCAATCCGACCAAAATTGCGATCTGTAGAGTCGTGACGTACGTACATACGTACAGACCAACCGACAACTGCTGTTTGTGATTTTCAATTACAATTTTAATAGTATTTATGAACTCGAATTGATTTAAAAATGGTTCTATTTTATAGATTAGAATCTCCTCTTTTCAAAAAGCTTCAATTTGAATGGATTTCGTGTGAAATTAACTTAGATATAACTTCTTATATGAACGAAAGTCAGCTCTGACGCACAAAGCGATAATAAAGCACATACCGCTAGTTTAGCGGTATGTGCAATGCGTAAAAACCTAAAAAACCGCAGACAATTACAGCGAAGTCAAAAACCCTTACGAAGCTCTATTACTATAAATTGTGTTTGTAACATTTAATTTGCGAGCCGGGTCGACGTGTAGGCACCATTGTCGGCAATTGAAAACGCCGGCCGGTCAACGCATATACTGTTATACATTATGTATATAAGCTGTACATAGCTCTCTATATATACTAGTTCACCAGGTCACTATATTATTATAGTTCAGTTCTATGTATTGTTTAAAATATTTCGCGTGTGTCGATAGATTATTTATTTTGTATATTGGAAGGCCGTTTGAATTATTATCTCTCTATAAATATATCGACTGTAACGAAAAACGATGTTCTCTAGACCACGACGGACTCTTTATTACTTCCTACAAAGATAACCTCCCACCGTCAAGTGTCAAAGGCATATATAATCGCACTAGCCGTTACCTGCGGCTTCGCAACCGATTGAGACGAAACACGGATGCATTGTCGTAGTTACTCATTTCTCGACGTAACAAAATTTCGAAATTGATGACATTCACGTGATCAACAAAGCTTGAAAATTATTTTTAGACTATTTACCTCTTTTCACTCTCTGAAGGGGGTTGAAACACGTGTTTATTTATATGCTGACAGGAGAAATCCTGCGCATTTTCGAATTGATCCAACTGTCTTATATGATTTCTCCATGCAAATTTTGAACCCCCGTTACACCCGTTCAGGGGTTGAATTTTCAAAAATCCGTTCTTAGCGGTTGCCTACGTCATAATAACTATCTGTGTGCCAAATTTCAGCCCAATCCGTCCAGTGGTTTGAGCTGTGCGTTGATAGATCAACCAGTCAGTCACGGTTTCCTTGTATATATTTAGAAGATATACACACGGTAGGGTAAAAAATAGTGTGGTCCCGATTCGAGTGTGTTAATTAGCACACATCGTGATGAAACATACATCGTTCTCTTCGTGGAAGTGTACAATATATGTTTCATCATATGCGTACGAATTAACACAGGTAAAATCGATTCAGGAGAAATCCATATACGAATTTCGACCACTATAGTATTTACAACAGTAGATTGCATATCAAAGGCGTAATGAAGACGATTTTGACGCGAGTCGAAAGTCCTGTATTTTTTTGGACGCGCACGTTATAAAATCAGTTCGACATTTCGTTTGCGGCGCAAAAGTTTGCGTTTTATCGGACACACGGTATGTGAAACCACAATAGCGTGACATAATGTTATTGTTTCGTGACACTTGAATATATAGGCTAATCAACTAAATACTGTCAAGTTATTGGTGTCAATACTGAAATTTTTGTACTTCGCAGTATTTATGTCAAAGTAATTTAATTGTACATATAATGCAGATTTGTTACGCAACCAAATTAAGATGATTATTATTTTCCAAACCAGAAATCGATCTTCACCGATATTATAAACGTGAAAATTTACATTTTTTTTTAAAACCACTATTCAGGTACTCTATATGATCCAGATTAGTACGCCCGGTATTTTTTTATCCCGGTCGATTCACTACTAGACTTGTTCCCGAGGGATTAGACGAAAATTTATTTTTTGTTTTCTAATTTAATCGCGTCTAAACAGGACAACCGATTTGAATGAAAATAAGCATAGAGTCTTTATAGGAGAAATATAAAGCTAGTTCTGACAATATAAAGTGATAAAGTCAAAACAATACAGAAAACAATAAATCAAAGACCTTTATGTAGGAGCGCCATCTGTTGACCGTTAAAGCAACACACGCTATACTAAACATTTTACGGCAACTGGAAGCGCTATCTTTTGGATGCTAAAGCAACACTCGCAAACCATTACTGCAACGCGTAGTACCTACATAAAAACGCATTCTTTCCACAAAATGTACTCCATTTAAAAATAACCGATTCCCATCGGAAAAGCGATAGCCAGTGTAGAATAAAGATGTAAGAACAAATAGTTTTTAAAAAGAAAACAAAGACTGTGTTGAAATTATTTGACCGCTTTTTCTATCAAGCGTGAAGTTAGGAGATTTTACTTTAGTGACAGTTTAGTAAAATGCTTGAATAAACACTTTCCTCTTGCGTCTTTAAAATGTTTTTACAACAATTAAAAATATTTCAACAAACGTTATACAATATGTACAGTTACCGACATAAATTGTTTAAAATCTGCTATAAACAAATCCGAAAACATCAACAGTTCAAACAAATTAAAAAAAAAATGTTGATATTGAAATTTTTATTAAGCTTGCCGTACGTATTTCTATTCAAATTATGCAATTTGTTCTTGAAGAATTGTATAAATAAAAAATGCATTATGTTAGTATTATTAAAAATGCATCTGTATTTACAGAAACAATTTTGTAACAATAATTGCACACGTATTCCAGGAACGAAGATTTCATTAAATCACAACATCAACTAAACAAAATCGACAATAACGCGAACGAAACGATCTGTCCGTAGATTTGCGCGCGGTAATGCCGCTTTTAAAAGCGTAGGCAGGTACAAAGTAAATCTACATACCGACTGACGTGTGTACCAAATTGCATCCTAATCGGTCTAGCTATTTTCGTGGAACGCCGCGCCCACACAAACATTCGGAGCGCTTTCAACGTTGCACGGTCATTAATTGGTAAAATTCCAGCCCGAAAAATTTTCAATGTCCGATCTCTGCCAGTTTTAATCTCCAGTCTAATAATTATTCAATATAACCTTAATTTTTTTCAATTTAGTTAAAGTTAAAATATCAATGAACACCTTGAAAAAAAGATGCAGTTTTTTTATGCCAATTCACTGACCAGACAATAGATGGGCGTACAGTGCACTTCTATAATTTAATGACCCTTTCTTGGAATCTAGTGTCAGAAATAATATGTCGATTGCGTAGATACGGGCTGTAGAGAGTAAAGTTGGCGTATTTGAAGAAAAAACTGAGGAAACTCTGGAGAAAGGGAATCTGTAGAAAAATCAGGGTTAAAGTCATTAGATTTGATTATGGTGATATGGGGAAGCGTTGGATAAAATCCTCTGTTAATGTACGTAATGTTTTTTTCTTGTTTCATAGCCTCCCCTTCTCCATGTTTCGCCATCTCAAAGGTTACGCAAATTTTCACATCCTCAGTATTCAAACCCGAAGCCCAATTAATGTTAAAGAAAAGTAACAAAAATCAACTCCTATGAACTCCTTAAGAGAAGAGATATAAGCAATGTTTAATTTTTACAGAGAAAGCCCGTTTTCAATAACTGGCCAACATCCTTACATTTATGGATCATTTATAACCAACAGTCAACTTTACCCTAAACGTCTGGGAGTTAAATTATAACCTTTAAGTCAGACGCCAAGTTAAAAATGTAGGTATAAACACAACTATGTGATTTTGTTGCAAAACAGATTGTTAAACTCAAATTGAACTGCCAAAAGAAGCAGTCTTTGATATTCACCGATTCATTGCAACTTGTCGAAGATGTCTTTTTCTTGGAAACTGCTAAAAGTTAAAAATATCGAGAGGGTGGTTCATCGAACCAACATAACTGCGGGTTTTTACAAACACGCTTGATTTATGGGTCTGACCTACCCTATATATAGTTTCTCAATGAAATACCATAGGAATTTGATAATTGAGTGGTTGTTCTATGGATTAGGAATCATATTTTTTTGCATTGACTACATCTGAACTCTGAATTGGAATTGACCTTGCATTAACTAACCCTCTTTTGACCAATAAAAGATAAGATCATGTATCAGAGGAAGAAAAAGCACATAACAAACGTTTCAATTGGTTACATCCGTTTGGAGAAATTACAGATTTGAATAAAAGAATTGTGATCAGTTTTATGCCAAGAAAAGAATGCATCAGTTTGCTTTTTTTTTTGTAGTACACTATTAAATTTCAAGGACAAAAATATGTAATTCCGTCACATCCGATCGGTTCTGAGGAATCAGCGAGTTTTTTTTTACAGAAAAGGTTAAAGCACGGTTTATATAACGCCTCGAGCCATTTCCATATAAAAATGTTGTAGTTAGCCATCACTCTATTAAACAAAAGACGGAGCAAACAAAAGAACATCATCACCCATCGAATATCGTATTTTGCGTTGCGTGCAGCAACGGAATTTTATATTACCTATCAATTGGTTGGACAAGTGCATTATTTTCTTGTTCAAAACCGACATTTATCGGTCAAACGATTTGTTACAAATTTCTTGAATATAGTGAAATCAATTATATTAAAAAAATCAGTTGATTAATTAACGAGCTTACAATAATAATTACCCACGTCAAAATCTACTAATATGTCAATAGGTTAAAAAAATACATACTATTTTAATAATGCATTTATAGCGTAATTAAATATTCCATATACAGGCCGAAACAGAAACAAAAACTACGAGTATATAGAAAGCCCTTTGCATATTATCTCGGTTATTCTTGGTTATTTTGACGTGATAACGTCTTATAAATTGATGAATCACCAATCTTATAAATTGATAAAACACCGGCTGCATGTTCGAAAAAGTGTAACGTAACGTTCCTAACGTTCCTAGCGTTCCTAACGCGTAACGTTCCGCCTGACCGTGTGCGTGCTTTTTGCTAATTTCTCGCTCAATTTAAATCAGATCGGTTTGAAACCAGTCTTAAACGAAAGAGGAGAACATTTTACATAGATTTCGTATAACAGAATTTGCCTAAACAGTTTTTTTATACAAATTTATATAGAAAAATATTTTATACAAATTTATATAGAAAAATAGCTGTATAAATGCAATGTTGTGTAATGCATGGCGCGACGCGGTCGGTTGTCTTTGTTTGCCGTACATGGAAATTAGAAGCAAACGTATGTCTTGTCTTGACATGAAAACAGCTGCATTTCTAATGTTTAATTCAATTTTTTGACATTAGTATATTGTGAAATGCAAAGCCTTCTAAGTTAAGTATTGGAATAACTAATTATTATTAGAACATAATACTTTGTAAGTTGCAAATGTCACTTTTGACATTTCTTATCATTCCGACACCAAGGGTAAGCGGATTGAAACCAAATTTTGGGAGGTTTAGGTTATGTATTACGGAATACGTTATCACGTAAAACTATCGTCCGTAAACCGACTTTACAGACAACCAATTTTTTTATCAAAGCTCTCGACCTTAGAAAGGAGCAAACTAAGATTTGTTACCCCGTTAAAACTGTTGATAGGGTGGTCGCACGGCGGATCTACACACGGACTAATAGGGCCGAAGCTCTAGGCCCACCAAAATTGAATTATTACTATAAATTTTTAATACTTTTCTATTGACATGAACATTTTTTGGATGGATTTTGATAATTCTTGGGTGAATATTGACAAGTTATTGGGTATGATTTGTGTGATCAGGTCGCCAAGTTTCAACTTCGATTTTGATATTATTCTAAAATTTTAAACCCTAATTTAAAATTTCTTAATCTAACAAACAATTTCAGTAAGCAAATCTTTAATTAACGTTTGATTAGAACTCTTCAATAAATAAAATCATCGACCAATTAATAATAAATATTAATTATTTTTATATTTTTTAGAGCAGTTCTGAAGAAGTTCCAAATCCGGATCGAAACGTTAATGTATTAATTATATATTTTTTTTGTTAATACATTGTCTGAAAAATTGGTCGATAATTTTATTTATAGAAGAATTTCAATAAGCCCTAGGCCCCAGAAAATCTAGATCCGCCCCTGGGTGTTCGTAAAAAGTATCAACTTACAATTTACAGCTTCCAACGAATTTACAGTGAGTAAGCAATAGAGTCGATATAATATTATGGCGGGCTTTCAGGTTCGGCTTGATTCAATAACGATTCTCTGAAATATTTCATATATAATTCCCATACCATACGTCATCCAGCATCCGCTGTTCTGAGTAGGCGGACACTATTTGACCTTGATCCTTTAAAAAACAGTCTGATATTTTCTGTGCTGATATTAAACTATGTATAGCGTATGTTAATATAGGTCGTACATAAAACAGTTTTATGATCATCATACGTTGCGAGTTATTAAACCAATGTAAAAAGTTTAATTCACTTAAGATCCATAAAAACAATAAAAAAAATAAGTAGTCAAGTCTCGTACACATCGTTTTTAAACTAAAGACGCATCTCTATCTGTACTTATATATAAAGCTGAAGAGTTTGTTTGTTTGGTTGAACGCGCTAATCTCAGGAAATACTGTTTCGAATTGATTTTTTTTTTGTTAAATAGCCCATTAATCGAGGAAGGCTATAGGCTATATAATATCACGCTACGACCAATAGGAGCGGAGCATCAATGAAAAATGTTGCAAGATGTCGGCAAGTAACTTGTACTTTGCTCAAAATCTTTTAATTTTAACTGCCCCTCTACGACTTCTACATCTAAATAATTAAAGACATTTTCTTTCGACAATTGGTGGGTAATTTTTTTATGAAACTGTCTATATAAAAATGCATACGTCTAGACAGACCAATGACCACCTTAAAACAATTGTCGAATAATTTACAACTTTTCTGATCGATATTCATGTATGGAATCACGTTTAAAAACGGCATTAAATAATCAATTGACATGAAAAATATAGTAACCGCGTTTATTAATTAACTAATAATTATATCCCTAATTAATAATTATTTATACCGCGAATCGATCTAATAATGTTCTATCATGTAAAAGTTTAAAAAACAATCTATCATCTTAAATATCACGAGCCAAAATTATGCCTTGGAGCAACCGAATCAAATAATTTTTTTAAACTCGCGACAATAAAAATCATTAAAAGTAAATCTTAACATTCAATGAAGACAAATTATGCGGGGCGTGGCTCTTTTAATTTAAAAAAAAACACACACACAGGTATGCGTTTATGTAACCGCGAATACTTAACCCTATAGATTGTGTGCAATGTTGCGAGCGCACTAACCGACAAATTAATGCTCATTTGTTCTGCCGGTCGAAAATTAAAAATTTCTCTCTATATGCATTTCGTACGGTTGTGTGAGATTATCGAAAAAATATTTTCTATCCTCTTTCGATGGTAAATAGAGATTAATTTAACAAAGTTTGGGTTTGGGGTCTCGGAGTACATAGCCATATGTCGTCTTTATCAATTTGAATATTGCATCTAGCTAAGGAGCTAGAGCAGGGGTCGGCAACCTTTTGAGACGGAAGAGCCAAAAATTACAATTTACAAAATTTCCCATTTTATAAAGAGCCACTAAACATTTTCGTTTCAGTATTATAGTATTTGCTTATATAGGTATTATAATAAGTATATATCCGAGGACGACACGTCGCGACGAGGTCGGTGCGGGTGAGACGCGAGTGGAAATGACTGAGAGATAGACACGGGTACTCAATCATGGATCGATTGGACGATTTTTAAGGGTTTATATATAATAAAATAATTTATTTTTTTGCGTATGGAACTGGAGAGCCGCAACTTTACAGCAAAAGAGCCGCAGGTTGCCGATCACTGAGCTATAGGGTATGGCAGACATACAAAAGATACGAAACTCGAATATTTTGTGATGGTCAACGAAAAATAGACTACTAAGTGTCAGGCGCAGCCATTGAAGGGTTAATTTAAAGTACAATGTTAAATAAAAATTAATAATTCTACAACACACTCCATTTCAAGAATGTAAAACGCATAAATTAAATAACTCTATACACAATCGGAAAAGAATTTGATATTTTAAAACAAGTACAACGCAATAAAAAAACTTATTAATTATCAATCAACTGTTTCTTATTCATACGAAAGTAACCGGCCTTGTATGAAAAAAAAAACTGTCTAGCCGTTTAAACTTTAAGAGAAATTATTCCGCAAAAAAATAACGCACCGAGCAAACGTAATGATTTATTTTCTACTAGATTTCATCCGCGGCTTCGCTCGAGAGATATTGTGTGGATTGAAAACGCTCGACAACTGAGCTAGGAGTATGTATTACTTGCGAAGATGGTGGGTTCTGAATCAGCTTCTACAATTATTTAGTTCAAGTTTTTTTTAACTCCCTTTGATTACGCAATACTGTTCTAAGGCTTTCTGACAATTATTTAAGTTCGATCAAAATCGACACAACAGTTTTTAAGTCAACAATTTAGAAAATGGCTAATTAAATGTTGAAAAACATATACGTTAATATAACATTTGAACGTTTGTTGTACATTCGTTTGGTATATAAATTCAGCGTAGATGACTCAGTATTTACACTGAAAAGCGTAAGTCAGGTATAAAATCCATAGATATAACAAACGCAATAGTGTCAAAAGTGTCAACACTTTTTACACCGGAGCACGATACCGAACACACCCAATGTGGTGTAACTGGATCCACAGCACCAAATTGTGGAATTACGAGTCGATTTGTTTAGATAAAATGTCATAAAAATTGATCATTTGATAGTATAATCAGGCTCAGGCTCAGATATCCAACGACAAATTCACAAGTCGACCGTGAGAACATAAAAAAATGATAATGTCAAAGAAAACCTATTATATTGTCAATGTGAAAAAAAAAACAACAAGCGACCTTCGAAAAATAAGACAAATCACGTAAATGAGATTAATTTATGTGTCTGAATCAAATATCGGATATTAAATGTGAGTCCGAACTAATAAATTTAAATAAGTAAAGGAAAAAAACACTACAAATACCGCTAGGCGATTATTCAAATTCACTTAGTCAACTGCATTCCGTGTATATTTAAATAGTTCAAAAAATGGGTGGGTCCACTTGTTTTTTAACCAATAAATGTCATGCTCAGAACAATTAGAGTATGATCTATGCACATGGCAAATCCGCGGACATCGTGACGCGGTATGTAAATTTTTTATCAGTAAAATGTCTTCTCGGTTAGGTGTCCGACAAGACCGCGGAAATTTTCAAAAGCGAAATTACAAAAAAGGTGTCGTTACAATTTTTTTTATTTATCAAGGAAACAATTCAGACGGGATATAAATCGAATTTTCGTTTAATTTTAAAACAAATTTCACGGATCAATGCACATCTGCAGCACAAATGGTATAGATTTTCGCAAATCTGCACAAATTTTTTGAAAGGAATATGCAGGAAAAGAAACTACGTAGGCAGCGAGAGCTATTGTTGAAATTGTCCTTTTGTTAATCGGTGAACCGTTCAAAGCAGATGTTCACTCAAAAATAAAATATATAGGTTTAATTTCTTCTACTTGTATTTTTAAGAAATGTTTATTGTGTTATTTCGATTCTTAAAGCATTGCAGTATATCCATGCACAATGCACTTTTATAATTTTTGTTGTAAAAATCATCTTCCAAATAGTTTTTAACGAGCAGTATGCAAAAGCACGAACAAGATTTTAATTTTAAAGACTACAGCAAATTAGGTCTGGAGTTACCATGTTTTTAAATTATAATATTAGATGTGTTTGGTATTTTAGTGGTGTAGATAACGCAAAAGTGTCAATACATCTTACACTGGCACTGCAAACGCACCTTTCAGAAGTCAATGCACTGAACTTCCCAGATTGAAAGCTGCGAATCAGACTTGCGACAGATTAACAGTTCGCGCAAAAAACCCGACATCTAGGTCAATCGTAAGCTTGATGCGCCGGTTGAAACGGTAACTCTGTGATATATAAAATGTTGTTCAAGGATGAAAAAAGCCAACAAAACAATTATATTGAACAACGAATCCCGTTTTTCAACTCTCCGCAAGTCGCTTCGAACAATTAAAAATTATTAATAATACTGGTTTACGGTTAGGTTTGCGGCTTTATGTGTCGTTAAAGTCTCTTAAGACAAGCCTTAAGGCAACACGTCACCTTTGAAGGTAAACCGAGCATTATAACACCTTATGAATTAAATACAATAAAAATTCCATAACCTAAATCTATCGGCAGATAAAAATTGTATCATTTCTTGATACAATATCTTTAAATATCAGTGAAAGAAATAAAAAAATGATCATGAACACTAATTTATCACCTTTTACTTAATTTAATATTCAGGTTAAAATCAACATAACAGTACAAAACTAAACAAAGGCCGTTCACTTTCAAAATGTGCATAGTTCTTTATCAAATCCTAGCATCATCAATATTATGCGATACAGCGCAAAATCTACGGGATAACACCACCAAGTCCAAATGCAATGTTAAATTATTATATTTGATCTCGCACCATATTTAAGTATTTTTGGAAATTTAATGTCCCATTAATAAAAAAGTCCGATTATGTTGTAATCATTTGAATATTTTCTTCGGTAGTATACACATTCATTTTGCAAAAGAATATTATCTGTCAATTTGAAAAACAAAATTTCAAGGCTCACTCTGATCCAGTCATTTTTTCCTAATGTTAATTTCCCTATGTGCACCTTACGTCTTTACATACTGTATATAATAAGTTCTAGAGGCTGCAGTTTTCCCATCTCGGCTATACTCAAGTTTCGCGTTTTCAGACGTTAAATATTTAACGGTTTAATAAAGCGTTAAAGGTTTTGCACGTTGAACAGCGAATATCAAAGGTGAATTCGTGTTCTTTAGTGGGTTAAATGCCGCTACTCCACATTGAAAGTGAGGCCACTTCCTGAATGAAACAGTATAGGTACTACCAACCGCACGATATAACCATTGCAGTAATGCCAACACAAATGGACAGTAGTATGTTATACAGAAGCGATCTCATTTAATGATAATTTATTTTGATTGATATATTTGGGTCATATTGGATGCTTTTATCGCGTCTCGGCTGTAACAAAACTCGCTTCAACAAATATTATGAAAACACAGATAAAATCATTTAACATCGCTAACAGAAACTGAGCATCCGGCCAATTAAAGCAGCTCTTTTGCGTCCTCTCGGGATCTCAAATATTTAGAGGCCTCTAAGTTTTAGGTGCCAAGCGTTCATCAGGGTTGTTCATGATCTACTTACAATGGGTTCTTGCAGACCTGAGTGTAACAGTAAAAAATTAGATACTTCTGAGGTTTACACGCGTTATTTCAGACAAGAAAAAATAGGAATAAAAAGTCACTATTTACGCATCTCGGATGATATAATTCATTGCCTAATAGTAAATAAAAATACACGGGGCACGTTTTCTTGTATTTAAAACAATACACTTCTTACGAAACACGACAAACATTGAAAAAAGTAAAGTATATGAACGACTTTAATAATAAAGCAAAACCAAAAGTTTAGCAATTTGATGTATGCATTATAAATAATTAAATGTTGAAAACTTTGCACGAATTTAGCAGTTTAATTTATATGCTGGTCAGATCATTAAAAGTTTGCAAGCCCCTGTTTTGCCAGCATTAATGAGTACATATAAAAACAGAAGTGACTAACTTTCTTTCTCCGGGTCAACTATTTGAAGAGTCAACTGACCAAAATAAAAAATAATATACTCATTTGGTTTCCAATCGTTTTTAGGCGCGTAGAGTTTGTAATTCGCTTTGCGACTTATTATAGCATATACCACTTCTGCACATGTGCCGATTTCACCCAAAAACAATAATGCTCTTCATATTTGCATATCAAACATCGTTCCAAAATTTGGTTACAATCCGCTCATCCGTTTGACCTGTATCGTGCAGTTCACAGACAGACCAGACGCACGTTTTTTGGATTTGCGGGACGTCAAAACAAAAAAAAATTGTAAATTTTTGGTTCCTACTTGTGGTGTTGAATATATAAGTACCTACTAATGTTTTTGTTATAAGACGGATCTGCAACCCGAAGTCTAGTAAGTTGATCGCGCCTATAAATGAGTCTAGACTAGAATTATGAGGTGGTTTTAAAAGATATTATACGAATCTAAATCTAGTTTAAAATATAATATGCTGTGTATGAGTTATGCGAGAAATTAATAAGACAAGTACGAAAGAAAAAAAAAAACAAGAAAAAATAAACTAAACCACCTACTTGAAAGAAAGTTAGCCCGGCGGCTATTTAACAACTTACTATAGTTTAAATAACTACACCTGTTCGGAGTCGATCTGCGAGACAATTTTTTAAATGTCAAACGTCGTTCAAGCCCGAAATTTATCAAATATCATATTTAAATGTCAACTTATCAAAACTGTTGCAGATATATATTATCGTTCGATTGCGATTAGCCGTCTCGATCGAGTGGTTTATGCACAAAAAAAACAAAATGAAGTTAGCGCATTGTTGCGAAATACTGCAAATTGATGTAAGCTGCAGTAATTAGATAACTTATATTGTTTATGCACAACACAGTTAAAAAGCAACGGTACTAACTCTACTAATATCACAGTCTACCATTGTGTTTCTTGCAGTAGGTGTAAAAATGTGAGTGTGTACTTTCAATTGTTTTTAACGAAACATGAGAAGATCGCAACAGCGACTGTCTACTGTCTAGACTATTTTATAATGTGTACACACAGAGCGGTATTCTTGCTTACATCCTAGACATTAAAAATTAGAATGTATTCAACCGAATAATAAAGTCAAATATTATAATTGTTTAATGTTTTGTGTCCACGGAGAACGTTACGTGACAGGATTGTGAACGAACCACAACAAACGAAATTAATTTAGGATTTCTATGCATTCAAATATTTCTATGCCTGTATTAGAGGCACGGTAACATTTACTATGGGAAAACTAATTATTTTTGGAATGCGAAAATATATTACGCAATATCAACAACAACAATCAACCAGAAATTTTTAATAATCGCACACCTTTACTGTTGTTAATTAACGTTTTCCCCGCCATTTTATAGTTTGTAAAGTTTTGCATTTCAATGCACGGGCGGAGAAATGACAAGAAACCGGACTACCGCGTTCATTTGGGAATTACTTCCACGTTTCCACGACTGTTCCACAGCCAGACTCGTGTATTTTCAATACCATTTATTTTCAACTGTTTTTCCTCGCGTATTTTCACACGAAACGTCTTCTCTTGTCTAGCCAATGGAAAAATACGTCTAACCTCAAATTAATAAAAGGTTTTTATCTGATTGGTCTATGGCTGCCACGAAGTGAGGATGAAGAAGACTCACGAAATTTTCAATTTGATTTTTCGTTTAATAATTTTAATTTGAAATTATGACTTACGTCCAAATAAAAATCATGAAAATTAAATGGGCGATGCACTTTCTCCAATTCCGAGTCCAACGAATCAGATTCGGTATTAATCGGTCGTATTGCGAACGAGGAATGCCAATTTGGAACGGCGACGGTGCAGACTAGACCTTTTAGAAGCCATCTTGTACGTGGAAAACGCCGTAAAAAGCGCGCGGGATTCAAAAATATTAATTATTTTATAATATGATTAAAACGACAAAACTCACAGTAAACAGTGATATTTCGCTCCAAAACCTATTTTTATACTGAAACGTTTCAAAAATTACAAAATTGAGCATAAATATAATGTAAAAGCTTAGAACATTTTACATTGTCAATTTGGCATCAAGATTGACAAGCATTGATGCCAATCTGACAATGTAAAATGTTCTAAGCTTTTATATTATATTTATGCTCAGTTTTGTAATTTTTGAAACGTTTCAATATAAAAATAATAGGTTTTGGAGCGATATCACTGTTTACAGCGAGTTTTATTGTTTTTCCATTAACATCATATTA
Source organism: Xanthostigma xanthostigma (assembly GCA_963575645.1). Lineage (NCBI taxonomy): Eukaryota > Metazoa > Arthropoda > Insecta > Raphidioptera > Raphidiidae > Xanthostigma > Xanthostigma xanthostigma. The sequence goes on from OY754474.1 coordinate 19,158,565, forward strand.
TAGAATATTTTGAATCCCGCGCGCTTTTTACGGCGCTTTCCACGTACAAAATGGCTTCCGTATGGCTTCTAATTGAAACCATTCCGCACAATGCTCAAGGATAGGCATCCGCTATCTATTAATATATATATCTATGAGCATGTCGCGAAATAACCGTCCTTTATAGGTCATTTGTTTTTGCTTTAATGACTGTGAAAATTGCAGCACAGTGGAGATGAAGCCGTTATCATTGCACCGGACGATAATATGACTCACGCCATAACGACTCTCCATCAGCATAATATAATAATATAGCGTATGCAAATTTAATTACTCCAAATTCAGAATAAATTGTCTTCAATTATTTAAATTAAAAGAAAAAATTGCCGTCGTTGATTTTAATTAACAAAGACACTGTTTTCTAAATTAAAAATGATATCATTACAAAAACAAAAAAAAATTTAAAGGCCGGCTTGTCTGCGCGTGCGTGAATCTCGCGGCTTGAAACGTGAGTTAGTTGAAAAAATAGCCGCGTCGACTTCTCGCAAATACTAATAAAGTACAAATGCTAATATATTGTCAAGGTCGCGTAAGCGGGCGCGAATTGACCGAAACAAATACAGCGCGCTTCTAATTTTTCCTTTGTCGTCGTGGCAGCGAGAAAAAGCGCGCGAGAACCTACTTTGTTGTGTGTGTGCGTTAGACAGTCAACTGTCTGCGGCGGGGAGCGGCACATTAGAATGCGCGTGCGTCGATTAACAAAATACGCGGGAAATGAACTTTAAAGAGTCAAGGTAGGCCGTGACAAACAAGGCACGCTATTAAAAACGAACGTCGGCGGCGGCGGGAAGCGCGCGGGCAGGAAACGCTCAACAAACTGGCGGGAATTGCGGACAGACAGAGACGCGGCGCGGTCGTACTTCTCTCTACAATAATGCACGCAGCTACTGCTAGTCTTACTTAAAAGTTAGCAGTGCCGTCTCTTTACTGTAACGATCATTTAGTAGCCAGTGTCTTTTAAGAGTATTCGTCCCTGCAAACACTCCCTGCACCCTTCTTCTCAAATCTTTTCCCCTCGCCTAAAAACGGTTCGCGCTCTCCCGACGCTATTTTTAAAGCTAGTGGGTTCTAGTAAACGCCAAATGAAAGACAAAGAATCAGACTACAGATCTTTCAGGCGAATTTTTTGGAAAAAAAATCCTGAAAAAACTTACAACCTTTTGAAAAAAATAATAAGTTACGTAATATTTCACACGTAGGCGAAACTGTTTTTAAAAAAATTCGCCTGAAGGATCTGTAGTCTGATTCTTTGTCTTTCATTTGGCGTTTACCAGAAACCTCCAGCTTTAAAAATAGCGTCGGGAAAGCGCGAACCGTTTTTAGGCGAGGGGAAAAGATTTGAGATGAAGGGTGCAGGGGGTGTTTGCAGGGACGAATACTCTTAAAGTAGGACAAAACAACTCATTAGATTTTACTACATGTTCCCACTTAGAAAATGCTGGCTTCAAAGTCCCACACAAAAATAAACACTAACCAAATATTATATAAACACATATTCATTAATAATAAAAGTATATACAAGAGGCGCATTTTAGAATAATAAAGATTTGCATTCTTCCGCTAGTAATACAACAATTACTATAATAACAATAATCTAAATATTGCGTCGAACACTATTTACATAAATATAGCGCCTATAAAATATATAAACAAATATTTCACTCGATTTTTTGTCACGCGTGTTTTGAAAACCTATTCCAAGTTATTTTACGATTGAAATAACGCCAGATTTTCGCAAAAAAAATATGAAAATACTATAAGCCACGAGGCGCCTTGGACACTTTGCCAAAAACGTGCCGAAATTATGTGTAGACACTGCGTAGAAATGCACCGGGAAGCCTTGACTTAATAAAAATAAGTTTTGAAATGTTCGAAGTGAACAATCGGTATAGTTTGCCAGACATCCACAAATAGGAACTCCGTTTTTGGGATTGATGGACGTTAATTAATTTATCAGTCATAAAAAAAATATAAAAACCGACATGAAAATGTTTTACCGCTTCAAAACCAATAAAAACATTGTTATCCATTTTTATCAGCTCTGCGCAGTAATGTTTTTTCTACCCTGCGCATATTATGCAAAAGTGGATCAATGTTACCACAATTCCAAAGCAAAACAGGGGTAAATAATACATTAAAAAAAAACTGATAGAGGCGTAGGAGATATTTGTACCTTCGATAAAAACAGAAGCGATCGTCTACTTCTTTTGTTTAAAGAGGACATCAAGTATAAAGCAGGTAACTGGAGAAATATAGTTATTAAGTCAAGTTCATAAGCCGAAACTAATTGAAAAGCACAGACTAATTAAAATAATGCCGGTAATTACTGGACGTTACAAAACAAGTCAGTGTATTTCCTCGCAGTTAATTCCGCAGTCTAGAAGGAAACTATTGGAGATCGCTGTGTATTTGATTTCGTATCGTTTTCTGGCATACAGTTTGTAAACACGTAAGGTGGACATAGGGAAAAAATGACTGGATCAGAGTGAGCCTTGAAATCTTGTTTTTCAATTTGACAGATAATATTCTTTTGCAAAATGAATGTGTACATACTACCGAAGAAAATATTCAAATGACTACAACATAATCGGACTTTTTTTAGTAATGGGACATTAAATTCCCAAAAATACTTAAATATGATGCGAGATCAAATATCTCCGCCTATTCGTGTTGAACCTAGACATTGGGTCACTGATTTACCAGCGCGTACGTCATACCAGTCAGACAATTTTTTAATGAAATGTTTCCAAACAGATGGAGTTGTTTTTTTGTTTTACTTTTATACAAAAAAATTAAAAAAATGATTTATAAGAGCTTTTTATTATTAAAAAAGCCAAGTAAAATAAAAATAAAATATAAATCCTCAAGATCACCACGATAATTCAATAGAAATAACAATTAATGCAGTCATGGCTAACTCCGACCCAAGTATTTTTTTCCCCAATGCTAATTTCTCTATGTGCACCTTACGCGTTTACATACTGTACAGCAGTTAGCAAACTATCAGGTAAAATACTGTGTATCGACATTTAAGAAAAATAAACAAGCTGGGTAATTAAATTTAGACGATAGAAACCAGGATTTAAATGCCCCGATTTTAATAAAGATAAATATAATTAAAATTACGTAATCATTTTGTAATAAATTCGACCTCTTTTTAAAGAAAGCAGGTAGTGTACGATTTGATGGGCGTTGAATAAAAATAGAACATACAAAAAAACATGCATAAATCATGTTGTCGTCTTTGTTTAGCGGTTGCTTCAGTTATAAAACATACACGTTTTTCGTATAAATCAGGTTAAAAATAAACATTTAATCTACGAAATACAAACATTGGGGTGTATGCATTTCCAGGTAAAAATTAAGTATCGTTATTCAAATATTGTTGTCGATAAATTATGAATTCAACACTTTTACCAACTTTAATAAAATTATAAAGAAATTATTTTGAAATTCTGTTCTAAAATTAGACCGTGAGAAATTTCAGTTGTAACAAAATAATAGGTTATAAAAAAATATATTCAAACACGCAAGTTCTGGCCGAAAACGTTAGAATTAAATATTAGAATTGAAATAGAAATTCACGTCAACGATGCATTGTTCAACTGTCATTAAAAAACAAGGAAACTTATGCGCAACTTTTGAAATAAAAAAAAACAAAACAAAACAAACCAAACAGATTCTCAAAGTTAAACTTTCCGCGAGGATATGAAAAATAATAAAAATTATACTTTTGAAAATAACAAGGACATTCCATCACGCATTGAAAATTATGCTAAATAAAATTGCAAATAACGGTTAAACGACCGCCTTGACCCAAAATGCGATTTTATATAAAAATTGTCATTAGATTCGAAATTATCATTTCCTGTATCGCAATTACACCGTAATTATGTAACAGAATGAAGAGAAAACGCTAAAAATGGCGAATATTTATAATTCCAGTTATAATAACATAATTATAAACAACTGATCAAAAACAATAAATTATTGAAGTACTAGTTAAATATCCGCAAACATTTAAATCTTTATTTGTCAACGCTAATGTATGGAACTGCCGAACCGATTTGAATTTGGATAAACCGCGAGCTAAAATCGATTTCAGAGGTAAATCGGTGTACGTGCGGCCAAAACCAAAATTTAGGCGAGTCTGGGTCGAAAATTGTGTTTATGACGATTTGAGGCGAAGTTGTAGCAGTATTGCGTAAGTGGAAGAAATTAAAGCAAAAATACAAAATGAGTCATAATAACTGAAAAACAAAAGGGGGTGAGAGTGAGTCATACAAATCAAAATTACGTCAAATGATTCATAAAACAAAGACATTTAAAGAAATCAATGAAATATTTAGTACGTCGATTTGGATTTTCATTGGCGCGCTTTATTCTGAATATTCTCTCGCGACTCGCGTTATTTTAGAATCATCTGCTAAAAAAATAATTTCTCAGTAAGATACTGTCTATAGGGCGTATTTAATGTTACGCAACACCAACAGGTAAATTCAAATTAAAAATCTAAGTCAGTTGAGGAAAAATATTAATTAACTACCTAACACTAAAAAAAAGCTTTTGTTCCTCAATTTTTGAGGTACACTGATTTTGTCCTTTAAATGATTAGATTTAATTAAAAACGTCTAAATTTAACAAAAACGAATTATCAGAATCCGTGATAAAATATAGCATAAAACCTCAAAAACCGCGATAAACAAAGAAGCGGAAGGGCTCTAACCATATTGATTGCTGACAGTTGCACTTGGAACCATAAAACTACACTAATTTGTGATAAAAAATAATCTTAGAATTGATATTTCGTCGTCCGTTAGTAAATTAAGATTATATAGTAACAAACGGATAAATATTTTAAATATGACTTTCCGGGAAAATAGATTCGAAATATTTTTACGGCAACGTCCAAAAGATCTCGGGGGGAAAGCAAAATATCGTGTTTTACGAAACTAATTCTGCATATTTACATGTTTGTATATAAATGAGAACGGAAGCGAAATTCGCCGAAACGGTATACTTTTGGTTACCAATCATAAAAATGCGTATTTTGGAAGTTTATACAGGAAAATATTAATACTTACTTAAGATTTGGTTGCAAAACAATTTTAAATGACCGTTAAGAATTACGATCTAGTGAAAGTGTCAATTTGATTTTCACTCCGTTGTTAAAAAACGACAATAAATTGAAGATATGAACTGATTAATCCGAAGTAAATAAATGTTTTCCTGTATATAGATTCGAAGCAATAAATAATAATAAAAAAAAAATGAACTGACCTGAGTCTGAGGGTGTATCGACGCCGAAATTGTTGAATCGTCCGGCGTGTTCGCGTGTAGCATAGTATGAGTGATCATTTTCGGTGGTGGTTAATATAACCGAATTGGTTATGGCCGTTGTATCGTCAACGCGTTCAGTTTTAATATCATAACCGAAATAGCAATCCGACATGTCTGAATTAACTGAGTTGCTCTCGTTGTCAACTTCAAACTTCATGCAATTCAATATTTTCGCTGGATCGAAGGCGCAATCGTCGCTCATATCATCGCCGCTACTATTCAAAGTGTAATCGCTTTCTGATTCGAGTTTTTCGATAATGTCCATGGCATTATCTTTGTCGTTCTGAATGAAATCTATCAATTCCTGGAGGTTTTTCTCGTCGAAAGCTTCGTCGCCCGTCAACGACTTGGGCGTTTCGGGTCGGATCTGGTGGGCCCATAATTCGATGAAGCCCTCGTCGGCGAAACTGTTGTTCGGCGATATTCTGATCGCGGCGTTGCATGTGTAATTGAAATCTTGCGGTTTGAGTAAGCTGCGACTCGAAGTTGGCTGTATTGTTCTGCGCGCCGTTGCGTGGCAGTTTGTGTTATATCTCTTGGCTTGGGGGTGTTCGTTGCATTGGCCTGTCCACATGCAATCGTGTTTGATGGCGTCGCTCGGCTTCACGCCGCCCATTGTCATCGAAAGTTGCATGGCGCTAAGATCTAATGAGTCGTCGTTACTGTCAATTATACTGACGAAATCGTCTTCGGTTTCGTCTAAGCCTACTGGCGAATGCACGGGCGTTAATATTGCGTCCAATGAAAATTTGTTCCAAGCGCAGTCGAAAGGTGTTTTTCTTTTAGCAACGATGATACGGTCATCGAATAATATCTGATCACTAGTAACGGTTTTTTGCATTGTAGGCCTTGATGAAGCTTTAAATGTCAGCTTTTTACAGCTACGCCGGCGTTTATGCGTCAATTACCACCCTGAAAATCAAAAGTCACATAAGACTTCAAATTCGAAAGGATATAGGTAGAGTGTAAAGATTCGGAAATGCTTTCCATAATTTTCTACAACTCTTCAAAATGAGATTAATTTAATCACAGATGAGATGATGATAGCAGTCCTTAAAAATCATGATTTATTCTGATATTGATATCGAAAACTAATCTTAAGAATTATTATTTATGTAGTAATTAATCCTATGCCAAGTTGGGTAGGTTTATTTTATTTTGTACCTCGTTTGTAACTATTATTGGAATAAATTATTATTATTAAAATGATTCCCCGCGGAATAGACAAATTTATCTATTGAAAATGCGACGACTTCTGACAAGAAACCAATGCACCGGAGACCTTTTTAAGTTATCTTTCCAGCGCGTATCGAGTTACTTCGGAGCTGTCAATCCCCTACAGTGATAACGCGACTACGACAGCTGTTTCCTGGTCGAGAAGAAGCGGGCAAAGGAATAATAATATCTATTCTCAGAGTTGGTGGTATTTACAGACCGAATTACTTTTTAAAGAAACGATGCAGTCTCCTCTGAGACGTAGTGCAGCTGTTCCAGTTAAATGCATCTATAGACTACGCCCACTGAGATAACTTTTTTTTGTAAAAAATGTTACAGGTATATTAAAATTAATAAAAAGATGATACACACAAAAAATACTACATACATTGTCGGCGTACTAAATAAATGAAACAAGAATTTTATGGGAAAATTACAGCCCCAAAACTAAAAGTATGTTATTAATTTTTCATTAATTTGTTTGATTCTTTCAAATATCACCAATCGTGTAATTAGATAATAATTAATAATTTAATACTAATTAATTTTTATATTTTTTGAAGAAGATCCAAAGCCGGATCGAAACGTCATCGTATGTTGTATTGATTTGTTATTTTTTGTCAATATATTGGTCTGAGAAAAATTGGTCGACAATTTTATTTATTTGATGAGTTTTATTCAGACGTTAATCAAAGATTTTAATTTATGACAATTTACATTTTGAAATGTTTAGAAATTAGAAAGATAGAAATTTTAATTCCAAGTTATTTACTTACATTTTTTGTAAATAATATAAGGCATACACGCGAACAAAATTACTGAACAATTGTAAAAAAAATAATTTTGAAAATTTTCAGACTCAGATAAACTTCTATAAATGAAAACACTATTATAAACGAAAATAAATTTCGGATCCACAAAAATTCGAACTGATTACCTCGAAAGATAATTCACTACTGACAAACTTTGTAAGTGGACCCCCGAAGAAACTTTTGGAAAAACTACCTGCCAACAAGATTAGTTAAGGGTGGGGGGGCATTAAATTTTATGAGCTTTACCTGTAAAACAATTTGGTAATAACCATAGATATTAATAACACCCCCAGCCTCGAAAATCAATAAAATTATTTTTGAATTCATTGACAGATATGTGATAGTTAAAAGGTGGCTCTATAGATAACGTTGATTATAGACGCTCGACAACAAAAAGACGCTTCTAGAATTGTTTTCGAGTGTTATTAATTCAAATTGTTGATTCATTCAACATAATTTTAGCGATGTTTCATTCATAAACTTACTATTACTAGTCCCGCCAAAATGTACTATTTATTTTTTTATATTTTATTATTATGTTAAAATTTTCGATTTTTCACAAAATTCTTTTGCGGATAGTTTTATAGTGTAGAAATATCGCATTTTCAAAAAATAAAAAAAAATTGTCTACTGTAGGTGGGCTTAGAATTCAAAATTTTTATTTTAAAATTGAGTCTATCTTTAATTCTTTACCAAGTGTCTCCATTAATTAAGACATAGTTTATTAGAATCTTAATATGATAATTTAAGTACTATATGAACTTGTTATAACAAAACAGGTTTTATTTAAACATTTTCCCAAATTTTCCACGATATTTTCTTTACAAAAAAAAAAAACAAAAACATCAATTGTATCTTCTTTAAAATTTTCAACAAATAGATACTTTGAACCTTTGAAACTTACGAAAAGATTTTGTAAAAAAATACGTTTTCCAAATTTTCTCCGGATGATTACAAGAATACAACAAACTATCAAAATAAAATAATGTTCGTCTCAATTTCTCAACGAATTAATTCGTCTGTGACAATAATAAATATAGAAGAAGCGCCTTCCAGCAGCGTGAGAAATCCGTCCAAGTCTGGTCTATTATGGCCAGCGGAAGACCTCGACTTTCGACACTTCGATGTATGGGTGGTAAATGCGTGTATGTGTGTGTGTGTGGATCCCACGCGTGTATGTGGCAAGGCCTTGTAATCATTTCATTCATAAAAAAACAGATATATACTACCTCTGTGCATACATCACATTATCGTGAAATAGCGGGGCTTCGGAAGCGTACCCCAATTTGTTTAAATAATATAGACCACCCTCTAGAAACCCCATCATGGAATTTGTAGTTTCGGCATTGCTACTGTCAAATTGCCAATGATTTTTATAGTAGTCGATATAATTAAAATTTTGACAGAACGTGAAAAGCGTAAAAAATAACCATTCCGAATGGCATAAGATTATTTTTGCCAACGCTTGTTCGCAGCTTCGGTATTATAGCTGTCAATTTTTTGGTTGACATAATTGCAAATTTGATAGAGTAATTAAAATATTTTGAGAAATATTATTCCGGGATTTTTAATTACGCCGTCAAACAATACTGCTCCGGTTAAAACCAGTACGAATTTGAATGTAACTTGGTAAATTACCTCAAAATTTAGAAAAAAATTGCAAAATAAATAAATTACGCGATTTTCATTTTTCAAGGTAATAACATAGTACAATAATTACAATATTGTGTGACGATGACAACGACAACAAAAAAATAATACTTAATTATATACATGGAAAGGTATTTCACAACTTTCGAAATGTATGAAAAACATGGGAAAATATAGCGACACTGCAAGTTGGGTAAAATTACGTAATAGCTAAACTTTGACAGTCAAGTGACAACTGAAAAAAAATGCCGGTTTTCTTAGGAGAAATTGCACTGTTCAAAAAAGAAGTGGGCACTAAAATACTATTCCGCGTTCAATCAATTATCGATTCTACTGTTACAAAATGAGAAACTGATAAGGCAAGTGTTGCCACGTTTTATACAATCTCATATTGTAACTTTTAAATCCCGGGTTCAACAAATTTAAATCACAAAACATGCCGCGTCAATCTTAAAGAAAAAAATACCTTTGATAAATACAATTCCTTATGGCAGGTACAACAAAATAATCCTTGTGTGCAGATTCTCGTACTGAACACTGATAAATTTTTCACAGTTCAATATTTCAGTTTCTTTCTAACACATAAACGATTAATTAAACTCGTAAATGATATGAACGACACAGATGTTTGGCAAAATCCGCTTTTGTTAATAAAACTGCACTTTTTATTATTTGATGAATACTTTGTATACATGTTATTTTATTAAAAAGGTGAGGTGGGTTTGCTAAAAATGTTTAGCAAAAAATTCTCCAAGAGATATTAATTGTTGTGCGTCCTTCTAGACTGATGCCTTTAGAGCAACTGAACTGGTAAGCGAAGCCGGTCAAAGCGATACAGTATGCCGGCGACTGCGAGCCGGTCTTACAACTTCAGACCCCTTCACCGCGCAATGTATGACATTCCATTGTAAAATTACACATTTTACACAAAATAATCACATATTTTACTAAAACCCTATCGATATGTATCAATTGTGATCCCGATTGAATAATTGTTACAGTTTTGAGTGCTGTTATAGCGTACTTACACGAAAAAATAAGGTTAGTCGTAGGAACTATGCGACGTCGCGTAATAACGCTGTTTGGCGCGGTATCATAATGTTAGTGGAAAGGGAATTAGTAGCATTTTATTGCATTAGGTATGTTGAATTTCCAATAGAGGAGCCCCAGAATAAAAAAAAATGTACTTTATACAATTATTATATCAAGGACAATAATTTTTATCAAATTTCAAATAAATATTCGTTCTTTTTTTCTCTTATCACAAGTTTGCGTTTCAATCGTTATCGCGCCGAAATTTACGACAAATCAGCAAAAATATATTTTTCTAAATGATTTTTTTTTAATAAAACATTTAAAATTTACTACTTTTAATGACAATTTTAGTCGAAGAAGTATTACGTAACGTAGCGTAATATAAGTTTACATGTTTATCGATCGCCGCTTCAATGTCGTATGCTATTTGGCGCCATTTATACACGTTGATGTTCTGTTGTAGAGTGCGTTGGATTGTTGTAGACGAGTCACAAACTATTTTAAAACATTTTTCTGGGAACTCGCGCACAATAATTATTTACTTAGAGGAAATACGATATAATTAACAATTGTTTCACATAAAATCGTTGAATATATTTACAAATTAAATTTAAAAATATTAATGTATTTAAACTCAACTTTCGGGACAGACTAAAAATAAAATAAAAACAAATCTTTGATTAACGTCTGAATAGAACTCTTCAAATAAATAAAACTGTCGACCAATTTTTCTCAGACCATATATTGCCAAAAAATAATAAAAATACAAATCAATATAACACAAGATGACGTTTCGATCCGGATTTGGATCTTCTTCAGAAATATCTAAAAAATATAAAAATTAATTAGTATTAAGTTATTTATTATCTAATCATTCAAACTTTCAATCTTGCGTGCAATCTATTAGATAATAAATAACTTAATACTAATTAATTTTTATATTTTTTAGATATTTCTGAAGAAGATCCAAATCCGGATCGAAACGTCATCTTGTGTTATATTGATTTGTATTTTTATTATTTTTTGTCAATAATAATATATGGTCTGAGAAAAATTGGTCGACAGTTTTATTTATTTGAATAAAATAAAAACTATATAACTGTCGGGGGCCTAGTAAGTTTGTCGGGGAAGCACAATAGACCCTTTTAGGCTTCAGTGCAGCAGGAAAATTCCTGCCCCCTAATTTTAACATCTATATATAATCTATTTGTAAGCGAAATATATATTTTATCCAAGTTATTTTTGTAAACATAATATAATAATTTACGTATCTGTAAGTCTAGATGTTATTTTCAAAATTAACGAACGGATTTGAACGAGGTTTTCACCATTTTTGGAGAAGGTTTGGGGCTATATAATAATGATTCATTATTAATTTATTTACGTTTAAAATCTTGTAAAAATAATTAGCTGTAGTCTGTAGTAGATTAAATACTTAGTATACCTGGGTGACCGAGCTTTGCTCGGAAAGTTAAATAAAATACCTATAATAATAATTGTTTTTAACTTTCTTTCAAATACGTATTTATTTTAAGTCTCACTTGGATAGTAATTAAAGATTAACTGTCATAATATTTTGAAAACAATTGTTTCATTGTTTGTATAAAATTCCAAAACCTACTTATAATATTTAAGTATTTTCATTCGTCAAAAAATTGATTTTTATAATGATAAAGTTTGTAAGAAAACGATTTTTTGCCCCCCAAAATCCCTTTTCAGTAAATTTCATCCAAATCGTTAGGGCCGTTTTCGAGAAAATATTTAGGGACATAGGTAGATACAAGATTAGCTCGTTTAATAATATAGGGATTAGGACGCAATGACATATTATATTTGCGACAAGTTTTGACATTATGTTAAACGAGCGTTAGCGAGTTTAGCAGTCACACGAGTCAAAATAGCAATTCTCTCTGGATACACAATGTACTTATATTATACCGTAAACATCTAATACATAATTAAACTCACCTCAAATACTCTGATAAGATATCCATTTCATTATATCAAAATATCACACACATCTCTGGAAAAAAAAGAAAACACATGTAAAGAATTAATTAAATTACAAAAAAATGTTTGTTTACACATTGTATAAAAACTATAGTTGAGGAACATTTTTGTAACAAATTATGCCAGGCTTGTGCCCATCAAGGGTGGCGTTTTGACAAACACTAAAGGCCTATGCAGTTTGCACCACATCAGGTACAGAGATATATTCTTGTAAAAATGTTAAGATGATCCCCACCATTGTATCTTTAGTCCTTCCAAAAATTGTCGTCAAAATAGCATTTACTGTTAGACATATACAGAGTGACCCGTAAGTTTATCTCATAACTGAAGATTTTATTTTTAAAATGTTTGGAGCGATATTTGTTATAGAACCCAAGAACAAATCAACGTATAACATGTTCACCTCAAAATTAATTCAGGTGTATTACAGGGACGGATTTAGGTGCAGACGAAGCAGACGGTCGCCTAGGGGCTCCAGGAGAACAGAACCCTTATTTTTGATGTTGTTGTCTATAATTTTATTAGCCTTGGAAATTGCAGGGAACTGGACAAAACTCCAAAAAGAATGAACACTGAATTATGTTTCGTTACTTTATTACAAGCCTCCAATTCTCAGGTTCTAATCCGAGAACTGCTAAAAGTGTCAATTGGATTTTCAACACATTAAAAAAATAATAAATTGGTACTAGGCTCAAAAAACCTTAGCTGTTGATGGCTTTAAAAAAATAAACAGAAATTGGCGTATTTGTCAAGAACGTTTGTGTTTGGCGCAAAAAAGGTAGGTAAGTATTTTACAAGGGTGGGGGTCTGTCTTAACATTTCTTGGGAGCCTTTTTCCGGAAAATAAGTAAACATGTTCGCATAATATAATAAAATATATTATGTATTTGAAAACTTCAGGAGATATAGATGCTTGGGCAAATGGCAGCCCGCGGGCCGAATCCGGCCCGCAGCACAATTTTGTCCGGCCCGCGAAGCATTTTATAAATTTTAGAAAAATAGCAAAGAAATAGCAAGGGCGCCAGAACAGACGAAAAGGAGCTTTTTTTTGCGGAAATAAAATGTGAGGACCTTTTTTTTTTGCTCTGCAAATTTTTGGCCCGCGGTCAAATTTTCATCAGCTATACGGCCCGGCTGTAGATTATGTAATATTATGTACTTCAAGTTACACAACAAATTGAAATAATGCATATTATCAAAGCTATTTCGGTTAAGAAATGCCTGATAAATATTTATTTATTTGCCGATATTAAATAACTACTCACAACAATATTAAGTTTAGTAAAAATGTTCCGTTGATAAACCCGGCATTCAATTTTACTTTGTAATCGTTAAATTATTGTCCCAAAATTAGTTTCTAATACAATTAGTTCATTTGAAATTTATTCTTTATATTATTATTATATATTATGGACTGGGATTACGAATTACGATTGTATTATCGTATAATGTAAAGAAAATTATTAAAAACTCACATTTTGAAGGCGGGAAATGACAGTTCTCACAAAGTACACAACTGAAAAGCACAGCTTGCAGCCTTAGACATCTAGTGCCGATCCGCCGAACTAAAATTATTTCACAGCTGTCAGAGGACGCCAAAATCATAACATAACCTGAAAATAACTACGTAGTAATATGTTCTGTGCAGCAGACGGCAGCAAAAATTTCGAACCTGGATTTAAAATTCTCTGAATTATCAATACGTGCGTCTTTAATCATTGATATCGCTGAATGATTATTTACGTCCACTTTCTCAATATTTTTTCTACAGCTAAGCCTCAAAACGTAAATAAACGCTTCTCGATGCCCTGTAAAAATTTTCTTGCGTGAAACATACACCATCATTCATCAACCCCTAGAAATATAAGGTCAGGGACCTAAACTAAACCGTTATTACTTGTTTTAGCTAAACGAAATGCAAATTTCGAAGAACTTCGGTTCTAATGTTTTTAGTCGATAAACATTAAAAGTCAAAACCGTAACTGTATTTAGGTTTTTTTAAAAACCAGACATACGGACACGTTGAAATGAGTTCTAAAAAAAATAGGAAACATCTCTGAGGTTCTTGGAGCTATAATACATGTCTGGAATTGAGGATTTACGTATTTTGGATCAATATAATCAATACAGTATAAAGTTCAATATGCTTGGCAATGATTTTGTTTTAACAATTCAAATTATTTTTAACACTATTTAAATAAAAACTATTTTATAAAAGTTGCATTTATTAATCTGAATCCGAGTGTCTATGTTTACTTTTTGATTTATGTTTTTTGTACTTATGTTTTTCTTTACTCTTCTTTTTGTGTTTATCGTGTTCTTTTTTGTGTTTTTCGTGGTCTTTACCTTTCTTGTGTTTTTTATTTTTATGCTTATTTTTAACTTTAGTCTTTTCCGCATCTTTTTCTATCCACTCATCGTCACTTTCGGATTTTTTATTTTTCATAACACTTGAAGACGCTGCCTCTCTTACACTATTTTTGACTAAAATCGAGGGAAGTTTCGGTCCATAAATATCTTCCGATTCAGATGATTCGCGCGCTTCATTAATTTTCTTTTCCACTTTTGTGTCAGTCTTTTTGTCTGCCATTTCCTTTAATATTTTATCTCTGGCTGAAATTCCTTTATTTATCGCATCCAAATCTAAACCTGCAAATATTCCTCGAGAAGGTGATCGATTCCTCTCGGTATTGATTTTTTCCGCAGGTGTTAGTATCGGTTTTTCTAAAACAATTTCTCTCATTCTAGCAATTTTATCTTCTTTACTTTCTTCTTCATTTTCGGAATTGTCTTCAGATTCACTGCTGCTCAAGAAAATTGCTTTAAACAAATCTATTTTCTTATCCGGATCTGTTGGTATTTCAGTAGCAATGCTAGGTTTCGGTAATTGTATTCTCGGCAATTTAGATGATTCAGACTTTCTTGCTAGTACAGTTTCAATATTTTTATTCGAGTTTTCTAAATTCGTGGACGGTATCGGTTCTCGTAAATCTGGACTAGTGGCTTCCGTATCTTTTTGAACAGAACTTTTCTGCGACTCCTCGGAATCTAACTCAATGACGTTGACGTTTGGTTCATCGGGTATCGGGAGAATTTTCGGAGTATTACGTGGAGAAATTTCTAGGAAATCAAAAACAGAATACTTCGATGCTTTTTTCCCCTGTTCATTGTCAGCAGCCCTATAAACAAAAGAGTTAATTTATAGTCGAGACATTTTAAACAAGGAAAAAAAAATTGGTCGTCTGTAAAGTCGGTTTACGGACGATAGTTTTACGTGATAACGTCATAAAGAAACATTGATGAACTCTCTGACGTCACGCGAGAAGAGAGAGAAATGCGTACAAGCCGACGCTTGGGCCGATCGTGCCTCTCTATCGTTTATACCGCGCTCTCGCTTGCACGCTCAGACTCAGGCGGAACGTGACACTTTTTCGTGCGTGCAGCCGGTGCTTCATCAATTTATAAGACGTTATCACACTATCAAACTTACCCAACAGATGGAACCGGAACGTTAAACCGCTTGCAAACTAGATTGGCCGGTTTCCAAACAGTAATTTCTCTTGTTAATTTTCCGAACATCTTCAGCCTCGCTGCTTCACGCATTTGCTCAGTGCCATGGTCGATTTGAGTTCTCTTAACCTCGGCTAGCGGATCACTAAAATCGTCTGCTTGTTCGGCCGGAACGAATTTGTCAAACATTAAATCGTTTATCGGTCTGAACATTTTAGAAGCTTGTTCAAATTCAATTCTTTCCCGATCTTTTTCCCACTCTGTCATTGTGATCGGTTGCAAATCGGTTAATTTGTCTTTCTGCCCATTTTTAGTTAATTTTAAATATTCTTCATAACGACGTTGCTTGTCAGGATTAGAAACAAAAGGCTTGAATCCCGAATCACCATACGACGGTTGCGATAAACTGGCCGTGATTGTTTTAGCTTTATTTAATATCAATTCGTTTTCATGCTGACTATCGTTGCTTTGTTTGTTTAAAGTCGTTAAAGCTTCCCTCATAATAACAGTACGGTCCGAAGCGTTCAAAATAGGGCGAGCCGATCCTTTTCTTTTACCCGATTTATTTTCTATCGGTTTTCGATCTTCAGGCAATGGCTCAAAACGAGAAATTCGCTTATTATGAATAGGAATGAAATTCTTCGGCAAAACAGGAGGTGGATAAACCTTTTTCTGTACAATAGGATTCGATGATAATACAAATCCAGGTAAAATTGTTGGTTTTGTGCTCGGCAAAGCCAACTGTTTTTTCGATTTCAGTTCTTTGGCACTCTCCAATGCAAAATCATAATGCGACATGTCTTCTTTCGAATATATGTCCTCATCATCGTCCTCGAAAGCACCGACGCCGAAAGCTTGACCCGTTACAGAAAATTTTTTATTATTTGTTTCTACCATTGAAAATTTTGACGGTTCATCGAAAAGTGTAAATTTCGACAACACAGTTTCTTTACTGAGGCCGCTGTAACCCATTCCAAACGTGTTTTCCTTTGGATTAATAATGTACGGATCATAGTCGGAAGGAGCAAAAGTTATCTCAGAATCCAAATCATCTGATGAATCACTGTTCTCGCTATCTAATTGTTTATTGTGTCGAAATTGTTCCGGTATTTCACAGCCTGCGGACAGTATTTATGTTTAGAAAACATATTACAGTTACAATAAAATAAATAAATATAGTTTAAAAAAAACTAAAAAACGTGCTTTATATCGAACTAAAAAGTAAAAAATATTTTTTTAAAATAAGCTTAAAAAGCGTGGGGCGCTTTGTTCCACATTTTCGTACATCGAGCACCCCACGCTTTTTAAGCTTATTTTAAAAAAATTATTTTTTACTTTTTAGTTCGATATAAAGCGTGTTTTTTAGTTTTTTTAAACTATATTTATTTTCCACTTTTTAGTTCGATTTTTTGTCAAAAATTTGCCAAAAAAAAACAACTTTTTTTTTTCGACGTGGACGGGATTAGAACCCACGACCCGTGATGCCGACAGTTGACGTCAGCGAAGACCCGTGCCTTAGACCGCACGGCTGCCAGTGTACTTACTGTGCTGGCATATTATATCGCTATATAAACCACTTGCTGTAGTCCAAATGAAAGTTACAAACATACATACTTACATACATACAAACTTACAAGTGAAGTTAATATAAAGCGTGTAAAAAAAGAAAAACAATAATTTCATAAACAAACCATAAACTTTTCCTGAATACTGATTATGCTGTTTTTTCATGTATTTTTTCTCCGAATTTGTTAGCCTCGGACCTACACCCTGTCCTGGTTTCCAGCCCATATTTTTCAGTAATCTAACACCGACACTTTCCTTAGCTGTCTCAAGTAACAACTGCAATACAGGTCGACCAGGAATCGGCCCGTCGCTATATCTTAACGGCTTTCTTTTCAAATTTTTTGACGTAGATGCATAATCACTGGTTAATGTTAAGCGTTTAGGAGCAATTCCAAAATCTCCCATATCTTCCTCATCCATGTAATCTTCCGGTTTATGAACGAAATTTGCGGTTTTCTCTGAACGTGAACTTTTAAATGTAGAAGGCGTCCATCCTTCCGAAGAGCCCACGGTATTATAAAAACCTGCCGAAAACCCTCCTGTGAAAGCGCCGTGGAATCTGCGCCGGCCATATTCATCAGTCGCTATTTGATCTTCAATGTTTATCTTTTTCTTTGGGATTTCATCTTCAATAAAGTACAATACACATTAGTTATTAGCGCTAACATAACCTATAATTCAAAATTTAGTAATTATGTACCTTCGTCCAACTGTTCTAGGGGTGTTCCGTACACGCAATATCCATCTTCTTCGTCCGAATCAGACATATTTAACTCCTCGTTAACAACGGTTAACAAATTGGAGTTTCCGAATTATATCAAATGACGATCTGTCAAACTGCTAATGACATTTCAGAGCTACGAACAAATTTCGTAGAACAAGGAGTACAATTTTGTATCGTAGTATACTGATAAGAGAGATAAACATATAAGCTTTCCTTCAGTTAAAAAGAAATAAACACAGTACCTCGGACAGTAGTGTTTTTCATAAAGGTCTTTTTGTGACAAAGTAATTTGTGAAAAAAATTTAGAGAAATGATAAGATTACAGTTTGATTGAGGTTTGCCAAAATGCATTATTTTATCAAAATAAAGACTGTTGGTGAAATCTACACGATCAGGTGAAATTAGCATAGTTTCAGATGTCAGAAGAGTTTGTTGGAAAATGGATACAAAGACGAATTGTTCAAGTGAAGAAAAACCTGCCAGAAAATTGAGTTTATCATACTTGAGAAAAACTCTAGTCATCAAGAAAAAAAGCAAGAAATCAAACGATAACCAAATAACACAAGTACAATGTGATTGTGAATCGTCCGAAATATGTAACTGTGAGGCATTTAATAAAAATAGTGATCCAAATGTTCTCTGTCAGTGTACAGTGAGCCAGAAAAATCATAAAGGATTTTTCCGAACAATACGTAAAGGTTTCACTCTTAAAGATACCTTTAATATGTGTCGTTCAAAACAAAAAGTGAAAGCAAAAGAGTCTTCAAGTACAGATATTAGTTTGACAGATGACATTGATAGAAATGGTTTTGCGTCGACAAGACATTCTAGAAACAGTGCTTCAACGTGTCCTTTACAGTTCGTCCACGCCAGCGATACGGATTCGTCGACGGAGAGTGAGCCGTTCTTGCCGATAGCCACCGGAAGACCTCTCGCGTTGATTTTGACACCTTCGTCGACGCCGATGGACAGTCCGCCCGATTCACTCGAAGGCAGCCGTAGCCTGAGCGGTGAATTGTTCGGATTAGCTCGCCACGGCTGGTATTGGGGTCCGATATCGAGACAAGAAGCCGAAGAAAAGCTGTTCGATCAGCCCGACGGTACGTTTTTAGTTAGGGATTCGTCGGCCGACCATTATTTGTTAAGTGTTAGCTTCAGAAGTTCAGGCAAAACGTTACATTCGCGCATCGAACATAATTGCGGCATGTTTAGTTTTTATGCTCAGGAAGGTTTTTCGAGCATCGTCGAACTCATAAATCATTCGGTGTCGTTCTCGCAATCGGCCGTGTTTTGTTATTCGAGACCGAGGTCGCCTACACAACCGGCGTTCCCCGTACGATTAACGAAACCGTTGTCTCGTTTCATGCAAGTCAGATCGCTGCAGTATTTATGTAGATTCGTTATCAGACAATACACTAGGGTCGATAATATCCAGAAGCTGCCTTTGCCGAATTCGCTTAAAGGGTACATCCAAGAAGGATATTTTTGAACCGAATTACTCGACATTATGAAATCATTTCTCACTACTAATGACAATGAGTTTTATGCAATTTTCGACAAAGAGTTATTTTAAATCTAGTAATTAATTAGAGAATAACGAGATTAAAAATGTTGCCTCTGTGATTTGATTGTGCAATAATTGTTACATTTGTATATCGTTTTCGATTCGTTACATATTTATCTTTTGTTATCGTCACTCGATAGCAAACGATTGAAAATACATTTGATGCATACAAATGAAGCGAGTGGAAAACGCTAATAATGTATATTTTTTGAGGCTAAATTTATATAACGCACATAAGTGCTTTTATAAAAATAGATATTTAAATACGCATGGAATTTTTATCGTAAAATTAGCATTTTTGACGAAATATAAGACAGTTCATTATATTTTACGTTCCTTTGTTAGGATAGTCACAATTTTTTTATTTACAATTAGTAGGTACGCGTATTTCCAGTGCAAAATCAATACAAAATGTTTCAGTCCAACGATTTATATTGTGTATAGATCATCGGTGATGTATATATTAGGTTCGTTCCAAGCAGCCGCGAACGGTAATAAAACCGTACACAGTCTTGTCACTGCGCAAGACTAATTTGCGCACTAGCTCAAAAATCGATACTGCGCAAAACAGTCTTGCGCAGTAACAAGACTGTGTACGGTTTTGTTACCGTTCACGGCTACTTGGAACGAACTTTTAAGTTCACGAGGATCCTGTGACGAATTGTCTCATACGATAACTCGAGTAATCCTTTTCCATTCTGATTGAACCAAAGACTTTAGTGACAAAAGATAAACAAAGTTTGTAAGTCTTTTTTTATTTTTTGGCTCTTTCAAATTGTTTATAAAAAAATGAATATATTCAATACGCAAGCCTATTCGCTGGGTAAGGAGTGCGTGGCGGGCAAATAGACTATACCTTTAATAGAGCCTACAAAACTGCGGGCAGTAAGCGACGCTGACGTCACGCACCCAGCGGATAGTAGTTTTTTTTTCTCACATTTTGGACAAAATATTTTAGACCCTCTTGAAACTCACTGTGCTAAACAATAAAACGAATACAGTAGAACCCGAATTAACTAAGCTCGTTTTGTGATTTACGGAGATTACATATAATTTTACATCCTGCATTATCCGAGCCTTCGCGTGGCATAAGCTCAGGCTACTCGAGCAATGCAATTGTTTTTGTATGATTGATTGATTATTTAAGAGTATTCGTCCCTGCAAATACCCCCTGCATCCTTCATCTCAAATCACTTCCCCTCGTCTAAAAACGGTTCGCGCTCTCCCGATGCTATTTTTAAAGCTAGAGGGTTCTGGTAAACGCCAAATGAAAGACAAAGAATCAGACTACAGATCCTTCAGGCGAATTTTTTTAAAAACAGTTTCGCCTACGTGTGAAATATTACGTAACTTATTATTTTTTTCAAAAGGTTGTAAGTTTTTTCAGGAATTTTTTTTCAAGAAATTCGCCTGAAGGATCTGTAGTCTGATTCTTTGTCTTTAATTTGGCATTTAGCAGAACCCTCTAGCTTTAAAAATAGCGTCGGGAGAGCGCGAACCGTTTTTAGGCGAGGGGAAAAGATTTGAGATGAAGGGTGCAGGGGGTATTTGCAGGGACGAATACTCTTAATGTTGATTTTGCGCGTGCAATTTGCACAAAACAAAATTATCGTGTCGTTTTATTTTGTGCAAACTTCACGTTGAAATGATTCGATGGATTTCTGTAATTTTATCAATCTGTTTTTTAATTTCGTATGTGTAGACAGATAAAAAATATAATGTGTATGTATTTTGGTTAAATGAATATTCATATTTGTGGTGAGTCACATCAATGCAAATATGAATCATCGAAACGGTTTGATAGTCATTATTCTTATTATGAATTTATCGAAACGTACTGATTAAACAAATAAATCGATCTGATATAATAAAGAAAACTGACTTATTTTTAGATATGACACAAAGTGAGATATGATTAAGAAAATTAAAATGCATCCAATTGTGTTTAAGACTTGTCGGAAACATTTGTTGCATTTCACTGCCTTTGCATTATTAATGTATAAATAATTATTGTGATTGATTAATTTTTGTTATATTTATAAACGTATAAAAAACATTTATAATTTGTAGTATGTTAACCATCCGTGTAAATCGGGGGTGTCAACTAACATAAGATCTACATTTCCTGTATAAATTCACCAGCGATCTGCTTTTACAAAAATTGAATCAAAAGACAATTTTTCTATAAAAATAAAGCAGACATAATGTTATACATTTCTCAAGATTTTAAAAATTTCTAAACATTTAATTATTACTTAAATTGAAGTAATATAGTTTGAATTTCAAGTTTAAGTATTATATTTAGTATTAAGTACGAAGGGGTAGTTATTCAAAAGTACCCTGTTCTCGGGAAAGTAACTCCTCAAATAAGTATTTATACACACATAATATATAAAAATATATAAAGCTGAAGAGTTTATTTGTTTGTTTGAACGCGCTAATCTCAGGAACTACTGGTTTTTTTTGTTGGATAGCCCATTTATCGAGGATGGCTATAGGCTATATAAAAGCAGGCTACGACCATTAGGGGCGGAGCATTAATGAAAAATGTTGCAAAATTTATCTCAAAAATAAGCTTCTATTCAGGTTAAATGCACTAACTAAATATACTCATATTAGCGTTGTCCAAATACAACGCCGGCTAGCTCAATCGGTAGAGCACACGACTGTCAATACCAAGGTCGTGGGTTCGAGCCCTATGTTGGGCGAAAATATTTTATTTTCTACATTGCTTTCTTCTAAGGCTTACATTTAAATTTATTTTAATTTTATTTAATTAATTAACAAAAAAAATATTAGTTAAAAAAAGTATAAATACTGCTTTTTATCGACAAAAACTTTTGGACGGTAACTCCGATCATCATGAAATTTGGACACAACATTCATCTCGGTAAACTAAGATGAATGTGTGTACGCATGTTCCTCCCTTCCCCATTCGTTCTTTTACACCCGGGTGAAACTGGGCGGGACCGCTAGTAATATATATTTAACGATCGGTCAAATATCGATAGGTAGATCGTGAGCAATGTTATTGACACCCCTGATATGAAACTGTTGAGTTGATATTTGTATTTTGTACACAATAATATATCATCAATACTTTAACTCAGCCTCGTAGCTCGAAAGTACTTTGAGTTAAAGCATCGATGACGTTTCAATTATTGATGGGCATTTTAGACGAGTATGTAATTTATGTTGATACCCTACTGTTATGTGAAAGTCCCGTCGCAGCTGTTACATATTCTACAGTATGTAAACACGTAAGGTGCACATAGGGAAATTAAAATTGGGAAAAAATGACTGGATCAGAGTGAGCCTTGAAATCTTGTTTTTCAATTTGACACATAATATTCTTTTGCAAAATGAATGTGTATACTACTGAAGAAAATATTCAAATGACTACAACATAATCGGACTTTTTTTATTAATGGGACATTAAATTTCCAAAAATACTTAAATATGGTGCGAGATCAAATATCTCCGCCTGTTCGTGTTGAACCTAAAGACATTGGGTCACTGATTTACCAACGTGCATACGTCATACCAGTCTGACAATTTTTGAATGAAATGTTTCCAAACAGATGGAGTTGTTTTTTTGTTTTATTTTTGTACAAAAAATTAAAATAATGATTTATAAGAGCTTTTTATTATTAAAAAATCCAATTAAAATAAAAATAAATCAAAATAAAATAGAAATCCTCAAGATTATCACGATAATTCAATAGAAATAACAATTAATGCAGTCATGGCTAACTCTGATTCAAGTATTTTTTTTCCAATGCTAATTTCCCTATGTGCACCTTACGCGTTTACTAACTGTATATTTTTAAAAATGATTCGATTTAAAATGTTTTTGTTTTGTTTTGTTTTTAATATGTGAAAACAAATTGTGTACAATGAGAGTATGTTATTTTTAATTTAATAATTTTAAGCTATTTACGCGAATTCATTTGACAGCCAATAAGTGGAATACCTGTATTTTTAGTGGAGTCATTTATGATTTACTCGGTCGCAGTAAATAGCTTTTGAAATAATCTGTACTGTTCTTTTATTTTATATTGTTTATAACCCCAAATATTATGTAATTATTATTATTGTATGTATTGTTATCAGTTGTTATATCAACAATGTATTTTCGTGTACAAACTGTGTATTTCATATTGTTTTCTCTCTTTTTTGCAATATTATAATTATTATTACATTGAATCAAAGGTCTTGTTATTTATTAAACTTCAGACTTGAAATTAAGGCTAAATAATAAACTGGTCAATCATTCAGTGAATACTATTTCATGACTAGATTTATTAAACAAAATAAAGACATTTTAACAAAAACATTATTAACAATTAAAACTATATTTTTAAACTTGAAAAAATAAACATTTTTGTTATACATATGATAAAAAGCCCATTTATTTATTATATCAATATTATCATGGCTATTCAGGGCACTGCTAAATTTAATTTAAGTCCGATTAGAAATCCCAACTCTTAAATTTACCATTTTTGCACTCAGCGCCGTATATAGGCGTTATCAAAGATGGCGCCCGAAACAAATGAAACCACTGAAATCCCGCCTATTACTTTTTTCATACATACTAATTTTACTTATATAAATTAGAATTTAATCAGGATTTTTTACATAACAAAACTATATTTTTAAGCGAATTTTGGTGCTTTCGTGTCAAATCGTATTCTACAATAAATATATTACAAAAGAACTATATATAATACATATCTTGATCTACGTATTTATTAATGATTTTTAATTCCAATTTTCTTGAAGAACAAAAGAATTACACTGATTTAGGAAAAGACTGCACCTACTTGAAAACTGATAAACAGTATAAAATTTTATTTACTCGGAATCTTATTGCATTTTTTTTATCATACAAGACATCAGGGTTATCGTTAACTTTACAAATCGGATGTTTTTAATTCTACGTCAGTATTTTCCATTATAATTGAAACACAAAAATAATATGCCTGCCATCAAACTAAATTAAAGAGAGCATTTTTTTTATTTAATAGAATGTGTTCGAAATACTACTAAAAAAAAAACGTTGATAATTAAACCATATAACTAGTATTTTTTTAATTTCTTTATTCATTGCTAATAAAATAATAACGTTACCGGTTAAAGTTTATACCGAGTATATTTCTTGCCTGAAATAAAAACATTAAATTTTATTAACTCAATCTTTTAAATTGAATTTAGAAAGTCTCGGATTTGCAACATTGCGCTGTTATTTGTATCGAGATCAACGTTTCGAAGCAGCTTCGATGACTGCGAGGAACAAATTACATGTTCTGCAGATAGTGAGGATGATCCCGTGTGGGCAGAAACGTTGATCACAATAAATACAACAAAGAGCAGTACAGCATTTTTAAAGTCCACAATTCCGTGACAAAAACTAGGCCGTTAAGATAATGAGGATATAAAATAAAATGAAAATTACTTACAATAATGAACGCAGAAGAAATGGCTTCTTTGGCATTCTGGCCAGCATTTTCAGACTGTTTCAGCACTGAGTTGATAGCGGCTGCTTCAATAATTCGGTGCTGAAGAAATTGCCACGTTTCGGCATGATCGGGCGATTTATCTTGTATCATGAACAGCTCTGCCGTTTTGTAAATTCCAGCTATACCTATTCTTCGACCGTACCACATAAACTGGATCGCGCAGAGATAAAAAAAAAATAGAGTAATTTTTAACGACACATGAACAAATAGCTCTCGAGTGATAATCACATGTTGGGGTCTATTGAACCCCGCAGACCTCTCAAACGGCGTTATATTTATTTTATTTGCGGGCAAAGAACCGACTCGAAATGGAGAGGTTTCCAAGACTAGACGAGCCGGCAATCTTGCGCGCGTTAAGCCTCGCCGAGAATATACAGCCGGCATAGCGATCTCTACTTAAAAAGACGGGTTGCACTCCGGGAGTGCCGGCCAAAGTGAAAACCTAGATGTACTTAAACTAAATTTCGCTAGTAGCAATATAAGTTACATGCAGTGCAAAAAATTATAAGCTATAAGCTTTGACAAAACATTAAGAGATGTCGCCAGGTTTCGTAAAACTACACATTTATAAAATTACATGCAGCCAGTCACTGGATGTAATTTTTTAAATTTGTAGTTTTACGAAACCTGAGTACATGGCGACATCTCTTAAGGTTTTGTTAAAGCTTATAATTTTTTGCACTGCATGTAACTTATATTGCTACTGACATCTAGCGAATTTTAGTATATGTACTGCCGAAGCAAGTACGGTAGACCGTCTCAACAACTCGTCAGGGTCACGTGACCCTGACGCGTCAGATCTGACGCGAGTTTAACAGTTTTTACCCATTACAAAAAAAGTGTACAACGCCGCTAAAGAAGTTTTCACTTCAATAATAAATAAACGAGAAACTCACATCGACTGATCTATCTCCAGCATAATAACAAATATCGTCAGCAAGCGTCAATAGATTGGCTAGGGAGTAAGGTACATTGGGCGGCATAGCCATTATAGCAAGCGCTTGCGGCCATTTTGGTAAGTATGGCACAACCATGCGCAGTCGCGTTTCAATTGCATTTGTTATGATTTCTGTCGCCTCTTTTGGTGCTGTACCTTTTTCAGCGTCCTAGAAAACCATGAATAATTTCATTTGAAGTTTACTCGTTTCAAACTCTACTTCGTGACTTACTTCTTTTAAAATTTTAACGAGTTTCTGATTGCTGTCGGTATAAAAGTACTGTACGAGTTCAGCACCGCCTCTTGGAAACAAACCATGTACAACGCCAGGATAGCCGATTGTTTCAGCACCAGCGCTATTTAAAATAAAAACGTTTTGAGTAATGTGCCCTAGCGGCACTGGTGTAACAAGAAGCACTGCCTCCGTTGAACTACAGAAATGTACCCCCTAATTCCCTAAATCGGCAAATTTCATTCTTAAGGTCGCTGCACACGAGACTAGATTTGCCTACTAGTTTTCTAGCGCTGGTTTTCTTGATTGCTGCTATGTGCTCGCTTCACACGATACGTCTTTTCAAGCTAGTTTTGTGAATAAATCTGGTGCGCGCTCAGTGACAGTTCAAATATAAACACAGAGCAAAACGTGTATGTTGTCTGACTCTGAACAGAATGACGCCATGTTGGTTTGTGGGCGTTTGTTCAAGCCGCTTGATTGGTTCTTGTTCATATCTAGCAGCGTACCTAGCAAGAAAAATATCCTCTGTTCTAATTTAAAAACTTATCTTGTGAGCTAGCAGGCGACCCCGCAGTGACGTCATTTCCAGTTTCGTACCCAGCCTATCGGCCAGCAGAACTCCAAACATAGTTTCTAGCCTCGTGTGCAGAGGCCTTTAAATATGGAAGTGCTCGTAGGTTCGGTTGTTACGATAAAAATTAATAACGCATACCTTTGATGTGTTAAGACATCGCTATACAGCGTGTCCCATTTTAATGTCCCACCCCGGATAACTTTTGTCAGTGACCTTGAATGAAAAATTGTTTGGTACAAAAGTTGTACAACTTGGAGGGGGACATTCGATGGCACTAATACTTTTGACCTTGGGTATAAGGTTCAAGGTCATTCAAGGTCAACTTTGTTTTTTTTAATGGAACGTCCTATTTTTGACATCGGCAATCGATTGCGCGTGAAAAAATATGAGATTTTTGTCTGAAACTTTTTTCGAGAACGGGCAAAACTCTGTGCGTCTGTTAGTCTGTTAGTCGGTTATTCGGTTAGTCTGTGAACACTATACAGGTCAAACGGATGAACGGATTGAAACAAAATTTTTGAAAGATGTTTGGTATGCAAATATGAAAAGCCCTATTGTTTTTGAAGAAAATCTCAATATTCTCGAGTTGAAAATTCAAAAATTTTCAATTTTCAAGGCTAAATTAATTGAGAAAATTTGCCCGTTCTCGAAAAAAGTTTCAGACAAAAATCTCATATTTTTTCACGCGCAATCGATTGCCGATGTCAAAAATAGGACGTTCCATTAAAAAAAACAAAGTTGACCTTGAATGACCTTGAACCTTATACCCAAGGTCAAATGTATTAGTGCCATCGAATGTCCCCCTCCAAGTTGTACAACTTTTGTACCAAACAATTTTTCATTCAAGGTCACTAACAAAAGTTATCCGGGGTGGGACATTAAAATGGGACACGCTGTATATGCATATATCTATACTATTTTTTAGGTAATTTTGGAAAATACATAAAAAATTATATACATTTTAGAATTTACCCGTTCAAAGATTTGATAGTTTATAAATTCCAGGCTTTACATGGCCCTGATTTTGTCAATAGTTATGCCACTGTCTGACGAATTCAATAGAAAATAAAAAACATACCTTATAGCGGCTTTCGACCAGCCCAATTCCAAAACAAAAGGTAACGAAGCACTGAGAATATTATTACGAACCGACTGTTCGTATTCGTTTTCATCAGTCTGCTGTTTTTGTTCATCTCCTTGCTGGTGTTCATCAACTGTTTTTGACGTTATAGCAGAATCACCACCGGGAGGTTGATTTGTCGAATATTTAATTGTGAACCATACTGATCGAAAATCTAGACAAATTATTTCAAGTACAGTAGAATTTCGCGACTTAACCGATCGACCGATAAAAAAACAGTTAGTTGTGGCCCACAACTAACTTGTGGGTAAATTAACATTATGTCGCTACCAATACCAATGTAGGCATTTTTTTACGAAAAAGATAGATAGATTTATTGGTTTAGATATACAAATCATTTTTAAAAAAAACGTCAGAAAAAATATATATAATTAATCAGTAAACGTAGTATTTAGGGAGCATTGCTAGCTTCTAAAAATTCTTTATACGTGTAAAAACATTCTTTACCTAGATATTTAAAAAGCGTTTTTTTAAAAGTTTCAAGGCTCTAATTACGGAGGTCCAAAGACAATTTATTAAAAAATTTTATTCCTAAATAATTAGGTCCAAACGTTGAATGTTTCATATTAAAACAAGGAGCGATAAGGTCTCCTTTTTTTCTGGTGTTATAATGGTGCAGGGACGTACAACTCTCAAAATTATCAGAATGTTTTCTAATAAAAACAAGGCAGTTATAAATATACTGGGCTGGTTAGGTTAAAATATTTAATTGAAAAAACATTGGTTTGCAGCTGTCGTACCAACAACTTTATAGAGCAATACTTCAGTTAAGGCGGAATTATAAGTATCGTATCATAAAAAAAAAAAAAACAATGATTATACGGAAAATAAAATCTCAATACAGAGAACGATAATGATTCCCAAAAATTTTCAGTTCGAGTATGTAATCAACGATGAGTTTATTGCTTCGAAATTTTGCGACACAACTGTTGGAAATCCCTGACTACTTGAGTGATAATTAGAAAAATTCGAATTCTGTTCACAAAAGATTTATTTAGTTACAACAAAATATTAAAAAAAGAAACTATCAAATTAAAATTATAAAACGAATATTTTGACTACATAAAATATAAAAATTATACTGCATTTGTATCAGTTTAGACAAAAACTGGAAGTATGTTGTAGGCAAAAAGATATCAGTGTACGGTTCCGTTATTTCTTATAATCAAATCGTTGACTCGACCCAAATCCATTTCCATTCGTAGGAAAGCAGTCAATGCCAGTTCAATAATATTGATTTGTTCTTTCGACGATAAATGTGAAATATCCTCCCCCATTACCGTAATTTTAAGAACGGACGAATCACCATCGCCTTTTCCACTGTCTTTCGATTTAATTTCTTTTTTCCGCATTTCATAATGCGCTTTCGACAAGTCCAGTGCTTTCCTTAGCTTTGCCAAAAAACACTTATCGATTTGATCGATGAATCGCCATATTCCAATCACATTGTTACTATCGATACACAAAACGTAATACAAAAAATTCAACAATCCGAAAATAAGACTTTTCTCTTCGATCAAATCAGTTTCGACGTCTTTCGGAAGTACGCAATATTTATTCATTACTTGTTTGAACCGAAGTGAAATTAAATAAGTATCAATTTTGTTTGCATCTTTCAAAACGGCCTCGTGAATCATGTCTTTATAATGAATAATCAATCGTTCCAATATACCCGAATGTTTGATCATGTCCGGTATGTTCAATATTAGTAAGTATTTGCCTTTCATTTCAAATTTATTTATGTAGCTCTCGAAAATTTGGAAACACAGTTTTCGATTTTCTTCGCTCTGGTTATAAATCATCACGGAGGAAAGTGCTCTAACAAATCTGTTATGATCGTTCGAATCGAGTAACATGTACGGCAAGTTATTCGGCGACAGATTTATAAGCGAATACGATAAAAGCACTCCTTTACGAACAATGCTGTTTTCGATGTTCTCGAGTAAAATTACAGCTAAATGTAATAAGCTTTGGACGATGTAAATCGGATCGTAAACACAAGGAACACTGGATAATTCACAATTTTCTGACATAAGTAAGTAATAAAATATGCCAAAAGACATATCACTGATATCTTCGACATTCGAAACGAACGTATCCCCACCCGTATCGGATAACACATCCCTCTCTGGAATTCTTCGCTCGGCACCGATGTATTGTATGAATTTCATTTTATCCGAAACTAATTTCGATAAAAGCGACATGATTTTTTCAGCTAAGAGTCGAGGCTTACTTGTAGCGTTAGCATCTTTTTCTAAATCTAAAACTGCAAATGGTTTGTCTAACAATTGTAATAGGAAACAAATGACGACAGTTCTATTAAAAATTTTATCATCCGGCAAAATTGAGCTCAACGATACTTCTTGCACGAAAGGTTCGATAAAGAACAGAACTGAATCAAAAACATCGGTCAATCGTCTAACTTTTGTATCGGAATCGAGTAAGGTCCGTTCCGATCCTTCCAAAACGCTGTTGACCGGGTAAGGCATTTTGCAAATGTACCGTTTTATTGCCGTCAGGCACCAGAGCAACGAATTTCCGCGTTTTTCTGTTAAGTTCATAAGTATTTTTTTAAGTATGTGCAAGAAAGATTTGAAGGAGTAGTCGTTGGTCGCAATTTCTGTTTGCTCGATAAATTCTAATAACGCCTCTTCTGGCGGGCACTGATCTGTCAGTATGTCGAGTATTTTTTCGCAACAATCATAAACGTCCGGTGCGCGGCTGTGCGTCTCTTTGTTCATATGTTTAACAACAATGGGAAATAGATCCCAACAACATTTTTTCAAACACGCAGAATACTTGTTATCTGTTATCATGTTCATTGCGCTGCAGATGTCTTCATCGTCCAACGACTCTGAAAGTCCATTTGTCAGACTTTCCATTAAATCTTTTTCCACTTGAAGAGAGAGGGCTTCCATTAATCGTATCTCTTCGGTCATTTCATTACAACTCATTGTGAAACTTTAAAAATGATAAGCAGAATTATTTTACAAATGTAAAATAGGTGTATTCTCGCACCACGGATGAATGCACGTATTAATTTTTTGGAGACACCAGTGAATTCTTACTCTGTAACACAGAGAGGTACAATCCGAAATCAATTTCTCCACTTTCCAAATATTAATAACAAAAAAAATTACATTATTTACCGACTTAGTTCTTATTTAGAGTATTATTATTGAATTACTAACAAATATCACTTTTAACTCATCGCAATATATTGTTACGCTTTGACAGATACTTCAAGATTTTTTTAAACTGACGTTTACATAACCTACACATACAGATCCAAAAATACTTAGAAACGATTTACACGATTATTCAATACAAATAACAATTTATAAACCTTTTGTGAACAAAATGATTGTCAAACAAATAATACGATACAAAAAACACTTACTTCTAAAAAATATTGCATTGAAACTTCCAGTTCTTGACACCACAAATGCTGCCATGTTTTTATACAACTAGGAAGCCAGGGCAGAGGGCCAGGGAGGATAATTAGTTAAATCACCACAATACAGAGGAGGTATGTTCTCTGCAGAGGAGGAGTGAATGGTCTACATTTAACTCACGTGAAATAGGTGATCTGTCATGTATTCTTTATATTTTTGATTAATCTTTATAATTTAGTTATTTATAAATAACAATTGTTAAACAAAAATGTCCACCAAAACGAAAATCGTTGAGAGAAATGGAAGTGCAAAAATTCGGGAAATGGATTCGGTTTGGAATCGTGCAATAACCGCGAGTGCTGAATGGCCTGACAAGGTTATAAATTATTTGCATAGCTTAAAAAGTGAATTTCACTTTTCCGGTCGAGTAACTGGTATTCTTTTCTTTCAGGAGGAATTTTTAGATGTTATTTATTGGGCAAGACAAGCAATAGGTATAATTATTGGTGTGGCGTGGGGCCTCATTCCTTTGAAAGGCTTCATCGCGATTTTGCTGTAAGTACGATTTCTTTTATCGGATAACTACAAACAGTTCTTAATTGTTCATCGAATGACTTAAATTTGCGTGCAGGTTTGTTTTAGTTAATGCGGGAATTATATATTTTTATTGTACAAGTTTTCAAAACGTCGACGAAGAAGAATACGGAGGCGCTTGGGAATTAACGAAAGAAGGATTTATGACGTCGTTTGCTGGATTTTTGGTGAGTGCGAGGGAATATAAATCGTTTATGAAATGCAACTGACATGTTTTCGTTTCAGGTAACGTGGATAATCATTTACTCGGGTTTATATTACGATGCGCAGTCGGTATGACTTAAGAAATAAATACTCATCTGCAAATGTTATAATGATCATATTGTATTATATTCATTGAAATCTATAAATTCACATTATTTGTTTTTTTGTCATATTTAATTATTCAGAACAGGGCATTGATGAACATTCTACATATTTATCACTTATATTGAAAAAAGACTTGTTCTGTTTTTTAACAATAAAATTTGATACTACAACGGAGTAGTTTTGTTATATTATATTCTTCTGCGCTACCCCCTATAAAATAGCTGCTTTACAAGCGCGTAAAGTGGCTTATTACACCACTAGTGCTGCAAAGTAAGACAAAACCGATTGTGTTATACCAATTCCACAGCAAATCTGTTTGTTGTTTCTTTTTATATAACCTATTAAAAGTGAGCTTTGCTCAAAAGAGAACTGTTTTTGAAGATGAAGTGAAAACCAGCTATTTTATACGAGGTATGTGCAAAAAGCACCATATATTTACCTCGTGCATAATGGTATTACACCTCGTAACTTGTTGGGATACTGGCGTAGATACCAGGACGGTATCCTGTGTTTGAGGCATCATTTTTTAAAGATAAGTTCACACACTTTAAATTTTTAATATATTAATAAAAACTCACACAACGGAACTACCGGTACATTTTCAAAATGAAACACTGAGAGAAATATGATTTTTTTTCAATTTAATTGCACTAAAAATTAACACACATCAAACTTGAATTAAATATATAAACAACAAAAAAAAAACTTATCTACATCACAAATTTTCAAAACTACTTGAGACAGTATCACTTATCAGCTGATAAGAATACTTAAGGCTAGTTTATACAGTGCGAGCTAGCGTACGAGTCAGCCTGCCGAGTAGCTGCACTGCAGTAACTCGCACGTGTTTAACAAATTCAAAATGACACCAGCTACTCGTATCGTGTAGACAGCAAAGGCGAGCCGAGCTACTGGCGTACGAGTAGACAAGCCGAGTAGCTGTCTACTGTCTGGTCAGCAGCTCGCACTGTGTAAACTAGCCCTTACTGCAACAGCTTCACTCAACTGTTTCGGCATTGTACGAACTTAACCTTACTCTTTCCATTTACAATCGTAGATTTTGTTCTCTAAGTTGCGATGTGTAATTTTCAATACTTATCTCCAATATCTATAAAACAAACAAAAAGACAATTAGCCGATATTACGGTTACTGAGCGTTACGGCGACACTAATAATTTTGGGCCGGAATATTTTTCAAGAATTGTCAGTATTTTAATAGAATGCATAGTTTTTGAGTTATTCGTGAAATAGCGTTCGAAAATGTCCATAATTCAATGAAAAATCGAGATTTTCAATCGCAAATAATTGGATAAACATCGATCCAAATAAATAACTTCATAGGACATGTTTTGCTTAAAATTCAATGATGTATTGATTCCTGGGGTTACTTTTTCCAAAAAAAATTCCACCCCAGAGAAGGGGGTAGCAATTCTACATATGTCAAAAGCGGCAAAAATAAATGGGTAAACATTTTAGTATTTAGTGTTAATAATACATACCAAAAGGTTTTACAAAAATCGGTTAAGTGGACCCGGGTTCAAACCTCACGGTACTTCACTATTAGTACTGGTTGAGATTAGCTGTGGTTCACGAATATACCTTAAAAAGAAAAAGGACACGAAATTAGCGAAATTTGCATGATTCGCGAAACCGCCATAAAAACCGGCTTCCCCCCCAAACGCCTCACGTTATTAATGGATGTCCCCCTAATAGCATGATGTGTCGTTAACCTCTTCTATATATACCGGGTAGATCGTCAAGATCTTACTAACCTGATTTCTCAACTTATCTGAAGAAAAAAATGGATTTTAAACCTGTGTTCGTCGTCAAGCGAATTTTATTATGCACTAATTATTTATTAACTATTTTTTGTATTTTTTAACTCATTTCTTAATCATTAACATTTAGGTCCGGATTTGGATGATTATTTAACTTTTTTGCCCGATAGAGTCTATCGGGCAAAAAAGTTAAATAATTTAGAAAAAGGGACTAATTTCGATCCAGTAAAAACATTTTGACTAACCCTCGACCGTCGGTTCAGATTGTTGGTCCACCAGATCAAGTTATTGGTTTTCTTGATGAAGTTGATGAAGTTGTTGGATCAAATGAGGCTGTTGTTAGTTCACCTGAGAAAAATCTATAAAACAACGCTGGAATGCAAAAAAAGTAAGTAATAGATTTGAGATTTTTAGTTTTGTTATTTTGATATAATAAAAATGCGGAAATAGAATGTGAGGACTTTTTTTTTGCTCTGCAAATTTTTGGTCCGCGGTCAAATATTCATCAGCTTTGTGGCCCGGCGATCAAAAGATTTGCCCGTCTCTGATCTAAATCCAGATCGAAACGTTAACTTTTGTAATATTTCTAAATCCAGATTGAAACGTTAACTTTTGTAATATTTCTAAATCCAGATCGAAACATTAAATTTTGTAATATTGATTTATAATTTTATTTTTGACAATAAAAAAAATTGGTCAACAATTTTATTTATTTGAAGAGTTCTATTCAGATGTTAATCACAAAATAAAGCACAAAAGAGCAAAATTTGAGCTAAATAAGGTTTTGTTAATAATCTTTGCCTGTACACTCAATGTACTTATTTTAAGTGAATAGAAAGCTAAATCATGAAAAACCTGCAAATCAATCAGAAGCATAAGTATTGGAAAACACTCAGAATTCTTATTATGTAATGCTGAAAAACGTGGAAAATAATTAAGAACGCTGAAAAGTTCATCGCCAGTCGTAACTAGAAATGAACAAGTCCATTGTGCACAACGCAAATTGTGACCTGTCAAATTTTGAAAATAACGGGTATTAATTCCACATAGAAATAACTGGGCTCGATTGCAAAAAGTCGATATAACAAACAGTGTTACAATTAACTGAATTCTTCTAAAATGTCATACAAAAGTTTACATAAGAAAATTAGCCGGGAAACGATTTACCTGAAGCTAGGGCAGCAATCGCATTTGTACACTCTTGAGGATCAACTGTAAAAAGTCGGCCTTCAGATTTAATATCTGCTTTTGGTATAAGGCTTATCGTGGAGCCCAGATCCGGCTTTCCAGCATTCATTTTGAATTAAATTTATTCTCTCGCTGATTGAACTGATAATCACCGATATATTCTCACTTCTGACAGCAAATTTACGATGGCGTCTCTCTTCTCTATGACAGACTGTCAGAATCAGCTGGGAGAAGTGACGTAGCAAAATTATTCACAATTCACAACTAGATAGAGCTAGATTCGAATTATGTAATGGCTAATTTGTAGTTCAAATTGTATTATATTTTAAGTTAAAATCTACAATACATTGTCGTAATTGGAAATTTAATACTAAAATTAATTAAACCTATTAAAAGGACACTAGTAAATGTGCTGAATGGCCTGACAAGGTTATAAATTATTTGCATAACTTAAAAGCGAATTTCACTTTTCCGGTTAGTAACTGGCATTCTTTTCTTTGCGTGCAGGTTTGTTTTAGTTAATGCGGGAATATTATATTTTTATTGTACAAGTTTTCAAAACGTCGACGAAGAAGAATACGGAGGCGCTTGGGAATTAACGAAAGAAGGATTTATGACGTCGTTTGCTGGATTTTTGGTGAGTGCGAGGGAATATAAATCGTTTATGAAATGCAACTGACGTGTTTTCGTTTCAGGTAACGTGGATAATCATTTACTCGGGTTTATATTACGATGCGCAGTCGGTATGACTTAAGAAATAAATACTCATCTGCAAATGTTATAATGATCATATTGTATTATATTCATTGAAATCTATAAATTCACATTATTTGTTTTTTGTCATATTTAATTATTCAGAACAGGGCATTAATGAACATTCTACATATTTATCACTTATATTGAAAAAAGACTTGTTCTGTTTTTTATTAACAATAAAATTTGATACTACAACGGAGTAGTTTTGTTATATTATATTCTTCTGCGCTACCCCCTATAAAATAGCTGCTTCACAAGCGCGTAAAGTGGCTTATTACACCACTAGTGCTGCAAAGTAAGACAAAACCGATCGCGTTATACCATGGACATATGTCCATGCGTTATACCAATCCACAGTAAATCTGTTGTTTCTTTTTATATAACCTATTAAAAGTGAGCTTTGCTCAAAAGAGAACTGTTTTTGAAGATGAAGTGAAAACCAGCTATTTTTTACGAGGTATGTGCAAAAAGCACCATATATTTACCTCGTGCATAATGGTATTACGCCTCGTAACTTGTTGGGATACTGGCGTAGATACCAGGACGGTATCCTGTGTTTGAGGCATCATTTTTTAAAGATAAGTTCACACACTTTTTAATTGCACTAAAAATTAACACAAACTCACATAAAACTTGACTTAAATATATAAACAACAAAAAAAAACTTATCTACATCACAAATTTTCAAAACTACTTAAGACAGTATCACTTATCAGCTGATAAGAATACTTAAGGCTAGTTTACACAGTGCGAGCTAGCGTACGAGTCAGCCTGCAGTAACTCGCACTGTTTGGACGTCACTTACGAGTAACTCGCACGTGCGAGTTAGACAGTAGCTCGCATCCAAGTTACTTCAACATTTTTTGTTTTCACTCGCATGCTCGCCCGCCAGCAACTCGTACATGACAGTAGCTCGGCCGTCGCTCGCATCGTTTGGACGCGTTCGGCAGTAGCTTCCCAGTGCGAGCGGGATAGTCTACCGGAGCGGAACCTGTGTTTTGTGCTGCGCCTGCGTAGTGTTTAACGAATTCAAAATGGCAAAATGACACCAGCTACTCGTATCGTGTAGACAGCAAAGGCGAGCCGAGCTACTGGCGTACGAGTAGCTGTCTACTGTCTGGTCAGCAGCTCGCACTGTGTAAACTAGGCCTTACTGCAACAGCTTCACTCAACTGTTTCGGCATTGTAGGAACTTAAAATTTTTATTCAGAACTGAATTAGTTCCAACATATTCTTTAAAAACAGAATTGAAATTTTTAAACGACAAAAAAAAATGGCACAAATAAAAGTTATCAAGGTATATTATTTAGAGCCCAGCCTTCGATGTATCATTTGTAACCACACAAACTTATTTTCAATAAATAAAAATAAAAAACAAACAAAATATAATTAACGGCACTTCATTTCATTATTTCAAAAAGTCGTACATACTATACATTTTTTTCGAAAGTTTACCCAAAAACAAACTCGGAACCAACATTTTCTAGCTTCGTTGCTTTTTCGGTCATTTGCCTCGGTGCGCGACATTCGACTCGCACTTGACCGTTTTTTGTTCCACGAAAAAAATCCCTGACATTCCCCTAATCAGTGAAGTTCCTTGACTTTTCTAGGCTTTCCCGAAAGTCGAATCACTTATTAAAACACGAAGGCAAAAATATATTATTTCGAGTAATTTTTCATAAACTATTTTGTTTTTATCTACAAACATATTACAGGTAACTATGTACAATTAGTTTCCGCTTTTTTTTCAGATATCAAATACTAAAAAAATTAAAAAATACATGTTTAACATTCATTTTATGATGCGTAAAAATTGTTCGACATCAGTATTTTCCCGAAAGCAACAGAAAATTAATGAATGCAACAAGGAAAACAGAAACAAAATGAATAAAAAAAACATTGCGCAAGCGTAAACAGTCGTTTTATTCACTTTCAATAAAGCAAAAGTTACAAAAAATAACCAATTGCTGTAAAATCTCGCGCTAGGAACAAATGAACTCGTAAATTAGCGAAAACTACCTGCACTTAAAAAATAATAATTAATTTTTTACTAAGTTACAGTAATTTCAGGTTAATATGAAGCTGAAGAATACTTTTTTTATTATTTATTTTTATAAACATCAATTCAGTAGCATACTCTCTTGGAAAGACAGAACAAACAATTTAAGCAAAAAAACAAATTAAAAGAAAACAGTTAAAAGTGTGAACTAACAATACATTTTAAATTTTAGAAACTTGACGCCGTCAAAAAGGCGTTGATTTTTACATAAAAATACAATCAAAATCAATTAATAATTTACTTCAACACAGGAGAACTATTTTTTTTTTTCAAATTGGCTCGGATAAAGTGTTTTTTGACTTATGAAATAGGAAACCAACTGATTGACGAAACGCGCACTTACAGTCCAGTGACAAAATCACATCACAGACATAATATCTTGTCAAAGGTGTTTCATCAATGAGTGGATGAGGTCTCCTGCAACCGAGAGATTCTTCTGAAGAAAAAACACTTCTCGTTGCAACTAGAAACATGAAATGTAATTACAATTAATTACGTTTCGCATGAAATTGAAAAAATAATTTTATTCAACACACGTGAGTAATATATATAATTTCGGGGCCCTGCTAAATTCGGGAGAAATAATAAATTACTTCATGTTAACGCGTAGAGTGCTAAATGAGCCGAAACTGTACCATAATGTATTACTGCATAGTTTCTGGACCAATAGGAACGCGGTAGCGATTTGTATATATGAAAACAGCATCGCAATTCAGCGAAAGTCAGGGCCATCTTGTGTGCATCGCCATCGACGGCGGTGGGTACGTCAATCAATGAA
This sequence comes from Xanthostigma xanthostigma, assembly GCA_963575645.1. Taxonomy (NCBI): domain Eukaryota; kingdom Metazoa; phylum Arthropoda; class Insecta; order Raphidioptera; family Raphidiidae; genus Xanthostigma; species Xanthostigma xanthostigma. The sequence continues at coordinate 19,197,296 of OY754474.1, forward strand.
GTGATTTATTATTTTTCCCTCTTTTATCAGGGCCCCGATTACATATTACTCGTGCTAGTTGAATAAAGTATTATGTGCGACCATTGACCGAAGGAGAATATTCCACTCGCGTCTTGCCGCACTCGCTACGCTCGTGCGGCAAATTTCACGCTCATGGAATCTTCTCCTACTCTCACTAGTCGCACCATATACTATAAAACCTTACTTTTTCCATTTCTTCTTTAAGATTTCGTTCTGTATTTTCCCATGTGATTTTTTCCTTTATTAGTTCCGCTAGCTATAAAACAAACAAAAAAACAATTAGCCGATATTACGGTTACTGAGCGTTACGGCGACACTAATAATTTTGGGCCGGAATATTTTTCGAGAATTGTCAGTATTTTAATAGAATGCATAGTTTTTGAGTTATTCGTGAAATAGCGTTCGAAAATGTCCATAATTCAATGAAAAATCGAGATTTTCAATCGCAAATAATTGGATAAACATCGATCCAAATAAATAACTTCATAGGACATGTTTTGCTTAAAATTCAATGATGTATTGATTCCTGGGGTTACTTTTAAAAAAAAAATTCCCCCCCAGAGAAGAGGTAGCAATTCTACATATGTCAAAAGCGGCAAAAATAAATGGGTAAACATTTTATTATTTAGTGTTAATAACACATCCCAAAAGGTTTTACAAAAATCGGTTAAGTGGACCCGGGTTCCGAAGTATAAACCTCAGGGTACTTCACTATTAGTACTGGTTGAGATTAGCTGTGGTTCACGAATATAACTCAAAAAGAAAAAGGACACGAAATTAGCGAAATTTGCATGATTCGCGAAACCGCCATTAAAACCGGCTTCCCCCCCCAAACGCCTCACGTTATTAATGGATGTCCCCCTAATAGCATGATGTGTCGTTAACCTCTTCTATATATACCGGGTAGATCGTCAAGATCTTACTAACCTGAGCTCTCAATCGATCTGAAAAAAAAAAAAATGGATTTTAAACCTGTGTTCGTCGTAAAGCGAATTTTATTATACACTAATTATTTATTAACTATTTTTTGTATTTTTTAACTCATTTCTTAATCATTAACGTTTAGGTCCGGATTTGGATGATTATTTAACTTTTTTGCCCGATAGAGTCTATCGGGCAAAAAAGTTAAATAACTTAGAAAAAGGGACTAATTTCGATCCAGTAAAAACATTTTGACTAACCCTCGATCGTCGGTTCAAGTTTCAGGTCTACCAGAGCAAGTTGCTGGTTCTTTGGATGAAGTTGGTTCACCCGAGGCGGTTGCTGGTTCATCTGAGAAAAATCTATAAAACATAAAATATATTAATATTATTTTTTGTCAATAGGTATATATGGTCTGAGAAAAATTGGTCGACAATTTTATTCATTTGAATAAGTAGTTCTATTCAGACGTTAATCAAAGATTTAAAACTACAGCTATGTTCGCGATGCTAGCTGTCATTTTAATCATTTAAGCAATACAAAAGGACACAAGGAATATTAAAATTACATATTAAAAGTATTCAGTGATAATATTCATGTAATTTAGAACACAGCGTATATGTTGAATAAACGCTGGAATGCAAAAAAAGTAAGTAATAGATTTGAGATTTTTAGTTTTGTTATTTTGATATAATAAAAATGCGGAAATCAATCAATCAATGAATACTGTATTTTAAGAAAAAAAATCTTTTTTACAGGATATTACAAATATGGTATATACAAATTTCGGTTGCGTTACTTCTCGCACAATTATAAATAAAACATGTTATACAAACAAACAAAACAAAAAGAAAAAATATATAGATAAGATAAAGAGAAAATTACAATAACAGTATAATATGTATTTTAATTAATAATTAATAATAATTATTTAAATGCTATACTTAGTAAGTGTCAGCACGATGTTGAAACACCGCAGAAACGAAACTGTAAAATTTTTTAAGTACATATTTATTGTCCGAATTCAGCAATAGCAAGATATTTTCCCAATCATTTGTTTCTTTTATTAAATCTTTTAGGATGCGTACCCTTATTGGACTGTATAGAGGACACTCCATTAGTATATGGATCAAATTTTCGTTTTTTCCCATGTCACAGAATACACAAACCTGTGTCTGATTTACTTTATGAACTGCATTGTTAATTATAATTCTGATTTCATGTGCTCCTACTGTGCGGCACTGTGCTAACACTCTGGTAACATCTGAGGGGAATTGGAGTTTTAAGTATGATTGGGGACCATTAATGATTTCTATATATTTGTAAAAGTGACAGAAACCTGAAAGATTTACCCTATTTAGGTCTTGCTGCCGTAGGAAATTTTCATAAGTTTCAATTATATAATCGAATTCATCGGATATCGCGACAGGGTTGTATAAAATTCGCTCTAAGCCCAAGACAGATAGAAAATCTTCAATTTGAGTAAATAAATTATATTTTTGTATATTATTTAGTTCATTTGTGTGCAATTTTTTTAGTCTTTCAAAGCAAATTTTTGGAAGACGATTTACATCCATATTACCAATTTTTTGTAGCCACCGTAAAAGAAGTTTAAGTACCTGTAGAGATAACTTAACTGTCCCAGTCTCCAGTCGGACCACATAATTTGGGGTGTTAAATGATAATCCTAATAGCCTTTTAAAAAATGACACTTGCGCTTTTTCAACCCGGTCTAAATATCTCCAGCTCCAAATTTGAGCATTGTACAATAGGGTATTTAAAATAATTGTATCATAGAGTTGTATTCTACAATCCCACGAGTTTGTTTTAGAATTTGTTAGCATAGACATAACGGTGCCAATAGCCGTATTTGTTTTACTCAGCATTTGATTTGTATTCTCCAAAAACAATGAGGATGACGAGAATGTAGTACCCAAATAAGTAAATTTGTTCACAATTTCAATGTGGCTGTCTTTATAGTAAAAATTATCTTTGTATTTTGTTTTTCCACCCTTATTGAATTTTACTATTTTCGTTTTTTTTGTATTTACTTTTAATTCATTTTCTGCACAATATTTTTCTAAAATTTTTAATTTCGTTTTTAAATCTACAGGAGAATCTGCTAGTATCACCAAATCGTCAGCATAAAGTAGAATCAAAACATCCTCTTTGCCATTTACATTTAAGCCTTGTACATTATTGTTTCTAAAATAAGTCTCAATATCGCTAATGAAGATAATGAAAAGAAGAGGGCTGAGAGACTCTCCCTGCAATACACCCTCAGACACCTCAATTGGTTTTGAAAAATTTCCGTTGTTTTTAATTTTCATATTGGCATTATCGTATAGCATTTTAATAGTTCTAATTAATTTTGCACTGACGCCTACACTAAAAAGTTTGTACCAAAGTTTTGTATGATTAATGGAATCAAATGCTCGTCTAAAATCGACAAATAAGCCATACACTGACCTATTCCTTAATCTAAGTTGTAACTGAACTGCTGTGGAGAGAACAAAAATATTATCAATGCAGCTACGATTTTTCCTGAAACCACATTGTCCTTCTGGCAACAATTCACATTCCTCGACCCAATTATTTAGTCTGTTTGCTATTATTAATGTAAACAGTTTAGTTATGTTATTTACTAGAGCAATACCCCTGTAGTTTTCTGGGTCCTTCTTACTACCTTTCTTATGTAACATAATGGTTTGAATTTCTGACCACGCTTTGGGAATATGTTCCAGGCTAAGTATTTTATTAAAAAACACTACTATATAAAGAAGCCAGTTTTGTGGTAAGTGTTTATAGAATTCATAACTGATTTGATCAGCTCCTGGAGATTTATTATTTTTACAACTTTGCAGGGCAAGTGTTAGCTCATCAAGGGTTATCTCAGCATCTAAAAATGGGTGTTTTACATCGCTAAAATATAATTCACACTGTATTCTTTCTGGGTAAATGTTGTCGTAAAAACTTTCCCAATCCTTAATTTGAATATCAAAAGAGTTGCACTTCTTTATTTTAAATCTATTGATTGTGGACCAAAAACTAGCTGTATTTTTCGTATTGGCCAATAAATTCATTACTTTAAGTTCAAAATACTTTTTTTTTTGTTGCAGTAACAGATTATATGACTTTTTTTCAACTAGATACAGGTTTAAGTATTCATTTGAAAAATTGTTCTTTTTGCTTAATTTGTAACTTTTTTTTACGGATTTTTTTTTCTCGTAGCATTCATTATCAAACCAAAAGTTACTTTTCGTATAATTTGCTGAATTTTTATATTTAAACATTCTAAGGTTCTTTGCGGAGATTTTAATTGCATTGATAAGGTTTTCGTAAACCATATCCACATTTTTTGTGTCAATTTGTAAGCTCACATTATTTGACAAAAGCATGTTTTGATTGTACATTATTGCTTTTTCGCTATTCCACTTTAAGGTTTGGGTAGGCTTTGACATTTGCCTTGAAATATTTCCTGCAGATATATTATTAGGTATTGCTATAGCTAGAGCAACTGGAAAATGGGTTGAACTAATAATACTGTCATTTACTTTTAAATCTGAGATATTATCCAAACTGCAGGTATCGCAGAATATGAGGTCTATAATACTCTTCCCTAGACTACTGCAAAAAGTAAATTGAGCAGGAGAATCGCTAGGAGCTCTACCATTAATAGCTGAGAAATCATTGTACTCTATAAATTCTATCAGTTTGTTTCCTTGTTTATTTATCTTACAATCGAGTGAAGCTCTGTATTCGGTTAAATTGGTATTAAAAAAGATTTCAGGGCTCAACTGGTTCAGTTCCCCTATTCTGCAATTAAAATCACCACCAATAACAAATATTGAATTGGTATATGTACTTTTAATATTGCTTATCACTAATTGCAAATTTTCTAAAATCATAACAAAATCAGCTGTTGGTTTAAAGTAGACCGACCCAACAATAATATTGTTTTTTCTCGTCATGTTACTGTTCATATTATTACATTTGACATTTACAAAACACCAATACTCACAAATGTTAATTATTTCGTACATCAAATCATTGAGTATGAACATTGCTAGACCCCCGCTAGCACGACCTTTAATCTTTTCTTTAGTTGCTGCACTTACTACGACGTTATAATGGCTTAAGAATTTAGGACCTTTCATGTACTCACTTACACACCAAGTTTCAGAAAGACATATTATCTTAAATTTTTGAAAATATTTTTCTTCACTATTATCTAAATTATACATATTAGAACTGCCATCGCAATTCCAGAAACAGATTTCGAATAATTCACTTTTAACACATTTTTTGTTGTGTTTTATGCTCCGGTGGATGACGTTTTCCGCTCTCGAAAGAAAAAACGGTCAACGGTTGTGGGTGTTGGCAAGTTTTTTTTGTCTCTTCTATTTGATTTTCCTGATGTGCTTGCCTTCCCTTGTTGACTATTTGTCTCCCTTTGTGATTGATCATTTGATATGTTGCTGGATTTTGTTGTTTCAATGTTGTCATTTTGATTACCTAGGACGTTATGACTTTCCAAATTGTCAAAGTTCTTTCGTAGCTCATCCAGATCGTGTATTTCATTTCCAATTTTGAGTTTATTTCCCACAATATGGACATTGATGTTATCCTTCTGAAATTTATTTCTCCATTGCCTTATTTCCCACCTTTCCTTGTTCTGAAGTGTTGTCCAGTGGTTATTAATATAGATGTTTGTATTCTGTAGTTTGAAGCGATTTTGGAAAATTTCAAATTTTTTCCTTTCGGTAGTTAGTGACACCATAATTAATTTTACATCATTAGGCTTTGTTTTACCGATCCTTACAACGTTGTTAATATCCTCAGGATATAACTCCACATCTAGCTTACTTTGAATTAACTGAATTACCGCGTTTTCTAAAGAGCTACCGGTTTCTTCTTTATCCATAATTAATCCATCGATTATGAAGTTTTTCTTTCTTGTATTTCTTTCTAACATTTCGATCTTGCTTCCCTGCTCTTTCACTAAATTTGTTAATGCTCCCTCCTTTTGTTCCATTGCATTACACCGCCTTTCTAAATCGGTAATTTTTTTATTAAATTCACTTTGATTTTTTACTAACTCGGTAATTTCCGATTTTATGGACTTAATATCCGTCTTAATTTCGTTCAACAGGCTCATTAATTTGTCATCCATTTTAGCACACTTTAAAGTGAACTATCTGTTACACTGAATATCAATGATAGACAATACAAGTTTTATTTTGATTTTGTTGGTTGAATGCTATTTTGCAGTTTTGTGATTGAGAATTTTTATAATAATTTCGAGTAAATATCCCAAACTATTCTACCCGAAACTTCGAATTTTACATCACAATACCAAAGGGACTTTGTAGAACACAATTGAAACACTCAAACTATAAAATTTTTCCTGCAAACCACAAAAAAGTACTATTATCCGCGGACTGAACAAAAGAGCGACTGTAACGCTAAAACCAGTTTTAACCAAATCTATCGGGCAAAAAAGTTAAATAACTTAGAAAAAGGGACTAATTTCGATCCAGTAAAAACATTTTGACTAACCCTCGATCGTCGGTTCAAGTTTCAGGTCTACCAGAGCAAGTTGCTGGTTCTTTGGATGAAGTTGGTTCACCCGAGGCGGTTGCTGGTTCATCTGAGAAAAATCTATAAAACATAAAATATATTAATATTATTTTTTGTCAATAGGTATATATGGTCTGAGAAAAATTGGTCGACAATTTTATTCATTTGAATAAGTAGTTCTATTCAGACGTTAATCAAAGATTTAAAACTACAGCTATGTTCGCGATGCTAGCTGTCATTTTAATCATTTAAGCAATACAAAAGGACACAAGGAATATTAAAATTACATATTAAAAGTATTCAGTGATAATATTCATGTAATTTAGAACACAGCGTATATGTTGAATAAACGCTGGAATGCAAAAAAAGTAAGTAATAGATTTGAGATTTTTAGTTTTGTTATTTTGATATAATAAAAATGCGGAAATAGAATGTGAGGACTTTTTTTTTGCTCTGCAAATTTTTGGTCCGCGGTCAAATATTCATCAGCTTTGTGGCCCGGCGATCAAAAGATTTGCCCGTCTCTGATCTAAATCCAGATCGAAACGTTAACTTTTGTAATATTGATTTATAATTTTATTTTTGACAATATATAGTCTGAAAAAAAATTGGTCAACAATTTTATTTATTTGAAGAGTTCTATTCAGATGTTAATCACAAAATAAAGCACAAAAGAGCAAAATTTGAGCTGAATAAGGTTTTGTTAATAATCTTTGCCTGTACACTCAATGTACTTATTTTAGTCCGGGGGCCAGCGACCTATTTAGGTCGTCCATTTCCGCGCGGCTGAAAGTCTCGTAAAATGCTCAGACAGTAGTACCATATAGCATAGTGGTCGTCAGCTGCGCCAGTATCGGTGGAATAGCCTCCCACGCACGGTTAAAAAGATAATATTTTGTATATCCAAATCTTTGACAAACGTCTGTTAGGTACATAGGTATCCATGACTACTTATTAAAAAATTGTTCGTTATTAATTTTTCATTAAAATTCGATAATTCAAACTCCATTCTATTAGAAAGTAGATATTATACTAGTTAATTCATATATTTTTTAGATTATTTCTAAAGAAGATCCAAATCCGGATCGAAACGTCATCTAGTGAAATATTGATTTATAATTTATTATTTTTTGTCAATATAGGGTATAGTCTGAAAAAAATTGGTCGATAATTTTATTTATTTGAATAATATTTTTTATCATTACCTATCGATTGAAAACTTGTCAAAAGATAGTTATTAATGATCTTTCATAAAGAAAACGTCAGCTGGCTGTACGATGGTGGATGTTACGTCAGCTGATCATACGAACTTGATGAAATTAATATGAATTCAGTCATTCCCTATCACATGAAACTTTCTCAAAAGGTAGTTTTTATAATATTTAAAATAAATACAATCGTCAGCTGCTTGTTTAATGGGGGAAAGATTGTCAGCTGATACAAAAAAGGGTGTGGTAGAAGAGACAGTTGGGAACGTCGATATTTTGGCGGCAAAGCTGTAAAACGTCGATAGCAATCGCTATGATACAGTTGAAAATCATTAGGTTGTTCAGGAAGTATTACATCTCTTGCTGCTAAATTATTATTTTTCCGAATAGTGAGTATATTACGGCACTTGCACAAATTTTCTTCATTGAATAATTTTAACGTTGAATTTTTCTTTTGACAAAATACACAAAAATTCCAGCCAATTGGGTGACGGGACCACTTCAAAAATGTTGACATCTTATTATATTAAAGAATTTCTGATATCGCGTGAGGTGACGTGGGTAATGGATCGTATTCAATATGATATTTGCTATTCGTTGCCATGGTTAGCTACATAATATTATGTTCCACGTCATGTAAAAGTTAATCAAAGCATGCCGAACTAGTATATTTCTGACAGATTTATAAAACAAAAAAGCGGCTGATTTCTTTATTTTCAAAATATTTCCGAAGCTATAAAGCTACCTATTCCCCCGATAGTGCCGCAGCTGACGGCCACGATGCTACATAGTACAACTGTCTAAAGCTTTTTACGAGTCTTTGAGGCATGCGGAAATTGGTAAGAAAAACCTGTTACTGGCCCCCGGACTATTTTAAGTGAATAGAAGCTAAATCATGAAAAACCTGCAAATCAATCAGAAGCACAAGTATTGGAAAACACTCAGAATTCTTATTATGTAATGCTGAAAAACGTGGAAAATAATTAAGAACGCTGAAAAGTTCATCGCCAGTCGTAACTAGAAATGAACAAGTCCATTGTGCACAACGCAAATTGTGACCTGTCAAATTTTGAAAATAACGGGTATTAATTCCACATAGAAATAACTGGGCTCGATTGCAAAAAGTCGATATAACAAACAGTGTTATAATTAACTGAATACTTCTAAAATGTCATACAAAAGTTTACGAAAGAAAATTAGCCGGGAAACGACAAAAGTATTATTTTGATTTACCTGAAGCTAGGGCAATCGCATTTGTACACTCTTGAGGATCAAGTCGGCCTTCAGATTTAATATCTTCTTTTGGTATAAGGCTTATCTTGGAGCCCAATTCCGGCTTTCCAGCATTCATTTTGAATTAAATTTATTCTCTCGCTGATTGAACTGATAATCACCGATATATTCTCACTTCTGACTGCATTCGTCTGACCGCAAATTTACGATGGCGTCTCTCTTCTCTATGGATGGCGTACAGAATCCAGGGTTGCCAACTCCTAAAAATCTTTCCCCCCCAACCACAAGTTGAAATATTAAAAATCCAATAAAAAAAATAATGTTTTTACTTTGAGAAAATTATATAAAATCTATCTTATTACGATAGACCGCGCTCGGTCTCTTTACATAGCTAATTAGCCAATACCAATGTCAAAGCGGCAAACTTTGTTAAAGATAAGTTAACAATAAAAAATGATTGTTCTAGTTACAATAATCGTAAATTACTCTTTTTTAACAAAGTATGTCGCTTTGACGGTGGCATTCTGCTATTGAAGGAGACCGAGCGCCACATGATGTTATTATAATACTATATTATTAGGATTTAGGTGACTACTTAAGTAAAATGTTATTTAACAATGAGTCGGTTTTGTAATAATTCATCTAATGTCTGATAGAAAAAAGTGTTTTTTTGTGTTGTTAAAGTTTGGTGCCAACGACGGAAATTTTATGTTAAATAATTAAATCTCACCAGCTGCCAACATTGTTAACGTCGGTCTCTAAGTATGGAGTTGTTAAATCCCAACGCTGGCACCATTGTTTCCCGCACGCCGTAGTCGACCAATCAAATCAGAAAAGTCATACCACGTGCGTACGGTATTAAAAAAAAAGGGACGGGTTCTGTCCCTAGCGGATCTTTATCCTTGTTCAGGATTGGTAGCGTATTAAAAAGTAAAGCTTCATCACGCGAGATCAGATATGTACAATGGTTTATTTACAAAGTGAAATTTACATTAACTACGAGTATACGAAATATAATAACTACTTCTATCCAATTCTTATTTCTCTATAATATACTAATATGTAGTGGTAGACATTGCTGCGAGCGTGTAATCCAAAAATGTACTTACATGTTAATCTTCAACGACCGATGAGCAAAGACTGAATGATCAGTAGATGGACGATGAATAGTGAATGATCAATGATGAATTTTCACAGCGTTGTGCCCTTTTTTTCAAAATTGCCCCACTCTTAACGAGTCTGCGAGCGCATGCCTTCAACCAATCGCAAACGGGCATGTAATCGCGTTGCGCCTGCGTAATTAGTTATACTGATTTTAGGGGGATTCTACGAATTCTATTGGTTTTTATGACCTGACCTTCGAAATAGATATTAGATACCATGTAGGTATGTTTCTATTGTTTTCCGTATCAACTAAAGTAAATAGAACAAGAGCCCGCGGTAGCCAGACCTTCGTATTTTTATAAAAGCTGAAAGTTTTTCTATGGATGTCTCCAATACAGGTAAGAATGATCCCCACCCATGAAACCTGACTAGTGGTGGCTTTGGCAGGTAACAGGTAGCAAAGGTGTATAAAATTCCATCTCAAATTCGTCATTGTATAAAACTCATTTTTTTAATATTTCATTCGTAACAATATTAAAACTCGCGTCGCTCATTGCCAGACACTTGTATGGTTCCAACCCCCTGCCAGACACCCTTTAACTATTATAATTTGTAATTATATTTACGTTATTTTATAAAAGCTGAATTTTATATATATTTTTTGGAGAACTATTAAATAATGTTTCATTAGTAGCCAGACAGTTTCGAGGGTTCTATCATCCTGCCAGACGCATTAAAAGTGTACAATTTTCAAATCGTTTTTGCTTTATAACTTTGAAACGGCTCATGAGATTTTACTCAAATTTGGTACGTTGGCATAGCTTTATTGTGCAATAAAACCCATATCATAATAATGATGAATATCATTCCATGGGCGTAGAAATTGATTTTTTCGATAATTAAACATCTAAAACTTCTACGCCAATGGAAAAAAATCAGTTTGAGTATGAAATCTGGATCACGAGACTCATTTACTACAAAAAAGATACTCTTGATAAAATTCGATTACTCTCATAGTTTCGACAAAATTTTAATTTCAGTAATTTAGAGCATAATTAAATATTAAAACTCAACTGCAGCAAAGGTTGGGTGGCTGGGTACACGACAGTGATATTCATACCCAGCCACCAAACCTTTGCTGCAGTTGAGTTTTAATATTTAATAATTATGCTCTAAATTACTGAAATTAAAATTAAAATATGTTTTGGCGTCGCCCGATAATCATTTACTCGGGTTTATATTACGATGCGCAGTCGGTATGACTTAAGAAATAAATACTCATCTGCAAATGTTATAATGATCATATTGTATTATATTCATTGAAATCTATAAATTCACATTATTTGTTTTTTTGTCATATTTAATTATTCAGAACAGGGCATTAATGAACATTCTACATATTTATCACTTATATTGAAAAAAGACTTGTTCTGTTTTTTAACAATAAAATTTGATACTACAACGGAGTAGTTTTGTTATATTATATTCTTCTGCGCTACCCCCTATAAAATAGCTGCTTTACAAGCGCGTAAAGTGGCTTATTACACCACTAGTGCTGCAAAGTAAGACAAAACCGATCGCGTTATACCAATTCCACAGCAAATCTGTTTGTTGTTTCTTTTTATATAACCTATTAAAAGTGAGCTTTGCTCAAAAGAGAACTGTTTTTGAAGATGGAGTGAAAACCAGCTATTTTATAAGAGGTATGTGCAAAAAGCACCGTATATATACCTCGTGCATAATGGTATTACTCCTCGTACGACTGTCAAACCTCGCTAGTACTCGTTCCAAACATAAAGTCGTAATATAACCATTACGACCACTAGGTATACAATCGACTATTTTTTTGTTCTATTAAAAACAGAGTCGTTAAAATTTATTTTACTCTCCGTTTAACCAAAACTCTTTATAACGCAATAAAATACCCAGCTCCTTCAATTTCGCTATATAGAGTTTACACTGTATATAAAGAGTTTCGTTAAAAGTTTAACATCTCTGTTTTATAATTAGTTTTGTTTTCATCGTGTTAGTTGGTACGCGTCGTTCTTGCAAATTTCGTCTAAGAAATCCAAAGCCTCGATTTTCTAGTTCGACATTATAAAAACATAATTGAGTTTTCGTAACAAATATTCGCTTCCAATCAGACGTGTTGTCCGCGCTACAAATATTGAGTAAAAAAAAAAATTGGTTGTCTGTAAAGTCGGTTTACGGACGATAGTTTTACGTGATGACGTATTCCGCTCGAATATCATATTTAATAATACATAACCTAAATTTTAGTAGCTGTCAAACTATATTTTTACCGACTCTCTATCGCTTATACTGCGCTCTCGCTTGCACGCATAGGGTCAGGCGGAACGTCACTTTTTCGTGCGTGCAGCTGGTGTTTCATTAATTTATAAGACGTTATCACGTCAAAAATCAATCGAATGGACCTAAAAATCGAGGGGCTTTGGTACTTAACCATTAATTTATTGCTCATTTTAGTTGTCTAATTAAAAAGAAATTTACGACTAAGCTTATTTAAAAATACTAAGTGAAAAACGTTCACGAGACCATAACGTAACCACAATCACTTATTATGTAAATCGATTAAAAATTAATTTGGCGCGCGGATCTTTCAACGAGACATTCAAAATACAGAGATTTTATTTCGATTATTAACAGGACCCAACGCAATCTGTAAACAAATAATAAAACATTTCTATGTCACTTCTGAACCACGGGAATTTTGTAACTGGATATATACATTTCGAATTTGTTAAGCGTCTATAATTTACAATATACATTATGACTAGTGATGTGCCGGATCGTTAAAAATGTATATCCGCGGATACGGATCTGAATACTGATATTTGGTTTCAAGATCCGCGGATACGGATCTTAACTTTCTTAGAGTACGCGGCGGCAAATATTGCACATCGACCTTTGGAAAGAGACTATCTGTTATGGGAAAAAGTTATTGACCTCTCTAAGAATTAACTCTCATAACAGATTGTCTCTTTCCAAAGATCGATGTGCAATATCTCATTATAAAGATAGTTTTTTAGTACCTTTGAGTTATGTACTATTGGTATGGTACTCACTACGATAAATGTTTGCAATATAAAGGTGCCAAATACGATTTTAAAAAATAAAAAATAATCTGAATGGAATTTAACAGTTTTTCGTTATTACCTAATCACCTTTATATATAAAATTTCATTTATGAATTGAAAATTAATAAGGTTAAAGATCCGCCAAAAACTAACAGATATGGATCTTTCTTCTCCCTCGGGTATCCGCGGATACGGATATCTGGCACATACTAATTTTGACAGCAATTCACCTTCAAGACGTATTGCTTTCTCAAAACTTCGTTGATTTAATGAAACAAAAGTCAAAACTAGATCAGGGCTTTGGGAATAGTCGAGACTGTAGCAATGACACCTCTATTACAAGCCTCCAGTTTCCGGGTTCTAACCCGAGATGGTAAGTGTGAATTGGATTTTAAATTTATTAACAATGGCATTAAATTGAAAATATGAATCGGTATTACGTCTGAATAACTAGCTGTCGGTGGTATTACATAAAAAAATCCCGCTAGAACGTGTCAATAATCGAGATATGTCCCTTTTATAAAATGGTAAAAATAATTTTTAAAAATATTCGGGCATAGAATAAAACGTAACCAAAGTATGCTGGTCAATATGAAGTAGAGCTGTAACAAACCGTATGTATTCGTTACTGAGTAACGGGTACATCGTCTGACTCGAAGTAACGAATCGTTACTTACAAACTCATTTCGTTACTCGCATGTTTCGTATCCATGTCAGTTCAATTCGTTTGATACGGTTATACGAACACAATGTGTTATACTTATAAGTATTCATAAAGTACGAAGTCATGACTCATGTCGTATCACGTATGCGATGCGCTTTGGTGCGAAGCTACATGCTTATTGCTTGATGCTGTTAAGTACACTATTGTATGCCGTATCAAAAGTACCGAGTAACGTAACGATACGAAAGTAACGGGTACTGGTTCTTTAAGTAACGAATACATACGGGTACACAATTTCTCGTTACTTTTACAGCTCTAATATGAAGTTTATGTTCACGAAAATGAAAAATAGCCGATCGTTCGAATAAAATCATTATTTTATAAGAAGAGGCATGAAATATTCTACTAGCTACCACTTTTCTCAGTTCTTTTACGTTTCGGTGGCAGTCAACGAATGGAATATTATAGAAATTCAGATGTTTCCATGGTTGCTCTTCTTAATTAAAGCATCTATTATTTTCAAATTACATATATTTTTAGGAAGATACAATACGTTGTTAATATACAGTCTTAAAATTAGAATCGGATGACTAAATGGTTTAAATCATTCAAATAATCAAAAATTATATCTTGTGGGTACTTATTTCACATGAATATCATTGACATAAATAAAACGATGGCTGTCCATGATGATTGTGTTTAAATCCGAAAGTTTTGGGTTACAATTACCAATCGGAAATTAAAAAAAATGAACGGTTACACAAACAAAAAAACAGTTGTGTGGTTTTAAGAAACCACGACGCAAGTGAAACTTTTATTGGATTGTAGGCGTTGGATTGTAGACACTTATCCATCACGATTAATTATAAACAACAATATTCACATGAATACACGAATAAAAACATGTAAACACTGTACAGCACTTGCCCGCATGACAGACTGACTATGTGTTATACATACTACACGGTCAGCTGATGCTAACCATGGGCGCCGCCATATTGGCCTTGGCTGCTCTACCGAGCGCCTACTCCGAGCGCCTTTCACTTTACCCCTACTCCGCGGCCGCCTGTAATGCGACATGCAACAGACGGCCAGAAAAATTCGGGGCGATAGAATAAAAGTTTCACTTTAAAAAACAAGTTTTTATTATAAACTGGTCGCCATCCGCGGCTTCGTGCGTAATTGAGATGAAACACGGGAGCGCCAACAGGTTCCGCCGTGTTGTTACTGTCTTATCTTACAGTACTGTGACAACAGTTGAGCCTTCACAATATTTTTACATTTTGATTTTTTTTGGTCGGCGCAAGCACAACTCACCAAACCTTCATCGTAATCAGATGAACGGTGTAGGAGAGAATACGTTCCGAACAGACGAACATTCATTTTTATATACGCTTTATATTAGTTTGGGTTGTAACTAAGTATGTATGTCCGTAACGGAATCTTTGAGCATAATTTTCACCAATTTCCCGAAGTCTGATTAATTTGAAACTTTGCATACGTATCAAGGACCGATGACAATGCAATAATTTGATAACAGTTTCCCATTATCCTTATTAGGACCCCCAGGATTAATAAATTCTTTTATAGATCCTCAAACTAAAAAGTGAAAAATAAAATATAGTTTAAAAAAAACTAAAAAACACGCTTTATATCGGACTAAAAAGTAAAAAATAATTGTTTTAAAATAAGCTTAAAAAGCGTGGGGCGCTTTGTTCCACATTTTCGTACATCGAGCGCCCAACGCTTTTTAAGCTTATTTTAAAACAATTATTTTTTACTTTTTAGTCCGATATAAAGCGTGTTTTTTAGTTTTTTTTAAACTATATTTTTTTATATATTAGATTGATTTTGATATGACGTAGTGGCAACTACAATTTTTAGACCATCGAGGAAATCAATGTATTTTATATCGAAACGATATTCATGCAAAAATAACCACAAGGTAAAAACTCCAATACGTATTTCTGATTATTTATTTTTTAAGTCGGAATGATTAAGTTCAAAAGGACGATTAAAGATAAAAAATAGATATTAGGTATAATTACAATAATCAATAATAATAGGCAATAGTATAGTAAATGGGTTAAAAATGGAAGCTTGGCAAAATATCGTAACATTATTTATATAAGTATAATAATAAAGGAGGACTCCATATTATGTTTTTAATATTACTTTGCTAAATAACTGAGTAATATCTCTAAGGATTATATACAAGTGTTTGTTTTAGTTTTTGTTTTACTTTTATAAAACTGTCGGTTAAAAAAAAAGACAATCTCTAGCAACATTCATCTGTCAACTGGATATAAAAATCACGTCTAAGACATGAATAAAAATGCTTACGATAAACTTACAGATCCACACTATAATTCGTTCAGATAATATTAACTTTCTTACGAAAAGTAAACACTACGTTAAAACAGTTCTTAGTTTTTGTCAAAATCAATACCATCGTCATTATTTCAAAATGGTAACACAACAAATACATATATCAATAACAAATTATAAAAAAGTGATTTGAAGGAATATATCACTGACAATAAAAATGTTCGTCTAAAAACTATTTAAAAAACAACTCTCATAAAAAAAACAAAGATCTAAATTTTACCGAAATTAAACATTTCTTTAAATTTATATGCAATAAATGTATTGATTATTTAAATAAAAACCTTTTTGAAAGACAAACGGTAAAAGTCTCAATTGAAAATAGCGAGACGTTTTAAAATCAAGCAAAATCGAACAAACTTAAACGTCAATTGAATCATCGAAGTTATAATTGTCATCACGCAAAAGGCTGTGTCTGAAAGGAGTTTTCCCCTTATTCGGATTTGCCGCATGTTTCAGACCGTCAACCAGTTTCTCCTAAAATATTAAAAAAATATTAATTCTACAAGGAAAAAAAACTACTGTAAATAATTCAATGGTAATGCTGCTGCTAAAGCGCTGTTGGCAATATAGAACCCTTCCGACACAACTGCGAGTATGCTAGTCAAATCCTCAGGTTCAAATCTTTGATTAACGTCTGATTAGAACTCTTCAACAATTTTTTTGTTAATATATTGTCTGAAAAATTGGTCGATAATTTTATTTATTGAAAAAATCCTCAGGTTCTTTGGATTCAGTCGTTCTAGGCTCCTAGAACCAAGTTCAAACAGTTTGAACAAAGACGTCTATTTATCCGAGAGTCCAAAGATTCTGAGTATTTGACCAGTAAACCAGTAGTTGTGTCCGAAGAGTTCTGCATTGCCAACACGCGCTTTGCAGTTCCGAACTTGCCAACAGACTTTTTAACAGCTAACTCAATTGTTAGTTCTGATTTTAATTGCAAGATAACGTGGCTGCAAAAGTTACTGGTCAATGTAAAAGATCAAAATACACGATAAAATAGTGTTAAGAAATGAAACTAAAGAAAAAAGATTATCAAATAAAAGTAAAAAATAAAACAAAACAATACCTCTAATTCGCTAGAAATAAATTTTCCAGGGACTAATTTTCTCGGAACAGGTACAGGCGGATCTGATAAGCGTGCTCGATTTTCTATTAAATAAATGTTTAAGAAAAAAAAAAAAAAATGAAACTAAAAATACATAAAAAATAAAGCGAAAGAAATATGTAAATTGTTTACAGCGAAAATGGGGCCTATTTAAGGCTATGTTCCGATATGCACTGCGACCACTGTACAGTGTGACGTCAATTTAGTATACTGTGAACACGTTCCCTTATAGACAGTTATACTGGTTACTATTTAAAACGGAACGCAATCCCGTATACTGTCAGCCGCAATTTTTGAAATTTTGACGAAGTGTTCAAATGAGTGTAATAAAGTTTTCTAGTTCATTAAAAAAAACTGTTGTTGGAGTACTGTCAAATTAAAAATATCTTAATTAATATTAATTGTAAATTGAATTTATAATATAATAAAAGTAAATAGTTTTTCATTAAAAAGAATATGTTTTAATGTCTAATAAGGTTATTTTTTGCAATTCTTCCATTGTTTTAGTTATTAATTCAAACTAATTACAGAACTTTATAATTTTTGTGATTAAACTGTAGATTGTTTATAAGACGTTAGGCACTCGTGTGGTTTTGACAGATCACGTGATCAAAGTACTGCGAGTACCTTACCTCGAAAACGCCAGTGCTCACAGTAGAATATGCCGGCGATTTATGACGTCATATATTTTCCTAGGGTACTGCGGCAGTATACTGGCAGTCCATAACGGAACGAATTTTTCTACAGTGATAGCACTGTGCAGTGCTCGCAGTGCATATCGGAACATACCCTAAGACGTATCGCTATGTGCCTTAGCTAGTCACATGAGTCGCTGTGCCCATCCACGGTTGCTCCTATCATTTATCATTGATGTTCTAACCTGATTTTTAGTCTATCAATCTTACATGAAATCAGCAAATCACTTGCTGCTTTCTATGCTTTGTTATTATAACACAGCAAAATCATATTGAAGTTTCTTTTGAGGTTAATACATTGAAACAGCATTAAAAAAAATGGAAATCGAAAAGATTTTTATATGGAATTTCACTTACCTGCATCTTTTTTAGCTGCATCCGAACCGCTTCGATTAATACCGGCCGCCATGTCTCTGACCGATCTTCTTTCGTTGACAACGCACTCCTGATTGGCGTCGTCTAACGCATCGCCAGAATCGGGCGTGTTACCTGTAGACGTGTTGGGAGAAGATCCGTCACTCAACAATGAAAATTCACCGGATTTTCTATCTGAACTCATAGACCAAGGTCTAGGTCTCGGCGCATTAGCGGCCACCGTCGTCGAAACAGGACCTTTCAATTTCTTACCGATGTTTTCGGTAGATTTACTGTTGACAGAATCCTTGATCGATTTGAGTATCGGTGATTTAGGAACGTCCGAACCTTTCGGGAAGCCGTTCGTAGGCGACTTTAACGATTCGGCTAAACCCGTCGATCGTAATTTTACTGTCGGCGTCGTACATACCGCCTTATCGTCTTCGGTCGAACTGTTCGATATACGCTTTTCTCTGTTTACTTTATTAGCACCTAGGTTCGCGGCATCTTGACAAATACTACTGCTGCTGTTATCTCTCGAGATCTGCGGACTTTCTCCGTCGGCAATTCGTCTCGCGAGCGGAGACGCCGTGAGCGGTGAATCGCCTTGAGATCTTCGACCGATCAGCGGTGAATATTTTTCGAGGTTATCGCTCGATCGCGATCGAGGAGTCGGCTCCAACAGGTTACACACGCCTTTGAGCAGCGGGGAGCTTCGGCCCAATTTTACTTTACGATCGTCGCTCATGACTGGCGTCGTTTCGCCCGATGTCAAACTATTATTGTTATATCTATAAATTCAAGACCGTAAATCACGGAAGCTATTAAAATAATACCTTGAACTTACTTGTGATTAGGACTGCCGTCTGCTTGAAACGAGAGCGAACTGCATTCGTCGGATGTAGGAGAAATAAGCGGAGTCGTCGGTGTCACTGATCCTGGCCGAAAAAAAGTATCGAGACCTTCGCCCAAATCTTCAGTCATTATTACTTCGCCTGTAGGTCTGAGCATCGGACGCGTGGGCGCTCTCGTTTTAGCTCGTCTCGGCCTACCTACAATTCACGGGGGAAAAAAAAACAACATATTAAGATTGAATTATTACGAAACGTTCACATTCGAGCATATTACAAATAACCTTTGACTAGATGCTGTAATTGTTGCGTAGCGTTAGGTAATTCAGCTACAGAATCGAGCGATTCTTCGGCAGAGCGCGGCAAGTGAGACGAATGGGGCATCGATAACGGCAGAGGCGGTAAAAGACTCGGTATATCGTCTGCCGATAAACCTTCTACACTGTCCACTACCGATTTGGGACGCATTTTTCGACCATGCAAACTTTTACGTTTAGTTGACATGTGGGGCGTCGCCTATTAATAAAAAAAATAAATTAAACAAATTACACAACAATGCCCTAAGCGATGTGTCTCTAAATTAATGCACTCACCAAATTTAAATATTCCAATTTCTTAACGAAAGCAAGGAAAAGATAAAAAATTAAAAAGAAAATTTAATTTAAAATTTTGCAGCAATCGATAGAATACATCAAGATAAAAGGCGATTTTGAGTGATTTCATAACAGTTGGTATGATTGCTTTGTTGGCATGCTAGAAATGTAAGGTTATGATGCAATAACGAAACGTTAAGGAGGTTGATGCGTTACAGTCCCAATCAAAAGTAAGTCGAATTCTAAATGGGAACTTTTCCATAATAAATTTTTACAAAAGGTTATAAGTCGATGATACCAATAAATTATTGTCATAAAGGCATAAATAAATATTTTTTAATTATTTCTAACTTTTGAATTTTTTGTACAGTTAGATTAAAAAAAATAAATTTATGTAAATATCTGTATTTTACATATTTTTTGCAGTAAATAATTAAAAAAAGAAATTACAAGTAATAAAAATTAAAATTAAATCATTAAAAAGTTGAAAATTCAGTTAAAATTGTCAAGAATAAAAGTCCATAATCGAAAAGTGCTAATGTTTAATAATTTTTTTTATTGATTAAAAGTCTCCTAATTAAATTGGAAAAAATATTAAAATATGCGTAAGACATCGATGCTTTACATAGATAGTTTTCGGAACTGCTGACATTATTTGGTTATTTGCAAAAAATTAAAACGAACAGTTTGCATGCTAGGTTGACATATTTTCCATAAGACTACATGTGAAAGTTTTTTTTAATTTTTAACTTTATAAATCTCCTAATGATTTTGGATTTTTTACAGAAAATTTTGTCATAAAAAATTTTTATTTCAGATTTTTTTCATTATCTTCGTAAAACGGCTCAACCTCCTTAATTGATATAGTTACCAGTGTTCGAAATCGCCCAAAAACGCAATATTAACGCCACTCTTCAAAAATTGCCAATTACCTTCCGCAACAACACTTACCATCGGTGACTGATCCGATAATTGACTAGTATTATCCGTAGTTGAAATCGGTTCACTATCGGTGCTTCCGAGTGGCGATCTTGGCGGAGGCACATAATGTGGAGCCGCACCCAATAAAGCACGGTGACATCTAGAGAGCTGTTCGATTACTTCATCCGTTACCCGCTCCGAAACAAATGCTGCTACCGACAGATTCACTTCACTGCACATAAGCATTATAACGTTTAGACATTGCATCATATTTCATATTTAACATCCTGCACGTAAAATCTTACTTAATTCGGTTGATAATATCCGTTCCGGCTTGATCGATAACACAATTCTGAACAAATGTGTCGGATATTTTCGTTTTATCGGAGCAAGCAGCTCGAAGGTCGCGCTTACTTCTGTCTCCGCCGAGCAAAAGTGGACACTGCTCACTGGCGCAGGCGATCATACCGTCGAGTGAGCCCTGCAATAGTTTGTACTTTCACAGTTAACTCTCAGCTGTTTAGCGTCTACAATCTACAATCTCTCTCGGAGCTAATTAAAAAAAAAAACGCCGTTACGACGAAAGTTAC
Organism: Xanthostigma xanthostigma; assembly: GCA_963575645.1. Lineage (NCBI taxonomy): Eukaryota > Metazoa > Arthropoda > Insecta > Raphidioptera > Raphidiidae > Xanthostigma > Xanthostigma xanthostigma. The sequence continues at coordinate 19,218,622 of OY754474.1, forward strand.
GTACTTGTAAATAGCTTAAAACGACACCATGCAGTTCGTCGGCGACTTGTTTCAATTTAACGTCGACTGCGCTGGCCTCGTCGCGTCTTTGAACGACTTCGTGGAGCCTCGCCAGAAGCTGTTTCGAGTTGTCCGCGTCCTGGACAAGCGCCGTAGCGTGATTTATGTCATTGTTCATATCGCGCGTCGACTCGGCCGCGAGTGATTTGACTGTGTCTTGCATTTGTACAATTAAACGATCGACCATTTGCTGCGTTGAACTCAATAAGAAGCCTTGTTGAAGTCTATAAACGCAACATAACGAGTTAGTTCGCTCAGACACAACTCTCTTTTTTTTATTAATTTGACTATCTTTGAGTTTGTTTGAATTTTTTTGATAAGCAAGAACAAATTATATTTATCTAGTTTTTTTTTGACGTGATGACGCCTTATAAATTGATGAAACACCGGCTGCACGCACGAAAAAGAGTAACGTTCCGCAAGCGAGAGCGCGATATAAGCGATAGTCTCTCTCTTCTCACGTGACGTCAGAGAGTAGTGTGCGTTCAACATTTTTTTCGGCTGTTCCAGCGAAAGCTACATCTGACAGATGGCCAGATAAATTATACGATTTGTTAACAAATATACAATATATATACATTCTTTTAAATGTCTTTTATAATTGCTTAAAAACATATATTTTACTTTGGTTGATCAAATTATTAGTCGGTAAAAATATAGTTTGACAGCTACTAAAATTTAGGTTATGTATTATTAAATATGATATTCGAGCGGAATACGTTATCACGTAAAACTATCGTCCGTAAACCGACTTTACAGACAACCAATTTTTTTTTCTTTCTCAAGTTGAATTTGCCCACGGAAAGTTATACACGCCGCTTGAATTACTGTGCGCAAAACAAACTAAGTCGAACAAGTAGTGCCATCTCTTAATTAACTATTTAACTTAAACGTAAATTGGCTGGAATTCTCAAATAAGAAATTAAACATACCTAAAAGCTTGTCCGTTGCTGTACTTCTTTGGTGAAACGTTCCGATGTAACAATTCTTGTATTTTTCTTAACACGGCATCGGTTTTTTCCGAATGCGTTTTCATACAAGGCATTATATCGAAAATTGGAAACGGAATATACCGTAGCGTGAAATTACTTTCTAAAGCGTATGCTATATCACTATATCCCTGCAAGGTTATGTTATTTCTATCAAAAATAATTGTTCTTAAATGATTGTTGATTTGCAACGCCTTCGCAAGAAGTCTTGCACCCGAATCGCCCATGAAATTGCCACTGATGTCTATTGTTTGCAAACAATTATTGCTACCGAGCGCGTTTATTAAATTGTAAAGATCACCTTTCAGTTTCGAGTCGGGAATGTAAAGTGATTCTAGCACACAGTCTTCTTCTTGAATCATTTGTACTAAAGCGTCCATAATCGTTCCGATGTGTTTCGCTTTCATATTGTTCACGTTGCGCCCCATGTGTAAATGTTTTATCGATTTGTTTTTACTTACTGCCGTTATAACTGGCGCTAATTCTACATCCATATCTGGAAAAAAAAACACCCTGCCTATTAACCGGATAAACGATACTATAGGGTTATTGACAAAATTTCAAAAAGTATTTAAAATTAAAGAATAATGGTATATGTACCCGTAAAAAATATTTTTTCTCATAAATATAACAGATTTGACCCATCATTAGTTGTTTTTTATTTTGACTTTAAATTCTGCGCCAAAACGTCAATTGACCTTGACAGCCATGTTTACTGATTGCCTACGTCACAGTAGGCAATCAGTAAACACTAAGCAAGCGGGTACAACGTGACATATAGCATTATAACCAACAAAGTGTTGCATTTAATATGATTGACAGAGTACAATGAATACACCAGAGCACATACACTGAACAGAGATAACGAATACACATGGCAGTCAGTGGCACACAGCTACCGGCCATGTTGACTGATTAATGACGTCACGCGCTGTGATTGGTGTTTGAAATCACGTGACACATAGGTTAAAAATCGTGATTTTATTTATTTTAATATATTTAACGCACTTATTTAATAAAAATAATAATTCTAAACGATATTTTAGACCATAAACTTTCATTATAACACAGTTTTATATTTAATTTTAATCCCTGTCAATAACCCTACTGGTTGTTGAGCGTCTATAGTTTACAATTCGCTCTTAAATGGCATAATACTCAAATTAAAGGCCGCTGCACACGAGGCTGGTTTTGCTGGGACTTGTGCTGGCTGCAAACATGGAAATGACGTCACTGGGGGCTCCGCCAGCCTCGTACGCAGCGGTCGTAATTTAATGCTACGTTTGTACTGTGAAAACATAAACGGCACACAATGTTCCAGACAGACATAACCGCTAGAATAATTTGTAGTGGCTTAGCGTTCGATGTAAAGATCGATACGTACTATTTTCAGAAATATCTAAAGTTGAAATACACCGGACTCCGTGAACACACGACTCCAAAACATGAGCTCCGTGCGTTCCTAAAGTGTTGTTGCTCAAGTCTAAATGCATGTCTGTTGTCGATTCATTACAGGCTAAACCTAATAGCAAATTCCTGAAACAGAACAAAACTCATCAATTTCCGCGTCTCGTTCAAGAAATAGCATGCAGTTTAAAATTGTACATACTTAAGTGCGTCTAAAGGCAGTTTACAGTACGCCATATTCAAGTATTTTAAACTGAGTGTGCTTGTAAAAAATTGTTTAAAAGATGGCGGTACTTCTTTACTCTTTTTTGTGCTGAACGGATTTCTCGATACGTTTAAATGTGCGAGACTTGTCGAGCACCCTCGTAATAAAGCACCGAATAACTGCAACCAAACTTGTTATTAAAAATACGCATAATTAATTTAATTTGAACAATAAAGATTGTTGGCGAAGTCCTAAGGCGTTTGTTGGCAAACAGATCTTCTAGGATCCTTGGAGAGCGTTGGTCGATAAAACTCTCAAGCTATTTGAACTTGTTTATAGCAGTTTTACGTCTACAGTTTGCTATTGTTGTTAAGAAACACTAATTGTTACAATGCCATACTAAAAAAAATATATATTTTCAAACAATATCACCGTCCCGACTCAGATCCGAATCTTCCACTATCGCGGCGACTGAGTTATCATTTATTTTGCAGGAATACATCCAAACAATCAATCTTCTTCATACTTAGGCTTAACTCACACGTGCGAATTTCCGCCCACAAAACAGTGGTCCACTTTCCATCAACAGTTTTGTGGGCACACAGACGTTGGTGAAACCACACAGAACAGACTACAGCGCTGGATTTCGAAGAGGAATATAATTATATAATAATAAATTATATTGTTAGTAGAAGTTTTGTTCCAAAAATATGTATTGAAAGAGATTTGTTTGGTTGAGGAACAAGTTTGAAATAAGCTTTACCTGAGTATCGCTTGTGGCCAACGTTTCGAAAAATATATTTTCATCATCAAGGCCTCGATGCAAGTTAAGATGGTTGAGACCCTGATGATGAAAATATATTTTTCGAAACGTTGGCCACAAGCGATACTCTGCTAAAGCTTATTTCAAACTTGTTCCTCAACCAAACAAATCTCCTTCAATAAATTATATAATATAAAACAATACAAATACCAAGACCGCGTCTGACGAGTTCGATAGGTACGTCTGTCCAGTCTGTGATCGGAAAGGCTTAAAACGTAACAACAGCAGTGCAAAAACTGCACACACTCGGAACTGATGTCAGAGCATTATAAATCCGTTTGTTCTAAACCTGAATTGCAACCACAACTGTGGTCTGGTTCTAATAGTACAGTTCGGATCGTTCCAAGAGTTCTAGAACTTCACCAACAAATACACCCGAGGTCCCTTCCATTTCAAAGCACGGGCAGTTTCCGACATTACCGATAAAGTTCGTTTGTTAATAGTATATTGTGCAACTAGTGCGACAATGCCGCACGAGTTGCACATACTATTTTTTATTACGAATTAAATTAAATTAAAATTTTATTTCGAATTAAAAAAAGAAATTAGAAGTAATAAAAATTAAAATTAAATCATTAAAAAGTTGAAAATTCAGTTAAAATTGTCAAGAATAAAAGTCCATAATCGAAAATTTTAACCTCAAATCTGCTTCAAATGACAGTTGGTTTCGTTGACATTAACACCGTTATTATTTTGTTTTTTTCTCTGAATTTGCGTGCGGCAAATAATAATTTCAGTGCGACAAATAAAGTATCCGCACGCAAATGAAAATAGCCACTTATCAACCGTAACAGCATGCGTAAAGATACCACTTTTCCCGCATGAGTAATAAAAAATAAAGTATCGCACTTACACTTTCTAGCGTAGTATCCGTCGATGAAATATCCAAATGCGTTATCGCGTTCGGTTGCGCGAGAAAATTGTACAAATTCTGTGAACACAAACGAAAACAATCAGAGCCCGTCCGGCTTTCACGTTTAACAAAATTTGCACGAATCTTACATTTATGTCGTCCTTCAAGTTGTTTCCGCTAAGGTCGAGATGCGTGAGCGACGTGTACATACTCTTGTTGAGTGACATCGCATGCGCCAGTTGATTTATTCCTTTCGCGGTCAAGCCGCAATGCGACAGGCTCAATTTTACCAAGCCTTTCGGCACACGAGCTATCGGTCCGCTCAGATGTATCGCACCTGCGCAATAACGCCGTAATCAGCACGGAAAAACAAAACACTGCGAGTACACGCACGTGCTCATGCCGGCAGAAAAACACACGAAATCAGGTGCCGTTTCAGTCTATTACGACGCAGGCATGGCCTATGTGTATTCGATGATCTTTAGGTTCGAAACGTGTCGGTATAGACACGAATGCGTCTTTATTAATGGCGCGGCCATAGCTGCGTCGTTTTGTACAACACTAAAACATGCTCAATTAACATGTTTTCTTACAGACCTACATACCCAATGTTACGACACAATGATAGAAAGTTGATATCTCTCGACAGCCACAAAAAAAATTTTGAATCGATCTTTAAAATTAATACTCTTACCAATTCGATAGTTTTTGTAACCCATTTATATATAGAATGACTAAAATAAGACCCATCTACATTTAAGCAGGGATATTTTAAAGCTGTTTGTTGGATAAACTGATGACTGGTTTATTTGTCTAAGGATGGCAATACTGTATCTATGTACTGAAGTTATCATAAAATTTTAAAAAAGTTGAATTGGTTTTATTTTAATCACACTGTATAAATAATATATTAATTAAACAGCTCAAAAACAATTTCCAAAAAAAGGCATGCGCTACATTCATACCTCTCACTCATATACCAAAACAGCAAAATATAAGCAAAAACAATAGAGTTCTGATCTTTAGTGTAAAAAAACAATCGATCAACTTGCATAGCCAAACAAAAGTGAAAAGCACAAAACAATATTTTCAAACAAATGCAGCACACCTTGCATCAGTTTCGATACAATTCCACACAAACTAGTAGCACCTACGAACAAGAAAATAAACACAAATATTGTCGTGTGTAAAAATTTATATTGTTATAATTATTCACTAAGTTGTTCATAAATAACAAAATGCACGACCACGAGACTCACAAGACGACACCGCTCTCTACATTAAAAATGTTATCGTCGCTGTCATGAAAAGAAAAATGCGATCGGTAACAAAACCAAGAATAGAATATAGTATACAATATATTATGTCTACGTTAATATACAAAGAGCTTGTTAATTCTGTAGACTACTGAAGAATCTAACCGATAAAGTTATCACGTCTTGGAAGACAAACGAAGATTATGTACTGTACTTATCGGCATTGTAATTGTTTCAAGGAATGATTGATTACGTTACTAAACTTCATAATGGTCAAAGCTGTGTGAACTTGGCATTGAATAAAGTTATTGTAAGTTTTTTGGATACGAATCGGTTTCTCAACAATACTAATTTGACAGATCATAATTCAAGGTTATGTTATAACAGAGTAAAATTATGTTCTTTTGGCTGCTACAGAAGTTACGTACTCAAATAAAATTCTACTGAGAGATAGACAAGAGTCATACATCAAGATATTCTAGTATACAAATTGATTTTATTGCAACATAACCTAGAATTCACATCTATCAAATCAGTGCTGCCGCTTACAATAAACTTTGGTACTAGGCTATTAATAAGTAGATAATATAAGTTAATTATAAACTGGAATGATTTATTTGAATATTCTCACAGCTCTGAAAACAATTTACAATTTATACACATAAAAAAAAACAAACAAATAAAATTAAACAAACCTTTATCTTCAATCATATTATGGGATATATCAATAGTGTGTAGAGGCGTAGCTTGATTTGCTATAAGGGCTAGACTCAATTTATGTACAAAATCCGCTTTCAATCCGAGATTATCGAGGTAGAGTTCCTCGATAGACAGCGACTTCTTCATTACGTGTAGGAACCGTTCAGCTGCCTCGTGACTCAAACGTCCCGGTGGATTTACACTGCTCGTTGTCGTGGCGCTATTTACACGGAAACTTGTAAACCACGTATTGTACTCTAATGCACTAATTATTGGTACTAAGTCTCTGAAAAGTAATTAATTTAGCGTTTAGCTCGTCCTAAGATAGTAGAGTATGTCTTTTTAAAGCGTAACAGTAAAAATATTTACTTTTGATCGAGATGATCAAAATCTTTCAAGCACAGCTGCCTAGTATCGTGGGCCAAATAAATTGTGTCTACGTCCCAAGCGACCTCTTCTCTATACGGCAGAGCGTGATAATCGCACATGCATGCGTACTGAGTCGAAAAACCACCGCAAGGACCGGCATTCGGTCTTCCCGGAGTCACGGTTTCCCCGCTATCCTGGAGAACTTGCATTCTCGACGATGGGATTATATCTATCTGTAAAACCAATCAAGAACGCTTTCAATCCACTTTCCGCGAACAAATTACGCGTATCTGTGTTATAACCTATAAATTCGTACTGAATTAATTATTCGAATAATCGGATGCATTTTTCTAGTTCGCAGCCGTGAACGGTAATAGAACCATACACAGTCTTGTTACTGCGCAAGACTAATTTGCGCACTAGCTCAAAATTCGATACTGCGCAAGACAGTCTTGCGCAGTAACAAGACTGTGTACGGTTTTATTACCGTTCGCGGCTGCTTGGAGCGAACTTAATGCTTTCATTATAAACAATAAAAACGCAGTTTTATAATACGAGTATATACGATTGATAATTATGAATGTTATTGCAAAATTTGAGCGACGTACTTTTCTTATTATGTATTGTAGTGGAACAGTTGGAAATATATTTCTGATCGCCATGGCGAGGGCGGCGATCATGCTGTCCACTTCTCTGCTACATGTCGAATCATCCGAAGTAAGAAACGAATACACTTTATCACCGACAGTTAGACTCAACTGGTGGCCACGTTTGCTTTCGATCGCCTGAATTTCCAAGTAGTGGAAGTGGCAATCAATCTTTAACAAAAACGATAGTTAAAGAGAGTAATCACTGTAAATATATTAAAAAAAAAAAAAACTTCTGTAACTTACCCTTGTTGGCACCTTGGCAGTAAGAAGAAATAAGCGACATGGGGAAAACACCTACAAACAAAAAAACAAAACATTTTTCAGATCGATAAAAATCACTATTAGGATAGAAAAAATTAGACTCTGCAACCTTGGAGTCGATAAAAATTATTTATGAGTTTTTGAATAGATAAGAAAACTATGCTAGCGCCTTGCCATATATTTACCAATAGTCGCTCGTTTGTTTGCTACATCCTGTATTAGAATTAGTGATGTGCCGGATCGTTAAAAATGCATATCCGCGGATACGGATCTGAATATGGATATTTTGTTTCAAGTTCCGCGGATACAGATCTTAACTTTCTTAGAGTACGCGGCGGTAAATATTGCACATCGACTTTTGGAAAGAGACTATCTGTTATGGGAAAAAGTTATTGACCTCTTTAAGAGTTAACTCTTGTCTCTTTCCAAAGATCGATGTGCAATATCTCATTATAAAGATAGTTTTAGTACCTTTGAGTTATGTACTATTGGTATGGTACTCACTACGATAAATGTTTGCAATATAAAGGTGCCAAATACGATTTTAAAAAATAAAAAATAATCTGAATGGAATTTAACAGTTTTTCACTATTATCTAATCACCTATATATATGAAATTTCATCTTTGAATTGAAAATTAATAAGGTAAAAGATCTGTCAAAAACTAACGGATACGGATCTTGCTTCTCCCTCGGATATCCGCGGATACGGATATCCAGCACATCACTAATTAGAACCAATGAATAAACAACACAAGTTCATAAAAAAAAATATAATTTTTAATAATTATTTTATAATACCTATAAATTTTGTACAATATATTTTAAGACTAAACAAAAATAAATTTAAAAGCAGATTTCAAAACAGTTTGTTTTATTAACAATGAATTTTAGATATATCTTCATATTGAACTCCTTTAACTTTGCGTCCTTTCAAAGGTCCCGAATCGATTTCGATAGTACAACTATAGTCATCTTCTTGCAAACTAATTAACACGGCTTTACAACCTCTATAAGCACCGTTCACAACTCTAACTAGCCTACCGATCGACGGTATGACCGTTTCTAAATGAGCCTGATCTAATTTTAACTTTTGTCCCGTTTCCAATATAGAAACAATAGCAACGTATTTGTCCTTTAGTTCTTTAATAACACCTTTCTTCTTGTAAAAGTCATCGCCGAGTGATTTCGCAACAACTTTCACAACTATTCCTTCCGTTAACCAATAATCTTTACGATTGTCTCTTTCCTTGGCCTTTTCTTCCGCCGCCATGATCTCATCCAAAACCGACATCTTCGTTTTCTTTTCGTCGGTGCGAGGTCGTTTCTCTTTAGATTCGTTCTTGTCGCTTCTCGATCGCTTTTTTCCGCTGCCCGATTTCGCATCGAAAGGCGTCAGCACTTCGATTGGTTTTTTGAATTCTACAGGCTTTTTAGCAGCTATGCTCAGCTTAATTCTTTCGTCTTCGGCACGCTTCAGTTCCGTATAAACTACTTCGTCTTGCTTCGATAACTTTTGACCGCGCTTAATTTGTTTTTCTAAAAATTCGAACTCGCGCTCTCGGTCATCCTTTTCCATTTTCTCTTTCTTGGCCATCTTTTCCTGGAACGCAATCGTTTCAGGGTCACGATCGACGTACGTTACGTACCAACCTTTTTCCGTTTCGTCGACGACGCATTTGCCCTCGCGCCCCAACCATTTGACAAATTCGGTTAACGTCACCCATTTTGTCGCATTCATGTGCAAATGATCTCTGTCCGCAATGTAGTCTTGATACACTCTATTGGCCGGGACCCGCTTCGTACCGAACTGTCTGCGTAAGAGTTCCAGATAGCCTGTCGAAAATTCGCGAGAGAATTCGTCCATATATTTACGTGAATTATCGGCGAACAGTAACAGTTGACGCTGGTGAGATTCGGACATGGTGTGGCATTTGAAACCGTTTTCGTCTCGACATTGCTTTTCACACATTTGACAGTACCATCGCAACTTCTGAAGGCCTTTAGCTTTCATTTTGTTGGCTATGTATTTCGGCGTTCCGACTTCTGCTTTACCCATTTTGATTAATTGTATTTAACGTGTACTGATTCAATAATCACAATTATAATAAACTGTTTCACACAAGAATGTTTTTCTAGAACTTCGATACAGTGATTTACATCTGTCACTTTATAATGGCGATCTTTCAAACCATGGAGCAATTTAACTTCATTATCCGAGATTAAAACCATAGACTTCATAGCTTAGGCCTTAGAGGGTATATAAGCATGAAGTATCGTAGCCATCTAGCAGAATAACGCTGAACTTCAAAGTTCAACAGTTTCTCCGTTTGTCGCTAGTGTCAATACAAATATCGATTTTGAAATACAAAAATTAGAAAAAAACAATTATTCATTAGGTTACACGTATTACTTATGTTAAAAACGGGTTTTAATAAAACAATGTACATTATCATAAATTGCGGAAAATACTGCACGACATTTTCTAGCGATGATATGTTTTCCAAAAGAGAGAAAAAAGGTAATACAATAAGTTCGCGTATTTCCATCAACTTGGAAAACATTTTAGAGCTGTTTTAAATTTTATATATATATGCTGAAATTAATTTTCCCGTACTCCTTATGATGTCGTTTCAGGTTTGGAAATTATCTAGATATTCAATGAGATATCAAACGTTTTATATTGACATCCTTGTTTATTCAAAGATCATCTTTAGGTCGACGATAGTCGACACGACACAGACAAGGGGAAAGCTCAAGATTAAATTGTGTATCTCCCAGAACTGGCGCTTTGACTAGGGATAACAGAATGAAAAAAAAAAAGATTCCCGGACAAAATTCCCGATTTCCTACAAATTTTCCGGACGTTTCTTCTTCAATTTGTGGATGATCAGTTCAGCACGCGTAAACGCGCCCGAAAATTTACATAAGATGAAATAAATGAAATTAAATAAATGAAATAAATATTTTGACTGAGATGAGTGATATTTTATTTTTACGAAAATTCCGCCTTGATTCCGAAATCCTGACTCTAGCTTTGACGAACTATGAAACTTACAAGGTCAGAAGAGCAGAGGTTGCCTCGTTCCGTTGGATAGTAGTGGTGAGAGACGTCATCCGGCTGATCTGCCAAATGATTGCGAAACAGCGGCATACACTTTAACGGCAGTATTTAACAAATGTCAAAGAAACATAAAAAGTAGAATGCCGAAACTGCCATTAAAAAGTGCATTAAACAACAAGCCGTTGCTGTTTAATCATTTGTCACGTCCGCCGGATGACGTCATCCCCACTACCATTCAACGGAACTGGGCAGCCTCTGCTCTGCTGACCTTGGAAACTTATTCTATAAGAAGGTGCGAATGAACTTTTCGAATTAATAACTGCAAGGTTAAGGACGTAACGCTTAAATTAATATGTAGAAATGTGTGTCATAAACAAACCAAAGTGTATCATAAATTCAGATGATACTGTTATTGTTTAAACAAAGCACTGTGCCGGATTATTGTTTCTAATCTATTTACGGACTGTGACAATGACACGCTAAACATTCCGCGACATACAAAAAGAAAGAAAAAAACAAAAACAAAAAAACTAGCGAGTACAAAAAAAAATACACACGACACATCTCTGTGCATTATAGTCGGAGAGCTGGCTACGGAGAAAATGGGTGACTCGGTGCAGAGCTGAAAATTTGCAGAATAATAGGAGATGGTACAAGTAAGTAGGGGAAAAATTGCCAGAAAGCGCTATTGTTGCGAAAAATCAGTGCACTTCTGGCAATTTCTATACTTATTCTGTAATTCAAAACTAGATTATATATTATTATATATATTATACATTATATAGTTATAAGGGCATACTGAAAATTCAAACATGATATAATAATTACATTCGACAAATATTCAAAATTATTAATGTCATTTTGATAGAAATAAAATTAATCGTCATATTATATTTTCATTAATTATTTAATTTTATTTCAATCAAAATATCATTAATAATTTTGAATATTTGTCGAATGTAATTATTATATCATGTTAGAATTTTCAGTATGCCCTTATAACTATATAATGTATATAATATATAATCTAGTTTTGAATTACAGAATAAGTATAGAAATTGCCAGAAGTGCACAGATTTTTCGCAACATTAGCGCCTTCTGGCGGCTCTTTATCTTCCGCCTAGCCTTCTGGCAATTTTTTCCCTACTTACTTGTACTATCTCCTATTATTCTGCAAATTTTCAGCTCTGCACCGAGTCACCCATTTTCTCCGTAGCCAGCTCTTGGCCATTATGTATATTATAGTATTTAATAACAGGCTTAAAAAGCGGTGTGTATTCGGTTACACTGAATAAATTACATGTATGAATGGAGCATTTACACGACTTCTTTAAGGCTGTCGTTCTCAATTAATGTTACACTCAAAGGATTGCGTCCCACGCATAAAAATGCATAATTCTGAACAGTGCATGTTAATGTGAAAAAACTTTCTTCGTTCTTATATCCTTTCTATTAATAACAAACAAGAATAAAAAAATATATATATTTTCGAAACGCTGAGCATAAACAGCCGTATGAGAACGCAAAAAGACTAGTCACACTTCTTTATTTTTAGAAAGACATTGTCGCGATTAAATCATATTTCATTGTGCTTTATTTATATTGTTCTAAATAAAAGATAAGCGATAACAGTGTTATCGTCAGAGAAATGATCTATTTTTGTGACAACAGTAAAATCGAGATTTTTATCAACGGATGTCTTAAAAAATATTAATGTGCATTTTGCTCTGTGGATCTACACACAATGGATTGCTTTTTGTACTGATAAACAGAGCATTTCAGTTAAGAGTTTTGAGTTCATAAATTTTAACGAATTTAAAAGCGCAGATTTCTTTCGTCGAGGCGTCGATTTAGTTCGAAAAGAGTACATATTTGGGGTTCCATTTCTTAAAGGCAACCCTTCATTGCATATCTATATACTAATATATAAAGCTGAAGAGTTTGTTTGTTTGTTTGGTTGAACGTGCTAATCTCAGGAACTACTGGTCCAAATTGAAAAAAAAAATTTGTTGGATAGCGCATTTATTGAGGAAGGCTATAGGCTATATAATATCACGCTACGACCAATTGGAGCGGAACATCAATGAGAAATGTTGCAAGATGTATCTCAAAATTAGTCCGTCCGACTAATATTATCAGGTGAAATGCCTTAACTAAATATTGCAATATTAGCGCGTTACGTTCAGAAGCCCGGATAGCTCAGTCGGTAGAGCGTAATATATTTTTATTTTTTTTTATTTTCTACATTGCTTTCTTCTAACGCTTACATTTCAATTTTTTAAAATTTTATTACGACTAGCACCTACAGTATTTTCAATTAAATATTTATTATATTAAGAGAAATTTATTACTTAGAAAAAGTATAAATACTGTTTTTTAACAACAAAAACTTTTGAACGATAACTCCGATCATTATGAAGTTTGGACACAACATTCATCTCGGTAAACTAAGATGAATGTGCGTACTCATGCCCCTTCCTTCCCCATTCGTTCTTTTGCACCCGGGTGAAACCGGGCGGGACCGCTAGTATGTCATAATCGTACTCGTGTATTTTCAACACCATCCATTTTAAACTGATTTTACTCAACACAATTATCAAACACTTTTGACAGTTTAGATAGCAGATTTTTTGAGAGCATATTCTTACAAGTAAAAAGCCACTTTTAAAATTACAAGGAATAACGGCGCAGCACACGTGTTATACAATACAGAGCAGGGGTTCTCAAACTCTTTCATTTCCGATGACTCGAACTGGACCTATATACTAAGTTTTTCAGCTCACGTCTTAAGAATCACCTGTAATATTTGCCAATAGGCGTGTTTGGTATCCTGTTCAGTTTAAAAAGTGTTCTGCGCTCCCAACCAGCACATGAAACGTTATTGTACACCGCGCTACACCTGATCCGCAAGTCAGAACGTGTTATTTTGATCGACTTTGAGCTGCATTTACCGTCAGCACATTAGATAAGCAAGCATGAATGTGTGAAGTGTTAACACAGAATCTATTTCATTCAGGCAACACCTTTGAAGACTGACTCAGCGGTACGCAATATGTATGTCGTACTTTAAACATACATGATACACGGCTTATGGCAGTAGTGACTAGTGTTACAGTATATTGTACTTTGTTGTCAGCTGTGTTTGAAAAAAGTTCATCAACATGGATGCCGATGTTAGGACTCAGCGGTACATAATATGTATGTCGTACTTTAAACATATACATGATACACGACTTATGGCAGTAGTGACTAGTGTTACAGTGTATTGTAGTTTGTTGTCAGCAGTGTTTGAAAAAAGTTCATCAACATGGATGCCATTGTTAGGAGGTGTTGCCGGTTGACCCTGCAGAACAGCCCATTTAAAATGTAGCGCGGAACTGTTTGGAAGTTCCTGATCCATATATGGAGAGAGACCGCTGCACTGGGATCTCTGAATGGCGAGTTCGGGAGACGTGGCCGCCTGGCGCACAGATGATGAGGATGACAAGTGAATCTCGATGCACTCCGTCAATGCAAGTTCTTTTTTTTTATCGACAAGTGCAACCGCAGTCGCCGCACATAGAGAGATATATAAATCAAGAGTTCATTGACGTCAAAAAGATCGACCGTCAAAACTTTTAATTTCTACAGTCGCAGAGTCGACCGTCGGATTTCCAGACAGACAAATTTGTCAGTGTGTTCCAAATCTTCTTTGGTTTCCGTTGGTATTTCTCTACCTGACGTTTCGTCTACAACTGCGGTAGACATCATCAAATGCGGTGTGGCAGATGGCGGAGCGTCTTCGTTCGCGGCTCACGAGGAAATGTCAGGTAGAAAGATCAATGGACCACAACCTACAAGCCCGGAAACAAAGTAGATTGCCCGCGGTAAGATAATATGCTAGTGAACGCCTACTTGCCCGCAGACAGTGGCGTGTGGAATAAATTCGACATATCCATTTATAGCGTTAGAATAAAAATAAACACTCGACGCACATGGATCTACGAAACCAGCCAATAGCATGCTAGAAGGCGAGCGCAATGTGCGGTGGCTTTATTTTTCGCCGCAGCTAGTATAATATACGTGTTACACTAAAAGGTGATGTCACGAATCGACATAAAAAAAATATTTTGCATCGTATCTTGTTTACAAAAACCACAAATCCGGCGACACGTTTTTAGATTGTGATGTTAGTGAGTAACTATTTAAAAATAAAAACGTTTCAAGGAATTCGATGCAGTAAGTGCCTTTTACTCGGGGGTTTCGATATTGGAGTCCCGACATTTTCGGGATTAGCGATCTTAGGGTAACAACACGGGTACCTACTAGTGATGTAAAGAATGTCAATTTTCAGTCAATCGCCAAAGCGAATATATGTTGCCGAATATTCAGTTTTCAAATCTGGCGTCATTTGTCTAAGGTTAAAATTTGGCAGCTGAATGTCCGCGCAAATGGTGGTTCTGGGTACTAGGTTGATTATTAATACTAAGTCTAAAGCTTATTAATAATATCGCGTTAAAAAAAGCGCTTTTCGTAGAGACGCGAGTCGATGAAAAAACGGTGGCAATCGACAAACTCGGGTGAAGCCGAACGTGGCCGCTGTACGTTTGATAAAGTGTTCTTGATCTTCGAAACTAACATGGTAGTGCCAAATGTTGTTAAATTAGTTCAAATATTTTAGTCGTTCACCACACAACCGGAAATTGTACGGTTCATTAAACTTAATACAGAATTCTTGGAATAATCTCGACTCCAATCTATAATAATCAGTACAGATATTTTAGGTGCACACAAGAAGAAGTTTGTATCTAAAACTCGAGAGCTACTGAAGCGATTTGAAAAGTGCTTTCACTAGTTAATGTTTGTCTTCACTGCGGTTAATGTTACATTAACTCTCTCTCTAATTTAATATTATTATTTTTCCTTATAGCTACGAAGGAAAATTTAATGTTAGTAATAACGATGAGTATTTGGAAAGAATTCCGTGGCATAAGGATCGAAAATGAAGCAATACTGAGATTTTTTTAAACTTGCATTTAAAAAAAAAATCTCAGTATTGCTTCATTTTCGATCCTTATGCCACGGAATTCTTTCCAAATACTCATCATTAACTTCAATGGATCACAGTTACTCTATTTATTGAATAGAGTCAATCTTCATGTTAGTAATAACATTATGAAAAAATAATCTTTCCATTTCATCTTTTCCCCCGCGGAGGGGGGGATGCTAATGTAGCAGGTATTATTACATTATCCGCCCTCTATTAATGTAAATTATTTTTCCCTAGCTGCGCAGGAAAATTGAAAGTTGTTATCCAATAAAATTATAGGTTATATTCTTGATTTACATACTAATAGTAAAACGTTATAATCAATGGTTTATTATGTTACTGCAGGAATGAGCAGTGAGTGAAAATAGTATTTTGCACTGGTTCTATCACCAGTTCTATGAGCCTATAGAACTACTATAAAACCAGTCCGAAGAATTCGAGAATTGAACCAACAAACACGCGCAGTTGCATTCGAAGTATTCTGTATTGCCGACAGAGCTAATACTAACAAAATTAGCACATTATAGACGCTCGACAGCTCAAGTCATGAAGGTAAATGTGACACGAATAGCGAATATAGCAATTTGCGCCCGGACAAAGCCGGACCGAGTAGCTAATTTCCGATAAATTAAACAACTGTTTAGATATTCATTTTGACGCAATACCACTTTTAATGAGCTCAAGGAAGCTGAAATCCTATTTCCTCTTCGTCTTCTATAATCATTTCGTGATATGCTAATAAAAAAATAATCACCTCGTTAATGTTATTTTAACAGAAAAAAATGTAAATCGATAGGTATAGCATTATTTATATGAAAGCGCCGACAATAGCAGGCAATTAAATTTACAGCTGTTAATAATAATTAACAACTATTTGCCATAACGTGAAAAAATTTATTAATATCTCATCGTCAAAGATTATAATTATTAATGTGAAATCTAAAATAATTTTATATTCTATAAAAAACAGATCATCGTTCGCTTTCCAACTCCTAAGCAAACTACGCTTAGAAAAAAATAGGCCATTATTATGCCGGCACTTCACATGGCTATTTGTATTTCTGTATTTGGTATATTTGGCAAACAATTACCAAGTGTGGACAGTCTGCTATGAGTTCGTGCTCCTGTTATAAGTTTCCATGGGATCCACCATCAGGTCGGATTATGCATTTGAATTTGAAGTGGGTATACAAGATTTGATCCTAATTAATAAATCGGTATATTAAAAATCTCGCAAAAATTGGCTGGCATCAGTGTCAAAATTACGAATTTTATCGGGGGAAAAAAGCCGTACCCTGTACGTATTCTAGCTAAGTGCACGCTTGAATTATATATCAAAGTATCCAGTAGTTCTATGTACCGGTTAAAAATAGAACAATGAGCAAGATCATATGGAGAACTGGGTCAGTTAAAATACGATATATGATTACCAAAACCATCGATATTGTAATAGTAGATTGTGTACCTAGGCCGTAATGAAGTATATTATTGACGAGAAGTGTGACATTATGTTAAAAGTCTTGGTTTCCCAACCGTTTGGCAACTGAGGCCCGCAAACCCAAGTAGACTCAATCATCATTAATGCGATTATTATGATTGTTTTATTTTGAATATATCAATCAACAAACTTTTGAGGGCACGAAAACAGAATCTTGTTACCGATGAATCCAGCTGCGACACTGCTTCCTATTATGACGGAGAATGACGTCACAAAAAACGTGTGCATAGAAGTAAATGGACGCGTTGGTTTTCTAGGTAGCAACATTATTTATTTCTGTGCACTCTTTTTTTGTGACGCTGCATTCGCCGTCATCAAAAAGAGGAAAACACGTTTGAAAATCTCAACATGCAGCGGGCGGGAACCCATTTTAAAACAAATAAGTCTCCACTTGCTGCGTGTTGAGATTTTCCGACTTGTGTTCTTCTTTTTAATTTCATTTTTGTGCAGTCGGGTTTCATGTTTTTGTTTAAATGATTATTTTTTTCAATGTTCAATATGTAAGACTTGGGGCCACCATCGCTGGATACGACACTGCGGCCGGTTCTAGGTTATGTTGCAGCATCTCTATGTCGCAATGACACACAAACTATACAAGGATGCAATTTGCAGCAGATTGGGAGACTATGTAGGATGCGGATCATTTCGTAATCGTTAATCAACGTCGGAAGACGTGAACAATCGCTACTCCAATTAGAGGAACACCCAACCGAGTAATTGTTCGTGTCAGGGCTGCCCAGTCTTGTATCATTTATAATGACTGTTTTTACACGCTTTATATTAGTGGTTAGCAAGTGGTTTATATAGTGGTATAATAAGCCAGCACTGTAAGTACAATGGGTAGCCGTGCGGTCTAAAGCACGGGTCTTCGCTGACGTCAACTCTCGGCATCACGGGTCGTGGGTTCTAATCCCGTCCACGCCGAAAAAAAAAATTGTTTTTTTTTTCGGCAAATTTTTGAACTAAAAAGTGGAAAATAAATATAGTTTTAAAAAAAACTAAAAAACACGCTTTATATCAAACTAAAAAGTGAAAAATATTTTTTTTAAAATAAGCTTAAAAAACGTGGGGCGCTCGATGTACGAAAATGTGGAACAAAGCGCCCCACGCTTTTTAAGCTTATTTTAAAAAATATATTTTTTACTTTTTAGTTCGATATAAAGCGTGTTTTTTAGTTTTTTTTAAACTATATTTTTTATTTCGCAGTAGGCAACTTTGCAGCAGACCGATATGCGATCTTTACAAGTTCTAGTAAATGAACGAGCGCTACAAAATCATACAAGAAACACATGTGCAAATACTAATAATTTTGCAAATAGATGTTGAAGTGAGACCTTGAAACCTACTTTACAGTACAGCAATGTAAACATACTGAGTATCACTGTTGCAGACACATTGCGAATTTACAAATGCAAAAATTAGCACACTACTTAGTCACCTTTACGCGCGGCTTCATTCGCGTCAACGGCGGTTTCAACTGTTTAGATCAGGGGTCGGCAACCTGCGGCTCGCGAATCGCGCACGCGGCTCTTTTGATGTAAAGTTGCGGTTCTCCAGTTCCATACGCAAAAAAAAATATTGTTTTATTATATAAACCCTTAAAAATCGTCCAATCGATCCATGATTGACCACCATGTCTATCTCTCAGCCATTTCCATTCGCGTCTCACCCGCACCGCCTCCGTCGCGACGTGTCGTCCTCAGATTATACCTATATAAGCAAATATTATAATACTGAAACGAAAATGTTTAGTGGCTCTTTAAAAACTGGAAAATTTTGTAAATTGTAACTTTTGGCTCAAAAGGTTGCCGACCCCTGGTTTAGATCGATCGTTAAGTATACTCCATACAGCTTCGAACACCGACACATCTTGTACCAAATTTCATCAAAATTGCTACAAGTACTAACGGCAGGGTGAAAATTGTTTATGTAATACTACTAGCGGTCCGGTCCGGCTTCGCCCGAATTTGTAGATTGCCACCGTTTTTTCGTCGACTTCACGAAAACCGCTTTTATTTCAACGCGATAATATAGAAATCTTAGATTAACGTCTGAATAGAACTCTTCAAATAAATAAAATTATCGATCAATTTTTTCAGACTGTATATTGACAAAAAATTATAGGTAATTCAATAGATGATACACGTTCATCCTGAAGGTCCATTCTAAATATTGGTAAAAAATTTTTCAAACCGGATGAGTAGTTTCGGAGATTACCGTCTACATCAAAACTTACAACTTTTACACCTCTTCATAATATTAGTTTAGATAATGCAAAACTGATGTTTTTTTCCTTTCCCTCTCCCGGACTTTCTATTTTTCTTTCTCCGTTTCTGAGCTAGGGTATTGATATGAGTGAAGCCGCTGGTAACGGCTAATTTTATTTAGTGTCGATTTTAAAGAACCGACTATTTGATCGCGCTGTATTTGAATGATCGCATCGTATTAACAGTATACATTAAACAATCTGTCAGATGTCATTATTTTGACCATTTGCCTGTCAAACAGTTAGACACGGCTTAGCACAAAAAAAACCGTCAAGAATATGCTAATATATAATCCGCAAAAAAGTTTTCGTTTTTTGTACGACTATTAAACAAATAGATACAGATTTAATATTATGAAAGCCACAAGGCACGATTATATATTTTTTTGAGCAAGTAAAACTGTGAGATTGAATGTATCGATCATTTTTTTTTTTCGAAGCATTTGAAGAAGATTAATCACGGATACAATATAATGTTCCGCTAGCATACTCTATATGTACCAGCACCAGTGGCGTTTCTTTGACAGTTGCACGACCCTTAAATATTTCATTGTACTAAAAAAGTTTATCGACTTTTAAATAGATAGATCGGGTTCGACCGTAACTATAAGTTTTTACAACCGAAACCTAATTTCGGATTTTGTTTCAATTTCGGCCGAAACCGGGCATTTCTGGTATACAGGATGTTTGGCACATGAACCGGCACAATTTTTTGGGAAGTTCTCGTGGTCATTGTGATCATTTTAACCCCAATGACTAATTTCTAAATACCCGTTAATTTTTTTTTAAATGCTTTTTAAATTATTTTTTCCTACTGATTTTTATTAATACAGGCACTTTAAAAGTCCATAGGGTCTTTTTCCTGATACTATTTGCATAAAATTGTGATTCATTTAGAACAAGGAGTCATTCGAGAACTCAATAAATGTTTTTTTGTGTCTCTAGTACCAAAAACAAACAGGTTACGATTTTTTGAAGGCAATTTTTAGAAAAATTTTCGAAAATACAGTGTAAACTCTTTATAACGAAACTCAAGGGACCGAGCATTTTTTATCGTTATAGAGAGTTGCCGTTATATGGAGTGAAGAAAGAAAAACAACCAAATTAACAATAATCTTCAATGTACTGTATAATCTCTATATAACGAATTTTAAGGGACCGAACATTTTTTTCGTTATAAAGAATTTTCGTTATATGGAGGGAAGAAAGAAAAATAACCAATTTTCACAAAATTAATTTATTCCAAACACATATACAAACACATATACCTATTAGTTTGGCGTCATCAAGTGCTTGTTGAATAGATGGTGATGGTTCAGAATGGTCCTCTTTGTCTGTAAACATTTGCTGACGCCTAAATATGAACATATTTCTTCGTAATAGAGAATGGCTGTTGCGTTATAAAGAGGGTATTAATGTATAGGTTTTAAGGTAAACCAACCAAATCGTAAAAATTTCGACGTTATAGGGAGTTTTTCGTTATAACGAAGGACGTTATAAAGAGTTTACACTGTAACTAAAAAAAATCGTATCTCGATAACCATGACACTTAGGGCAAAAGTCATTGGGGTTAAAATGATCACAATGACCACGAGAACCCCCCAAAAAATTGTGTCGGTTCATGTGCCAAAAACCCTGTATATTTTTTAAGCTTTTGTTCATTTTAGTTGCTGCAAATAATGTGTTTGTGTTAACAGCAGCAATTATTAGATAAATTAATAGTTTTCCCGATTTGCTTTGCATTCGTCTTTGCGTCGTCTAATCACCAAAGTTCCATCATTGAGTCGCAATAAGCGCTTATTCGATTAAATTTTTGACACATTCAGATCACGTTTCGAGACGTTTCGCTCCATTGCGTCACGTGAAAAAAAAAAACGAATGCTAATGCCGTAACGAAATTAACAAAACACATTGACATTTATCGCGTATTTTTCCAGTGTCTTCTGACAATTTTGCCACGGTGCAGTAACGGCTGCGCTGAGCATGTAATTACAACAAAAATATTTCATGAATATTCATCAAACAATATAACATCGTTAGACAAGGGTAGACAAACAACAACATACGCATTAAGGTTACATAAAAAACAATTACAATGTTAAAAGCGTGCTTCGGCATCAATGCAAATCACATCGCGCATTGAGATCGCACTTCAGAGCTGAAAGCCTGAAAGAATGTTGCTGTTTAATTACGCATCTACCCCAGAAAAATGTCTATCTTCACCACGCGCTAAATATGATTAATTGGAAACTAGTCTCAAGCTTGTTTGTTGGAACAGCTGACGCGGTAATTACAAAACGACAAAACAAACTTACATTAATTTAGATTTTTCATTTCTCTCAAGTCTCCTTGTCAATAAACTGTTATTCGAGTTTTGTTACTACACCATATCAGTATTGATATATGGATATTCGAGGTCTTACTGTACGATATTTTATCGACGACATTACGCATTATATTATTTGAACAGGGCATGTTTTACTGTGAAAGCGTGTGACTCGGAATTCATAATAATTTACGAATGTGTTATTTTTATTTTCTTAGCAAGATTTACAATTCCACCGGAAATATATATAAAAGTGACTTGTTTAAAATTTGTTTCCGTTCGTATTTTGTTTAATTAACAAAATATAATCGATTATACGTACAGACGAGAAAAAAAAGAAAGGTTGTACAAATTTAACACAGCCAATTGAAAAAAAAAGAAAATGTGCCGAGATTTTTGCATTACCTATTCGCATTATTGCGGGTGTTCCCCGAGCACACTCGCGCTGCATTTAAATACAATTTTGAAAGACATAGATTGTACATTATAGACGCTCAACAGGTCATTAAAGTCTATATAAATTTTAAAATAATGCAAATGCTTCAAGTAAATCCACATAAGTAATATATTATATCTATAAATATGTAAAAAATTTTCTAAAGAAAAATTGGACCGTTACTAAAGATTCAAATAAATAAATTTTGAAGCCGTCAATTTATTAACCGAGACTTTTTCTACATATTTTTTTTTTAATTGACGCCGCCCTCAAAATTTTATTACTTTCTTGTTTTTAGTGATTTGTTTTAAAAGCGGTTCAATGTTTTTTCACTTTATATAGTAACTTTGCATAGGTGCATAGTTTTGCACGTTATCAATCGACTTTTTTCTTGATATTAGATTACCTACCACGAAAAAACGACTGAACCGATTAACTTAAAAATTATACAGACCTGCCACATTCCCGTGAACGCAACGTTGCAGGTTTAAAACGGAAGTCTTATTAAATTTAAAAGGTTTCAAAGGCTTCAAGTCAATCTGCAGTTAAAGTAAACAGAACACAAATAAAATAAATTGGTTTAATCAAAATTCCAATTCAATTATTGTAATAAAAATATTTCATAAGCCACTTTAATTGATGGCATGTGCAGCAGATAACCAAACAGAAGACGGTGAAAGCATAAATTAAAAATATACAATTTATATACAGTAAAACCTCGTTTATCCGAGGTAATGTGGGGAGGAGGTATCTCGGAAAAGCGAAAACTAGATAACACGGAAAAAATAAAAAAATCGAAAATTTTCATTTCTTATGTACATATTTAAAATGGTAGAATGAAATTTTATCACAAAAGTGTTGTTGCACAAATAAGCAACAAAGAAACAAAACATTACGAACGTAGGTACAGTATAGACATAGCGCGGCTTCATCCGTTTTATCCGAGTTTTTTGGTATTATCCGAGCATACACCTCGATTAATTCGGAGTGTTTGGATAAGTCCGTTGCCTCGGATAACATGGAGACTCGGTTGATCGAATGTCGGATAAACGAGATTTTACTGTCCGACACGAAAATTTCATTTTTTGTTAGTATACCTTTATAGAGTGCGATAACTGTAGCTGCCTGACCCGGATTCGTCCGAGAATCGGAAAGGGAACGCAAGCTAATAATAGTCACATGCATCGGAATTTGTCTACTGTGAAAATTTTATGACCGTTGCAGTTTTTGTGTGAAGATTTTCTATTTTACGTTTATGAAAAGTTTTTTTTTTTCAACTTACCAGGACTCTATTTTCAGTCTTGTCGCCTTTGGTTTCGAGTCGCACAACATTTTTGAGCAGTATTTTAACATGTTTTCCAAGTAGAGATTTAACACTTTCTGCAAACAAAGAGAAAAATAATAAGTCAATATTTGCTGCACACAAAAATAAACATATAATAGACGCTGACGTGCTAGTTTATTATAAACAATTATTTATAATAAATACTTTCTAATAAGTCGCGTTCTTTGATTTGCGCCAAATATATTTGAGACTGTGTTGACAAGCAACTGCAAATAACCATTTTTTTTCTTTTAAAAAAACATCCCGGCGTTGACCGCACCGTAGTCTTTAAGAGTCAGTTACTGTATTAAAATAATCTTATCGCTTTATTATCATCACGCCTCTTCGAATCAATACAAATAATGATAAAAAGTCATGAATCATTAAATCACGAATTATTCATACATCCAAGTTACTTTAGAACATATACTTTTATTCTATACCGAGCATAGGAATAAAATCGTAATCGTACATTAGGGTGCAAACATATACTTCTGTCTTTTTTTAAGCCGTAAGCACTGGCGTATCCAGGAGAACAAAACAAGCACGGGGAACCCGGCTTAAGAAATTTCTAATTTGGCCCCTCCTGGGTCAAAAGCTGGGTATTTCCATGTTAAAGTCACATAGAAATAGACAAAGTTTTTGAAACAGAGATACTTTATTCAGATTGAATGCAAGTACAACACCCAATCCTATCATCGTAGAAATCAGGGAATTACATCGAAGAAAGAGATACAGATATATTTTCGATACGCTTTGTTGCGTTCACTCATTGAGTAGATAGACTATGGCTCATATAGTAAATTATTAAATATATGCTTTATAAAAGAATATTGCACCTCCTTCAAAAATCGCCACTAAAATAGATTCCTTGCTAGATTTGGCTGCTAGGTTTCAAGCGTGCTGTGGTGCTGGGTTTCGCTTTACACGAGAAACTGGGCGCGGTGATAATAGTTAACAAAAGTGAACGTTTCTTGTCTCTGAACAGAATACACACGTGATGCCAGCGGAAAAAACAGCCTCGTGTGCAAACGCCCACAAACACGGCGTCATATAGTGTGTGTTCTGTTCAGGGACAATAAACGTTCACTTTTTTCAATACATAAAATTATCGACCAATTTTTCAGATAAATATATTAACATAAATACCTACTTATATTGTTAATATATTTGCCTGAAAAATTGGTCGATAATTTTAATTATTGACTTTAATCAAAGATTTAAACGTTCACTTTTGTTAACGTTCGAACTGTCAGTTTACGCGCACCAAACCCATCTACAAAATCAGTTTAAATACACGCATCGTGTGAAGCGAACACATAAAAGTACATCACGAAAGCCAGGATCACAGCACGCTTGAAACCTAGCAAGGAATCTATAGCGACAAAACCAGCCTCGGGCGCAGCGACCTTAATACAGATATAATATACTAGCGATCCCGTCCGGTTTCACCCGGGTGCAAAAAACGAATGGGGGGGTCATGAGTACGCACGTTCATCTTCGTTTACCGAGATTAATGTTGTGTCCAAATTTCATGATGATCGGAGTTACCGTTCAAAAGTTTTTGACGGACGGACTTTTGAGTTATATTTTGCAACATTTTTCATTGATGCTCCGCTCCTATTGTTCGTAGCGTGATATTATATAGCCTATAGCCTTCCTCGATAAATGGGCTATCCAACAAAAAAAAAAATCCAATTTGAACCGGTAGTTCCTGAGATTAGCGCGTTCAAACAAACTCTTCAGCTTTATATATTAGTATAAATAATCATTATCCGAGTTTAATTGTTACTGCAATAACTTGCAGGTGTATTTCATAACAATATTAATTATAAGTACCTATCCATTATTCAATTACCATATGCTTTGTTTTAATGGCAATATATAAGAAACATATGTAACGTTGGGAATGAAATGAACATTGAAATAAAAATAAACGCAAAATACGCCTAATTGTTCCGCATCATGACATTCGTTCTTATTTTCTGCAGCTTGCGCAGATTCTATCGTGATGCAATTCTCCAAAATTCTCTTGAATCATCCGAAAACTTTCTCCATCTTAACAGTTCCGTGGCAGCAGTTCTGTGTATGTTTGGGGAACTTTGTACAGTTGCAATTTTGATCGAAAGAGGGAGGTAAAAAACCGATCAAGCACGTGTGGGACACACGCATGATATGGCTGCGTAGTGTTCGCATGGGCTATTTTATCGATCGCTTTCGTTGCTTGACAAACATCATACCCCAACCTAGAAATGCGCCATTGCAATATTTTGATACTGTGTTGTAGATTATTAATTAAAAATAAGTTTAGTTAAATAATAACTCCACTTTTTGCTCAAACAAGCCCCGGTTCTAATCCAACTTGTGACCACGCAGGCGAGCCCGCAGTGACGTCATTTCCATCCTTGTAGCCAGCGCGCCAGCCAGCACAAATCTCAGCAACGATTCCAGGGAAAAAGTCACCCCCTTGTGCAGCGGCTAGAGAATACAATCCCGAGATCCCGAATCTCGGGATCCCGGCCGTTTTCTAGCCTCGAAAATCCCAGGACCGTACTAATTGACTAATCTCGGGATTTTCAGGATTGCCACAAACAGATCTAGTTTGCATTCCGTAAACCGTTGCGCCTTGACAATTACCTTGCCTAGATTATATTAATATTATTTATTACATAACGACAAAAAACAGTCCTTAAATATGCGGTACAATACGTAAGAATATGAAATCTCCAGATCCTGAAGTACAAGTACAAAATGAATCGGGGTTGGCAAATAGTATTAGACGTGAAATAGGCATGCATATTCGAAAATGGAGGAGTTCGTGGATATCACTTAGAAACTGCATATACCTAAGTTCTATTGTCTATTCCTCCAACCAGCCTATATTGGCAATAAACTACGAAGCAGGCTTGGAAGTCGAACGGAAGTAGGGCTTCACACGAGAGCGAGATTTTTCTCGTCTCGTCTCGTTCTCGTCTCGGAAAAGCGAGACGAGACGAGACGATACGTTTTGGTAAATATTTTGGACGATACCGAGACCACATACAGTGCAACCCGAGAGTCTCGTTTATGGTCTCGTTAAATTTTTTTTTATAAAGTTTTTATTGGAAAAATTAGAAAAGGTCGAAATAAAAAACAATATATTTTACAAAATATAAAATCTGGTGACCATCTGTGACATATTTTATAGTAAATTTAAAAAAAACTCAACAGAGTATGATTTAAAATTAAGCGAGACGAGACGAGACATCTGGTAACGAGACGAGACCGAGACTTGAACGAGACTGAATTTTCTAGGGATTGACGAGACCGAGACGAGATTTTTGATAGTCTCGTCTACTCTCGTCTCGTGTGAAGCCCTAAACGGAAGCTTTGATATATTTCTGCGATTGTATTTTTGAAATTCTAAATAGTTCTTTTTGTGTTGTCTTTTTGATTTCTTGCAAAAGTAAAGTTTTTTTTTTTATTTTGTCTATTTTCTTTTCTTACTATATTGTGATTTGTGTTGTGCAAAGATATTAAAAACATTTTTTAAGTAATTACTCAAGTTCTTTTTTCATTTCAGCCCAATTAGAAACCACATAGTCCAATCCCGGGATAGCCCCGGTGTCACACATCAAAAATCCCGTAATCCTCGGGATTGTATTCTCTAGCAACGGCCCTTATAGGTAGATTGTTTCAAAAGAAAGTGTGCCTTCGTAAAATGCCCAATAACCGAGATAAAAAACGCAAACTTTAGAGATCAATTAGACTGGAAGGAATCGATAAATTAAAAGTAGAAAAAAATTAAAGTGCTTTCGACGTGGAAATTTGTCACGTCAAAATTAAATTACGCTCAACAAATAGCAATTATTTTATGTCCCGTCACGTCTTCTAATAGGTGACACTGATTCGGTTATAGCGTATACATGAATCATAGGAAAAGTTCGCCGAATGATCAGTCAGGCCTGTCCATAGCCCCATAGCTGTCTCGACCAATAACCTCCTCCCTACAACAGGTCGACTGCTCATTCATACTATACTAATTTAAATACCACATTTTTTTACGATAACTAATGGTAAGATAGGTAATATTTCTACAGAATGGATTTACACGAAACTGTCTACATGAACAATTGAAATAACAAATTATTTATTACAAACAAAATTATATTCTTTTCGCATTAACAGCACCCCAGAATTGTTTTTTTAACGATCAATCAAGAAAACCAGCGCTAGAAAACTAGTAGTCAAATCTAGCAAGGAATCTAGCGGCAAATCCAGCCTAGTGTGCAGCGGTCTTTTGGCTTTACATAAATACGCACGCGATGTGTGTTTTTCTTCTAATTTTTCATTAAAACAAGGGTCAGTTAACATTCAACTATGTAATATACAAGGGCTGAGTCAGCGCACTTGGAATTTTATACAGTGCGATGGTCAGCTGATGTTGCGTGCGTGTGAGAGACGAAGACACACGCATACGCACATAACACGTGCGCGAGTGAGAGGGACGTATGCGAAGGGTCGCGGGTGCGTGAAAAATCAATAGGGTCACAACAATCGCTACGCACGCATTCCTTGTTAGCCGAATGACATAATTTAATCGGAATTTATGTCTTGCATTAAACATGCTCAAGAAAAGGCAACCGACTTGGCGTAGCACTTTCAAAAGTTTCAAACGCAGTCCTGCAGTCGGCGCATGCGTTTGAGAGCGTAACGAATCGCTGCGTCGTTTGGCTCTAGACTACCGAGCGCGCTCCGATGCAGCGATCGTAACACGCAGTTTGTTTATAAGCCATATATCTATTAATTAACTATATATGAATCAGTGCCTATCTACTCAATGCGCGGTGAGTGAACGCAACAAAGCGTATCGAAAATATATCTGCGTCTCTTTCTTCGATGTAATTCCCCGATTTCTCCGATGATAGAATTGGTTGATGATATATGTATCTGTAGGGCCGCAACTAGCTTTGTGGAGGCCCTAGGCAAGACCTCATTGCTGGGTCCCCCTACACTAAATTTCATAAATTAAATAAAGCTATACCTATTTCCTCAAAATGACAGTTTTAATCAGTAGTACAACCAGAAAAAGAAATTTTGGAGGGAGCTAAAAATTTTTTCAGCTAGTATATATCCCACTATATATTTTATAATTTACTATATGAATCACTGTCTATCTACTCAATGTGCGGTGAGTGAACGCAGCAAAGCGTATCGAAAATATATGTGCGTCTCTTTCTTCGATTTCTCCAATGATAGGATTGGTTGATGTACTTGCATTCAATCTGAATAAATAGTATCTCTGTTCCAAAAACTTTGTGTTATTCTATGACGTTAACATGGGCGTACCCAGCTTTTGGCCCAGGAGGGAGCAAATTTTCTTAAGCTGGATACGCCAGTGCTTACGGCGTAAAAAAGACAGAAGTAGGTATATATATAATATGTTTGTACTCTAATAGTTCGATTACGATTTTATTCCTATGCTCAGTATAGAATAAAAGTATATTAAGCACGCGCGTTTATGTCACGGCTAGAAGTTTCACTTCTGTAGCGTATAGTGTAAAATACACAGCGCCCTTCTTGACTCACACGGTCGCTCGACAATAAATAAAAATGTCAGATTTCTACACCACAACAATATATTGGGTGTACCACATGGTACAAGCGGTTTATTTTTTATTAATTATGAGCAATATCGAACTCTCAATAATAATTCCAATACAGGACATTCAACCAAGCTTGTTTAACTAGTTTGACCGTAAACGTTACGCAACTGTACACTCCTTACGTAGTTCACAGAAAAGCCACACATTTGTCATTTCTTTACACAATGCATACAAATGCGCTTCAGTCATGGTTATGCAACACTAAAATAAAATTATGTAATCAAACTTCACGTTGAAGTTAAAGATGGTGCGTGAAGAGGAGGAAGAAGACAGGGAAAAAATGATTTTGGGTTCACCCATAGAGAAATAAGTAACTAGAGTACGCTAGTTTTTATGGTTGCCATAAGTGAAAATGTCCTCAGTTGACAGAGAGAGAGAGAGAACGCAGCAGAAAATCAGATATTTGTTTACTCAAATTAGCATTTTTTTGTATCATTAGTTACCATAGAAATAAGGAATTGTTCTCTCTCTGAATTGCAGACAATTTCACGGCTCACTCGCGTACTCTAGTCTAATATCTCAATGGGTTCACCCCATAGAGATATAAGTTACTAGAGTACGCTAGCGGGTATGCTTGCCATAAGTGAAAGTGTCTGCTGTTCAGAGAGAGAACGCTGCAAACGTTCCGTATCATTATATATGTTTACTCAAATCAGCATTGTTTTGTATCATTAGTTACCATAGAGATAAGGAATTTTTCTCTGTCTGAATTGCAGACACTTTCACGGCCCACTCTAGTATAATATCTCTATGGTTCACCCCCTATTTCTTTCCAAAGCCTGCTCATAATACATAATGTATTTTGTAACGTTAAAAACTATTTGTAAATCGATTTTCAACCCATAAAATCGACTTTTCTGAGACCCTATTGGCACATCTGTACGTCGAGCCCTCGATCGTTGAAATCGGTCCAGTAATTTAGGAGGAAATATCTGCACGGCTCGCCTATTAATATAATATAGTGAAAACGACCCATCACTAGCATATCAGACCTGTCCCCCAGCATGGCTAGACAGAAATTGCAGGCGACCGACTGATTGCAGGTGCTGATCTCTATAACATGTGTATATCTTCACGAACTTTTCTGGTCCATGCAGGACAAGTGCGCGCGGTGTTTTAACCACACAACATAATTAATGTAGATGAATAAAGCGTATGTCTAGAATTTATATCAGTCTCGTTTTTGAAAGAAATTACTAAATAGCTGGCCACACACAGAGAGATCGAACCGGCAGTTTCAACCGGCACAGATAAGTCTGCCGGTTTGATGCGTCACGCCGGCATGTCGGTTTTAACCGTTGCTACCCACTAACGCAAAACAAAAATCCACGCATCAACCTGGCACCGGGCGGTCTGTCACATGCCAAACTGCACGTTAGTGGGAGAAACTGGCAGATTTATCCACAGATTCAACCGTATGGATGGAATTTCGTCTTGACGAAAGTTTGGAACGGCACGGTTTTATATGTTAGTAAAGTGAACTGCAGGTAAATAATTTATTTGACGTATAAAAAGTGCACCGTTTTTATAAAAGTTAAACTTAGTCAACTGCTGAAATGTTAAGTGATAAAAAAAAACTAGCTTTGTGTTGTGCAATAATTAATATGGAAATAATGGACAATACGGATGTAAGAAAGCGACGTTCTAAATGGGTTAAAAGTTATTTGCTAAAGAAAAAACAACTCAGCCATAGTGTTCTATTAAAGGAGCTAAGAGAAAATGACCCGGACGATTTTAAGAATTATTTGAGGATGGATATAAACACATTTTTATTAAATTTAGTAAGAGGTGCCCTCACGAAAAAAAAACTGTAATGAGAGAAGCAATTGATCCAGAGGAACGCTTAATACCCTTCGTTTTTTGGCGACGGGAAGGTCGTATTTAAAATATTCAGTGGGAATTTCCGCACAGGCGCTGGGATATTTAATACCAGTAACATGTGCCGTAATATTTAATTAAAGACAGATTACATGAAGGTACTTTTGATTTTCCATAAAGTCGGATGCTGTTTATAAATCTCTATAATTCCAACAACACCTTCAGAACACATGTTGATTGTCGCAGTTAGAACTTCAAAACAAAACTGCACGAAAACTGCCCGTTTGTGGGCGGCGACGGTTTTCTCCATGGCAGTGCAAACTGGCAGACTAGTCTGGGCCGGTTACATCTGGCGCGTGCATACCCCACAAACGGACAGATAAATACGCACGTTTGAACCGCGCCGTTCCAAACCGGCAGATCGAACTGTGTGTGTATGGCCAGCTATTTATTTTCACTTAGCGATTTTAAATTGAAGAACTTTGATATTGATAATATTATCAAATTGTTGGAAACAATCTAGTATATAATTTAAATAATGTCTTAACGCTGTGTTTTAAAATTCAAAGAAAAATATAAAATAATCTTTATTTATAATGTGATTGCTTCTAAAAATATATTTACACAAAACAAACAATCGAAAGACTTGTGTAAAGTTTTAGAAAATTTCTATCACCAACAGACACGATCGATAAATAATTCATTAACAAAATGATTCATTTCAAAATTGAACAAAATGGATAATTAAAATATACATGCGTTTTGATTATTTCATTGAATTCGAAGGTTGCCTCTTTGATTATTCTGACAATTATGATTTATGACGTTGCTCATCCCGTAAATTAAGTAGGTACTTCAATTATGACGTCACCACTTGATAATAAGATCTATGCTGATTGAATTAAAATTGATACTTCGAATACAAGGCTTATTGATTATAAAGGTTGCCTCGTTGCGTTGGATAATAGTGGGGGGCTGACGTCATTCGGCAGACCTGTCTATTTTGATTGCGTGGTAACGGCTTTTGTTTATAAACGTTAATGGTAATTCCCATTACATATTATCTCACTTATTTATTTAATGACAGTACTCAACAAATGTCAAAGAAATCAAATGATAGTATTTGCAATAAATTGAATATTTAAATGTACGAGATTTGCACAGTTCAAATTAAATATAAATGACATTTTTGTTGATAAAAATATTAAAGGTCCGCCAGCCGACGTCTCTCTCATACGTACGCTTGGCCAGATGGAACGAGGCAACCTCTGTAATCCACTACCTTTGGCATCAACACTATAATAAAAACATTGCAACTAGACTTTTAAGGACGCTGCACACTAGGCTAGAAACGCTGCTAGATTCTTTGCTAGATTTGCCTACTAGTTTTCTAGCGCTGGTTTTCTTGATTGCTGTTATAAGTGCTCGCTTCACACGAGACTATTTTTCAAGCTTGATTTGTGGATATATCTGGTGCGCGCGCAGTGACAGTTCGAATATAAACACAGAACAAAACGTGTCTGTTGTCTGACTCTGAACAGAATGCGACATCGTGTTGGTTTGTGGATGTTTGTTCAAGTTCCCACGTGACACGGTACTGCTTCCTGATTGGTTCTTGTTCATACCTAGCAGCAAATCTCGCGTTCTAATTTTAAAACATATCTTGTGAGCTAGCAGGCCAGCCCGCAGTGACGTCATTTCTAGCTTCGTACCCAGCCTGCCGGCTAGCGAAACTCCTAGCAGCGTTTCTAGCCTCGTGTGCCCACGGTTTTCAGGCACGGATCTCTAGGAAAGGAGCAGTCGAACTGTAAGCTGTAAGCAGGGGACTACACGAAGTCGAAATTTGTGACCAGAAGACTCGTCTCTGCAGAATTGAGATTTGATTCATATTTTATCACATGACTTCGATAACATTTCCTTAAATATCCCACGACCGCTGTACTAATTTTGTTCAAAATCTATTCAGATCTGTATAAGTTAAATGCTAACAAACACAACAATAAAAAACCCATGACACTATTGTTACTCTTCTTTTACGATATCGAAGGTGAAGAAATTTACCGCATGTACATTGTACACACATACATACAGACGACTTCTAGAATATTAAAACGTGAAAATCTATTAAAATCTCGATTTTTTTTCGATGCATAGTAGCGGTGGGAAGTAATAACATAATTAGAAAAAGAACCTTTAAAAAACATCTGTTAACACAGTTCATGAGGAAATATTTACGTACCTATTATATAATTTGTATACAAGCATAATAAACCTTATACAGAATACAGGCAGAATAAAAATAATATTTAAAATTAGTTTCCTCACATTATGTCATTAACTATTACTAATTAACTTTAAGAAATAACAAATAAGTACTGTTTTTGTAAACAAAATAACAGCGTATTCTTGTTTTGGCTCGAGGCTGACTATTTCGAAAAACAAATTGAAGAACGAAACCAATTAACTTGAATTTTAATAGTAGAATATTTACTGTCGCAATGAGTTTTAACAGTCACACGAGCTGTAATACCATTACGCACGAGATATATATACTATTTTTTGCAAGTACCTCCTATATAAAATAGCTAGTTTTCACTTAATTTGCAAAATGTTTGACAGTTCAGTTGTGAGCAAACGTCACATCTAATAGGTTATAAAAAACAACAGACGGACAGTGGTCACTATGGAACTGGTACAGCGCGATCGGTTTTGTTTTACTTTACAGCACTAGTGTATAATGAGTCACTTTACATACATGCATGCAAAGCAATTATTTTATAAGGGGTAGACGAGTAACGCATAAAAACATATATAAATGCAACTAAATATTATGTATTGCGAAATGATCAATATCTCAAATAGTTTTTTTAACAAAGCATGGACCGAGACATGGCCCCATACCTAAATGAGTTGTTTCTGCTTCTGGAATTTCCTTCCTTTCTACGATTAATATAATATTCTATAGTGCTACAAAATTGGAAAAACGGCATAGCAGGTTAGACAATCCTGTCTCCATAATATAAAAAAAGAATATGCTAATATTATTTTCAAGGTGAACCGAATACTATGAGATACAAAAAATGTACTCAGTACTTATCACTAAGATCATCAAAAAAAATACCATGCTGATATAATTCTCAGATACTTGAAGAACCTGAACTAAGTGAATGCATTTAAATAGCAATTATTATACAAACGAGATTTTAAAATTGCTTTGATAAATAAACATACGATTTTGCAGAAGTGCATCGCTCTGGGAAGCAAGTGCAGAAGATTGAAGATGACAATTTTCTGTCAATCTATATTGGCACACCCCAGTCAAAGCTAAACCCTTAAGAGCTAGGATGTAAACAATGCACATACCATTTAAATCTTTCGTCAGTTGAGATCTTGTTGACATTTTATCAGCACACACAAAATAAATCACACATCAATTATAAAAAAACACTGAACACAATTTTAAAAACATACATTTCACACCCACTATCATACGTATCTAATATACCAATTATATTTTACACAGAAAACCATTCAAAACACAACACTTGTAGCCATTTCTGTCAAGTTTCGCACCGTACTATTTGCTTTATCGCGAATATTTAGGGATTTTCGCATCACCTTCGCTCACATCACAAATGAACTGTCACTACGCAACTAACCTAGCGGATTTTACGTGAACTACTGGTTCTCATTCCTACTACGAAAATTGAATTGCTACGAAACATTTATATTAAACCTCCATCGTGTTTGCATATCCCATAGACTTTCTTGAACAAACCCAAACTAACCTAAAATATAAACGTCATTTCTAAACATAATTTTCGAAATAGTTATAATAAACCGATTTAAAAGGTATACTTTTGCTTTTTGCAATACAATAACTACGAAAAGCCTGCAATTTCATATATAGTATTTCATTAGAAATTTTTTTTAATGCATCCAAATTTTCTAATTCATTTGCAGGCACTAAAATGTGTTCACTATTTCGAAAAATAGCGACAGTTGCAGCCATTATACCAAAAATAAATATTCAGCGTTCATTTTCCCACATTTTCAATAAACAGTTATATCAAGGATCGCAAACGCCATCGTCCTTAACAACTGCAATTTTACCATTTGCCGAAAGGACGACTCTCTTGACGCCCCAGTTATTCAATTTGATACCAAACTGTGGCTTTAAAGTTAGAGCAAGATTAAGCCGAAGATGCAAAGACTGTTTTTTCGTGATGCGTCAGAATCGCTTACACGTAATCTGTAAGACCCATCCTCGTCATAAACAAATGATGACAGTACCTAGGCCAAAAACCACATGGATTTTGACTCACGCAACGCAATCAAAAGTCAGACCCTGGTAAAGAGTATTATATTTGTATATACAATTGTAATTAAGTTATAGTTCATTATAATAAATCATGGTTTTTTAAATTTAAAGTCTTTTTTTATTAACAGAAGTTGTAGCGAGATGTTTAAATCATTCGTCCTGTACGTCAAAATTTGATAATTTTGAACACAGCATGGTATTCCTCATACCTAAATAATGTAAACGAACTTTTTCGTTCTCATATCTTTCCTCTTAAGTGCTAACAAGAATATTAGACACTGAGCATAAGGCTAGTCGCTCTCTGAATGCGTTTTCGACTGACCGGCAAAAAAACACCTAAAATTATCTGACGAAACTATTCGTCCGATATACACTGACCGGCAAAAAAAACGCAACACTTAAAATGATGACCAGTTTCAAATTGCAATAACTTTTGAACGTATCGCTCGATTTGAATGTTTTTTTTAATTTGAAAGGTCTATGCTTTGTCAATATTTCTGTACGTGTTCTGCCCATTTTGGCGCTCTTCCATTTCGGCTTTAAATAATAACGCTAATGCGCGTTTTCTTCATACACTTTGAAGCTTGCTGTGGGGTACACCGACAAAAGAAATTAATTTTAAACAAAAGGAACTTGTAGCCTCGTCTGTTCTGAAGAAAACGCGCATTAGCGTGATTCTTTACAGCCGAAATGGAAGAGCACCAAAATGGGCAGAGCACGTACAGAAATATTGACAAAGCATAGACCTTTCAAATTAAAAAAAACTCATTCAACTCGAGCGATACCTTCAAAAGTTATTGCAATTTGAAACTGGTCGTCATTTTAAATGTTGCGTTTTTTTTGCCGCTCAGTGTATATCGGACGAATAGTTTCGTCAGATAATCACAAAATAAATCTATTGAGACGATATAAATTTCGTGCAATAACGAAAATGTTTATTTCAATTCATTATACAGGGATCTACGTGTACGAGAAATGATTTTTTTAAAAATCAATTCGAGCTCTGGGTTTGCTAAAATTTGCCACGGATCCCGTTACAGCTGTATTGTAGCACAGCTTAATTAACCAGCTAAATCACTTGAAGTGTGATTCGCGCATAAATACTGCGCACGTGTTCGCCATGTTTCTAGCACGAACTTTAAATGGCCAGTTGACCCAAACTTAATTCAAAACTGTCAATTTGGGGTGTAGTTAACACGCGCTCTGCTTTTTAATTGTTTGTATTTTATTTGTTTAAAAAATCAATAATGCTCCTAGGTAACTGATAATAACTGTTGATAGATAATAGTCATCCCTTTTTATTGGTAAAAAAATGGTCAAAAATTATAATTGATTTTTAAAGCTGTAAGTACATTTTTTTCAAATTATAAATTCGAATAATTAAATGCTTGGTAGTTTATAATAACAATTTCATTACAGAAAATGGTTTGTTGTTGCTGTAATATTCTTGCCAGAATCGCTGAATGTGGTGTCTGTGCTCTTATATCTATTTTTGTACCTTTAATAATTCTTGTAATAATAATATTAGGTTTAACATATTATTTCAGTTCATGATCTGCAATTTTCAGTCAAATCTTGTTTTGTAAAGTTCAAACACAACAAATATGGGATCATTTTATAAAACATACATTTTTACATTAAAATATTTACAACTTTATTGCATTTTTTTGTTACATTCTATTTAATGTAAAAAATATAATACGTAATTTCTGTGATAAAATCGTCTATAAATTTTGTACTGTAACGGTCAAGTACTTTGAACTTTCGCAGTTTTACAATAATTAATTCATAATTTTATTAAGGTTTAAAAACATTGCCAAAAATCTAAGAAAATAATAGATTTGTTACGACGAAATTATGTCGCCGCGTGTCAAATACTTAAAATGTAGAGAAATCGAAAGCATTTTAAGACATAGTAAATTAACGAAGAATCAAATTTAGTGAACACGTCTTCTTCATCGGTTTGCCATATCTAAAAACGCTTATAAATAAACACTATAAAAATGAACATTCCGTTAATCTTTTCCATAAATATCTACATTTCTTCTTTTAAATTTTTTCGAAGGTTGTTTCACACCCCCTTCGGTATCAACAACAAACAAACAATCGTCTGAATTTTGTAATAAATCTTGTGAACTGGAATCCGATTCAACTGTGACTGATAGAAATTTCTCTGTAGTTGATTTTACAGAGCTCTCGCTGTTGGGAGTTAAGCTAATCGCACTGCTATCTCCTTCTGTATCTGAACTAGATCTTTTTTTATTGTTAGTTTCGTTCTCTCGCGGAGACTCACTTCCCGATCGCACCTCTTTCATCGGCGTCAGTTTCGGTTCCGGTAAAGCCATACTAGCCCGTTTAGAAGAGTTTATTTCGACTGAACGCGGAACAAATGACAACTGATATGGCTTAATAGGCGAAGCATTGTTGCTTGTGTTACTGGTGTTCGTAAATTCATTTTTATGATCGGGTGTTAAAAACGATGTGTTAAACGATTCATCGTTATAATTTTTACTAATCAATATCAATTTTAGTGGATCATCGATACCGAGTTTATCACAGAAAAAGTCAGTTTGGGGATTCGTTTGAGGCCTAAGCTTACTCGGGTTGTTTCCTTTACTCTGTTCTGGATTATACACATCTGCTGTCTTAACAAAGTTGTTCGGGACTGTCAAATCATTATTAAATTTCTTTAAAACAAACTCTTTTTCTTCAATGGTAGGCGTATAATTGACTCTGAAAAATGTTTTTAGTTGAAAATTAAAAAAAAAGGTTAGCTAACCTAGTTTGCTCTATAAAATTAACAGGAAAAATATATCTATAGAGAGGGAAAACAATCGTCGATTACATTCGTGGACTACTTATATACAAGTATAAAAAAAATAATGGACTTACCTTCCTTCACCTCCCGGACCCGGCATGTACGAAAAATTCTTCTTGACATTTAGCAAACTATTCGTAAGATAGAGAATCGTCAACCATTCCAAATCGTACGAGAGTTCGACATTTTTATTTGTATCGTGCGGCATGTCGAAAACTTGTAGAAACCTTCGCCTAGGCAAACACTTATCGAGCGCCAGGAATTTAGTCTTCCGTCTTGATTTACCGTCCTCGCTGAGTTCGTGCGGCACGACAGCCGCAAACTTACAATGCATATGGGCAGCGAACCAGTAAGATGGCCGTAAACGTGCCAACAGCTCCTCGTTCGGCCGACTTCCGAGCGAATCTGATTCTATCTCGTCTCTATAAAAAAAATGATGTTATGTACTTCTGATAAATC
Source organism: Xanthostigma xanthostigma (assembly GCA_963575645.1). Classification (NCBI taxonomy): domain Eukaryota; kingdom Metazoa; phylum Arthropoda; class Insecta; order Raphidioptera; family Raphidiidae; genus Xanthostigma; species Xanthostigma xanthostigma. The sequence goes on from OY754474.1 coordinate 19,257,197, forward strand.
TCCATTTGGCGTTTTTACGTCTTATTACAGCTTAAATTGCTACTTACTTGAAAAATGGTTTCCTTTTCAAGAGCTGGTGAACATTTCCATAGTGGTATATGCCTCTCGGCCAATCGTGGGATATAAAAATGTCCATTTGCTCGGATAACTGCTTGAGTCTGAAAATTTCGAGGTTCCGCACATGATATACACTTCTTATTGCACTGTTGTCGTACGGACAGCATTCGAAATGGCCTCGTAAGTAGTCCCGATCTTTATAAATACCCGATATGCCTGAATAACAAAAAAAGAAATGGAGAACATGAGCAACGTTAGACTTAATAGTTAGTATTAAATAATTTAAAATTATCAATATTTACCTCCTATTCGAATCCCAGCAATGTTAACAACACTCGCATATCCCATATAATAAATATTCGGAGCTACCCAGCCTCCGTACGGTAATTCTTGTAAATAATTTGATGCCTCGTGATTACCGCCGATGAATATAGTTAATATTGGGGCTACTTTTTCTCCGCTAAAATATCTATATAAAAGAAAAAAAAACAACTTACTTTCGGTTTACATTTAGAAACGATAAGTTAACCTCAATTTGACAAATACATTTTTTTACTTACTTGTAAAACGTACAGATGTTTTGATATTTCTCTGGCACTGCCATACATTTTAAATCGTTCAAATTACGTGCAGACTGAAAATCGCCACAGCAAATTAACAAATCTATTTTCACATTTTCACTAATTTCTAAATGCTGCAGTGTATCATAAATTTTTTCTAGCTCCCCGTGAGCACAACCTTCAACGGCAATTTTCATGTTTCTAGTTGTTATTTCACTTTGAGAAAATAGAAAAATCAAATTTTTCCTTAAAAAAAATAAGGTTAAATTTAGAGTGTTTCGTTAACTTGAGTATTACAAAAAGTATTGATGTTACTTAAACATACCTCTCAAGAAATATAATATTTTCAAATTAAAGGCATGCATTATCCTTTCACTGGCATAATATTTTAAATAATTTTCTATTTACACGCTTCAAATGTCATTGACGCCATAGAACCATAGAGATTTGACGCGCTGAATACATCATTGATCTAATCACAGCACGAACAAACCTAGGAGCTGTCATGCTACGAACCATGGATGTATTGTCTAAACTAGGAACCTTCAAACGAACCTTTTCCTCTAGCCTTCTTGCTACGGACAATACATTTTAGAAATAGTTTTCATTGTTGAAATATTCAGTCTTCAGTGATAATAAAATATTGACACATTTTAAGTTTCATGTAGCATCACTGCATCAGACTTAAAATTATTAGCGCCTACCCAACAGCCAATAACATAGCAGCCTGTCTACGACAAATTCCGGTGCATTCTGGGTAGAATTTAAAACTTTGTGCAATAATCAGTTAGTGTTGTGTTGTGTTGTTGATCTTCAAAGGATTATATTTATTTACATTTACTGGTTTTAAAGTGTGTAGTGCGGTTAAATTACCTTCTAATATTGAAATTGAAGTAATTACTTTTATTTGACGTGATTTATATGTAGTATAAGAGGTTATAGTCTTTCCTAAAATGAAAATATTGGTCAACACAAAAATGAAGGGGGAAAACTAAAAAAAAAATTGTCAGCCATTTTTTATTCTGTTTAGAACATATCACTACACTTTCTTTCTTACTTCTTAATTTCCTGCTGTGACTTGCTGACAGTCATGAAAAACCCATGTTAGAAATTTTTAATCAATTAAATAATTTCGAGTACTATCAGGATAAAATGCCGAAATCGCAGTTTGATATTCTATCTTGGCTCTCGTGTTTACAGAAAGTGCAGAAGTTTATCCTCTGTCGGAAGTGTCATAGTTTTTGTTCATGATCGTGCGGTGCTTAAATAAATAGATCAACGAAATAAAATAGCAGCCAGTCCGCGAATTTTACTTCTCGAGTCGGACCAGGAGTCAGCTGCGATCATCACAATATTATGTAAGTAGGTATATTAATTTTATGTTTACTGTGCCATATCAAGGTGGTAAAAAATGTAACCTTTGTGCTGGATGGTTTCCATTTGTTTGTACATACAGCAGAACATGTATTTTCACATGCGTAGCAACGATTTTATCCTAAGGGGGGCCAAATTTCCAACTCTATACCTACCATTACCAGCTGTCACTTAGACACATAATTTGAAAACTGTTCATCGATCAACACGACTTTCTGGAAAAATTTCACGACAAAGAAAATAGGTAGATTATTGTAGATTTATCTTGTTATTTGTACGCGAACAATTAATATTCTAGAATGGGCCAGGCCCACCTGCCCCCCCTCTTGCTACGCCAATGCCTACAGGGACTAATCGACTTATGTAATATGTATTTTCAACTTCATTTAGTAATTAAAAACGCTAATAATAGTTTTTTGTTTATTACAGACGCTGATGAAATTCTTGGTGAGTGAAATGCTTCTATTAATCCTTTTTAATTCACTGTTACATTGTACCAAATTTGGGATAAATCAGCAAATGTTAATTGCTTGATTTCTTATGTATGTTCATCTGTTCCCTCATAAACTACTTACCATAATTTGACAAATGAGGTATCGTTGGAAGCGTTTTGATCGGCCGCTGGTTATAGGTTATGTGACGTCACATTAAATCAAATATGGCGCCCTCTAGAGGACAAAGTCATGAACTAAACATTTTTCTTAATGATGCCGTGTTAGGTATCAAATGAAAAGGCTTAATTAGCACATTTCAAAAATGCATATATTGTTAGCTGTTGCTTGCATTCACCCAATAATTGAGAATAATGACGCAATTATAACCCCAAAATAATTTAAATAAAAGTAAGCTTAAAAATTAAAACCCGACTACTGAAAAGTCACGCTCTAACAATTATGAAACAAAAGACTATTCTCATCCGTTGTCGTATGCCACTTCATCTATCTATGCTAATATGTAAAGCTAAAGAATTTGTTTGGTTGAACGCGCTAATCTCAGGAACTACTGGTTCGAATTGAAAAATGTTTTTTTTTTGTTGGATAGTCCATTTATCGAGGAAGGCTATAGGCTATATAATATCACGTTACGACCAATAGGAGCGGAGCATCAATGAAAAATGTTGCAAAATATAACTCAAAATTTGTCCGTCCGACAAAAACTTTTGAACGGTAACTCCGATCATCATCAAATTTGGACACAACATTCATCTCGGTAAATTAAGATGAACGTGCGTACTCATGTGCCTCCCCCCATTCGTTATTTTGCACCCGGGTGAAACCGGGCGGGACCGCTATATAATAGGTATATGGTCATATGGCCCCTTTGGATGTATAGCGTAATGCAATTTGCCCTAAAGCTTATGATCGCTTACCACTGTTAATTAAAATGTATTGCTTTATTAGGGTAGGTGGCATACGACCACGGCTATCCTCAGATGAGAATATTTTCGAGTTTCATAATTTTTACAGCGTGATTTTTCGGTAGTCGGGTTTTAGTTTTTGAAACTTACTTTTTGTCATGTAGATACCAAGGGAAAAACAGTGGAGCGGTCTCATATAAAAAGACGACAAAATTTTATATTTTTTTATTGCAGAACAAATATTTTTATTCAATTTAACAATCATTTACAAGTCTGATATGTCTCTAAGTAGGCTATATAATAATAATAATAATTTATATAATCAATAATCATTATACCTTTTTTATCATCGATTTTTTTCTCAGCATAATTTTTTATATTGTTTTCAATCGGGCAGGTTAGCTGCTGAATATACTAGGATACAGTGCAGTCTCATTATAATATTTTATAATAATGTGTATTTGATTTTCGGTTTATTAGTCACGACATTTTTGTCGAATTTTAGCAGTTTTTTGTTTTATTTTTTATAACAGACGAATAGGCGCGCAGTTCAGTCGCGACAAGTTTTCAAAATTATAAGCTGCGTTAGATATATCGATTTAAATTGAAAAGAGTACATTATGGTTTATCAAAAGTGTAAACAGTTGATACACTTGTAACTGTACACGCTCATTACATAACAGATGACCCATACGTGACAGATTTCACAAGGTCAGTGCGTCTTACACTTTTGTATAATAAATAGTGTTAAAAGTGTTAACACTTATTTACACCAAATATAGTTGACAGTAGTTGAGGATATTCTGGACCACGATTACCGAAAAGAACTGCAACGAAACTTACCAAATAGGATAATTTGCCTTGCTGTCACGGCTTGCGAATCCCACCTCTGATGTTTTCTGGTGTTTTTTTTTTTAATTTAATTAGTTCCTAATGATTTTATAGTCCAAGAGCTATCAAACATTTTTGGGTTGGTATTTGAGGCAGGGTAAAAATTTGCATAACACTTCTTTTGTAATGTCTGATGGAACACAAAATCGAAGATCTGGCCGAAGGGTAGTGGGACGTAGCCAAGACGACTTGAATTTTTAACTTTGCGAAATTTTATTTGCAAATAAAGTCCTTGAAATTTTAATATCTTCACATTTAGTATTTAATAAAATAAAAAATAAATAATTCAGATCAATTAGTCGGGTCTATATGTTTGCTAGGCGGTTACAAAAAATATCTATTACACGTACGTATGTATGTGGGTAAGACGCTACGAGTAGGTTGCTTTTTTTCTGTCTTTAAAATGTCAACAGTAAATTCCTTCGCAGTTATTTTAGGCGTACTTTGGTTGAGAGTACCTCAAAAATGTTTGTTAATTTTGCGGAAAAACTTCGAATTTGCCGGCGTTTCAAGTTTTAAAAGGCTTTCGCGGTTTGAACTGCATGTCTAGAATGGACACCGAAAAAAGTTTTTCGTAGTTTTCGAATTGAATACAGATACTGTTTTTGTCTTGCCTTGAATGCCGAGAAGGATTTAGAAAAATGAACAAACCTAAAAAATAATCTTGTATCAGATACTAAAGGCCGCTGCACACGAGGCTAGAAACTTTGCTAGATTCCTTGCTAGATTTGTCTATTAGTGTTCTAGCGCTAGTTTCTGTTAAGTGCTCGCTTCACACGAGACTATTTTTCAAGCTTGTTTTGTGTATAGACCTGGTGTGCGCGCAGTGACAGTTCGAATATAAACACAGAGCAAAACGTGTCTGTTGTCTGACTCTGAACAGAATGACGCCATGTTTGTTTGTGGGCGTTTGTTCAAGTGCCCATGTGACAAGACACCGCGTTCTGATTGGTTCTTGCTCATACCTAGCAGCAGATCTAGCAGGGAAAATAGCCCCTTTTCTAATTTTAAAACCTATCTTGTGAGCTAGCAGGCCAACCCGCAGTGACGTCATTTCCTACCGGCTAGCAGAACTCCTAGCAGCGTTTCTAGCCTCGTGTGCAGCGACCTTACAGAGCTGTGTGAATTTATTCAACCCTTCGCGGCAATCAAAGTGTTAAATGATGTTGCGCAATTAAAATTTGAGTTTATTTCTCTGATTTCCGTTTTGAATTATTTAACTAATTTTGGCAACAGCCTGAAAATTTGTGGACTGAAACAACAATAAACAAAAGAATGAAAGTATACCTTTTTTGAATTTTCAGTATGTTTAAAAAATAAACAGAAATCAGAAAAACTCGATACCACTAAAAAAACACTATCTTTGTAAAAGCAGTTTGGTTTCGATTTTTTTTTGTTTGATTTTTGTTTTTCTACACACCATTAAACTGTAAATAAATAAATAATTTAATTAATTATTAATACAAAAAATGGCCTTAGATATTTTTTTGGAATGTGTTAAATTTATCACAATCAATCTCAAAATAATTAAAGAACGCCGAAACAACTTTGTATTGTACTCACTTTAAACGACTTTAAGAATAATATAAAAATGCTTATACGTTATTTTAAGCTTTTATACGGTTTCAGAGTTTACTATACAAGTACAACGTTATTTTATGGCATAGTTCAATTATTTTCTTAACTACCATCTGAAAACTTTTGTAGTCTGTATTTAAATCTAGCATGCAGGACCGTGACTAGGTAGGGGCAACAGGACCCAGGTGGGAATAGGGCCCTAAAAAGGCCCCAGAAAGATCGAACAAAATCGCATATTTAAAAATACTGTATGTCTTTCAACAATTTTTTGGCAAGAAGAGCGCAGATAAATTTTAAGTTTAAATTAAATATTATAAATTATTAAAACAATTGAAAACAATTACAATAATAAATATAAAAACAATTTTTTAGCTACGCGTGTTTAATCCTTTTAAATAAAGAGTTAATCTGAAGGAGTTAAAACCAGTGCCCCCTACCAATAGGGCAGAAGAGGGTGTATGTCTTCTCCCGCCTCAAAAAAGAACAAAAAAATACACGTAAAATTAAAAAAATGTTCGTAGGAATAAATGGAAACATATCCAACTAAAAAAAATTTAGCTCCCTCCAAAATTTGTTTTTCTGATTGTACTACTGCTTAAAACAACTATTTTGGAGAAATAAGTAGCTTTATTTAATTCCTAAAATTTTATGTAGGTGGAAGGGGGTAATGAGATCTTACCCAGGGCCCCAAAAAAGCTAGTTACGGCCCTGCTAGCATCTTATAAATTATATCACTTAACAGAAAATGATCCATAAAATTATTAACATAAAATATTAAACAACCCATTTGCAAAAACAAAAACAACTCAAACTTTGGAATGTTCAATAAAAAATATAGATCTTAAAAACTGTAAATAATAAATTTTATGGTTTACAGCTGATAAAATATTTGGTAACTGTATTATTATAGCTATTTCTGATCTATTCCATTTATTTAGAAAAGTTAAAAAAAGAAACTGTTAATATTATTTATAATTAGTTATTCGAAAAACAAGAAAATAATGTGCGTTAAAAAGGAATATTTTCCAGACTTATGAAATTAACATAGCTTATTATAATTAGTTGCTAGTTTTTTTTAAATCGGATTTGAGTTTGTTTTTCATTATTTTTGCATTTTCATAACAAAAAAATGTATTACTTCCGGCAGAAAAAAGAGGTCTGTTTACAAGAATAACATTTTTTTAAACTTGAATTTATAACGTATCGATCGATAGAGGCGGATTTTCTATAAGGTCGACTAGGCCCGGGCCTAGGATGGCCAGATATTAGGGGCGGCCGCGTGGGAAGCTCTTAAATAATGGAGCTATGACGTAAAATGTTTGAACTGGGACGTAAATATTTTCCTAAGTAGATATTTTTACGCTGCAAAATCATCAGAAAAGGGCGGCTACTACTGAAAATTTTAGGGCGGCCGAGATTGATAATTCGCCTCTGTCGAGCGTACATTCGTTTGTAGCTCAGTATAACTTTAGAGCTGTTTTACGTAGTTACTTTGCCTTTTAACCGTCTTTGCTTGCAGTAATTTTTGTAAGGCGACTTATTTTCTTAAAAAAAGCAAAATTAATTTCTGGATTTTTTTAGACATAATTAAAAAAAACAACCAGCTGTTCACACTTATCAATTAATAATAAATCTGTTCTTAAAAATAATTAACTATGTATATTAATTAATTATTTTTTTCGTCAATAATTATAACAATTATTATAGACAAGTATTTTTACTAATGCTTCTTTTTTAGATTTAATAACTCGTAAATAAATATTTGTCTACATTCACTTCCCGATTGTAAAGTTTAAATACCTATTTAAAAAAAATAATAAAAAACAAACAGTTGTTATTTTAATTTAAATGGGTATTTTAATTTAAATAGGAGGCCTGGATAGGATTTTCTGTGCTTTTATTGCGATCTTTTTTGTCTATAAAAATGTATTACAAATCAATTCATCTTATGAGATATAAGATATTAACGTTGAATATTTAAACATATTAAACGTCATCTGTTGGACGTTGAAGGAACACACGCTATACTAAATATTTTACGGCAACAGCGTGCTTCATGACAGCTGGTGTCACTTCACATATTCAACGCTTTCAATTTAACTGTTGAATTGAATTTTTTAGATCTAGACACGAACTGCTTCTCACATGTGCAATTATATGTAGCGTGCTCTAGAGTCGAACTCTATATATGCACAGACAATGGAACGACAAAAAATATTGTATACCGACAAGCGTAGTGAAATTAAACATATTAGAAACGTGCGCTTTCTTTTTTTTTTCTTTTCCATTGAACCAGACTGAGCCACAGCAACGCGTGGCCGGGTACAGCTAGTCTACTGATAAAATTTGTGGTTAAGAGGTGACTCAATTACTGTTTTTTTTTTCAGTTTTCAACCACACTCCTCTCAAAATTCTTTTATCAAGGGACGCTAAATATTATAAGTAATAATATAACAGCTATACAATTAATTCCTGTAGTAGATATATTTTGAAAACTGCAGATTGTTAAAAAAACAATTACCTTTGAATTGATTTGAATACATTTTTTGTGGCATCAAAAACGTATTTTTTTTTTAATTTACGTAGATCTGGTTAGAACGTATGTATAGTAAATTAAATCAAAATATATTGACGAAAAATGTAACGAGACTACTTAGTTTTTATTATAGAATACAAACTAAAAAAGCTTTTGGTCGCAACGCTTAAAAAGCTTCTTGAATTATTTAAAACTTGTGCTTGACATTTCTTTGAACTGAAAAATTAATACGAAACAAAACCTTTGTAAGAAAGTTACATTCTATATTTTTTATTTTATTTATTTATGAAATTCAGCGATAACTAAATTATTGAAAATTTTCGTTTATCGTTCGAAATTGGGCTCTGTATATTTTTTATGTTTAGTGCGATTTTTTTAAATTACATTACATTTTTACTATGCAACTTTTTCTGTACGTAACAGCCATTTTAATTATATAGATTATATTAAAAATAGGTATAAAAGGCGTCTGTAAATAAGTTTCAAAAATATGCTTTTTTTTCGAAACTTAATTCGTATAATTGAAAATAATTTTAAAACTCATGATTGGTGAAATTTTAACATCTATGCGTTTGGCTGTTTAGTAACCAGAGAGAAAAAAATTAAAGTATTTTGAGGTTATTAGTAACTGAGATAAAGTTTAAGGTGTCAAGCTTATCAAGCATACGCTGGCTGATCATCTAGATACAATGTATTTTTTTTAATAATTAACCACGGCATTTTCTTGTTCAATTCAAGACTGATTTAGTTTACATCGATTTTCATAAAAAAAACTAATTTCTAAAATGTCTGAACCCTAAATAAACAAACGAAGTTTAACAAAAATCGATTCGTCAAGAATTGCGACATGTACAGCTCGGACGTATACACCACCCGACAACTATTATTCGTGACTTTTAATTACAGTTTTAGAAATTATTACAAGCTCAAACCGATTTAAAAATGGTTCCATTTTTCGAAAATAATTTGCGAAATAAATACTTATTCGGCCTACGGGCGAAATACAGCTTTAACGCGCAAAGCGATAAGAAAATAGAACAATGAATTTTCAAAAATATATCAATGGCGACAATTTTGTAAAAATATCGATTGTCGAATTAAAATTATTAACGGATACCATAAATTTGGCAAATATCGGAATGTAACAAAAGGTGGACATTTTGAGACTAAAATGTGTCGCAACTGTTTTTTGATCATTTGTTAAAAACGACTACTGCCGATCTTTGTCGAACGCCAAAATGTGAACTTGTTAAAAAAACAAATGTGTTTCAATTGAAACTTGTATTTTATAGTTTTTTGACTCGCTCGTTCGTCTATTTTTTTGTCGGGTTCTTCAAAAAAACGTTTCGCGAAAACCGTTTTACGACGTAAACAAAATCAATCGATTAATATTTATTATCATAATAATATTATAATCATAAGTATCACGGAACAATACTTATTAATTAATTTTATAATAATTTAGTTCATTAAAAAAATAAATCACAGATATTATAAACAAGCAATTTTAGCATTTTCAGCCGCATGTTTTGTATATTTTCACATTTCTTCTAATAATAATAATTGTAAAATTACACATATATAAATTAATCTTTTTTTTCTGTTAATTCACATGCCTTTTATTGCTTTTCAGGCCAATACTTCATTTTTTTTTTCGTCTTATTTATGTAGTATTTTTTTAGACATTCATTAATCACATTTATAATAGTTAATTTGTTTCTATACCATAACAGATACTTCTACATCACATTCCTTACGTTACGTTGCGTTACGTCTTATTCGATTAACACCAACCTTACCTCTAGCAAACATTCATTTTAAGCAATGCTGTAATATTGCTGCTCTAGGAAGTTAGTATTGTGCAAATCGTTATTTACGGAATTCTAGTTTTCTCTAAATAATTCTACCATATAATTATACAGGGTGTAAACGAAACCAGTAGCAAAAATGCAGTTTTAAATTCAGCGTCTCAAAATGACGGAAAACGTTTACAACAATAATAATAATAATTCTTTATTGCAACAAAGACAAGAAATTGTATAGGAGAAATACAAAGTTACATAAAATAAAGAATAGTTACTTCTTACCACAACAGTTTTATTAGCGGATGTACATTTCGGGAACTATGCTCTCATCTTTAACAAGCACTAATTTTAGTATATTACAGAGTAACTACTGTGTGGTACAATTGTTAAGAAACACCCATTGTTACAACGCTATCAACATAGAAAAATTAGTTTAATTTACAAACAATGTCACCGTCGGGATACGAACCCCGAATCTTTCCACTATCGCGGCGGACTGAGTTATTATAATAATTACTATATTATGTATCATTCTCATCTAAAAAAAAACTAATTTTAGTGTTTGCTAAAGATGAGAGCATAGCTCCCGAAATGCTAATAAAACTGTAGTGGTAAGAAGTAACTATTCTTTATGTTTTTAATTTTGTTTCAAGTACAGTGCTCTTAATATTTGTACAAAGTTACATGTTAAAAAATGCATTAATATCGTAAAAACATGTAACAGCTAAGAAGGCCTTAAGTCTTTTCTTAAACTGTTGATAATTATTAACATTTTTTATTTCTTCGGGTAAAATATTGTATATTTTAGTGCTGCAGTGTAATGATTTTTTCTGATATAATGTTGTCTGATGCTGGACAAAGTGTCCCTATTTCTTGTATTGTATTGACGACCAAGCGAAACAAAACTGTTCTAATTTTTCCAAACATAGATGGCGGATTTATATATCTATACAGCCGGCGAAAGGAGAGCAGGGGGGACAACTTTCCCCCGGAATCTGAAGCGTACTTCATGTTAATTCGTTTTATTTCTCGTTATTGAACGTTGGCGCTTAAAAATTCACCGAAATAAATGCATTTCAACTGTGACTTAAAGATGTTCTCGTTTTCATAATTTTGTAATATTCTGCATACGCCTTTGAAGGCCGGTAATGTCTTCTGGTGGACTCTCAGTAACATGTCCTTAATAAACTAAAAAGAGAAAATCAACTTATCTGTATCTGATTTCTGTCATTTTGAGATAGTGACTTATAAATTTTTTCTTTTACACCTTGTATAAATAAAAAAAAAATAATTGCCAGAATTAATCAATACTTAGAGATTTTAGTTACTTATTAATTTGTCTTATAAAAAGTTAACCATCACCATTTTTAAAAAAGAAAAAAAAACAAATTATTTTTACAAAATATACCACTTTTATTTATTTATTTTTTTTGTTCTCGTTCACATCTTAACGTTCATTTAGACGAATTTTAAAGAACTAGACGTGGTTTATCAAAAAGTTTAGAGCTTTCCATTAGAATTTAGTAAACTGTTAATTTCACTGGTCAAATAGACTATTGAATTGTTTTTTTCGTAAAAGTTTTATTTTCAGAATAATTTAATTGGCTAAATTATTTACAACACCATGAAAATATTAAATTACTGGTTTATTATGTTTATTCTGTTGTCAAACTTCTTTTTTAAAAAAAACAAAAAACGTTTTTTTATTTTTCTTATCACGTTATTGTTGATGAAAATATGATTGATCAAAAACGAGTCAATTAAACAAAAAAAAAAAAAAATAATTATAAAATATTCAGTGTTTGTTTGAACTGTCAGGAAAATAAAAAAAAAATCAAGAACAAAATCTTTTGTATTAACAACACACAACAACAATTAATCACAACAATCTTTCAAATATAGGTCACAATATCCGATGATAAATTTGTCTATTCTTGATGCAGCAAATTTCATTCAGACACAGTGGCGTCACAAACAAAATTCTAGAAGATACGATAACGTTGTTTTCCTCCTCGATTAGCACACTTTTTAAAATACTATATTTTGTTGCTAATGCAATTTTTTTAAATATGATTATTTTATTTTAATTGTGCCGTCAGTTTTGTGTCAGATATAAATCAAAGTGTACGCCACTGAACGTGGAAGATTTATTCATAAGGAAACTAGAACGTTGATTTGCATTTTTTGCCGGCACAACGACTGACGTTCTACTATTTGAAATAATCTTTAACCTTCCTCGTCGTCTTCAATCATTAAGATCCTCCTTTCATGATTGTGTACTGAACTATATTTTATAGCAAAAGTTTAAGAATATTTCATTTCACCGTTATTTTTTTGCAACAGATAAGCGTATTTTCTTTCCAGACTGTCCTAAAAAAATGTCATACGTGACGTTGTTATTTTTCGTGCGGTCATCTCATTTAATTTTGCAATTTAATCCCTTGATTAAATCAATTGTAGCTTCACAAGGCGTCGGTTTTTCCACATGGAAGTGTGCTATTTTCCGCAGAGAAATTTGATCTGATTAGATTTTTTGTCCCTTCTCACTAACACTCCTTTTTAGGCGCGAATAGCGTAAGCTAAAGCGCCTATATGTACTCGCTTTGTCTGTGAGTCTGTGAATCTGTGAATCTTTATATTTTTGATGACATCAGCTGTTAATAGCGTCTCTTTATAATCGTATAGTGTCTGATTTTATTACGAACAATATTTAAGGTGTATATCCCAGCAAAACTATTTTATCATCTGCTTATTAACCATCCAATGACCTCACTTTTCAAGCGTCTACAATCCACCCTCACTTTCTCTCTCTATCGTTGGTCAGACGAGCAACTGTAGATTTGGTAATATTTAGGGTCCATTCGAATATTGTTTTCTAGTTAGTGTTAACGATTGTCCCTAAATATTTTGTGCCAGACTTTGAACGCGTTCGACCGACTGCTAATGTGGAGCACTTCCTTCGTCCTGTGATCGCGTGACCGCCGTTTTGTATATGATGATGATGACCTCCGCCGTCCCGTTCCTCCACCACCGTGCACCCTCGACTTCCACCATCACACGCCGCCGTTACTTCCACTACATGTATTGTGTGTAGCCGATCATTATCGACCGTTTTGGGAGCTGATGTTTTCGTGCCGCGTCCATTGTGACCGTCAGAAACTAGAATGATGATTTTTGATGATGATTCAATTGTTGTGGATTATCGGATAAGAAATGTTGAACGATATTGTATTGTTGTATGTTCTTATTGTTGATGTACTTTATCTGTTGACAGAAAAAAGGCGTATTACTATTGTTGTTAACAGGAGAAAGATAAATACAAGAAATGAAATGGTTTTGTGGGCTTCAGAATAGCTGAGGGCGTAGCTGTGATTCCTCTATAACACAGGTTCCCAAACTTTTTTGTCTCGTAGACCACTTGCCATGTTTTTCGGTTTTGGGTGGACCCCCTGTTTATCTGATCTTGATTTTTTGCAAATTCATTAATTTCAAATGTATTTTTGACAACCGGTATAGTGCTACTCACTTTGAACGATTTAAATTTATAACGGTAGTGAAATGTAGTGTGAAATGTTTAGTTTTATGCATTTATTAATTAGATTCAAATTAAATTTTTTTTGGTACATAAAATAACTAATCAAAAAATAAATGCTTTTAGTGTGAGGGATGAACCTGATGCTTTAATAATAAATTTTCAACATTTGGCATCAATTTAGTTTGATTTAATCTTAAATCTCTTCGGTTAACGATGTCCAGTTTGTTTTTTTTTTGTTACGAGATTCACTATCGTTGACCCCCATTTTCATTTCATGGACCCCCAATTTTTTTCCCGCTTACATGGACCCCTTACAAGTTGTCGTTTGGGAATCACTGCTCTATAACAAGACTTAAAATAATAATACAGTAAAAATACTAATTGGTGTCACCCTCAGCTCTCAACTTCTGATACGATCACTGAATGTAAAAATATTTTTGAAATCTACTCGTCAATACCTTTACTTTGATACCCATCTCAAGGGAATTCAAAAAAAAATTACGTTAAACATTACGGAGGCTCGTGGTCGCCATATTTATAAAAAAAATCTAAACAAGACATGATTTTCAGGGCTTTGACTGCGGCAATTTTATTACATCGTACAAATTTGATACACTCCATTTATTTAACCGATTTTATTGCAAGCATTGTATATAATATATATAGTGACGAATCTATAAAATATTTATATATCTTTTATACGAAACCTAGCCAAAATTTGTTGGGATTTTGCCAAAAAAACATGCACGTTCACATAATGCGAACAACAATGGAACTGTCATGGACGGTTTTTATTTTCAAAATGAAACGAATCGCAATAAAATTGATATACAGAAAAGAAGAAAATATAAAGTCTGAAAATATAATAAAATTTTACGTAATAAATAGACGCCTAAAGTAATTTATCAAATTGATGAAACATAATTTGTCATCGTTTTTTAGAACAATATGATTTTACTAGTGTGACCTGTGCGAATTATTCGCACTAAATAAGTATAATAGTTATCACTTTACAAAATTATTTTTTAAATATGATTGCAGGTATTCAATTCGTTTCTAATTTTGCACACTGCTTATAACGTTCTTCTTTTTGTTGTATTACAGTATGAAGCTCAGATGACAGATCGAAGAAATATTTTACTAAAATTGTCACATAGAAGCGTAAGTAGCAAAAGCGTTGAGCTAAGCCGTCAGATGGCATCATAAGAATCCATAGCATGGTGTCGCGCGAGTCCGCGACTTAGTTTTTTTCAGAATTTTACACTCTTTCGCACAATCGCGACACAAAAAGTAGCACGTGTGCGTCAGCCCTTAGTTGCAATTTTTTTGGTACCGTTCGTAGAATTGATCCACCGTTTTAATTCGAGTCTCGGTTTTGTCAACAATCGACCGGTAATATTATAGCGTTGTCATATCACGTAAAGGGATCAAATGAAAACAAGTTCATAAATAGCATTTATTGGCTGACATTAATTGTTTCAATTTCTTGCAGCCAACAAAACTTTGTATCTATACAGATAACGCCATTGCACGAATGTTTTATCCGTTATTTTTAAAAGCTGTGAATGGATATTATAAAAACTGCAGATATTAGAAATTTATCAGTTCTTTTAGATCAGGCGTGGGCAAATGGCGGCCCGCAGTAGACTTTTGTCCGGCCCGCGAAGCATTTTATAAATAAGAACGAAAATAGTTTGCCAATATAATTTGGCGCATAAAAAATTTTTTAGAAAAATAGTAAATAGCAAGGGCCACAACCTTTTTGTTGCGGAAATGAAAGGACCTTTTTTTTTGCTCTCCAAATTTTTGGCCCACGGTCAAGTTTCCATCAGCAATGTGGCCCGACGATCAAAAGATTTGCACGCCCCTGTTTTAGATCATTTCATATACAGTGTAAACTCTATATAGTGACACTGAAGGCACTGTGCACTTTGTGGCGTTATTGAAAGTTGTCGTTAAACGGAGAGAAGAAATAATCCATTAATATTTTTTTTACTATAATATTGTATTAACTCCAAAGCGTCTTCCAACATCACTTATCTTTTCTCCCGCCTCTATTGCGCGTATTAATAAAAATTTTTCGTCAATACACAAAGTTTTTCTTTTACTCGCCATGTTCACAGTTTGCAAGTTTGTGGATATGATAACTTATCGATAAGCAGCTGAGTTAAACATATGAAACATAATACTAACAAACAAAAGAACGAATTTCTTAGAATCTTCGGTACGAATGTTGCCGACAACAAAGCAACAAAATAACAAACGAGTACTGTTTATTGCTTAATTGATGACGTATTGTTGTCGTTATTTAGAGTGTATCATTGTATGAGCAGCAAGGTAAACCAACTAGAGGTAAATCATTTCGACGTTTTAAGGAGTTTGTCGTTATATCGAGTGACGTTAAATGGAGTTTACACTGTATAATATAAAGTCGACCTCCCGGTTTTCTGAATACACGTGGCTGTGCAGCAAAACAAATCTTTTTTTATTAACTTTGCTTGCTCTAACAATATTTTCAATGAAGAGGGGTTCTTGTTTAATGTATGAAGTATATAAGTAAGGACGAAACCACAATGCGATAAAACCATAGAGATATAAGTATCAGAGTACGCTAGCGGGTATGCTTGCCATAAGTGAAAGTGTTATCTCTATGGATAAAACACATTTCAGTCCTTCCTCACAATTTCTGCCTAGATTCCAACAACAAATCTTCTTTCACCAACCTTGAGACCCACGAACCGTCACTGGAATTTACGTATAAAAATCCATGATTTGCAATTATATCAGTGCTATTATCGCTAAAAGCTAACCATAGCATAATATTTCGACACTCTCTATGTAAAAGATAAACGCGCAAACATGCAAATGAGGTGTGCAATTGCGGGGACATTTTTGCACGTGATAAATCGTAACGAAGGAAGGATATTATGTTGGCCGCCCTGTCATATTATGTAAATGCGACGTCCCAAACAAAACTACGTATGTCAAATTTTTTGGTGGTACCATATATATTAATACGCTAAGGTTTAAGATGTTTGCCTCCCTTTTTAGAAAAAACCACAAAATTTCTCCACATAAATTATATATCATTTTACAGATAATTGCTTGCTCTACTGACATCGACAACTAAAAACTAGTTTTGTCCATTTTATAACACTCAATAGATAGATATATAGATTTATTGGTTTTAGTTATACAAAAAAATGTTATCCGTTTGAATGTAAGATTTCGGGTTTGAGCAATATTCGTTGGTCAAAACTAGTTTTGCGCATTTATTTCGGTCATTGACCGAATTCGGGTATAGACCGTAACATATACGATGACACGATAGGGCGTCGGCTGCCATACGTTTTCTCACTTTTGTTAATATTCACCTTAAGCTGTTTTATCTTGTGCCCGTACTCGTGTTTGATAACGTCCAGGTTCCGGCTAGAAAATCCTGTATACGAACGCGCGCACGACAGATAACTGACGGATATCAGGGCTAATGGAGTACAGACATGCATACATTCAAACATACGTATATATACAACTTTTCTATACTTTGAATAATTATAACGATATTATGACTCTGAAATAGTAGAGAATAAGGTAGAGGTAATAAAACAGTTGTGTGGTTTTAAGAAACCACGACGCAAGTGAAACTTTAATTGGATTGTAGGCGTTGGATTGTAGACACTTATCCATCACGATTAATTATAAACAACAATTTCACATGAATACACGAATAAAAACATGTAAACACTGTACAGCACTTGCCCGCATGACAGACTGACTATGTGTTATACATACTACACGGTCAGCTGATGCTAACCATGGGCGCCGCCATATTGGCTTTGGCTGCTCTACCGAGCGCCTACTCCGAACGCCTTTCACTTTACCCCTACTCCGCGGCCGCCTGTAATGCGACATGCAACAGACGGCCAGAAAAATTCGGGGCGATAGAATATTTAGAATGGACCTTCAGGATGGACATAGGCTATATATTATGGAGGCCAATTTTGAAACGAAAAAACGGTGGCAATGTACAAATTCGGGCGAATCTGGAGCGGGCCCTAGTTAATAAAATGATTATAATTGCAATTGTTTCGTATAATCGCACTTCGGTTACAAATGCTGAAGTATATACATTATATTATGTAATGCGAAAACACAAATCGAGTTAAAAGATTATTTAAATGATTATCGCGAGATACGGCCGCCTTGTGTGAAGGTAACGTTTCGTGCGGCACGCGATCGGGCATATAATTAAAACACGCCTTCATTCAGAACAGTTGCGTCAGCTCAGCTCGTTGGATAGCTCCTTAAATCACCTCACTTTTTTACCGTTTCCATTCCACTAGTAGATAATGGTATTATAGGTCAAAATTAACTTTTCAAAATTTTGTAATATTTATTCTTTTTAAGGTCCCCCGAATTCTAAAATAATATTTTCGAATATAGAATAAGTATAAATTATATACCGTTATATAAAAATGCGCATGCGCCGATTTTAGGTAATTGTATAAAAATGCCTAAGGTCCGATTTTATAGACAGCCAAATTTTCAATGAGAGCATTGATTGTAAAATTCAATTTTTTTCCCTAAAAATCCATCCTTTTTAACTTTTTTCTATCAATTTGCATTTTTTTTTTAAACTGAACATATTAGAGATGGGGCCCATAAGCAAGAAATGCTTAGGGCATCAAGGAGTCTTAATCCGGAACTGCCTATAACGTTGTATTTCTGTTATAATGGTATAATTTTCATATCGGTTTATTATTCTACATATTTTTCCAAAAAAGTTTTGTAAAAGAATTTTTTTTCTAAACTTTATAGTTTCGGAAATATTTTGAGTATAAAAAAATCAGCTGTCAAAAAGAAATTAGACTTGTCCTACTCGCAAAACTGACACTATATACTATCCTCTCTATAAAGGTAGCCTATTTAATTAATTAAAAATAGTTTTGTATAACTGACCTTGTACTGCTACGACGTACGGTCATGCTTTTTCGTCCCGCTTCCCGTTTTCGACGTGTTCCCGTGACTACTCCTAGATTGTAACGAGCCAACGTTCGTATGCAATAACAATTTAGTCTCTTCAGTCGGCGAATTGTCGTCCAGAGACGGAGGCGGCGGACATATATAAAGGGGCACTTCACTATTATCACTAACAACTTTAACACTGCCAACATTGGTTGAACGTTGATGATAGTCACTTTTTTCTTTATATTTATTTTCGACGATAGTCTCGTCTCTCGAATGTTTTTCGTTCGTGGTGAGTATGTCGTCCAACAAAAACAACGGAGACTTGACTTTTTTGTTACTGCTTCGCGTGTTGTCCTGATATTTGATCGGAAGAACTCGCGGTTTCGACATTCGCTGCGTCGTGGCGGTTAGCGGCCGATGCTGTCTTTGGGGCGGCGGCGTTTTCGGTTTGATCTGCTGTTTGATGGGCGAATATTCGCTACCGGATATGCTTCCGGTACCGTCCACGGCGTTAACGCCGTTATCGCTCATGCCCGATGCCGATATGTTATCGGAAATTAGACGCTCGTTTTCTTCTTCGTTGCCGCCGCCGCCGCCGCCGCTGCGTCCGTTGCGGTACTGATGGTGGCCGCTGTCGCTCTTCTTCAAGATCGATTTCGATCGACGGTGCGTCTCCAATTGCGGACTTGCGGGAGTATCGATTGAATCGATCGAAAGTGTTGATTTACTGCTACCGTTTTTACCTGTAATTAAACAAAAAATTGGCATATTTTAATTATAAGATTGTTTATTATTCGAACTGGGTAACTCATTTGTCCGTCTATATTGGGGAGAGCAAATCTTTTGATCGTCGGGCCACATTGCGGATGAAAATTTGACCGTGGGCCAAACAATGTCTTTTTCTAATTTTAAGTACCTACTTATAGTTTTTTTGAAATAACAGTTTCAAGTTTTTAAACACTATTTTTCTAAAATTCTTTTTATGCGCCCATTTATATTGGCAAACAGTAATATTAATGCTTTTAATAAGTAATCATTTATAAAATGCTTCGCGGGCCGGAGAAAATTCTTCTGCGGGCCGGATCCGGCCCGCGGATGCCATTTGCCCAGGCCTGGTCTATATGTCTGCCACCAGGGCAGAGTCAACAGAGGCACGAAAGGGGGTACCCGGAAAGATCGAAAAAATTCGCATTATATTAAAAAAAAAAACTGTACATCTTCTCGGGAACCAATCCGAAAATAGTAGCTCATCTGCCCCCTCCCTACTACTGTCCTAATAACTTTTAATTCATAAAATTTAGTGTAGGAGGCAGTGGTGAAGTCTTTCCCAGGGCCTCAAAAAAAAAAAAACTAGTCGCGGTCCTGGCAGAGTTAATTAATTTAATATCTTTTTAGGCATACTTCTGTAAAAATTTATAAAACCGTTACGTGGGGTATGCAGTATGTTCACAGTAAACTTCTCCCACTACCACTGCAGTCAAAGTCGACCGGTATCCCATCTTCTCCCGCGACTGTTATATGATTATAAACCGCAACAAGCAAACTTAATCACTACTGTGTTGTTATAAATAATATTTAATAAAGTGCAATTTAATTTAATATTAGGTATATCGCTTGTAAGTTGTGCGGAACCCTCGACGAGCGAGTTACACCTTGCATTTGACTCGGTTTTTCATTCGTGGTCCATCAGACCTCACAATGTTGATCTTTTCAATTTAATTTTTTGTTCAGCTTTTTTTTTTCAAATTCGTAAAGAGGCTAGAATCGAAACATCGATTTTTGCGCACATAAAGATAACAGACGCTCGGCAACTGAGCTCATTAGCGTTCGCGCGCTCTACTTGACTTGAGTGAATTGTTCTGGGGGTATGTTCAAATTATAAAATTAAATACATTAGCACAGCGCAAAAAGTTCGCATCATAAACTTTCCCGTGCTCTTGAAATGCCAATTAAATTTACAAAAATTGAAAATCAATACGCATTTCAATAAATTGTATTATTAAAATCGTCTCAAAAGCGCTTGCTTCGTGTCGACAGTCATTAGTGCGAGGAAGAAAGAGAGAGAGAGAGAAGCGTGTTAAGTTTGAAAGGCGCGATGATAAGAGATGGTGAAATATTTAAATGAATCAATGTTATCATCACGGCACTAGGCTTTAGCAGTAGATGGCTTTGGCCAAGCGATCGTGAGGCGAAGTTACATGCGATGCCATTTCCTGAGATGCGGCGGTATACGTTATCTCTTATTTCCATCTCTCTCTCTTTCAGTGGGTTCAGAACGACGTGACGTCATGGCTAAACGTTCCCTAATGCCTAAAGGTAAGCGTCCACTTATCTGCATCGCACGCACGAACGCACCGGGAAAAACGTTCTGTGCATCGGTTCCATACGTCAAAATGATCAGAGTACAGTGAAATCGGTTTTAGATGTTATTAAATATTAACCAAAACACAACATTAAAATATTGTGAATGTTCGGAGCTTACACAGTAGTACCAACTGTATAGTCATGAAATTTCTAGCCGAGACGTTGCCGCTCGTCTTCCTTTAACAACGATTGCATCATGCAGTGCTTTTTAAACGCTTTATATTAGTTTGGGTTGTAACTATGTATGTATGTACTAACGGAATCTTTGAGCATAATTTTCACCAATTTCCCGAAGTCTGATTAATTTGAAACTTTGCATACGTATCAAGGACCGATGACAATGCAATAATTTGATAACAGTTTCCCATTATCCTTATTAGGACCCCCAGGATTAATTAGTTTGGGTTGTAACTATGTATGTATGTCCGTAACGGAATCTTTGAGCATAATTTTCACCAATTTCCCGAAGTCTGATTAATTTGAAACTTTGCATACGTATCAAGGACCGATGACAATGCAATAATTTGATAACAGTTTCCCATTATCCTTATTAGGACCCCCAGGATTAATAATTAAACGCTTTATATTAGTTTTTAATCCTGGGGGTCCTAATAAGGATAATGGGAAACTGTTATCAAATTATTGCATTGTCATCGGTCCTTGATACGTATGCAAAGTTTCAAATTAATCAGACTTCGGGAAATTGGTGAAAATTATGCTCAAAGATTCCGTTACGGACATACATACATAGTTATAATTAATAATAATAACTATGTATGTATGTCCGTAACGGAATCTTTGAGCATAATTTTCACCAATTTCCCGAAGTCTGATTAATTTGAAACTTTGCATACGTATCAAGGACCGATGACAATGCAATAATTTGATAACAGTTTCCCATTATCCTTATTAGGACCCCCAGGACATTAATTCTGACCGATAAAAAATGTTGCAAAAAAATTTTAGTAAACATGAGTTTATTTAATAAATTACAAAACTTTAAAAAATAACAAATTTGAATAATTTAAAAAAAAAAAAAATTAAAGCATTCCAATTAAAATACGAATATAATTCTATATTAAACGCTTTATATTAGTTTGGGTTGTAACTAACTATGTATGTATGTAACTAACTATGTATGTATGTCCGTAACGGAATCTTTGAGCATAATTTTCACCAATTTCCCGAAGTCTGATTAATTTGAAACTTTGCATACGTATCAAGGACCGATGACAATGCAATAATTTGATAACAGTTTCCCATTATCCTTATTAGGACCCCCAGGATTAATAAATTCTTTTATAGATCCTCAAACTAAAAAGTGAAAAATAAAATATAGTTTAAAAAAAACTAAAAAACACGCTTTATATCGGACTAAAAAGTAAAAATAATTGTTTTAAAATAAGCTTAAAAAGCGTTGGGCGCTCGATGTACGAAAATGTGGAACAAAGCGCCCCACGCTTTTTAAGCTTATTTTAAAACAATTATTTTTACTTTTTAGTCCGATATAAAGCGTGTTTTTTAGTTTTTTTTAAACTATATTTTTTACAGCACCAATTTTTGTTCTTAACATTGGCAATGACATGCCAGTCCTTTGCTGTGGGAGTTTCCCCTTGCCCTGCTTCCTCCCGATCTACCAACAGAACTCCCTTAATATGAAGCAATGTCCATTACCGTTTACTGGTAGAGCGGGAGGAAGCAGGGCAAGAGGAAACTTTCATAGTAAAGCATATAGGATATCATTGCCAATGTTAAGAACAAAAGCATTGTATGATGCAGTCGTTTTCAGAGGAAGACGAGTGGCAACGGTTTGAAATTTCACTATTATACAGTTGGTACTACTGTGTAAGTGAATTCCAGTGTATCGGCTGTTCCGAAATGTCGTGTTTTTCCGAACATTTGATGAAATGGAAATTCACTCTCTCAATACTGACCGGTTCTACTACCTCCTAGAGACTGCAAACTGAACAGATGCTGGTTGATTATCCTTGTTGCCGAGACCAGGGGACGTGTTGGCATGAAAGATGATTTTCTCGAACCTTTTTTACTTTCCAGCGATTCTTGTGAATCGACTCGAATACGATCGACCGTTGTCGTAGCTTCGACGCCGAAACGAGTTCGTTGTTTGATGCTCTGCGAACAGACATTAATTTACAAATGGTCAGGGTGAAGCTGGAAATTAAACTTGTTTTTTGCAACGGGGTATTCCCTCGATCTAAAACGCCCAACAAATCACATGGCGTAATAAGATTTTATCTCACCCAACTTGGCAAGTCAGTGCTACGCTGAGGGTATAAATATTATTTGGTGATCGGGTTTAATAAGAATTAAAATTAGACATTGAAAATGATTGATGATAAAATAGATTAATTCAAATAAATAAAATTATCGACCAATTTATTTATTTATTTGAAGAGTTCTATTCAGACGTTAATCAAAGATATTGTAGCAAGTTTTGTTACATTAACTCTCTCTTTCTTTTGTCAAAATTAGTTTTCCTTAGCTAAGCTGGTAAAATGAATGTTGTTATTATTTTGGAAAAATTTAATTGATTAATTTCTTCTCTAGAGAAAACATCATTTTCATTTTTCCAGCGTAGCTAAGGAAAACTAATTTTGATAATGTTAAAAAAAAGAGACAGACAGTTAATGTAACAAAACTTGCTTCAATATAAATAGATCAATAAAACAAAATATGGGTACAATTTCAGAGTGTGAAGATCACGCTTACACCCAAGACAAGCCTCCGCGAATCTGACGTCCCGAGAGAATTTGTTTCAGTAATTTAATTAGTCTATGAGAGCCCTTTATGGAATAGCTTTTTTGCAAAAATCGAGTGGATTATGAATTATGATTGACTCTGTTGGTAGGGTAAAACACTTGCTGGTTGTGCACTTTAGACCAGTGATTCCCAAAGTGAGCGCTACCGCCTCCTGGTGGGTGCTGCTGCGATCCAGGGGGGCGATGATGACCATCGGTGCATTTGAAGGCGATGAATTCTGAGTTCAATAAATCGTTTCATAATTTCAGACTTCAATCTTTATAATTTAGGTACACCTTTTTTTACTATATTTTACGAAAAAGGTAGAAACATTAATACAAATATCTGTCTGTTTAATTGCTATTAGAATTAAAAAAATAATAATTTCCAGGGGGTGCTGAGTATTATTTAATTTTATTTGGAAAGGGGCGGTAGGTCAAATACATTTGTAAAACACTGCTTTAGACTTTACCAACAAACCTGGTTACACGCTTCCACTTGCGTCACTGTAATATGGAATTTATATAATTTGTATATTTTATATTAAAATTTCACACTTTAAATATCTTATGTATTAAAAAAAGGGGGTATTCATCATTATGTGTTGTCCCTTAACCATTTAAATCCATCTATGAAAGTCTCTCTCGTTTGTGTCGGGCCTGCATTTCTGAGACTAATGCTATCCTTACTACTACTTCTAGTTCCATCAATCCAACCATCATTGTGTCCTTGTTATACATGTTATTAAATTTTACAAAGCATTAAGAAATTGGCACCTGAAGCTATTGGTGGCGGAAGAAAAAAAAATTATGTAAATATTGACGCTCGCACGATGTCTGCTGTTCTAAAACTAATTTTGATCAATTTACCTGTTGGAACCGTGTCTTCCGATGTTTTGGTAACGGCGTATCGTTGAGACTACCTCTGCTACCTCTTTCAGGTGCGCCGCCGAAACCTTTGAATCCCTCGTCCATCGGCGACGCTCCCAAACTCCTCAACGCCGTGTCGCCGGACGTCGATTTCTTAACGACGCCCGTACGCGGTATCGACGGTACAATTGGACTGTTGTCTTCGTTTTTGTCCATCGGGTTCACGTATAAGTTACTCGTGTCGAGTTCGGCATTTTCCGACGTCAGATCGCCTTGCGACAGGAACGGATGCGATCTGCAACTGGCGTAGGTGTCGGTACTGTCGACGCTTCCCATTTCGTTCGTGTTGTTTGTCGGTTGAACGGCGACCGGTTGCAGCGGTTGCATTTCGACCATTTCGCGGTACGAACTCATCGCGGCCGCCCTGAGCGATTTCATTTCGAAACAAACCGGGTTGTGGAAGTCGCTCGACGGCAACGGCATCAAGTTTTCAGCATCTACGAAGTCTTTATACTCCTGGTTCACATGCACACGAATAAATAATTGGCATTAATAAAGCGCTTGAATAATATAAACATTTTTGATTTTAGAAACCTCCCGTTTAGTGTCAGATATATTTTTTATTTAGCCTTGAGCTATAGAGAAGGTATAAAAAAATTAGAAATAGAGGCAGCTGATAATTAGGCACGCAAAAATTAAACCCTGTTTAAAAAAAAATTATCCCAAAAAATATTTTTGATCTTTTATTTTGGATTCTGGACAAAATAAGCGAGTCTACTAGAGTAGTCAATTTTTATTGTCTTTAACAATGAAGTTAAAAATTCTCATGATATTTTCACTAACTCTTAGATTAGAATTGGTAGACAAATCATGGAAACGCCGTAAAAAGAACGACTTTTTAACGATCTCGGCTTTTCTCAAACCCCCCAGTTATTGTTCCGTTTCAAGAATTAATTACCGATTTCTGAAAAAAAAACTGATGTATTTTTAATGGAAGATAAGCAATCTAAAAATAGTGAACATAAATATATAGCTACTACTTCTTTGTATACAATGGCAATAAATAAATAGAAAGGCAAACACATAATAGTCTTAGAGTCGACCGCCGGATTTCCTGTGTGTCGAACACATTGACAAAGTATCGGAGCAAACAAATTATTATTATTTTTATTCAGCCGAAAATTGAAAAATTAGGCTTGCCAAAGGATTGCGGCAGGATGAACTTCGACAACCCCATGGTGATACATTTTGTATTCTGTATTTAGTCGATGACAAAAAATGACGTGAATATCCCAAGATCCGGTAGATTTGAACGAAATTTTATGTGTAAAAATTATGGGCGTGTCCTAGTGTTTATAAAGATTTTTTTTATTTTAATTATCAGATAAATACAATTTACACGACTTAGGCCTAGCACACATGAAGAGCGTTCAACGCGCGTTGGCCCAACGCGCGTTTACAACTTCTATACATTATTGTATATAACTGTTTACATGATAATGCGCGTTGAACGCGCGTTATCATATAAACAGTTCTATACATTTGTATAGAAACTGTAAACGCGCGTTGAACGCCTCTCATATAAACTAGGCCTTAGTAAAGCGCGCTTACATAACCAAGATTTATTATTGAATATAAAGTGCCTAGTATCGTGGATCCCTCACGCGTCTAATTAAGGTTGAACTACGTCTGATGGCCGAATTCCCATTAATTAGCCCATGCCGTAGAGCGTAAGCTTCAGGCCTAGTACACATGAAGAGCGTTCAACGCGCGTTGGCCCAACGCGCGTTTACAATTTCTATACAATTGTATATAACTGTTTATATGATAACGCGCGTTATCATATAAACAGCTAGGTATATACAATTGTATAGAAATTGTAAACGCGCGTTGGGCCAACGCGCGTTGAACGCTCTTCATGTGTCCTAGGCCTAAGACACAAGGCTGGTTTTGCCACTGGAATCGTTGATGGGACTTATATAGATATATACACAAATTTTTCTTTCAGTTCGCCGTATAGGAAATCCGACGATCGGATCTAGGACTAACTACTTGAAGTTATAACTTAATGTGGCATTCTCTTTCTACTAAATTTCAACTCGTGCTGAAGATTATTATGTTGCATGTCAAATTAAACTCCCACTAAACGAACAAATGTGTCAAAATATAACTAGTCATTTTACAGCTGAAAACATTAAATCAACGACCTCCGTCTCTTTTCTGTTATGTGCAGAGATTTCAACTTAATGACTCGATAATCGAAAAGTCAAAAAAAAAATTTTTTTTTGTCTGAGAAACGTCACTACACGAAACACTTATTAGAATCGATCGAATTTTAAATCTACAATACAAAGATAAAAATTTCATCCGAAGATATATGAATCTGCCTTTTAATTTTCAAAATTGTGCATTTTTAGAAAAATCTGGCAGCGTTGCGTTGTTGTGGATCAGTGCTCCGCTATTGTGACGATTATTGGCAAATATGATTTATGCGTTTTCAGCTGTACAAAAAACGAATCGTTATATTCTATTGTGAACATTAAAATAATCACGCACATCAAACCACTGCCTTGCTTTTCTACCGTGCTCGAAATAATTTGTATACGTACTAAGTTGGTAAATACTTTAACTAAACACAAACTAATTCAAATAAGTGATTAACGTAACATAACGATTTTTAGATAGGTAAAGACACCGGTTCTTGATCACCGACCGATCAGCGGTCAATGTTGGCGGCGGAATAACTTTTTTATGAAAACTTATATTGTAAAGAGTATTAAACATGCTTGTCTAAACATAAGGCCACTAGATATGTAATCTATTATTTATTATGTATTGTATAATCACTTGTTTAGATTGTTGCTCATTTAAGTTCGTATATGCTGCAGTTTCCGAGATATAGCTGTGGCACAACTTGCCCCTATGCTCAACTAGCCCTTCTTCTACCCTACTCGTCAGTAATATTATATCTAATTGCGCAAACTAGATACTTACACAAATCTATTCTATCAACAATAATAATTATTAATGTAGAAGTGATTGGGCACAACTTGCCCCTATGCTCAACTAGCCCTTCCCTACCCTACTCGTCAGTAATATTATACATCATTATGCCACTAGATACAAAAATCTATTCTATCAACAATAATAATTAATGTAGAAGTGATTGACCACACTGTGATACAACTTGCCCCTATGCTCAACTAGCCCTTCTTCTACCCTACTCGTCAGTAATATTATACCTCATTGCGCACACTAGATACACAAATCTATTCTGTCAACAATAATAATTAATTAATTAATGCAGAAGTGATTGACCCACTGTGGCACAACTTGCCCCTATGCTCAACTAGCCCTTCTTCTACCCTACTCGTCAGTAATATTATACATCATTATGCCACTAGATACAAAAATCTATTCTATCAACAATAATAATAATATAGAAGAGAGTAGTCGGGTACTTGTGCCTTCACCCTATGTAACCGTGACATTATGCTACCGTAAAATAGGTGGGGTAATTGCAATTTACAAATTACATTCCTAACTTAATAACACCTATGCTTTTGTAAGTGATAATAAACAAATTTGACATGCAATGTTTGTGTTAAACAAATTAATTTAAAAAAATTAAAGTTTTACGTGACAGTTTTTTTTTTGGGAATAATAATTGACGACGGAATTCAGTCATCTTGTAGATATTAAAAAAGAAGAAACTGTATACCCGTCAACTTTTTGTGAACCTACACTTCAGTTCTGTATCTCCTGTTATTTGAGACATCAACCAGTTATTTTTCTCGTGTTGAAAATCTTTTGTTTTGCATAGCAAATGTATTTCGATGATCATAGGTCTTCTAAACATTCATTCATTACAAATTGTCAAATGATTTCCTCTTGTAGAAACTAGAGCCTGATCAATTGACTTACAGACGGACTGATAAGAAATTAAGAAAATGCCATTAATGAAAAGATAAATAAACGATTCGACATATTTGTCATATAGGGTCTATGTCAGTCCAGAACCTATATACACCGCTAGGGCATGTCCAGAAAGTAAAAATCTTTGGTTCGAGTTGGCTAGATATTAAAAAAGTTATGAGCCGTCGTGGGACACCTGGTGGATGTGAAACATACATTTAAGCTTGCCAAATGCATTTAAGTTACAAAGCCCTATGGACACTCTACGGACACTTCCTAAAGTTCTATGGACACTCTACGGACACTCCCTAAAGCCCTAAGGACACTGTACGGACACTTCCTAAAGCCCTATGGACACTACGGACACTCCCTAAAGCCCTAAGGACACTTCCTAAAGCCCTATGGACACTACGGACACTTCCTAAAGCCCTATGGACACTGCAACGTCTAGTTACTACCACCTAAGTGACCATTCTAGTAACTAATAAATATGAGATGTCCCCATCAACAAAAGCCATGTTTCAATCCGACACAGTAAGCGCTGTCATCTAACTGTTTACTATAGTAACTGAAAAACGTAACGTCCCCCCATAAAAGGTCGTCCCATAAATGTGTCGCCCCAATTGCACGGTTTTACTCCCAACCAAACGCGTTGTTTCACATCGAAAATAGCTTCCCCGAGTTTTGATCACCCCGTTCGATTTTTTTCTCTTTTCGAGGCTGAACAAAGTCGTTTGTTAGATTGGTTCGTCGGATATTAAAGACTTGACACGTAAAGTAATGTCATTTGATGAAGACAG
The DNA here is from genome assembly GCA_963575645.1 of Xanthostigma xanthostigma. Taxonomy (NCBI): domain Eukaryota; kingdom Metazoa; phylum Arthropoda; class Insecta; order Raphidioptera; family Raphidiidae; genus Xanthostigma; species Xanthostigma xanthostigma. The sequence continues at coordinate 19,286,566 of OY754474.1, forward strand.
ATGAATAACGCTAAACACACTATTGATCAACTCACCTGTGACCTAAAACAAAAGCACGCGCAAAAAGAACAAAGGTGATGGTGTTGTATTTTGGTTGTGATGTTAAGACATTGTGTGATGTCATGGGCGTAGAAAGAAGGGGGTAATCTATACACTTTTAGTTCGCAGGGGTATACATTCGCCTTGACAGTCCCTCATCGACTCACAGCTACCGAAGCCCTGCAATGTATCATATTGTAGGAAACAAAATTATAAAAAGAAATAAACAAAAGAACAAACAAAAACAAAAGAGTCTCAGTCATCTATGCAAACAGTTGACGGTAGGTGAATTATAAAGTAGCATAGATGACCCGAAGAATAATAAAAAAATTAAATTATAACAGAAAATGTGTAAGAACAGTTTTTTAAGACTAAAAATAAAATACGTATATTTACGTGAGTTTGTTGTATAAATAGAAATTAATTAATTTTGAGCTGATAAAAATTGCGTGCAGTTTGCCGACATTTTAGCGAAGTTATTTAAATGGCAAATAAAAGCATGGAAATGAAATATTTAAAGCGAGAATTAAAAGTAAGCGGAACGTATAAAAAAATTGAAATAAATGAAAAACGTACTGTGCAATAAACAAAATGACGACGTCAATTTGTTCAGTGGGCGAACGAAAAAGGGCAAATAAAATGTTTCTGTTTGAAAAGGAAATGGCGTACAATATGACGTCACGGACATGACGATGAATAAACAAAGGTCTCGAGAATTGCAAGTAGGTAGCAAATAAGCATTTTCGCAGTCATCAATAAATTGTATGTTCACTGTATTTAACGTTATACAGGGATACACATTCGATTTTAAAAACTTTTTTTCAATTGGACCGTTCTGATTGGTTTGTAGGAAATTCATGTCATAATTCAGATAAATACGTTGGGCTGTGCTCATGAGAAACCAAAATACATTAGTTTTTATTTATAAAAATACAAAGTTAATTTATTATTCAAGTTTTAAAGTGAGATTTTTAGTCGCCATCATGGTTTCGTGTGTGACGTCACTATATAGTAAAAGCAAAGATTTCTTAGAAATACTCTGTTTTGTCTATTTGAGTACTTTTTACTATACAGTGACGTCACGCCATAACAAATTATGCGATGATGCGGCTAGCGTTTTTCCAGAACACTAATTAACGATTTCCTTGCAGAAATATTGGGATATTTACTCCGGATTTGTTATGGCGTGACGTACAAAAGTTTACTTTTTAAAACTAATAAAAAAAGTGAATCCCGGTTAAGAAATGTGTAACTATTTAAATTCGAATATTTTAACAGCTACTTATATAACCTCAACATTTTGAAAGCTTACCAAGAAGTTTTGAGTATAATTGATAAGTCCGTTCTACTGTCAGAGCTATCAAAAGCGGCCTACACACCTTGATATAAGCTACGGTGCAGGCATTGACTCTTATGTTTCATGATGCAAGTAGCAGTGTGTGTAGTACTGAATCACGTATTTGGCATCAGTTGCGGCTTGCAGAGTCTGGAATCCCATTTTGGTTGGCGAGCCACGACGCCGAGTCGGTGATGCTGATGCAAGTTTCAGCGTGTGTAGAATTGCGTCGATGCCAAGGCGATATTAATTTATTTTCCCGCGCCATTTTAGAGGTTACTTTGTTGTTTGTGTGTGTAAATTCCATGATGGAGAGTGATCGTGTATTTTGGGAAGAGTTCATAAACATTTATCATCTGCATACGTGTCTTTGGAGTACAAATGTACTTTTAGCTCTTCCAATAAAGCGTTTGAATAACGTTTTCTTTCTATAAACCATCTTTTTGACCATTTCCTTTTTGATTTCCCTTTTCTTTTATATGGAGTATAAAGAGTGTCCCAACTACTACTAATAAAACTGGTATTGGCAAAACGTACCTCATTTTATTCGTCAAGCACTAGGTACCTACCTAGAAAATAGCTTAACCTACTGTCTTTGTGATGCATGAACATGGAGTCGATTCAGGCATCGCAATAGGTTTCGATTTAAGTAGGCGTTTATGCAACTGATGCAAGTTTCATGAAACATAGAGTCGATGCCTGCATCGCAGCTTGTATCAAGGTATGTAGGCCGCTTAAGCGTAGTACCAATTAATATTTTTATTTTTTTAATATTTATATAAAAATTAAATTTGTAACGATTTTCAGATAATTATCTAAGAGCTGGGGGGCTGCAATGGACGAAAACGCTATATAAATAGAAACAATTGCTAGACGATTCTCATTGCATATTTTTAAATCTTATTTTGAAACAATCAGTATATTTAGCTTCTTATATGTATGTATTACCGAGTTAAACAAAATAGCCGATCAAATTCAATTAAATCTGCAAACAAAAGCTAGCCATACAGAAATAATGACAATCGAGCGACGAAAACTTTAGATAAACAAATGAAATTAATTAAAACATAAATACAACGACGCGTTGTCGAGCTACTGGCGTCACAAAATGGCAACATTGTCGAATATGTCACGTTCTGACGACTTATCAGACGCCGATGAAATTGCGGAAGGGTTTTGTGATTACAGCCTATGTCAGTGAAACGTGTTACCCTGTCTTTTGTTATCTTATGCGTATTTTTTTAAAATTAATAGTGCTAACACACGGTCGAACTTGGTCCGGTCCGACAACGGACATGGTACGGCGGATCTTGCAACAGACGACCGAATCTGTTCCCATCGAACCGGGCGGACACGCAGACTACTCTACAGACGAACAGATTTGGTACGGAGCGGACCAGATCCGCTGTCCGCTTCGAACCAAGTACGACCGTCTGTTAGTACTATAAGTTCGACTATTATTAAAACAAAACGCGTCAAGTGCTAATGTAAGTCGCACGCCGGGAGTTCTATATAACTAACAAACGTATAAAATATGTACCTCATTGAATTTTATCTACAGTAACACAACTTACTATTGAGTTTGTTGGTAATAAGTTATTATTTTTGAAGTGAAAACTTCTTTAGCGGCGTTGTACACTTTTTTTGTAATGGGTAAAAAATGTTAAACTCGCGTCAGGACACGTGACCTGATCGAAAATTCGTAAGACGGATGGAGAGTAGAGGTAATATTCAAGTTTTCACTTCTGCGGGCACTCCCGGAGTGCTTGCTTTTTTTTTTTTACTAGACCTTTCTATTGGTGTGAATAATTCCAAATCTTTTGGCCTACAATGTGTGCAATAGGCCATATGCATGAGACTCCAAATTGGTTAAAATTTTTATTTCGAAATATGTTTTTGTTCTTGATCATATCGTAATGGTTATTTTATTAATCTAATCACTGAAAAAAATACAAATAATAAAAAAGAAATGTAGAAAATATGCGCTATTTTCGAATTTTCAAAACGCATCGTGACGTCAGAATATATATAAACAACAGTTTCCATGACGACGATGTCGTCTCAGAGTAAGATTATGTCCGTATTTAGAGAAAACAACAAATAAACTTCATTTAGAACATTGACAATTTGACGTCAAGATTGACATGCATCGTACCTATAGCATGACGTCACGTAAGTCCGCGAACATGGCCGATTGTTTAAACTATCTATTTTTGAAGGTGAAATTTAATATTTTTTTTCTTATGATAATATTACATTTTTAAATTTTTTCCCATAAATTATTCGCGTGGTCTTCCCATAAATTATTCGCGTGGTCTTCCCATAAATTATTCGCGTGGTCTTCCCATAAATTATTCGCGTGGTCTTCCCATAAATTATTCGCGTGGTCTTCCCATAAATTATTCGCGTGGTCTTCCCATAAATTATTCGCGTGGTCTACCCATAAATTATTCGCGTGGTCTTCCCATAAATTATTCGCGTGGTCTTCCCATAAATTATTCGCGTGGTCTTCCCATAAATTATTCGCGTGGTCTTTCCATAATATTATAAAAAGGTAAAGTTTGTAAGTTTGGGTGTAGGAGGTAATCTCCGAAACTACTCATCCGATTTCAAAAATGTTTTAACCAATATTTAGAATAGACCTTCAGGATGGACGTAGGCAATATATTGTCGCGTTAAAATAAAAGCGCTTTTCGTGAAGACCGTAAGTCGACGAAAAACTGGTGGAAATTTACAAATTCGGGCGAAGCCGGACCGGGCCGCTAATAACTAATAAACTGAATTGATCTTTGAATGAATAGACTAAAAATTGGTCGCAAATAATGTGGGGTGGTCGACAAGACCAGTGGTTCTCAACGTGGACCCAGAAGTTCAGATGTTAAGAGGTGCTTCAACATTAATAATTTTTTAACGAACAGGAGTGTGATCTGTCGAAGCAGAAAATTGTACTTGCAATGGATTTGAATTTGTCACGTTGCTTGTGAAACATCCTCCGTATAATTAGTTAATTGAATATACAAGATAATACGCAGTTATGTTCGAAATTTACATTTTATATAGTATATACATAGATATACAGATAGGATAAAAAAAACTATTTTGATTTTTAGTTATTAAAATGCACATGATATGTCATATATTTGGGTATAAGTTTAAAAGTCACAAATATGTCATTTTCTTTCGGAGAAAGAAATGTGTTTATTTTTTCCCCTTGGCGCAGTAATAAAACGCTTTAAATTTTGTTGAGTTATAGAAACCAAGAACATAACGCGTGTTTTTTTGTCGATGTTATAATTTTGGTTTTATCTATACTAATATTATATAGAGATAAAATTTGTAAGTTTTGATGTAGGAGGTAATCTCCGAAACTTCTCATCCGATTCCAAAAAATCTTTTCACCAATATTTAGAACGGACCTTCAGGATGGACATAGGCTATATATTATCGCGTTAAAATGAAAGCGCTTTTCGTGGAGACCAGTTTCACAGAGTAAGTCGACTAAAAAAAAATTCGACGTTCACTTCCACGAAGACTACAAACGCCGCTAGCGGGCAACAGAGCGAAATTGAACTGCCTTATTGTTATTGTTTTAAAACCACGAAGCTTACTTAATAAATGATATGGCTGAAAGCGCGATAACCACAGACGACCACATGAAATCATATTCTATGATTGTTGCATGATTTATTGCTCACACTGCGATCGATTCAGTTGTCCCCACTCTATACTCTGTACCCGGCCAACATTGTAAATGCTTATTCACCAAAAAACATGTTGTTTTGGTGCCACTGGTGTGAAATTCTGTTGTGTATAGGTTTTGTAAGTGAATGAAAATATAAAATAACAACGTAGATACGTATAATAGTGTAACTAATTCATAATGACAGTGTGATGACAATTTGGATTCTATTGGGAACGATACGTTAATGAAATTAGTGAAATTGTTAATGTATGCACGTATGATATATACACCGTGTCCAGGAATGTTTACAGTTATTGTTCGGTTATTTATATAGTGCTTTTTCCTGAATAATATTGACTACTAGCGGCCCGTCCCGGTTTTACCCAGGTGCAAAACTGTTCTGGAAATATTATATTGACCTTCCCATCTACACAGCACAACTATCAAAGTACAAGAAAAGTTATATAATTGATTGCTTGGATAAAGTCACTGCAGAGTAAATGATAACTCAGCCGCCGCGATAGTGCAAGATTCGGTGATATTGTTTGAAAATATTTTTTTCTAATATTACATTGCAACAATTGATTTTTCTTAACAACAATAACAAAACTATCGTGATGTAAAGCTAAATCTTATAATATAAGATACCAGAGCTCCCAGACCTCCGTCATTTTAGTACTGCTAAAATAATGTGAAATATTTAGTTAAAATCAGTACCTACCTAGTATTTGTTAAATTTGTTTTCTTCTCTCAGACATTTCGGGTCACGTGTGTAAAATATCCGTATGCTGATTATTATTATAGCATGGCGTACGCGCCTATAGAAACAGAGCTTAGTGCATTTCTATTTGGGTCACCTATTATAATTTATAACTAAAACTTCGGTATTAGATTTTTAATCGAATGACGTACGATACGTAGGTAATTATACAGGTTGATTAACATATCGTCGTTGGTTCTGTAATACCTCTTATGTGCAAAAAGTTAAATTTGCAGGAAAGGCCAAAAAGTGGTTATTTCAGCAATGGATGGTAAGAATTAGCAATTTCAGAGGTATATTTTTAATTCATACTTATCTTCACTATAGGTACATGTTTAATTAAGACGAAGTATTTTCTTAAAAAATATTTAACGTTAATTTCGGATTTATTGGCATATGGGAGGAATTATTTGATACAACTTTTCACATAAGAGTTACTTCCCTTTGTTGGTTACTGTAAAATTAATTTGGAGGTATTACTAGTGTATATAGCTCCGTTTCCTGAATCTTTTCATCTAAAAAACGTAAAATCTGTCAACTATGCACATAGGAGCTATTACAGAACCAACGACGATATGCCGCGTTGCAGAAAGCATTGTCAGAAAATCTTAGTATTTCTTTATCTAATGTGCATAAATATAAAGTGTGATTGGGTAGATGACTACACACTAAGGTTATTCTCAAATCAGATGTTCTGACAGTGTTTCCTGCAACCCAGCATCAAATATGTAGTAGGTACACTAGAATCTAGATCGTTATGAAAATATAATGTATTGTTTTCATCGAAGCTTCGTACGGGTGTGAACAGTACAAAATGTCGAATTGATTGTGGAAACGAGATATAATTAAAGATAAAAACTAACTAATAAAAAATCTTATAACTTGTATTCGATGTGAGTTCTCAAATTATTGCCCGTGTTGAATACAAACTGAATTTTAGAATAAGTCACCGAAATATTTCGATACGATATTATTGCTATTATAAATTAATTATGCATGTATTTTGGAAACAAAAGCGGTTAATTATGCTGTTATAAAATAATTCAAAGGAAAATTAGAAGATAAATAATTACCAAACGAGTCTACGATCAATGGGAAATTGACCTCCGATTATCATTTATTCATCCACGCTGTTGTTTTGATCGTGGAACGATGGAGACTACGATTTGTGGGCTCAGAATGTATCGAGGAGTATCGTAGGCATAAAATATTGTATCTTTCTTTTTTATAAGTGAAACCGTTCAGAAAAAAATTTAGTTTTTGTCCCTCTAATAACTGATTACTACTTATTTTTTTTTCGTTTTTAGGCGCGATTAGCGTAAGCTAAAGCGCCTTATATGTACTCGCTTTGTCTGTGAATCTGTGAGTCACGCTTTTTGTATCCAGCGTACAGCCCAAACGCCTTAACCGATTTTAAAAAACTTTTTTTTGTTCGATTCGTCTCCGGGTAACTTAAATCCTAACGTCGCCCGATTTTTGAATTTTGACCCCAGAGGGGAGCAATAAAGAAAAAACGAAGTTTTTTGCTTATAACTCACTCAATTTAAATCAGATCGGTTCGAAACCTGTCTTAAACGAAAGAGGAGAAAATTTTACATAAATTTCGTACAACAGAATTTGCCAAAACAGGTTTTTTATACAAATTTATTTAGAAATAAATTCAATTTGATATAATCGATGGCAAACATCTTTCGGTTATCTCTCTCTGTTGCACGGTTTAATATGGTAATATAAAGATTACGTTTGTTCTGTCTTAAAATAAAACGATTGCATTTGTTCAAAAACGGATGGCATTTCAAATATTTGTGAAATGCAACGCCTTCTGAGTTAACAATATGAATAACTAATTATTAGAACATAATACAGATGCAAACGTCATTTTTGACATTTCTTACCATTCCGACACCACGGATGAGCGGATTGAAACCAAATTTTGGGAGGATGTTTGATACGCAAATATGAAGTGGCCTATTGTTTTTTGGGAACATCGGCGCATGCGTAAAAGAGTATATCTTTTATAATGTTGTTTTATATAATAATAATATAGTTTTTAAAAAGACTTATTATTTTATCTATTTTTACATGAAAGTTTTGTAAATTTTTTGGGGAAAATCGGCGCATGCGCAAAAGAGATATGGGCTATGACGTTGTTTCTTATATAATAATGCTTTACATTTCATAACGGTTGATTATTCTATCTGTCTTACAAGAAAGTTTTGTAATTTATTTTTGGGGAAAATCGGCGCATGCGCAAGAGATATTATGTGCTATAACGTTTTTTATATAACAATGGTATACTTTTCATAGCGGCTTATTATTCTATCTGTTTTACAAGAAATTTTTGTATTTTATATCGGGAAAAATCGGCGCATGCGCATCAGAGATATATGTTATTACAAGAAAAATAAAATAATAAAAAGAAAGTTTTTATTGAAATGTTTCAAAATGGAAATATAATTATTTAAATAATTTTGGGTAATAATTATAAAAAAGTTGGTTGTGACTAATTATTAATAAATTATTAAAATGATTTTTTCCTTTCTGTGTTTCAATATTTTTAACTGTAATTTTTTTCGTAGATTAAGTTAATTAAATTATATTATTAAGCTCAAAGTGTCGTTAAAAATATACTACAATTTTCAAACATAACGCCGAGGTATATTTTATAGAATTTCGCGCCTTGTAATTCTTGAATTACTTGTGTCTTCAGACAATATTTTTTCTTTCTAATACCATGCTTTACTATACATGCAAGGCTTATGAAAAAAGGTGTGTTATGTAGAGAACGAATTGTTTTCAAAGTATCTATGCATTAATAGGCAAGCCGTTTTTTGTGCGGCTATTACCTCTTAAACTAGTGACTAAACAGACTTATTTCCTTCTCTATCTAACAAAGAGGCAATGAAATGCGACAATTATGAAAGAACGAAGCAAGTGCAGTCTCGAAACAAGCGAACAGCTTAGTACCTAAAGCGGTTTTTAGTAAAATTGACATTTTTTTAAGTTTAATTGACTCCGGAAAAATTGTTTAGAAGTAATTTAGTTCAATAGAAAGATATAGTATGACCTCGAGATACTTAGCAGTGCAGTGATAACTTCCAAACCTACTATGAAAAATGAAGTTTTTAAAAAACGAAGATTTTGATCATTGTTTCTGATCTTACGTCGTTTAAAAATAATTATTTAAGTCAGTGGCAAGAGACAGCATCGTGAGACAACAATCGGCTTGTCATTCTAACAATGACACACAGATTGTTGTCCGATAACAATCGGATTGTTGTTCTAACAATGATGCACATATTGTTATGGGGAACAAGCCGATTGTTGTCTCACAACAATCTGTGTGTCATTGTTAGATTGTTGTCTCACGAAATCCTTTGTCGTCGTTTGCTGGGGGGTCTCTGTTACAATATGATCTTCAAGGACGTGTTATTGCGTCTATTGTTGGTACCTACAAATTTTAAATGTTTGGTTGCCCGAAAAAAATTATGTGCAAAACAACGATTTTTAATGGGTGTATATTGAAGTTTATCTAATGATACGGTGAAACGATAATAAACACGAAACACGTAGTCAAATCGATGAAAATTGCAATGTGAAAAAGCGTTAGAAAATTAAAAAAAACAATTGGTTTTGTTACTACCTTTGAGGTGCAAAAGCAACATTCGAATTCGCTAGGTAATTCTTCGAATTTGTCAATTTTCTTGGTGTCAGATTTTTTGCTGTCACCCTACAAGAGATCGAAAACACAACAATAGCACACACAAAAATCAACGGGGACGATTAAAAAAAATGCATTCATTATCGGTAAGACAGATGTTTACAATATCAATAAGTTAGTAGATAAGTTTGGGTAAAATATACAGGCTGACATTTCAACTTCGATTCACAAGAGTGCTATCTTTTGTCGATTATTTTAAAAGTAGATTTACCGTTAAAAGTAAACAATCTTTGAAAATAGATGAATATACTTTCATTTAGATTGACTTTTAAAGTAGATTGTCTACTTTGAAAGTAGATTTATCGTTGAAAGTAAACAATTTTTGATAATAGATCAGATGAGTCTACTTTTAAAGTACATTTAGATTGACTTTCAAAGTAGATTGTCTACTTTGACTTTCAAAGTAGATTGTCTACTTTGACTTTCAAAGTAGATTGTCTACTTTGACTTTCAAAGTAGATTGTCTACTTTGACTTTCAAAGTAGATTGTCTACTTTGAAAGTAGATTTAGCGTCGAAAATTATTATTTCTACTTTGAAAGTAGATTTATCGTTGAAAGTAAACAATCTTTGAAAATAGATCAGATGAGTCTACTTTCAAAGTACATTTAGATTGACTTTCAAAGTAGATTGTCCACTTTGAAAGTAGATTTAGCGTCGAAAATTATTATTTCTACTTTGAATGTAGATTTATCGTTGAAAGTAAACAATCTTTGAAAATAGATCAGATGAGTCTACTTTCAAAGTACATTTAGGTTGACTTTCAAAGTAGATTGTCTACTTTGAAAGTAGATTTAGCGTCGAAAGTTATTATTTCTACTTTGAAAGTAGATTTATCGTTGAAATTAAACAATCTTTGAAAATAGATCAGATGAGTCTACTTTCAAAGTATATTTAGATTGATTTTCAAAGTAGATTGTCTACTTTGAAAGTAGATTTATCGTTGAAAGTAAATAATCTACTTTGAAAGTAGATTACGCTGAATCTATTCTCAAACTACCTTTGGAATAGATTTAACTTTGAAAGCACATTCGACGTTGTCTACTTTAAAAGTAGATTTACCATTGAATAATTCAATTAAATTAGGATGATTGTGATTACACTATATTTTATACATTTTTGCAAATTGAGGTAGTGCTTCTAAAACTAGATTTAGTGTTGAGACAAGGCCTAAATCTACTTTGAAAGTAGATTCAGCGTTGAAAGTGACTCCCGGAAACCGTATATCGCTCCATTTCACCAACAACATCAATTTATCGTGTCAAAACCTTATTAAATTAAATACCTTGTTTGTTTATGAGTGAAAATATTGAGTGATTTTATTTTGCGTACGTTTTCGTGCAAGAAATAACAACAATTATGAATTAAAAATGGCTCGCCTGTATATATTTTAAGCACAACAATTAGGTTAAGAATAAAGAGAAAATGCACAATGGATTTGCTTGGTACATAACACATAGATCAATTAATCAATAAATAACTAAGGGTTTGGTTTATATATGGGGAATCCCACAATGAACTCAATAACCCGTGATTCAATTGACTTCAGAATTGGAAAATACTAGTATTGTTTGATACATCTTTGTGTATCACAATTCTACACATTTTTTTAATGAACTTTTTCTCAGCCAATAAGAACAGATATAGGTAAAGCTATATTAATTTGGTAAATGGCACGTTCTATACGCGATATGAAGCGCCTGTTCCAGAAAAGGTGTTCAACATTCTAATATTCTGGTATAGTGATGTGTCCGCATGACTCTTTATTGGGAGCTCCGCTCACTAAAAAGAGTCGCTCAGAGCGAGTCGTTCAAAGGAGCGACACTAGACAGTACGCACTACACAAGAGTGCAGACTGCAAAGGTGTGAACTGTCATCGTACATGCTCAGGGGTCATGTAGCATTGCACAATGCACAGCACATTACACACACTCAGCTCTGAGCTCATTTTAATATGATTCTGATCTTATATTATTCGCATTTCGGATAAACTATAAAGTATAATAAAAGCTTAACAATGATAATGCTTATTGTTACAATATTATATCTCTGTCAACGACGTCAATGTGAATGATTTAAGTCACTGTAAGCTTAGTACTATTACACTAAGTTACAGTGTGTCATTCAACATTAAATGACTCAGCAAAGATAACTCCGTACGTGCAAAATCCACTAGTGCCTGCGCTGTGTGCGCTCTGTAAATGTGCGAATGCAACAGTACAGAACAGCTCAGTACAGAGCCAAGGCGCTCAGAGTGAGTCATTCACAAAAAAAGAGTGACTCGCTCCGCTCCGAGAAAGAAGTCGTTCATTATGAACGACTCGCTCAGGAGCGACACATCACTATTCTGATAGCATCGGCTATATCAGTGAATAAAACAAATGAAAATATTTAATGAAATTATTTTTCACAGCTGATAGGTCAGTATTAATGATTTTGAAGTCGCCGATACACGAAACAAAATTTATACATCGTTCCAATGTTTTATGGCCTGCTGTGAAGGAAATTAAGTTTGGCTCTGCTTATCAAATCTGCAGTTAAAAATAAAACAAGTTGCTCGATCGCAAGACGAAGCATCGTTTCCAAGAAAAAATCAATTGAAACGGCAATTTTCGTGGAAAACTATTTACAAGGTTAAGATGAAGTCGCAAAAAAGATGGCCGAACGTCAAAAAAATGTTGATTTCTATGAATTAATTTTTGTTCACGTTTCCTGACAAACCAACATAAAAATTAATAACGGTGTTATGTTACAAAATTGGACCGACACGTTTTGATAAGTAGCTCCAGCTTCTCTGCGAACAGTAACATTATAGTCAAAGTCATGCGCAGTAGCTGAAACGAAACTGTTTTGTATCGGTTAAGACTTTGCACTGTTTTGTGACTTAGAGACAGTTTTAGAACCGTTCTAATTTCGGTGGGAAAACGTTTAAGCTACTGCGCATGACTGTGACGATAAGAGAGGTTGGAACAGAGCTTATAACGGATCTATATCGGTCAAACTTCGTAACGCCTTGTGTATAATACATTATACAAATATGCATATATTGAATATTTTTTTACTATGTGCTATGTTCCCAGTATTTTAGTAGAGAATTTTTGATTTGGAAAATTATTATAAAAAAACCATTTCAGAAATAACAAAACACAAACAGTACGTAGACAACATAAAATTACATTTATACAATAACAATACTACAGGATGAAGCATAATATTTCCCAAAAGAAATTAAATACGTACTGTCAAATGTTATTTTTTGTATTATTTTTGAAATGTTTTGACGACTCGTGATTTAGATTTAGCTTCGTCATCCGCATTTTTAAATTAACTTGACGGTGGGGTCGGAATTTAAAAAGTGCAGTTAATACAATCAAATAATATTTTTTCAATAAATAAAATTATCGACCAATTTTTCAAACAAATATATTAACAAAAAATAATAATTTATACATGGACGTTTCGGTTCGGATTTGGAGCTTCTTCAGAACTGATCTAAAAAATATAAAAATAGTTAATAGTTAACTTCTAAGTAGGTACTGAAGAAAGTCCAAATCCGGATCGAAACGTCAATGTATTAATTATTATTTTTTGTGAATATATTTGTCTGAAAAATTGGTCGATAATTTTATTTATTGAAGAATTCTAATCAGACGTTATTCAAAGATTTAAATAATATTTTTATTGTTAATCATTTTAATAACGTGACTAAAAACAAACCTGTATCATTCGCTTATTATAATTCATCCTGTTGGTTGATTTATATGTTTTTATGCACACATTTCGGCAAAATGCAAAATTTTGATAAAAACAGTCAAATAAAGTCATTTTATAACAATTTATGAAAATGTTTCAATTAATTGTATGAAAAAAAATTGTTTTATATTTTATATTTTAATATCACCTGGATTAGGTAAATAATAAATCTGTTATATAAACATAGCATAATCACACAGTTCCGATTTTAACAAGTAGCCATTTTAAGCTGGTGTCTGGAGTGAAATTATCAATATACAACGCGTGCGCCATTTTTTTTTTCAATAAAATTAAGATGTGATTATACTATATTTTTATAAATTGAAGCAGTGCTTCCCAAACGTTTTTGATCCAAATGAGTTGCCAGTCGTATGACCTTTTTTTTATTTTTATAATTATTATAAACTGATAGGGCTATTTAGGAACCAGTATTGATTCCTATTTTTAATGGATTATTAGGTATTTTTTTAAATAATACATTCAGAATTTAATCGACAATGTCATCAGTTGGTCAGAACCTAGAAATTGACCGTTTGTAACAGTTTGAGAAGCATTTAAGGGATGCGTTCAGAGGATGAAAAACGTGGTTAATTATGGGGCAACAAATTTAAAACTGAAATGTTTCAAAATCTTTACACTTTAAATTTTATATGGGTTCTGAATGTTTGCATACAAAAAATGACACTGTTTTATTTTGTAATATTTTGTATACGATTGGTTTAGAGAATTTTTTTATTTCTTTTCCTCTGAATGCATCTAGATAAGAAACTAACTGAAAAGTTTATAGGGTAGATGTCTAAAAATCAAAATAAAACAAACTATTTAGTTTTTGAATTTACTTTATAAACTTTTCGGTTTTTTTCTTTTCCTTGGATCAATACTTTTAATATTCTTTTTAAATATTAATAAAAAAACTAACATTCTTTAAAAATATTCAAAGAAATTAAAAAAAATTAGAAAATTGACATTTATGGTGAATGTAGAACTATATTTAACGCATCTAGAAAAAGTTGACCACCTTATTCAAAAGGTCATATATCGACGGGTCTTTATCGTTTTGCTTTTCTAGCTTCTTGAAAGCTTGATAATTAAGAATACTAAAAGTACAGTATAGGTAATTACTTCGTTTATACGGAAAGAAAAGAGATTGGAACAAAAAACTCACCGTTGGCGACGTGTAATCTCTCGAATCGTCGTCAATCGCTATTTGAATATCTTCGTCGGCTGTCGGAATATCGAGGAGCATTTCTCTGTGTTCCGGCGGCGGCGGTGGCGGCGGCGGAAGGTGACCTTCGGGCGGCTGTTGCAGCGGCGGTATCAGACACGGCTGTTTCTGCGACGAATCGCTGCGACGATGTCTTCCGGCGCTCGGATAATGATCATAGTTACGGAAACAGCCGGGACCGGTCTGTGCTGGATTTCGTCCGCTTGCCGATTCTCCTTCGGTACTGTTGCCGTCGGCTTGCGAAATTGTATGTCCTGAGGGTGTCACCATAACAACCAACGTATAACCAAGGTAACCGTGAACAATAACACCGTAACGCATCTTTATGTAGCGACGTAGTAGCTACCGACGCCATTTTGTTTTGCGTTAGTAACGCAGACGAGAATACGGGCGGGCGAGTGTGTGTTTTTTTTTTTTGTTAGTAAGAAGACATCAGGCGGGAAGTATCACTGAGGATTCAGGAAAGATTATTACAAAGGCGACGGAAGTTGGTGGAAGAGAAGACCTTGGATGGAAGATTGCGTTTTGGATTGTGGAAGAGGAGTTGGAACACGGTTTGGAAGAAATCTATATAACGTGTTATGGGAGATTTTAAAACTGAAAATGATTTGAATAGCGCACTGGTTTACTTACTGTAAGTTGTGACCGAGTTGGAGAAATTTAAGCAGGTCAACTCAAAAAGAGTCGAAATTTATGTTTCGATCACCTTTTAACAATAAATATTTGGCGACTACATAATAATGAAGAAAGAATTGCTATTTTTTTAAATTTCTTAAATTTCGTTTAGAAAAGAGCAGAAATTTGAAGAAACATTGGAAAATAGGATGTTTACGATAATGAGAAATGTTTACAAAATTAAAAAAATGAGAGGTATGATCGAAAAATTAATGATCTATACTGTATAGAATGAATAACGAGAAATTTAAAAATAGAATTAATTCTATATTTCATACTAGAGGTGGAAAGAATTTCTAATATTATAATTTAACGCGGAACTATGATACTGATTCGTCAGTAATTTTTAAAATGGCGGAAGAGTTATTAAACAATCTAGTAATTAAAAAATAATTGGTTGCGTGCCGAGACCTTGCTTAGAAAATAGTATATTAATAAGTATAGTTCTAAAAGTAACGAGAAATTACATTACATACCCGTATGTATTCGTTACTTAAAGAACCAGTACCCGTTACTTTCGTATCGTTACGTTACTTTTAATACGACATACAATTGTGTACTAACAGCATCAAGCATGTGCCATCGCATTGAGGCGCGTCGCATACGTGATACGGTATGACTTCGTTCGTATAACGTATAACCGCATCATACGAGTCGAACTGACATGGATACGACAAATGCGAGTAACGAAATGAATTTGTAAGTAACGATTCGTTACTTCGAGTCAGACGATGTACCCGTTACTCAGTAACGAATATATACGGTTTCGTACAGCTCTATTAATAAGTATCATCAAGTAAGAGTAACTTGTAGATAACAATAAATATATTATTTTATAATAATGAATGTTTCTGATGAAACTTGAGAAAGCTTGAAACTACCAGCAGGTCGTGACCGAGTAGGGCGCTGCCTGAGATAAATCTATAACTCTATACGGGCTTTAAGCAACTGCTTTTCCAAAACATTATTGAACCATTACCAAATTGTGTCATTACAGTGGTATTCTATTTCTGAATGAATAATTTATCCGAGTAGTCGAAAAACTTCTTCATAGTTTTTTTTAAATTGGCCCGTTTGTGTGTAATTAAAATATGTCGTACTCAGCGTGTATACTAAATTTAGTTTAAATCGATTGTCTTTTGAGATTTAAGTGCTAAAAATATTGCAAGGTCTTGCCATGCGACCAACACGAACGTCAATAGTGTATTTTATTATAATACTATGTATAGGCAAGTAAACTATGTCAATAATTTTTAATAAACAACATTGGAATTTGGTTTCTAATTTATTATATATTTAGAATGTATTTATTATTTAATTTTATTTATAACAATCTAAATGTCAATGACGTATTTTAGGCAATTTTATTTAAAAAACGCACGTACGCTGAAATTTGGGAAAAGATTTACTAAGTATATTTTTATATCTAGATTTTGAATATATCCGTATGGGAGGTATTTTTTAAAATTCTATTTCCTACGCCACTGAATTGCGTGGAACAACTAGGTAACTAGGCATTACAGCTTAAAAATTTATTATCCTACGCTTATGAAACTAAAAGAGTAACATAGCATGGGGTGAAAATTAGTACAGATGCAAACCAATTCTGGAATTCGTTTTTTTTTTTTTTGGTATGTATGTAGCGTGGTCACTGGAACGTTGTTGATGTCGAAACAAATTATAGTTCAAGTGCTATCAAACATTTTTGGGTAGGTATTAGAGGCATTTTCTGAGGTATTTTCTGAACACAAAATCGAACATCTGACTGGAGGTAAATAAGGCCTAGCCGAGCTGTGGATTTTTAACTTTGCGAAATTTTATTTGCAAATGGAATACTTAAGGTATTTTCAAAATTTTAATGCCTTCAAATTTAGTATTTAATAACCAAAAAATAAATTTAAAAAACCTGATCATTTAGTCGGGTGTGATTTCAGAATACTATTTCATTTGGTTTGCATCTTAGGTTGATTGTGATTGATAAAAGGCAAACAGACATTTTAAACAATAATAATAAGGCACGATTTACGTTTTTATTAAATGTAAAAATGGACGCAAGGATATATTTAACCCTAGATTGGACGCATAGATTGCAATCTATTCTATTTTCTTTGCAAATTTGGAGACTGTTACTAAAAATAACAGATTGCCAATAACTATTATTGAAAACACAAGTGGCAGTCATTAATTGTTATAAAAAAATAAAAATTTCGCTTATTTTTAAACTGTGTTGTCTCATTTTTGACGTGATAACGTCTTATAAATTGATGAAACACCAGCTGCACGCACGAAAAAGTGTAACGTTCCTAACGTTCCGCCCGACCCTGTGCGTGCAAACGAGAGCGCAGTATGCTTCGGCCCAAGTTTGACAGCTACTAAAATTTAGGTTATGTATTACGGAATACGTTATCACGTAAAACTATCGTCCGTAAACCGACTTTACAGACAACCAATTTTTTTTTTGTTACGAAAAATAGACTAGTGCGTACCTTATGCGTCCACTAAAGGGTTAAGAACAGGGATTACAATTATATAAGGCAAATGTTTTGCAGTAATTATTATAAATTGGATTAATTATGGATGGAATAACTGGAACACTGCACACCACAATTATAATCAATAATCATTATTAATTTTGTTTAATTAATTATATTGTGAAGACAATATTATAACAATATTATAGATAATAAAATGCCCGAGCAACACCGATCTAACGTGTTTTTATATATCTTTGACCAAAGAGCTTAGAAAGGACTAAAATATTACAAACAACAAAAAACGTCTACCGTATGGATACTTATTTTTAAGATATGTTAGGCTCAAATGCCGTAAATGCTCTGTGAGCGGAAAAATAGACCACAACGCGTTCTGGCAAAATTAGAGCTGTGTCTATTACAAAAATGCTCACAATACGGTGTGGTATCAATGTAAAAAAAGTCACAAAGCGAAATTCGTGTTGCGGTTCTCTTGATAACCGACCACAATGCGTTCTGGTACATGTGAAAATGCCACAAAACAAAATTTATGTCCTGGATTTTACGAAAATGCTCACAGTACGTTGTTAATAATATAAAAAGTCACAAAGCGAAATTCGTGTTGTGGTTTTCTTTTGATAACCGACCACAACGCGTTCTAGTCCATGTGAAAATGTCACAAATCAAAATTTGTGTCCTGGGTATTACAAAAATACTCACAATACGTTGTTATTAATATAAAAAGTCACAAAGCGAAATTCGTGTTGTGGTTTTCTTTTGATAACCAACCACAACGCGTTCTGGTCCATGTGAAAATGCCACAAATCAAAATTTGTGTCCTGGGTTTTACAAAAATACTCACAGTACGTTGTTAATAATATAAAAAAGTCACAAAGTAAAATTCGTGTTGTGGCTCTCTTGATAACCGACCACAACGCGTTCTGGTACATGTGAAAATGCCACAAAACAAAATTTGCGTTCTGGGTATTACAAAAATACTCACAGTACGTTGTTAATAGTATAAAAAAAGTCTCAAAGCGAGATTCGTGTTGTGGTTCTCTTGATAACCGACCACAACGCGTTCTGGTCCATGTGAAAATGCCACAAATCAAAATTTGTGTTTCTGGGTATTACAAAAATACTCACAGTACGTTGTTATTAATATAAAAAAGTCACAAAGCGAAATTCGTGGTGTGGTTTTCTTTCTAACCGACCACAACGCGTTCTGGTACATGTGAAAATGCCACAAATCAAAATTTGTGTCCTGGGTGTTACAAAAATACTCACAGTACCTACGTTGTTAATAATATAAAAAAGTCACAAAGCAAAATTCATGTTGTGGTTCTCTTAATATAATCGACCACAACGCATTGTGGCAATGATAAGTTTACCGATTATTTTTCTGAAAACATTTTTTGATATAACACCATGCCTATATTAATAAGCGTCCACAACGCTTTGTTGTATTTTTTTCACTATCAGAAGACATTGTGATCGATTATTAAGAAAACCACAACACGAATTTCGCTTTGTGGTTTCTTTACAATTAATAATACAACGCGCCGGGAGTGTTTTTGTAATACGCAGGACACAGATTTTGTCTTGTGGCATTTTTACATGTACCAGAATGCGTTGTGGTCGGTTATCAAAAGAACCACAACACGAATTTCGCTTTGTGGTTTTTTTACATTATTAACACAACGCGTCGTGAGTGTTTTTGTAATACCCAGAACACACATTTCGTATTGTGGTATTTTTACATGTACCAGAACGCGTTCTGCTCGGATAGACATATCAGTCCATAAATGGTATTCATGAAACTTGAGGCGTGGTAATTTTTTTATATGTCGCCAACATGTTTTCTCTGTTATAAACCGCCAACTTTCAGATTTTTTATCTGAAAACTGCTGAATTTTCATTTTATTATTAATAATACCTAATATTAAACTGAAAATTTAATTTGATATTCCGCCTGGATAGTTTGGCAGTTGGCGAGTATAAAAAAAAAAACTATAGCTTTTCTCGATTCCAAGTGCCGATGTCGGAAACTTTGATTTTTGGACTATTAGAGCGCTGCGACATTTTTATGATTATATCAAAATGGACATTTATTTGCCTTTGAATAAACTTAATTATTAGATTTACAAAAATAAGTATTCATATCGCTACATATGAGTAAATTAAATAATAGTAATGGTATAAGAAAAAAAATTATAACTATGTAACGTTGTAAAAGTTTGAAATGAAAAAATTCGTTGCTACGAAGAAATAATTGCAAATGTGCCAAGTGAAAAAGTGCACCAGGTAAAAAGTAAAAAAAATATTTGTGTATGTGTGTAGTATTTACTAAGTATTTTAATTAATAAAGAAAAAAATTATAATTTTTGACTTTAAGTAAATAAATAAAGTTTTTTATATCCTTTCAAAGCTCTGTGTTGTCTTATATCGTGCGCAAGCAAGAACGAAGATACGAACATGTATCAAAATATAATAAAAGCGACAAAGATAGCGTTAATATTGTGAAAAATAACATATAAAAATAATAGTCGACGTGACACAAAGTGTGAGACTGTGTCTTTGTTGTGTGAGTGAGAAAGATATATATAAAGAGAGATATAGTGAGAAAGAGAGAGAGAAAGTGAATTCGTTAAAATAATTGTGAGAAATCAATATTATATTTATATTGTAATTAAAACAAAAAAAAATAACATGAAAAACGATAACAATTAATTATATTATTAATATAGTAAGTGATTTATAAAAATCGTTTTCGCGCATGCGCACGTATAATGAGATAGAAAGAGACAGAAGTAGCATATATAGGTTAGGTTACGAGTAGTGACGGTGGTGTTGGTGGTGGGGGATGGTGTCTTCTTTGCTTGCACCAATCAGAACACACTTGTCACCTGGGGAAGAACAGAACAACGCCAGTCTTAACACTGTGCATCACGTGACCTACGATAGCTTAACGGTAACTCTATCTGTTGGTGCATAACAACAATATAAATTATCTACGTCATCAGTCACTAACAGAATTCAATTGTTATTTAACCATGCAAATAGATCGTTCGTTAATCGTTTATTTTTATCAAAATCATACATCTGATAAGACTATATTTTGACTCTAAAATCTGCCCAACATTGTGAGAGAGAAAACTATATGTACACAAATGCGCTTGCGCTAGCGGTTTCCAGCTAAATGATTGGTTAACAATTCTTTCGTGTGAATCCGTGTTTATACGGCGCATAACTTTAAAATCGTTACCATGTTTTTGTTTAGCGCATTGTTTGATATAACTTGAATTCAATAATAATCCAATGGAGATATGTCAGAAACACCCTGTACATATTTTTATCTTTTTCGCATCAGAGATAATTTTCAGGTAAACCGAGAGCTGAAATTTATCGTTTCAGTAAGGCACATCAAACGAGCCCGTATAGCCTTATTAGATACCTTATGATTAAGATGGATCATTTCAAGCTTCCAGAGTGAAAGAATCCATTTCAGAAAATAAGACACTGGTTATTGGTTAACCCTATGGGTCGTGTTCGTTACCAAGGAAACGGTTGTTATAATAAACGTTTCCATGACGTTAATCAGAAATAGAGTAATTGACATTTTTAAGATCAGTATTTGTGTAAAGCATGAATAAGCGAAGCTTATTGTAGTATGATGTGATATAAACTTTAGAAGAAAGCTCTGAATGGGCTGTTTCGAGTCAGTATATTGTTATTTAACTAGCGGACCCCGCGCAAGAATAATCTTGCAATTACTAAAAGGAAAAAATCGACAGGTCGTGAGGATCGTTGCACTTAAATTTTTACATCGGATCACTTGATCGCTATCTACTAAAAACCCTTATTGACGGAATAAAACCCAATTATTTTTACGCCGAGAGATGGCACTACTGTGCTCATTTTTATGTAATATCAACACAGTACTAAATCTTATTTACACAAATGGAAATTTTTGCATTTCATTTTGCCACGAAGAGATGGCGTTAAATAGAATCTAAATGAAAAGTAGTTAATTATTAGAATGTTTGATGTAAAATGAAAAGAAAATATTTAGTGTGTCATTTTAAGTATGTGAATTATTTTGCTTAAAATAACACTACCGCCTCTCAAAATATTTTTCTTTCTTCGTGAATCGTTCTGTATACAAAAGTACAGTTTTGAAAAATTTTTTTGACGTGATAACGTCTTATAAATTGATGAATCACCAATCTTATAAATTGATAAAACACCGGCTGCATGCACGAAAAAGTGTAACGTTCCTAACGTTCGTAACGCGTAACGTTCCGCCTGACCCTGTGCGTGCTTTTTGCTAATTTCTCGCTCAATTTAAATCAGATCGGTTTGAAACCAGTCTTAAACGAAAGAGGAGAACATTTTACATAGATTTCGTATAACAGAATTTGCCTAAACAGTTTTTTTATACAAATTTATATAGAAAAATAGCTGTATAAATGCAATGTTGTCTAATGCATGGCGCGACGCGGTCGGTCGTCTTTGTTTGCCGTACATGGAAATTAGAAGCAAACGTATGTCTTGTCTTAACATGAAAACGGCTGCATTTCTAATGTTTAATTCAATTTTTTGACATTAGTATTTTGTGAAATGCAACGCCTTCTAAGTTAAGTATTGGAATAACTAATTATTTTTAGAACATAATACTTTGACAGTTGCAAACGTCACTTTTGACATTTCTTATCATTCCGACACCAAGGATAAGCGGATTGAAACCAAATTTTGGGAGGTTTAGGTTATGTATTACGGAATACGTTATCACGTAAAACTATCGTCCGTAAACCGACTTTACAGACAACCAATTTTTTTTTATTTGAAATAAATAATTACCAGTTTGAAGAATTCAAATGAAATAAATGCTTTTTTAAAAAGAAATATTTGCAAGGCTTGTTAATATTAATTATATATATAAAAAATTGATACATATTTTCCATTTCTCGTGAAAAGCCATTTCTGAGAAACCAATTAAGGAAAAAGGTATACAACTAAACGAACATATTCTATCGATTTTTTTTTCTTTGGCAAAAAACGTCTTTCCATTAACAAAATTGACTTTTATAAAAACCAAAACAGATTCAAATTAAAAACGCTTTTTTCAGTGGGTAGAAGCTCACCTAATTTTATTATTAAAGTTGACAAAGGCACATTTCTCAGAAAATATTAAGTGAATAAAAAAATCTTTGATTGAATCTTTACAAATCGTACCGTTACGCCCACCATCAACGCCATTCCCTCCACCACATATTTCACTTCTATTGAGTAAATTCAATACATCTTACACGAGGCTTTTTAGCATTCAGATTTTGCTTTGTATTGTAAAAAATATTGCTGTAAAAATTGTGCCGTTTAATTTTTGTCTACTGAACTCGTTTTTTACGACATTTCCTACTAAATTCAATCAATTGTATCGCTAAATAAATTATGTAACTTTGATATATCTGAACGCTGTCACAGAGATAATATTATAATTTATTTTACTGTTTGTCTCCGGACAATGCGGAGTCAGTTGGCAATCTTATAAAGCTTAGCTAACTATATGTACTAGGTGTGGTCAACAACTAACAATATCGATCATCGAAAATTATTTTTTTATATAATTAAGTTCTCAGAAATTAATATGAAAATGGGGACACATCATAATTTTAGGGTACTGAAATCTATATATACAGTGAATCCTTCCTTTTTGTGAATATTTTGGGATACGGGTAAACTGTTCACAATGTAGGTATCATTTTCATATTGACATTGTTGTAGGAAATTTTTTAAAGGTGTCCTTAATGTGTGATTTTAAGTTTTGAATAAATATTAAATTATCTTTTTAAATGGCGTGTATTTTATACTTCTACTTTTTTTTGTTGAACCAAAAATTAATAATATACTTTGTCATGATTGCGAATATTTTTGTTGACCGTTTACAAAATGTTTAACACACCTACTATGTGTTATTCGTCGTTAATTTCCATTAGTGACATACGTACAAGAAGATTTATTTTACAGGCCAGTCGTTTCAGTAAAGTTTGAATGCTTTTTCAGTTATTGAAGTTATGCATGTTTGCTTGAGTCATACTAAACGAATTACTCATCGGGGCTAACTTAAGGCCGCTGCACACAAAGCTGGTTTTTCCGCTAGATTCTTTGCTAGATTTGTCTTCTAGGCGCTGGGTTTCACCGTTGCTTTTGTGTTCGTTTCACACGATGCTTGTTTCGAAGCTAGTTTTGTAGATGGTTTAACGTTAACAAAGTGAACGTTTACTGTATCTGAACAGAACACACGCTATGACGCGGTGTTTCCTGATTGGTTCTTGCTCGAAACAAGCAGACAATCAAGCACGAAAAATAGCACCGGTTCTAATTTAGAAATCCATCTTGTGACCTCGCGCGTGAGCCGGCAGAGAGAGACATCATTTCCGTCTTCGCAGCCAGCGCGCCAGCTAGCACAAGTTTCAGCGGCAAAACCAGCCTCGTGAAGATATTTTGTAGTGTCCAATGAAATTGTGTATAATATTTAAAAAAATTAAACACGCATGTTATATATGTACGTGCTCGTTAAAAAGTTCCCAACAATTAATTAATGTATATGTACACAGAATATGTATAAAAAATAACTAACCATACAATTTACCTTATCTACAATCTGTGTTTATAATGTCAATAATTAAATTAAATAACAATAACTGACTCGTTTAACAACGTTTTTAGGTTAGAATTATAGGTTTTTAAAAGTACAATTAAAGTTTATGAACAAACTCTTCAGTATGAAAGTTATTAAATTGATTTTATTTTTATCACGAAACTTTTGTGGTTATGATTACTGAACATTTGAAGTGCTGTTAGAAAAATAAAGCTATGTAGAAGTAAAAGTCTGTTGGACAAACGAAATATATATATTTTCTGACAATCATCTAACGTCACACTTTTATGGAATAAAACTGCGTAGCAAAGAACACTTTAGACTTTTTATGTACAGTTTCGGATGAGGTGCAATAAGAGAGTGTTCTTCTTTTGTGATGAAACTAAATGAAAATTATTGGACTCAGCCGGTGTCCTTATAGTGCGAGATCTGGTATTAGAAATGTATACCCTCATTTGTTATTTGACGAGGACAAAGATTATATGTTAGATAATATATACATTGATAAATCGCACATGGATTGCCTAGCTAAATCGCGTACCGATGCTGTTAAATTAAATAAATTCTAATTAACTTTTTTAGATCAACTTCCCCGATTTGTTAATCATAGAAATCGAGTCTAAGATGAGAAAATATGACAAAAATAAAATGTTAACAAAACAAATAAACTCAAAGTACACAGAACACAACTATTTACAAGGTATGTTTATGTGCATGATCTATATTTATGTATAGAATCAATGGTATATTCCAATTCCTTGTGTCATATTCTCTCATTTTAGGCGCGATTTTAATGTTTAATAAATCGGGAAAGTTGATCCAAAAAAGTTAATAAGAATTTATTTAATTTAACAGCATCGATACGCGATTTAGCTAGGCAACTGATGCATGATTTATCAATGTATATATTATCTAACATATAATGTTTGTCATCATCAAATAACAGATAAAGGTATATATTTCTAATACAGGATCTTAGAGTATTAGTTCTTTCGACGGCATGTATAATTAGACCAGTGAAGTTAACTTTTGACAAGGACAAAATTAATAACAGAAAACGAATGACGAGGAAGGGAAGAAACTGCCGTCAGAAATACAGAAACCAAAAATTCAAAAGTTTTAGATCCTTTTAATACCTACAACATTGCCATACAACATTTTTCGATTGGAGGTCAACTTTCGCCGGAAATAACGAAAAACCGCGTTTTCTCTCATTTTAGGCGCGATTTTAATGTTTAATAAATCGGGAAAGTTGATCCAAAAAAGTTAATAAGAATTTATTTAATTTAACAGCATCGATACGCGATTTAGCTAGGCAACTGATGCATGATTTATCAATGTATATATTATCTAACATATAATGTTTGTCATCATCAAATAACAGATAAAGGTATATATTTCTAATACAGGATCTTAGAGTATTAGTTCTTTCGACGGCATGTATAATTAGACCAGTGAAGTTAACTTTTGACAAGGACAAAATTAATAACAGAAAACGAATGACGAGGAAGGGAAGAAACTGCCGTCAGAAATACAGAAACCAAAGATTCAAAAGTTTTAGATCCTTTTAATACCTACAACATTGCCATACAACATTTTTCGATTGGAGGTCAACTTTCGCCGGAAATAACGAAAAACCGCGTTTGACTCCTAAAACGCGCCCCCCACAGCCCTCCGGCCTTTTACGCATTTGAATTTTTGGTTTCTGTATTTCTGACGGCAGTTTCTTCCCTTCCTCATCATTCGTTTTCTGTTACTAATTTTGTCCCTTTTTCACTTGATTTTGGGCTAACTGTACTGGTCTAAATGTAATAGAGCCGTATTAGAAAAATATGTTTAAATGCTACCAAAATTTAAATTTAAAATGGTTTCTTATTATTGAATTGATGTGTTCACTTCTTTAAGTTGCTGTCGTTCTATTATTTGTTTGTACGTTACATATTATGTACTTATACAGTATTAATGAAAACTGGACAGAAAATCAATAATTTTGTTGAATGATACGCGAACGAAATGTTGTGAACAGCTGATTTATGTTTATTTCAAAAAGAACTTATTTTTCAAGGTCAGAAAACTACGCAGTAGAAAATGTGATGATAGATGAAAATATATTCAAGTAGGGTAAGGGATTTGATTGCCGACCAATTGTATGCCTCCACTACATACGTGGCCAGCACCGCCACTTACAGGCACTCACAATTGTGTAGAGGGCATATTCGTCGGTGCGTGGACATAATCGCCTGTAATCGGTTGATTGTCGGTACATCAAAGGAATGCGTGGCCAGCATCGTGCGCCCGTACACACAATCGGACCGGCACGATTGTGTGGAGGGCTAGGCAATCATCGCGGCGATGATGGGCACTTATTTGAGTGGCGGTGCTGGCCACGTGTGTAGTAGAGGCTTAAGCCGTTTATACTCACAGAATGACAGAATATTACGTAATAAACTTATACAGCGTGCTTTGAGGCAGCAATTGGAAACTTTGGAGGACACAACCGAAATTGTTACGCCGCTTGTGGACACAAATTTTTTAATTTTAAGGAGAGACCTGTATTTCTTTGACGGGTCAAGAAGATTGAAATCATTTTAAATATTTTGAAATCTTTGATTAACGTCTGATTAGAACTCTTCAATATAATATAAAATTATCGACCAATTTTACAGACAATATATTAACAAAAAAATATAATTAATACATTAACGTTTCAATCCGGATTTGCACCTTCTTCAGAACTGATCTAAACAATATAAAAAGATATAAAAAATAATTAATATATAAATTCTAATTAGCTTTTTATAAAATTAATTATTTTTTATATTTTTTAGATCAGTTCTGAAGAAGGTGCAAATCGGGATTGAAACGTTAATGTATTAATTATATTTTTTTGTTAATATATTGTCTGTAAAATTGGTCGATAATTTTATTTATTAGGTAAATATTTTGATATAATCAGGTACTACCAAGCTAAAGTGATTGAATTCTAAAATATCTGATGTCAAAAGCTGGACAAATTAGCAATATTTATATTTAAAAAAATGAGGTGGAGTAATTTTATGGAAGTATTCAACTACTTGGTAGTAATTAGAAATGTTCCCCATTTTTTTACTCTTAATTAAAGTTTTAAAATTAAGAAAATTAATGGCGAAAAATATTTTGTACCACTCTCAAAAATAACAAAATTATGCTGCTTCAAAGTTTCACATTTCTCGGCGCCATGCCGTTCTATGTGCGAATGACGTCACTCGGCACAAGTGTCATATCTAATAGTAACTATTAACGTAGTAAATCATGAAGGCAACAGGGTATAAATGTAAAAATTAATGTGATGTCAATTACGAAGTTTGACATATCTATACCCTACGTTTATGACTTTAGTAACTATGACTACTAATATGACACATTGTGCCGCGGGACCTCATAATGGCAGACCAGACGTCGATCGTCTCGTTACTGACCCTGCGTACAGACAATTGGATATCTCCGTTGAATTTAAAGATATTGAAATTATTTTTTTGTTATTCTTATTACCATGCTGTGACAGTATTATTATTTGTATTTTCAAGTGGAAACTTCTTAATTCTTTCGAATAAAGTTGGAAATAAATTATCGGTAAAATAGGAAACTATAGATTTAAAATAATAATGATCTGATTTTTTTAAATTAGAAATTGTATGTTATGCGATAATCTGTCAACTGTAAATATAAAAGTGATCGAAAACCGACGCCTTTACCCTATTCGACTTTACATTTTAATGTCCGGTTTGACTGAATATAAATACACTATGTCCCCTGTCGTTTATATTCTATTATCATGTGAGAAATAAATAGATATTTTCACGGCTGAAGTATTGTTTAGCTTTTAAAAAAATATTTTTTCTGTTTGCTTTGTAGTCGATATAAGGAATATACGTATTGATACGTATTGATTTAACTTTTCTGAATTTTTATCGTCCTCTTGTCGATGTTTCGGTCGATGTGTGTCCATTTTTTAAAACACATATCGAAAATCTAAAAAACTGAATTTTGGTACTTGTATTTTGTCAAAATATTAGTAATGTGTCCACATGACTCTCTATTGGGAGCTGGCTCCGTGGGCTCCGCTCATTAAAAAGAGTCGCTCAGAGCGAGTCGTTCAAACGAGCGACACTACACAAGAGTGCATACTGCAGAGGTATGAACTGTCATCATGCATGCTCAGGAGGCACTTAGCATTGCACAGCACAATACACATACTCAGCTCTGAGCTCATTTTAATATGCTTCTGATCTTATATTATTCGCATTTCGGATAAACTATAAAGTATAATAAAAGCTTAACAATAATAATGTTTTTTTCAAGTAAATAAAATTGTCGACCAATTTTTCTCAGACCGAACGATATATTGACAAAAAATTTTACGTACAATCGATTAGTTAATAAATAACTTAATATTAATTATTTTTTATATTTTTTAGATATTTCTGAAGAAGATCCAAATCCGGATCGAAACGTCATCTTATGTTATATTGATTTGTAATTGTATCATTTTTGTCAATATATCGTTCGGTCTGAGAAAAATTGGTCGACAATTTTATTTACTTGAAGAGTTCTATTCAGACGTTAATCAAAGATTTGAATAATAATGTTTATTGTTACAATATTATATCTTTGTCAACGACGTCAATGTGAATGGTTTAAGTCATAGTACTATTCCACTTACAGTGTGTCTAGTTTCGTTCCTTTGAATGACTCGCTCTGAGCGACTCTTTTTAGTGAGCGGAGCGCACGGAGCCAGCTCCCAATAAAGAATCATGTGGACACATCACTATTTGAAAAAGAGTAGGTACAAATCGACCGAAATGTCGACAATTAAACGAATTTAAACCATTTTAAACCAGTTAGATCGTTCGCACAATATATAATTTTTTAAATTATGTCTCTTGACTGGTGTTATGCAATTTTTATTTTTGACGCAAAAAAAACTGTGGATTTTAAAGAAATTCTAAAATAAAGAATATAAATATAGACGAAGGTATAAACATAATGTTTTATTCTACATTCAGCCAAACCAAAGATAGACCATGGGTATAAATGGGGGTATATTTACAGTGACTGGGACACATTTTTAGTGTGAAAATATTTTGGTCTTTGCACATTCAATTTTATGTTCAATTGCTCCAACTTGAACCGGTTGAGTTATCGAACATGGCGAGTAAATATGTTCACACTATACATCTCTTTTTCATATTCAATTTGTGTTGAACCGAAAACGCTACTTCTGTTACGGTTTTTGGTCCAGTTAATTGGATATAAGTAGTGTACGTTTGACGAAATGTGTTCTCTAACTTGGCACTTCTAAGAGAGGATGCGTTCTGATTCGGCGGCAGCCCTAATTTCTTACAGAAAATCTTTCCACTTAAAATATATACGAACCTCCTGTAAGAGAAATGTCAAACATTTTTGGGTAGGTATTTGAGACAACGTAAAAACACTTCTTCTAAATCAATGTTTACCTTATGCCTCCATAGTTAACCTGTCAAAAACCCTCCTTAGAACAGTTCGGCGCATTTCTCACCAGAGGTCTCACCATTCCTTCAGGTTGCGAATAATCAAAAAAACGATTAAAATAAATTTTTCAGTATTAAATGAATTTATTTTTATTAATGAAACAATTTTTCATTTAGAAAATATTTTTTAATTTATAATTAAACCAAACAAACAGTTAAAATAAAAAATTAAAGCAAATGTTCAAATAAACCTTCATTTTGATTAAGCGGTTGCTTAATCGCTTATAAAAACTTTGTCTCACTTTGTCTAATGCCTTGTTTACACGTATTAAGTTGTCAAGTAGGTAACTAAATTTTAAGTTAATTTTAACTTAATTTTAAGTAATCGATCGTTTACACGTGTCTAACTTACGCACTCTTTAGTTCACTATTTTCTCCATGGAAGATCAAGAACGTGTTGAAGTTCTAAATTCAATAATTAGATATGGGAGAGAAATTGGATTTCAAGGAGGGATATGCTCGGTGCAAGTAGAACTCTGTTTAAAGAATTAGCAGAGGAAGACAAAGGAGAGTATTTCTATTCATTAAGAATGTCAGAAGAATCCTTTAATTATTTATTATCTAAAGTAGAACCGATTATTAAAAAAAAGGATACTGTAATAACATGTGCGTTATAAGCTATTTCTAAGGGCTCCTCAAAACAATACACAACGTAATGAACTTATGTACTTCACTAAAATGTTGCGTTCACACGTCAACTAAATGACAATTTAGTAGAAAGCCACGCCTACAAGCGGTACGGGGGTGGTGGTTACTTACTCAAAAAATAGACTCGATTCTATTCTACTTGTTCACTTAACCACTTAATCGTTTACTTACCACTTGTTACTAAAAAGCCTTTAAGTGGTTGTTTACACGCAAGAATTAAGTTAAAATTTAGTTAATTACTTGACAACTTAATACGTGTAAACAAGCCTTAACATTACAGGAGTCACTTTGAAACATACTTCGGCGATTTTGTGTTTAAGTTCATCCAGATTGTGCCACCATCTCGAATAGATATCATTATGTAAACCATGGTAACGACCTCTGAATAGACGGCAAAGCAATCTCTGATCTTAACTAATTTGTACTGTGCACTTTTTCCCTATGTACGGTTTCCTGTGTACACCCTGTGTATGGCGTCTTAAATGAAGTTCACCGTTTAGGGGAAGGTATAAACAATTCCTATTGTATTCTATGAATCAGAAACAAGCGGTCCACTTCAAAGTGCTCCAGTTAGAGAACAAATCGTCAAAACTCGTGTCTTTCCGCGCGGAGGCGTTTATAATCGTTGTATAATCGGTAAATATGTAAAGTGTAAATTTTTGTTGTGTATGTACAATATATTACATTGTGTAATATTTTTATGTCATGCTTTAAGCGTTTTGAGAACTGCGTGTTAGAAAAGAAGAGTCTGTGTTTACCACTAACAATAGGTGTACTATTAGTGTTTTGTATTTGGCTTCCAAGCTCTTTTGACGCGAAACTAAGCAATCCTGGAAGAGTATAGAATACTTAACATAGATATACACACATACAAACACACAATATATATATATACAGAATAGAAATCATTAGACAGATGCGCTGGATGGCTTCTAAGTAGAACAACGTAGACAAAACGAAGCTCTGTTCCGACCTCTCTGCGAACGGTAATATTATCTGTCTTGCGCAGTACCTAAAATGAAACTGTTTGAATCGTTTGCGTCGACTTTCCACCGTTTTGTGGCTGGACAGGCTCTAGAACCGTTCTAATCTCGGTTGGAACGCGTTTTAACTACTGCGCATGACTGTGACGATAATATTACCGTTCGCAGAGAGGTTGGAACAGTTAGCTGTGTGCTGTACAAGCTTCTAGTCCTTGGGAATCAATAATATTTGAGTAAATTGATCAAAACGCTTGAATTAATTTCTAGATTCTCGGAACAATTATTTTTTTAAGTGATTCGATTAAACTCAAGGATATAGTACCTATTAGTGAGTACTTTTAAGGATTCCCAATTTGACAATTAGAAAACAATTGTTGAAATTTCGAGGATGCCGTTTTTTTGACCTCTCAAAAGGGCCCAGTGCTCTTTTTTGCAAAATTATTTTTTTATTCGATTGTTATTGAAGTCGTGCCGTCCGAATCGTCTGGGTGCAAAAGACAACCATCTTTATGTATGCGCGCGGGGGCCTGTAGCTCGTCAAAATAATAGATAAATGATTTTTTTTTGTAGGAAAGTTCTACAAACATTTTTTTCGTATCTATTGCTGTTCCCACTGAACGTACTATAGGCTCTTGTAGCAGCGAGAACATTTTTTTGAAATTATCTACCAAACGAGAAAATCTTTCTCACAAAGTAGCATTTATTTTATTAACATTGTTTAAGTTGTCTACTTATATCAATGCTACACAATGCGTTTATTATTACGTGTAAACATCGACTGGTTTTTGAGAGAGCGCATATAAAGTCACCAAAAATATAAAACTGTATTCTTTTTCGACCTAATTTTAAATCGCGTGTTTCCGATACCGATATTTAGCGTTAGAATCGGTAACTCTACAACAATAAAATTATAACAGGTTTTTGATTAATTTCTATAAAGTTCTACTTTGATAGTAAACAAAGCGAAAAAAAATAACTACAGCGATCCGTCTAGGATTGCGATTGGTCGTACGTACATACGTACGTACATACTAACCTACAATTGCTGTTAGCGATTTTCAAGAATACGTTTTATTGTTTTGACTATGATTTCTTGTTATACACAAAACCACATTTATAAGCTGTTAAATTTACCGCAAGCTTTTAAAAGCGCAAGGCTAACAAAAGAAAGCTAACTCGTCCTTTTGGCTTTTAAAAAATATATAATAAGACGACATATACTTTACAACGTGTATGTAAAAAAAGAAAGACCAACTTTAAAAAACGAAATGTTTTTTATTTTTTAAATCTATCTTATTTTTAGATACCGTTGTAATAATTAAAATTGCAAAGTTCGTTACTAAAACTAAAATTCTTTCTAGTGGAAACATAATGAAAATGAAGCAACGCGTATAAGACAGGATTGTATTAGGAGGAATTTAGGATTTTAATGTAGACAGGACTCAAAGCTAGAATGAAGCGTTAGCATCCTTTATCAATCTCTGAAGCCAAATACTTCAAGATATTTTGTGATCAAATCATTTTAACTACGCCATCTATTAAAACATGCGAATAAACGTTTAAACAAAGAAAAGAATTCTGGATAAAATATAGGTTTTGATTTATTGTGAAATATTTATGAGTCGTCCTTTTTTTAAAGAGAAACACCAACACGCTTATAAAGCAGCATTAATATTAAAGACTGAGAAAAATTAATTATTATTAATTCTGTTGATTATATTATCCAGAATTCGAACGTGTTTCAGAAACTGTTAGATAAAATATTTCGTGATTTTTATTTTATTTTTTTTTAATAAATAATAACATAATTACAGCAACATAATAACTGTGGGTATATATTTTCAGACGAAATATTTTATTTTTTAACATTTAAAAAAATCAAAATAGGTATAGTCGATGAAATTTATCTAAAAACTATACACGTCAAACATTTAAGCTAAAATACGAAACCACACCCAAAGATTGTTAAATTTAAATGGACGCATACACAAATTGTGTGGAAAATTCAACGCTACATCTAAATTCACATTTAAAATATAGGTTTAGCACCGACATTCAACAATAAACCTACTTTCAAAGTGTCCTATAATTTTATATATTTAAATGAAAATGTAAGTCTCTAGATTGCGTTTCAAAAGTGAAAATTAATTGGGATCATTTATTCTTAATCATTCTTCATTAGAAGACCTACTGCAATAATTATTTTGCTACATGTAAATAGATATATGCAACTAAGGCAAGTATAGTCGAATTTTTTGCAAATCGGGTGTTTTATGTTCAATTCTAACAGATTCATATTATTAGTTTGATTTCAACAACATACTGACTTTACACATGTTAAATAACACTGAATTCCAGTTATATCAAATAGTAGACTACTGAAATCTACTCAAAATCATGGTAACGGTTATATTGAAAAAAAAAAAACGTTACTATATTTTCTGTCAAAAATAACGTTCCCGCGATTTTTACAGACTACTATTTGACCTGACCAATGTTATTCAAACGAAGAAAATTAACGTATAAAGTCAATGTGTTGGTTGAAATCAAAAGCACAATTCACATTTGATGAAAAATTATATATATAGTGTTGCGCACTCCCTGTTGGGACGACTATGCTTTCTGCGGAATATTCTCGCAACAACAACAATGGAAAACAGGTAGTTAAAGCCCGGCCTTCATAAAGTTGCCTGAAGAAGGCGATACATATAAAGGAAGGATCTCGGTGCTTCTAGAAAATTCTACCGGGCGGGGGACGAAGCAATAAAATGCGAGCGGAGTGGTTGGCAAGTCAATCAGTCAGTTGGTTAGTTGCAGCGTACGTACAGTGGATTACAGACAACTGTGAAATAAATTGTTCAGTCGGTACAGCAAGACCGAGGCAACTGCTGAGATAAAAGATAAATGAGCTGTGTAAACCATTATGTGCAATTATATAAATCTGGTTTTACACAACTCACAAGCATATACTTGTCCAGATTTAACAATCTTTTAGGCGCTTTGTGGTGCTAGAGATAAAAACTAAATACTAGTTAAAATAACGAACGAAGATAACTGACCTGTATCGACGATGACGTCAATGAGATCCATGCTTTTGGCGAAGGCGTCCCTGAGATTGATGTGATGGAACGAGACAATACTGCCTTCGCGCTTCGCCCGTTCGAGCGCCTCGCGTCTCTTGAGCGCCTTCTCGCGTCGCATTTGATTCTTGTAGAACTCGGCAAAATTGTTAACAATGATGGGAATGGGCAATGCAATGACCAGCACACCGCAGATACAACATACACTTCCGATGACCTTCCCAAGAGGAGTGGTTGGGTAAATATCGCCGTAGCCGACAGTGGTCATCGTGATGCCAGCCCACCAGAATGTTTCCGGTATACTAATGAACTTCGTGCCGGGTTCCTCTTTCTCGGCGAAGTAAGCAAGACTCGAAAATATCAACACGCCCATGGCTAAGAAGAGCATCAACAAACCTAACTCCTTGTACGAGTTACGCAACGTGAAACCTAGCGACTGCAGGCCAGTCGAATGGCGGGCCAGTTTTAGGATACGCAAGATTCTCATGATTCGAAAAATTTGGACGACTCGTCGAACGTCCTGGAACTGATCAGTGGCGTCCTTGTTTGTTTCGAGAAGGAACAAGGACACGAAATAAGGCAATATGGCGAGCAGATCTATGATGTTTAGACCGCCCTTAAAGAATTTCCATTTGTCCGGTGACGCACTGAAACGCAGTATGTACTCGAGCGAGAACCACGTAATGCACACGGCTTCGACCATGGCCAGCTGGGGATTGTCTTGGATTACGTCACCCTCTTTCACCTGGAAGGTGGGTATCGTGTTCAAGGTCAGCGCTATTGTTGACAACACTATGAACAGGATTGAGATGATGGCTATCACCTGGAACAAGGTCAGTCGAAACGTTTGACATCAGATACACACGCAAATCGCACAGTTTTCATCCAAGTGGGTAGGCTTTCACGGCCGGTGTTGATCCAAATCTTCTTGGCTTCCGGGCTTGTACCGTGGTCCATTGGTATTACTACCTGACGTTTCGTCTGCAACTGCGGTAGACATTATCAAAGGCGATGTGGTAGCATGCGAAGTTTCCTTCTAGGCTGCTCACAGGTAATGTCTACCGCAGTTGTAGACGAAACGTCAGGTAGTAATACCAATGGACCACGGCATACAAGCCCGGAAGCCAAGAAGATTTGGATCGCACAGTTTTCACTTTGTGTTATTTGCGAGTTATCTGCGCGGGAACTTCAAAATTGCATACCTACTGCTCTTTTAATTTTATGTTACGCGTTGAGTAGAGATCGAGCGACGTAAACAAACGAATAGATTTTCAACCAATTGAACAGATACGCTACCCGAACAAAATTTTGTGAGCGCGATTCCAAATTAGAAATAGAAAATTCTGTTGACGAAATTTCGAGTGTGCAGTCAACACACGTAATAAAATAAAACTGTGTTGTTTAAAACTATTTTTTTTCTATCACGATTCACGATGTATACAAAGTTTTTATTTTAGTTCACGTACAAACCTTTGTGTGCATCGGATAAATTTTTAATTTTCTGATTTGTTCTGTCTATACATTTTTATCTTGAATAATAGATTCGACACGGAAAAGCTTGTATAAGAAATCGCAATAAAAAACGCTGTTTTCATAGACACGAAACAAAATAGTGGAGAGACAGCGAGTTTAACAGTCGAGTCAAAATATCATTGCGTTTGTTGTCCTAGCCCTATAAAATAGCATTGCTTATCTTCATTTCCAATGTTGATATTTCACTTGTATAACAAACTTAACTTCTAATAGTAGGTTAGCTAGTAGTACAGTGTACTAAGTACTGACAGATATCGAACTGCCGTCTCTATTCGCCCAGCTTGGAGTGACAAAAAAATAAAAAAAAACATAAAATTAATAAAGTATTTAACACTATAAAAAAATCGATTTGTATTCTCAAAAACATTATTTCAATTTTAAGACTGTAATTTTTTTGTGTGTCTAAAAGTGCTGTCCGCCATGATGGTTTGAAGTGTGACGTCAAAATTGTAGTAAACACGCATATACAGTATACAGATTGTATCAAATCAAAACGGTCCATAGGACATTCTGTGTGTAAGAGAGAGACGATATATAAAGATCTAAAGCAGTAAGTAAGAATGAGATAAATGATCGCTAATATAGTTACTGTAGTTACGTAAATAAATAATTACGTACACTGTAAATCTATTTACTAATTTATCAATTAAAACAACTACAAATAAATTTATTATGTTGGCGGTTGAATAACCACCATAAAACCATTTAATTATTTGTTTTTTTTCTCGAACAGTATATTAAATAGCCATTTTATCAATAATTTCACTAGTGAATACTGACATTTGATAAAATTGTGATTTTTACTGTAGAAAACAAAGACGATACTATCAGATTGTATAACCACAGCAACTATTAGCGATCATTTATCTCATTCTTACTTACTGCTTTAGTCCTTTATATAATATCGTCTCTGTCTTACACACAGAATATTCTATGGACTGTTTTGATTTGATACAATCTGTATATGAACACACGACGCAGCACACGCCAGTAAACTTTCGATAGCGAATCTTATTCGCACTTGTTTGTATACTACAAGAATGACGTCACAGTATAGTATGGCGGCTCGTGTTATGGATTTAAAATGCTATTTTATCACTGTAAACCGATTATATTTAAGTGAAATAAAAATTCCTGTGGAATACTAAGATATGAACGTTTTAAGACAATTTAAAAATAAGAGTAAAATCGCCTACCATTATTGAATTTTAAATGGGTCGTTTTACGGCCGGTATGCGTGAAGAAAAGCAGCTATTTTATATGGGATAGGACAGAAAAGATTTTTTCTGTGTCTCATTAAGATAATTTTCCTTTATAAATCATTTTAGTTTACGGTACATAAAGTTTATTAGTAGTGAACAGCGGATTTTATGCGACAAAAACTTTGTGAAGCTCGAAATGTAGAAGTTTGGACATTAATAAGAAAAACTTTTCAGATATATATTTTCTTTTACAAAACAATTATTGTTACATTCTAGACAAGTGAGTTGAAAGCAAATTTAATTTTTGACGAGCGATTTCTTACATTCAACAATAAATCATTTTGGAATTTATTAATTCTTTGCACTTTAAAGTGCCTGAAAATTTACATTTCGTCAACATATGACAATATTACTTGAAACGTTTCAACTTTTAACAAAAAAAATATGAATTCCTGAAATATCTTATGAGGCCCTGAAACATTTTATGATATGAATTCTTATTTTTACGTGGCAATATTTTTTATGTATGATGTGAGTTTATTGCATATGGAAAAACGGTTTTACATCGAAAATAAACAATTTTATAAAAGTGCTTGTGTTTTGTTCGTAGTGCCTTTTTTGTGAGTATTAAATGAACAGCTTAATGAATTTTTGAAAAAAGTATGTTCAAATGAGATCAAATGAATATTAAAATAGAAGAACTACTCATATAAATAGGCTGTTTCAAAGGTAACAGAATAAATTGCAAACCAGGAGACCATAAGAAAATATTTTAATGAACGTTTTCTACCCGCATTCAAATAGTCAGGGTCGGACTAATAAATAAAAATCATAATACAAATACTAAGAATAACTCTAATAATTTAGAGTGATGATGATCCTGTTTAAATGTTGGAAGATTAAAGGACGAATCCTGGTGGCATAGGATCGATGAACTAAGCAAATACTAAAGGTTTTTTTTATTGCATTTTATTGTCTGACGTTTCGGCAAACTTTATGCCATCTTCGGAGAATCTAGAAGATTTATATATATTTAAAACTTTTTATATATAAATCTTCTAGATTCTCCGAAGATAACATAAAGTTTGCCGAAACGTCAGACAATAAAATGCAATAAAAAAACCTTCAGTATTTGCTTAGTTCATCGATCCTATGCCACCAGGATTCGTCTTTTAATCTTCCAACAAATACTAAGAGCACTGTGGTTAAAACAAAAATAAAAAATAAAGAATAGTTACTTCTTACCACAACAGTTTTATTAGCGGATGTACATTTCGGGAGTTATGCTCTCATATTCAGTTTAATGTTTGCTGAAGATGAGAGCATAGTTCCCGAAATGTACATCCGCTAATAAAACTGTTGTGGTAAGAAGTAACTATTCTTTATTTTTTATTTTTATATGGAAATTTAATGCACCGGGGGCCCTTTGCTTTGTGGAATAAAATATGTATTCTAAAGTAAATAGTAAAAAGGCAAAAAATAAGCATGTAACCCGGTTACGTGTAACCTATAACGGTTTGACTATAGTTTTAATGCAAAATGTTAATTTCAATTTTTAAAATATTAAATATTTTTAAAAACCAGACCCGTTCAATTCAGTATTTCTCGAAGTTCCGGATCTTTCAATCCGCCATTGATTATTAAAATGCACTGACCCGGCTGTGAGATTTATTAATTATCGAATCCTATTAATACTTCACTAATTATGTCTATAAATCTATAATAGATTTGATTTCATTTGAATGAATTGAGATTTCATGCAATTTCAATTAAATTAATTCATGATTTCCATTCTCCTAAATTATTTACACATCAATCGCTGTATTTGGATCAATGTTTTTTATGCTAAAATACTAATAAAGCAGTCATTGTTACATTTGAAATTCTATAGAAGAACAATCCACTTGCCAACACTGTCACAGTCGGAACTTAAATTCGAAACTTCCACTATCGCGGCGGATGGCATGACACATCAGAACAATCAACCATTCTCATAATAAAGCGTATTTATATTCCACATAATGCGAGAGCTAATTTTTTTACATTAGTGAAATGTTTCCTATTTGTTTACTAGAGTTAAGTTATCCGCCGCGATAGTGAAGTTTCGGGTTTAAGTCGAGACAATGACACTGTTGGAACGTATTTTTTTTGTAACTGTAACAATGAATGCGTGTTTTATATAACAATAACAAACACTGTGCTATGAATATTAAAAATAATATTACTTAAACTCACATTCGTAATTGGCATTTGATACTAATACAGCAACCTAACCTCAATTCTATGATGAATATGAATACGGAACCAAGGCTGCCAGATGAACGGATTTTTCCGTTCCAAACGGATTTTTCGAGTAGAAATAAATTTGAACGGATAATGGAACGGATTTCATGATCTGAACGGATTTAACGGATTTTCTAACTTTTCCGAATGTTTTACCTTTTTTACTACATATAAATTCAAACTTCACTCGATAATCGATAATTTGGGGACATTCGGGTATTTTTAGCACATTCGAGCATATCTGAGCACGTTTCTTTCACTACCTCTGCCCTACTCCTCTCTCTATTTGGGTAGAAAAAGATAAGAGAGTGTATGAAACAATGTGTTCGCGAAACACACACCTATATCGATGAATATCGACTCGCTATCTTTGTCTGATGCGTTTTTTTCACACAACTGGAGTCAAGTGTTTCGAGTTACACGGATTTACGGAACACATTGAGGATTTAACTGATTGTACTGCCGCGTTTGTTACTATCGCAACATTCTAACAGTCAATATAATATTTTTATTTCATAAAAATGTGAAAAATCTACGAAATAATCGATTCATTGGATGTGAAAAAATGAATCATTTCTATTCCATTTAAAGTCTGTTTGTAAGTAAAAGTAAATTCAACGTCTTATACGAAATTCATTTAATAATGTTAATAATAAAGCCATAATGAAGGTGGAAACACGTCGATGTGTCGTTTATGGTACCGCATACTTCACTTTACTCTCTATCTCTCTCACACTCATTGCATTAATGGGTGAACCGGGCGAACGGATGGAAACGGATTTATCAGACCACTTCCCCCACCACTTTTCGCCTTACCGACGGATTTCTGAGGAGAGAAATCTGGCAGCCCTGTACGGAACACTACGCGAACTGTGAATATATGTAAAATGAGAAAACGCTGTTGCTTTTTTACTGCTCTACTGAAAAAAATAAATAAATTGAAAGTCGTTTTATATTCTAACTGACTAATATTTCAATCGCAAAAAAACTACAGCTAATGGAAAATAATAAATATCATATGTACATTGGGTAATTTTTCAAAAGTGATTATAAAAATAGTTTTTACAAATAGCGTGAATAGTATGTCGGGGATTCACAAAAAGCCGAAAAATGTACATGTTACGGATAAATACAGTAAATGTAATAAACCAAAGTTTTTCTCGTGGCACCTTTAGTAGGTAAATGTATATACTTTTATCTAAGGTTCAATGCGTTTACTAGTTTTATCCGTAACATATATATGTCGCCGGGATATTGTCAAACCCGTGATATTATAATTTCACTTAGTGAAATTATAATATCACGAGTCTTTGTCAATCGTGATATTGTAATTTCATTAGTGAAATTACAAAATCACGGATTTGACAATATCCCGGCGACATATTATATACCTACTGCGAGTTATGAAATACAGTTTTTATAAGCATAATAATAGCACTGAAATGTCAAACCTAAGATCTCTCCAGTTTGGTTTCAATTAACATTTGAATTAAAAGTAAATTTGTTTAAACAAAAGTGCGTTACAGTTGTGCGTGTTTTGTTTTATGAACAGTTTGTGAAATTGTGCTACATCTAAATTAATTAGTGCTTTTACATAGAAACAAACATTCTAATATGATTGATAATTGACTGTGATTTTCGGAAATATACTGAAAGTTTACTGTGAAATACATTTTAAGAAAAAAACAGCGGCATAAATTTAAACGGTATTTTTTTTAGCCTAGATGCGGTAAACATAAATCAACTCTCAGTATATTTATGTATCTAAAGCGAAAATAAGTGTGAAATGATATTTTCCTTAGAGTAATATATATAAGGAAATATTCGAAGTATATGGTCATATGTTTTTCCTGCTTTTCTTTACAAAACAAGCAGAAAGTATGCTATTTATATATATTTGATCTAACTATAAGAAATGTTAGATTAACAACAATGAAAAGAACGGATAATTAATTTTAGGAAGGGGGTTACAACGTCAATTTTATGATCCTCATTATTATTTTAGTTGATAAGATACTGCCATGAAAATATATTTTTCTCGACGAATTTTCATCGAAATCCATATTAAGCACCTTGCTGAGCATTTTGCCAGGCGAAAATTTTGGAATCGAGCGATTGTCGTAGT
Source organism: Xanthostigma xanthostigma (assembly GCA_963575645.1). Taxonomy (NCBI): domain Eukaryota; kingdom Metazoa; phylum Arthropoda; class Insecta; order Raphidioptera; family Raphidiidae; genus Xanthostigma; species Xanthostigma xanthostigma. The sequence continues at coordinate 19,328,291 of OY754474.1, forward strand.
TTTATCGCTTCGTCGCTCGATCCCAAATAACCGTTTCGCTGCGGAATGTAATCGTGCCGATCGAAAAATATCCTTGAATAACTAAGGTCGATATATGAATAAGATTTTCTTCATGGCAGCGAAAGGGTTAAAAAAGATACAACAGCTAAACTTTTTAACACTAAGATGAGACATTTATTTAGAAAACGAAGCGTTTCGAAAAAAGACACAACATGGCGGCAAAACATCGAGTTTTTTTTTTTTGAAACGAAAAGAAGAATCTTCTGAAATAAATCATATTATGCTGGATTGCATGGCTTCAGCATAAAAATTATAAGAATAGCAACTCATAGCTATTTTATATGAAAGAAAAATCACTACGCCACTGAAGCTTGAGGCACAGACAAGAGGTTGATTATTTTTGAGCTGCTTTGACAAATATTTTAGGCAGCATTTTTTCATATGATCCCATAATTTGTAAATCAAAACGTGTCACCTTCAAATGTTTTACTATGACGTGTTTTTCGAACGAAAACAAACACAAAAAAAAATACGCGTTGAACTGATAATCCCCTTTTTCGGTTAAAACAAAATATTTAATTCAAAACAAAAATAAATTAAAATAAAAAAAAAATATACGTGTCGACTTGAGAACCTCCTCCGTTTTTGTTTTTCGTCGGTTAAAAAGAGAGTGTAATAGCAAACTTCTTGACTAATTTGTCTACCCAATCACAGATGACAGAGCCAATCAAACATGTCGTAAACTTCATTAATATAATGACTCAGTTGTTGAGTGTGATCTTTTATTCTTGCTATCGAAGTTTCACTTTGAAAACTGTTTAAAGAGTTCCACACATTTTTACGAAATTTGTTCTTGACACTAAATTTTTCAAATGGAAATGTGTTTATTATGATATATCTGCTACAGTTAAAGTAAAAAAACACATTAACCAGTGCCAGTACAGACGTTAATATACACTTTATACTGCGAAAATCTTAATTTCTCTGTAACAGATATAATAATACAGGGTGAGTTTTAAGTTGATGCTTTTTTTTACAGCGTGTAAAAATCAAATAGACGAGCAAATATTTCAAATAGTTTTTTTATCAAAACTCAAAAATAAGAGAGAAACAGCCTTTCGAAGTTTAAATAAATTTTATTAAATTTTCTTTAATTTTGAGGTGGTCCTGGGGCTATATTATGTCACTATGGAAATAAGTTGTTATTATCAAGTATGTGTATTGTTCTGTGTTTCAACTTCGAACAATTTCTGTGAATACTTGATAATAATAACATATTTCCATAGTGACATAATATAACCTCAGGACCGACCTCAAAATTAAAGAAAATTTAATAAAATTTATTTAAACTTCGAAAGGCTGTTTCTCTCTTATTTTTGAGTTTTGATAAAAAAAACTATTTGAAATATTTGCTCGTCTATTTGATTTTTACACGCTGTAAAAAAAAAGCACCAACTTAAAACTCACCCTGTATGTATATCTTTAAATTCTTATACTTTGCAAATAATTTCTAGTAAGATTGTTGACTTCTTTAATGACTCTTGACTTTTTAGGGTAAAAAATTAAAGAAAAATTAATAATAATCGTCGTTTTCTCCTAATCGAAGGATTTTGACCGCTTGGCTGAAACGACATCTGTTTGTGATAAAAGAAAAAAAAAGCACGAAACGTTCGAAGTTTGCGTCATAGTAAAATCAACATTATTCCATCGAAGATTGTTCGATGTATAAAAAAAGTAGAAGATGTCAAGTTAAGAGATACAACAACAATTGGGAACATGGAAGTTTGATAAGGATCCGCAATGGATGGTCGTTGCTTTAGAAGTTTTGCCCATTCCCATCGATCAACAAAAAAGCTGTAGATGACGCTGAACAATAGACACATTATTACATATTATTTATATATATATATATATATAAAAAATTAAAACAGATAAAACGTTTAAACATAAAATATTAAAACTATTTACCATGAAATGAAATAAAGTTATTAACAAATTCTAACTACTGGCGTAACCAAGGAACGCAAAATGTATTTGAAGTTGAAAACTTTAAGAACAGTTATTTAATTGGTATTTAAATTGAACATTAAAAAAGTAACCACAAAATAGTTTACTCCTTAAGAAACGATTTTGAGTTATAAGGCCCGGTACAGAAATTTTATAAGTAGTAAAATCAATTGGTGAGGCGTTACGCTCCACCGCTTCAAGTGTGGCGTTACGCTCCACCGCTTCAAGCGTGGCGTTACGCTCGTCCGCTTCAGAAGAGACAAACATAAATATCTGTAAAATTTAACGTGCGAAAGAATGAGATGGAATACATTACACAGCGTATCTAAGGAGTAAACTCCAGTCGTACGTCGGAGCTGACACACCCACACTTTTTTTTCAACGCACGGTTTAATGATCTGCTAAATGAGCATCGAAAAAAAAGTTTAATGGTTTATTTTTTTAATATTCAGTGTGAAAAAAAATAAAACATTAAATTTTTAAATTTGAAAGATTTCCTGTCCATCGTTAGGGCAGGAGATTATATTGTGACGTGGGAAATGTATTAGTAACTTTGAAATGGAGTCAACGCACACTACTTTTTGTCGCACGATATTGCGATTAAGTCAGATGCAGCTACCAATAGCTGAACGTCATCCCCTCTTCACTGAAATACGACGTATTGTTGTTGAGACGTCGTCCAATCGCGTTTTCGAGACAAAAAATACGTGTGCATTGACTATCGGTATAAAAGATTCCAATTAGCAGATTACAAAAAAATGCACCGTGTAATTAAAATTCCTGGCTACGCCTCTGACCTCAAGACATAACAGTCACGCCAACTAATAAAAACTAATAGACATGACGTTAGTTTTAAGTTGTACTGTTGACTAAATGTTACTAGTTTCTAGCTAAACTATTTTTCTAAAAAGAACAATGATGAGTTACACTAAAAACGTCTGCAGTCGTTAAATTCGAACGTTGAAAATCGGGTTCATCTAAATTCTATAACCTAATACTTACAATGGATTTTTTGTTCAATGTTTATGTCCATACAATGACGCTGCTGTATGCCAACTGACAAAATTGAATGGAAATTAAAAAAATAAAAAACGTCCACATCTGTGTTGGCGTTTAGTTTACCGAGGCGGATTTACAGATCACAAATGAAGCCGCGTCCCCTTCTTTTGTTCTGATCGGTTTTTTTTATGAAGCAGACCGACATTCGAGCGATTCGGGGTCGAGAGTCGTTCGGCACGAATTTGCCAAATTGCAACACGCACCAACGGCACAATATCAAATTCTTAAATGTCCAAAATTTTAAATCTACTTACATCTTGCGGTTGTTAATTTTTGAAAAAAATATGTTTTTTTATTTTCCAAATATTGTAATTCCTTCGATGAACGATTTTCGAAAAAAATATAGGAAGTTATCACATAGTGATTGAACCCTGAATCCACCGTTTCAATTTTGCGCTATACTTGTCGACCTGCCTAGATATTTGTTAATAAGGACTAACATTGGTTTCAGAAACCGGTTTAAGATGAACTGGTGACAATTTAAGCTTTTACGGAGGAACTTTATAGTTAAAAAAATTTACATACAAAAATATAGTGCTCGAAAAATTGTTATGCAATCGTCCTAAGAGAAATATTTTGTTTCTTTCACGGACTGTATTTAGTAATTCAATATTTTTACGGTCTTGCATGATTTTATACATTTTTAATATGAAAATAAAATTTATAATAAAAGAAATAATTATGTACTTAATTTTAACATGTGAATATATTCACTGTTAAAATAATAGTTCATTTAAAAATTACGATACAATTTTATTTTCATGCTTTTAATAAAACAATATCAAAACAATAACAAATTAGTTCCACAAATAAGCATAAAGTTTAATTGAAAAAATGTTTATAGAAAGAGAAAAGGCATCTTTACTTTTTTTAAAATAAAACCGTTATCAAAATACATTTAATCTTTTAGTGGGCACATAAATTATGTAAACCCGTTTTTGTTTATTTTGGTTTCTAAGTGCAGGCGTCAGTATCATATCTCTTTCCATTGCAATAAAAAAATGGATCGATGGTCTAATCTACGTTTTTGCCGGAGGACATATTTTTCAATTTGTTATTTTAGTTTTATTTTTAAACAAATGAAATGTTATACAGATTAATTTGACGACTGTTAATTACTTTTATTAAACAATGGTCACACACATTGATTGTTAGTTAACTAAAGATGCACTTAAAAAATATCTTCCCCTTTTTTTTGTTTTTTGAACGACGTTACTCGGAACTACTAAATTAACGAATACTTTTATCGGAACTTCAGTACTCTTTGAAGAAGAAGAATTTGTTGATTATGATTGTATTTGAGTAGCTTAAAAGCATATCCAACTCCTATAAAACTTATAGTTTGAGCTGGGACCGTATAAAAACGTACTGCACAGCACTATTAAAATTTTATTATTGAATTTAAACAGATAATATGATGTCTTACATCAAATTGTTTTTATCGTTTCTTGTTATCAATATCCCGAATATGACTTAACTCTAGACTTGATGGAATCTATACAGATAATATAGAGAAATATCAATTCTTTACATTTATAATCTACCTTACAATTTTTTTTGCATCTCTCCCCAAATTGATAAATATTTAATATGCCTGGCAGTTGTGAAACATAAATTTAAGCTAATTTCTAGTAACTAAACGCGTCGTTAGATATTTGTTATCAAATTTGATGTTTTTAATCATATTATTTAATTCAATAACAAATTTTAATAGTGCTATCCAGAACACTTTTATACGGTCAGAGTTTATCATCATTTAAAAGTAAGTTGCTAGGGAGATATTTCTGGCGTGCACTGTATTTGCTGATAGTGTTGTAGAAATATGTATACGTGTTGATTTGTTTAGTGTATGACAGTATGACTATATTACAATGACTGACACCAATTATATCCCGCCAAAATTTCAAAAAAATGACAGCGAAATTGTTAACAAAAACAGAATAGGAGAAAGCAAATCATGTAAAAAATATTCATGTGTCAGACAGTTGTTTATTTGAATCTTAGATTAACGTCTGAATAGAACTCTTTAAATAAATTGGTCGATAATATTATTTATTTAAAAAATTCTCTAATTAAGTTTGGCGGAATATAATTAACATCAGACTGTGTGTATCTTTTTTATTTTTTAGTAAAGCAAGCGGTAAGCGATGGCACGTGTAAGCGATATATGTTACAGCGGCGAAATGGCACTTTGTTTGTGTGTGTGTGTTTATGTGTAATTTATACAAAGTTGGTATAATGTTTTATATGTTTTTTCGTGTCTGTAATTTTTTTAAGTCCTCCATTACTGTCAGCCAAAGATTACAATATGACATTTTTGTGATAATGTCGTTCCTTGATGTCGCGTGGCAAAACAAATGGGTTTTTGTGTTAAGGTTACACTTCAAGGTCGATAGAGTAGTTGCGTTTACAGAAGGTAGTAGAAAGGTGAGCTAGAAGAGTGGGCAAAGCGATCAGTAGTTTGTAATTTCAAGGGCAAGCACGGGTGATATCTGCACTGTCAATAGTGCGTCTCCACTAGGTCCACTCCTTGCTAGTCCCATCCAACTCGAAACTCGGTTCTGCGCAGAAATGACGCTGCTATCTTCTCTAAGCGATACTACTCTAAGAAATGTGGACGGGTAAAAATTAACTACTATGTGCAATCGCCTGCGAAAGAACTCTGTCGTTTATAAAAATAAAAACAGCAGCGATTTCTTCTGTTGTTTTATGGAACAGCCTGTATTTGTTTGGATAAGTAGAAACTAACTTTTTATGAAGAATATTGAGAGGGCTGACTGCTTTTGTTATTTAATTTGGTGTAAACATAAAAATTAAAAAAAAAGAAAAGAAAGAACATTTTCAGCGTGGTTTTTTAACTGTAGAAGTATTTTTGATGACTTTCTTGATTTTTTTAAGACCACCAAATGTTAGAGATATTTGGGTCCAGTATCTATTCAGATACAAGTTCGGTAGTCTTTGGCTCACGTAGCGAATGGACTGTAATATGTTTGTGTATATTTTACAGTAATTTGTCAGTTTTGTCTAATATATTATGGAGAATATGCGAGGAAAATGGTCAGTGTTAATTGTTTGAAAATCTGTAATAGTAATATTTGAAATAATTTATAGCTTGAGCGCCTGAAAATTGACCTGAAATAAAAACTCAATTAATATTTGGAATCTGTAAATACAAATCATCAAAATAAATATTTGTAAAATTATATTTTAGATACAAAAAGAAACCGTATTTCATATTTTTTATATTATAAACAAACAATTTGAATAATAAAATAAATTAAAAACGTGATTTTTTTCTCATGTCTATTTTCTTAAGAACGAAAAAAGACGTTAGTCAATTTAAGGTTAGACTTCCACGGTATAATACGCGCCACGGATCTAAAAGGTTCGGAAGTTAGTCAGAAACAGCGTCGCAAAGGCACATTTTAGAGCCTTTGAGACTCCCACCACCTCCCAGCTGCCTGCACGGAACGTGCGCTCGTCGGTGATTGGCAGTGATCGCTCGTTGCCTTTGTCACTTATCGCTTTCCTGCTTTAAAGTACAGTCGAGTACGCTATTGTCAAGTTGTTATTGCTATTTTGTTGAGTTGCGAGTTTGTAGTTTTTCAACAGACTGTACAAGCGCAAGCCGCATTCACATCTAACTTCCGAGCCTTTTAGATTCGTGGTGACGTTTTTTAAATATAAGTGTCATTTCATTTATAAAATTTAAAACTTTAAAGGGCCGCTGCACATAAAGCTGGTTTTCCAACGATAAAATCAGCCTCGTGTGCAGTGGCCTTTATATTTATGTTATTAAATCAATCGTATATCTCATGATAAAGAACTAATAATCCCAAATTAAAAAAAAATGTATATCACAATGCAAATATAATCTTTTTTTATCGCCATCTATTAGTTAAATATCCAATTATTATTAGATACGCTTTTTATCTTGATGATTTATTGGCGATGATTATTGAAAACATATTATTGCAATCGATCAAGTAATTTATACTCAATGTTTATATATGAACAAAGATAATCCCTCGATTGCTTTTTATATGAAAAGCTTGTGTCTAAATTTTATCAACACGCTGTAGTGCGGCATTTGTTAATAACAATTTTTGTTTGTTGCTGTATTGTTACTAGTGATGTGCCGGATATCCGTATCCGCGGATATCCGAGGGAGAAGAAAGATCCGTATCCGTTAGTGTTTGGCGGATCTTTTACCTTATTAATTTGCATAGATGAAATTTTATATGTATAGGTGATTAGGTTATAATGAAAACCTGTTAAATTCCATTCAGATTATTTTTTATTTTTTTAAATCGTATTTGGCACCTTTATATTGCAAACATTTATCGTAGTGAGTACCATACTAATATTACATAACTCAAAGGTACTAAATCAACTATCTTTATAATGAGATATTGCACATCGATCTTTGGAAAGAGACAATATGTTATGAGAGTTAACTCTTAAACAGGGCAATAACTTTTTCCCATAACAGATAGTCTCTTTCCAAAGGTCGATGTGCAATATTTACCGCCGCCTACTCTAAGAAAGTTAAGATCGGTATCTGTATCCGCGGATCTTGAAATTAAAAATCCGTATTCAGATCCGTATCCGCGGATATACATTTTTAACGATCCGGCACATCACTAATTGTTACCAACAGATGCCAGTACATTTTCTATCTAGATCAGTCATTTGTTTTTTTCTTTGTGCACGATCTAAAGTTCGGCGACGACATTACAGCCTTCATAAATAAAAACTTTAATTATATGATCACAATCCAAGGCGATTCCAAACCAGATTTTTTGACAACACATTCTGCAATCCCATAGCGAATTTTTTTAAATTCACGTTAGTGTTCTCGATTAAAAACCACTTTATCCGGGCGCTGGGACTGTTTCGCAAATCAGTTTATATACATATATATGCCATTTATCTGTACAATTACTAGGTATCTATTTTTTTAAAGTATCTAAATAATATTATCGAGAGACATTTATTGAAGCATGTAGCCAGTTGATATGGTTGAAAACGCTTACAGGCACGTTAGGCGATTTTTTGATGGGTAAAATCTTACGAGCTCGCGTCACCGACATGCTAATGTTAACAGTATATCTGTAGCTATAAGTATGACGTGTTGCGCTTGGCGTGCGCGCTGCCAGTACACATATACACAAATACCTGTAAGATATATATTAGAGCTGTAAAAGTAACGAGAAATTGTGTACCCGTATGTATTCGTTACTTAAAGAACCAGTACCCGTTACTTTCGTATCGTTACGTTACTCGTTACTTTTCATACGACATACAATCGTGTACTAACAGCATCAAGCATGTACCATCGCATCGAGGCGCGTCGCATACGGTATGACTTCGTTCGTATAACGTATAACCGCATCAAACGAGTCGAATTGACATGGATACGACAAATGCGAGTAACGAAATGAATTTGTAAATAACGATTAGTTACTTCGAGTCAGCTCTAATATATATACCAATATATACTTTATTAACACGCATCTTCAGTCATAGTTCTAAGTTTTCGGCATTTTTCAATGACTGCCTATTTTTTTATTTGAATTAAATCGCATACGATGTGTATATGGTACGACTTTTAGCTTTAAATCTAGATTTAGGAATGCCCTTAGCTTTCAGCTTAACGGAGATCATCGTTTAGTTAAAAACAAATGATACACTTCTAGATTTAAAGCTGAAACCGCGCTTAAAAGCACTTAAATAGCGTTTAGTGGCACTACTTAATAATGACGTCACTATATAATATGAGTCATAAAAATTATTGCTTGGATATAAAATGGTGAGATAAACCATTGTTTTGCAGAGCATGTTCTTTTTCTAATAGCTTATTAGCTGGTATTTTGCAAAAAAATTCAGCTGCATTTATGGAGTTTTGTTTTGTTAGTTTATAGGTTATAGAAAACGCAACGTACGAAGAAATTTATTGGTTTCAGTTTCTTGTATACCGGCACGATGTATTCCTAGGTGGTACTTACCCTAGTTTCCTTTAAGGAAACCAGGAAAACTTTAAGTAGAAAATCAAGTTTGTTCAGACAAACATTAAGAACAATCGATACTTGCTGCAACGGTAGAAAATTGTTTAATTGGTACTCCTGAGGGTTATCTAAATGGGTGGCATCTAATAAAAACAAGCGGATAAAAATCGTTTTTTTTTTTAATTGACTTCATAGACAAATGTAGGGGAGGACGGGGTCAATTGTAACAGTGACTATTTTAGTGATAATACCAACAAAATGAGAAAATGATTCTAATGCATTGATGTATATTCAGTCACCAGTCACTAAAATAGTCACTGTTACAATTGGCCCGTGTTACAATTGACCCCGTCCTCCCCTATCGTTTTCAGCTCCTACTTTGTTTCTCTGTCGCTCAACAAATTTTACTTTACATATTATTGCTAAAAAGGAGCATTTTACTGCCACTATACAAGCATGTAAAGAAGCTATTTTATCAGGGGTGTTACAAAAATATTTTTCTTCACTCTTATATTAAACGTGATTATTTGTTTCAGAAATGACGTTCGGACACATTGACTGCCGCTTTTCGAAGTGAGTACTATTTCAATTAATTTTTACCTTATCTATACTAATATTATAAAGCGGTAAAGTTTATTAGTTTGAGTGTAGGAGGTAATCTCCGAAACTGCCTATCCGATTTAAAAAATTTCTTCACCAATATTTAGAATGGACCTTCAGGATGGACCTGGGCTATATATTATCTCGTTAAAATAAAAGCACTTTTCGTGGAGGCCAACGAAAAAATCGGTAGAGCAATTTACAAATTCGAGCGAAGCTGGATCGGGCCACTAGTTAAAAGTATTTAGATGTAAGTAGACATTTTCAAACGTGTGTCGGCAATACAGTAAGTTTGTGTGCCAATTCTCTAAGTTGAGTTGGGTCGGCTAACGGACTACAAGGCAAAGTGGTCTATGTTGAAAATAAGTAGGATTGAACGCAAGGAATACAATCGGCAGGAAATCCTCAATGATTTATTAAGTTACTGTATATATTAAGGAATAAAAATTATTATTATTATTATTGAGTACCGACGCATACTGTAATAAAGTGTTTTTGAATTAAGATTACTTTTTTTGAGTCAGAGAGGTTTGACATAATATCTAATTATTTGTAAGCAGAAGCGACACAAAAAACCCAGTCACTGATCGTCTTTGGTAAATGATCTTAAAGCAGGTATACAAAGTGCACCGCTCTGAATACACGTACTATGTGCGCTTTGTTTATATGATCCTTTCTTTGTCAGTTCATTGCCAATCTCGACGTTTGCATAGCTTCAAAAAGTAGCATGCGGGTTGACCCCACAGAGCACCGGGGCTGGTTTAATATCAGAACGGTGTAAATTGTAGAAAATATATATTTTTTTTTACTTGAGCTATTTTGCCTTGTGACCGCGGATATTAGGTATAGAGTTGAGAAGTATTAACAGGGTTTCCAAACTTTACAAGTATTAACGGGGGATTATTTGTATTGTTCTCTGAACAGTGAAAGGTTTAATACAGATTAAAATAATTTATAAATAGACGACCGAAAGCCTTAGTTCTTTGATCCACTTACATGCGGATTTATTACTGAATCCTGATTAAAGCTAGTCGATTGGAATTATTTATCCACCGAACAGTTGAAAATTTTAATATATAGTATATTACACGTCGACTTTAACGACATATACGTATTTCAAACAAAAACTTATATAGCTTTCAACATGTCGACCCAGTCCTCCCACCATAATATTTATGAAATAAATCAATCCAATGATCATTTCTGAACATGTTTTTTAAATTAACTGAGTTCAAAATAACTGCAAAAGGTAGCTTCAGGTCTATTAGAGAAGCTTTGGAAATTATTGGTGCCTAACCTCCACCATATCGACACGGCACTCCCACCATAATATTTATGAAATAAATCAATCTAATGATCATTTCTGAACATGTTTTTTAAATTAACTGAGTTTAAAATAACTGCAAAAGGTAGCTTTAGGTCTATTAGAGAAGCTTTGGAAATATTGGTGCCTAACCTCCACCATATCGACACGGTTCTCCCACCATAAATACTAAAAAATGTTCAATATGTAATAAAGTTAAGCATTGAATCCAATGTTTATTTCGATACATTTTTTCGTACTGTTTTCAAAATATTTACGAGGGATAGCTTTTCGAAAATAATAGATAACTTGAAAACTTCTTATATGTAACTTCCAATGTGTCGACCCGGTTCTTCCGCCACAATTTTAGAAATTCATTTTTAATTTTTAAACGCTTTATATTAGTTTGGGTTGTAACTATGTATGTATGTAACTAACTATGTATGTATGTCCGTAACGGAATCTTTGAGCATAATTTTCACCAATTTCCCGAAGTCTGATTAATTTGAAACTTTGCATACGTATCAAGGACCGATGACAATGCAATAATTTGATAACAGTTTCCCATTATCCTTATTAGGACCCCCAGGATTAATAAATTCTTTTATAGATCCTCTGTAGTAAACGCTTTATTTTCACCAATTTCCCGAAGTCTGATTAATTTGAAACTTTGCATACGTATCAAGGACCGATGACAATGCAATAATTTGATAACAGTTTCCCATTATCCTTATTATTAAACGCTTTATATTAGTTTGGGTTGTAACTATGTATGTATGTCCGTAACGGAATCTTTGAGCATAATTTTCACCAATTTCCCGAAGTCTGATTAATTTGAAACTTTGCATACGTATCAAGGACCGATGACAATGCAATAATTTGATAACAGTTTCCCATTATCCTTATTAGGACCCCCAGGATTAATAAATTCTTTTATAGATCCTCAAACTAAAAAGTGAAAAATAAAATATAGTTTAAAAAAAACTAAAAAACACGCTTTATATCGGACTAAAAAGTAAAAAATAATTGTTTTAAAATAAGCTTAAAAAGCGTTGGGCGCTCGATGTACGAAAATGTGGAACAAAGCGCCCCACGCTTTTTAAGCTTATTTTAAAACAATTATTTTTTACTTTTTAGTCCGATATAAAGCGTGTTTTTTAGTTTTTTTTAAACTATATTTTTTTTTTTTAATTTCCTCCCTTGTAAGAGTTACGAGAGTTATGCTCAGTTGCAGAAAGCATTGTCAGAAAATATACTTTGACAATGACATTAGATTATAAACATACATATTTGTCCATATGTAAAGCATAGAGTGGTTAAATCGATCCTGCTCGAAAAATAATTGATCGTTTGATACTGTTTATTTAGCATTATTTTTTGTACAGTTTTTACTTCGAAACAGTGTTTTTCTACGCATTTTGACAAAGGTTGAAACGCGATCTTTTTTTTTGTATAAATCATTTGTTTTTGAAGTGAAAACTTCTTTAGCGGCGTTGAACACTTTTTTATTAATGGGTAAAAAATCTTAAACTCGCCGTCAGGTCACGTGTCCTGATCGGTCACGTGTGCGTAAAACGGATACTTTTATTTATACAACGTTAGACATCTAGCGTTGAAATATCGTACATAAAAAAATGCTATCTATGATACAAACCATTTTGATCTTAAATTCAAGTTTTCACTTCCGCTGGCACTCCCAGAGTGCAAACCTTTTTTTTTGTGAGTACAATCTAATGCTCTAGATGCCAGGGAGTTTAAATACGACGTTAGACTGCTTCTGACATATGTCAACTGTAATTATATGATCACAATCCAAGTTCATTGTAAAATCAAAATTTTTTGACAAACGTTTCTGCAACCCACCATCAATACGTGCAAGTTTGTGTCTCTACAGTGCAATTTTGGGAAGGATATGAATAACATATTTTCAATTTACTAAAAGAGCCATGAATAAAAGATTGTCACAAAATCACTTGAATAAAAACCGTGATCAGAATTCACCTTGTATATAGTTGTGCGAGTTGACAATATTTCATTTGGGATGACGTTTATTATTATCATATATACTTCATACATAACATGTAACAGTGAATACAACTTTGTGTTTATTAAGGAAGTTCGAGAGCGGTTTTCAAAAATATACCGACATTTTGAAATGTTTCAAAGATGGACTAAAGAAATGCTCACTGCCAAAATTTCAACTTCATTCATTACACCGTTTTTAAGAAATACATTTTTTAAATTGTATAAATGTAGCTGTTGTTAAAATACAGTGTAAACTCCATTTAACGTCACTCGATATAACGACAAACTCTTTAAAACATCGAAATTACTTAACTCCAGTTGGTTTGCCTTGTTGCTCATACAATGATACACTCTAAATAACGGCACACCCATTCTAAATAACGACAACAATACGTCATCATTAAGCAATGTACAGTACTTGTTTGTTATTTTGTTGCTTTGTTGTCGGCATCATGCGTACCGAAGATTCTAAGAAATTCGTTCATTTGTTTGTTGGGATATATTATGTTCTTAGTTGCCCACAAGCTTGCAAAACTGTGAACATGGCGAGTAAAAGAAAATCTTTGTGTATTGAAAATATTAATGGACTAGCGGTCCCGCCCGGTTTCACCCGGGTGCAAAAGAACGAATGGGGGGGGCATGAGTACGCACGTTCAACTTAGTTTACCGAGATGAATGTTGTGTCCAAATTTCATGATGATCGGAGTTACCGTTGAAAAGTTTTTATCGGACGGATAAATTTTGAGTTACATTTTGTAACATTTTTCATTGATGGTCCACTCCTATTGGTCGTAGCGTGATATTATATAGCCTATAGCCTTCCTCGATAAATGGACAATCCAACAAAAAAAAATGTTTTCAATTCGAACCAGTAATTCCTGAGATTAGCGCGTTCAACCAAACAAACACACAAACAAACAAACTCTTCAGCTTTATATATTTAGCATAGATAAAAGATAGGTATACAAAAAATAGTAACGATTTTATTTATTTGAATTAATTGAGCTAACGTCTGTATAATTCATTAAAAAAACAACTCTCACACTATGTGGATTTTGTAATCTGTACTATATATACAGACACCGGACAACCATGCCATATTATATGTAAAATATAAACAAACTCTTCAGCTTTATATATTAGTATAGATTACTTCTTCTCTCCGTTTAACGACAACTCTCAATAACGCCACAAAGTGCACAGTCCCTTGAGAGTCGCTATATAAAGTTTACACTGTATTACAATTGTAATGAAACATTTAGTAATTTTGATATTTTTGAACAAATTCCTACATTTTTCCGGGACGGGTCGCTTGTAACAAATATAATGAAAATATTGTTTTCTTGCTACCGCTGAATAATAAAAATATAAAAATAGAACGGTGGCACGCGTATTTGTTTACTCCGCAAGGAAATGCGCTCTAAGGTTGGATGTACTGCGCTATGTGAAGGCAATATAATACGAAAGCTATCTCGTTCCATGTAGCTTGTCTTTTGTAGCAATACTTTTGTTTCCGTAGGCACTTGTTTTTGACAATAGCGAACTGTGCATATTATGTTTTCACAATGGTTTATTTTATACATTGTATAACATGCGTAGATATTATATAATATGAAATAGAAGTTGAACGGTCTATTTTTGTTTTACTGATTTTCGTCTGTTTTTAACCCTCAACCCACTAAAAGAGGAGTGCTATGTGTTTGTACGTTTGTCGGTAACTCTTCAATGGATCGATTTTAAAACGGTTTTCTTTATACTAAGACAGAACCGAAAGACTATAATTAGAAGGTTTTTAAATTTTAAAATTTTATATTTTTGTAACTTTTACCGAGAAAACTTTTTTCTCTTAAAGAGTTTGGACAAGGGATTATAAAAATTTTAAATCGACGATTTATAGATATTTCGTCCTAAATTCAATCTAAAGATGGAGTGATGTAATGAATGTCAATTTTTAGACATTCGAATATATGTCGCTGATATTCGTGAATGCTAATATTCAGTTTTCAAATTTGTTCAAGGCTAAAATCTGACAGCGATTGGTCGCGCAAGTCGTACACATTTGTAATAGTTTTAGGTACTAGGTTGATTAATTATCAATACTTAGCCTAAAACTTTATTAGGTACCTAATCCTAAAGTAAATGCTGATAAAAAATATAATGTACAATACCGAATATTTTTTAATATTAATTAACAATTTTTGTAAAAAAATATTTTTCTATCTGATATACATATTCGCATGAATTTCAAATGTCAAAAAATATGCACGAATGCTAATACAAATATTTGTTACATCACTAAAATGTAAAAAAATCGCGCAATGTTTGTTTTAAAACCGAATTGAAATTACGAAGCCCATTAAATCGAAAAAGAAAACAATGAGTCGTAGATACTCGCTGTTGTGTAATCATTCATATTCGAATACGATGACAGCTATACATAACCTCAAAAAATGTTGATAGTTGACAAGTGGCGTCTTACACATAACTTTCGCGACATTTAACCGCGCCAAATACGTATGTTTGCAAATAATATATAAATATTTGTATGTTCAGAAATATTTTGAAAACAGTTTATGCAAGTTTTCAACCGCATTTTCAGTACCTGCATGCATTTATTATCTCTTATTAAGCTTGAATGAACACACATATGAAATAATATAAACGTATGAATTCACATCTATCTCCTTTCATGTAGCGGAAACTGACAAATGTATATCTTTATATATAAAAATTACGTGTTACGTTGTTTGTCCGTTGTTTGTCCTCGATGAACTCCTAAACTACTGAACCGATTTTAAATTTGATTTGCACACCGTGTGCAATTCGACCCAACTTGAAAGATAGGATAGCTTACATTTCAATTTATAGTCGCAATATTATTTTATTGCAAATTATTTGTCTATTCCTTGACAGTCATAATACAACCATATAAGATGGCCATACCTGTTGACTGGATTGAGTGAATATTCAATAGATGGCGCAACGAACTTAACAGCCATATAAGATCTGTTGACTGGATTGAGTGAATATTCAATAGATGGCGCAACGAACTTAACAACCATATCTGTTGACTGGATTGAGTGAATAGTCAATAGATGGCGCAACGAACTTAACAACCATATATCTAGATCGAGGATGTAAAAAAACAGAATATCGTTTAAAACTGCTCGGCACGACGGCGCAGCCGGAGTGCTCGAAATAGTGCAAGTGCAGTTTTAAAGACCAGTTATCCACGAATACTTTACGCTATTTTTTTTCGAGCACGACGGCGCAGCCGGAGTGCTCGACATACACACATATACGCCCATGTATATTTTAAAATAGCTAGCAATTAATAAAATAGATAGATAGATAGATAGATGTTCCAATTAAATTGTTTTATTATTTCACTTTATACGTAGCGAAGCACGTACAGGGCCGCTAGTAATATATATATTTTTATAAAAACCTATAAAATAAAAAACAAACATCAATTTTTGTACACCTAGGTACATGACGCGAGTTTATTATTATTATTTTTTTGTTTAGTAAAATAAAATTGTCATTTATTAATTAGGTACCATACACCACTTCATTTTTTTTTCTGAAAAAAACATGCTCTGTAAAATTAATGTATTTTTATATCAGTTATTTTTTAACTAAATCACTCTATGATGTTATTTGACAACAATCGGTATTTTTAACTTTTTTTAGTTTTTAATTATTACGACAGAAAAACGTATTCACCAAAATCGGTTTAAATATTCGTAGTGCCTCTACGCGTTATTTTTTACTGAGAAACAGAACAAAGAGAATATTGCAGTTGCCTCTAAAAATTGAAGTACAACAACAATTAAAATTAGTACGAAAGATTATATCTTTATAAACAGCTGAAAGTCGTTTC
This sequence comes from Xanthostigma xanthostigma, assembly GCA_963575645.1. NCBI lineage: Eukaryota > Metazoa > Arthropoda > Insecta > Raphidioptera > Raphidiidae > Xanthostigma > Xanthostigma xanthostigma. The sequence goes on from OY754474.1 coordinate 19,345,176, forward strand.
GCAGTTAATTATTACACTACAAAACACTTAGCTTTTAGACACTGAATTAAAATTTATAGTTAATCTAGAATTAGTTTTATATCAACCATTAAGCTCAACGTGCTACAACTTCAATATTATGCTTTAATGAACGTTCAGAATAGCAGTCATGTTACTGTTAATGTTACGTTAGTGCACGGTAAGAAAATACTGAACTGTGACTATACAGTGTGCCGCTCGCTATCAAATTGTATCGAAGTATGTTTTCTGCTACTGGACCGTGCGAAAGACAATAAAAAAAAAACACTAACGTCTACACAGCAGGAGTTACAAATTAACATGAAGACTTCGGATAAACTCGTGTGACCACGTCAAATCTACTTTTAAAAGTAGTATCAAATTTATTTTTTTAAGCAAAACCTTATTAAAATAACACAGATATAGCTATTGTTTGCTACGGTTGCTAAGAAACACCGCGCTATATTAGAAAAATTTATTTTTCAAAACACTCTTACCGTCGTGATACGAAACGCGGAATTGAAATTCCTTACTCCACAGTGAGATATCTTAACAAGCGATAATTCTAATGTTTAAAACAATTTGTAACTGTTATTTCACATCGTGCGAGAGCTACATTAGGCAACGGCAGACAGGAACCCAAGCGAGAGTCACCTAATGTAAAGATTAGCTCTCGCACGATGTGAAATAACAGGTACAAATTGCTTTAGATATATTAGAATTATTGCCTGTTACGATATGTCGCTGTGACAAAACTCATTCCGCCGCGATAGTGGAAAGATTCGTGGTTCTTATCCCAACGGTGACAGTGTTTTCAAAAATATTTTTTTCTATAATAGCGATATATTAGAATTATTGCCTGTTACGATATGTCGCTGTGACAAAACTCATTCCGCCGCGATAGTGGAAAGATTCGTGGTTCTTATCCCAACGGTGACAGTGTTTTCAAAAATATTTTTTTCTATAATAGCGATGTAACAATAGATGTTTCTTAACAATTATTGTTATCTGTTTTATTAATAATTAATAAATGCGACCAGATATACTCGCACTAATATTTACTTTTATTAAAATGTTTGCAAAAAAAAATAACATTTAATTTAGGTTCATAATTATAAAAGAGCGTCGCAAATTTTAGTAATAATTAATTTTGAATATACGAAGAAAGCATTGTAAAAATAGCAGACACGTTCTCCCACCATCAAGATCGAAACCTCCACCACATTTTATTGTTATCAGTTTTTTCTTATTAATGATGCCTACTGGATAAACGTTAGTATTCGATCCTAGTTGATTGAGGTTTTTCCCTATTTAATAGCATGGTCCCACTAAAATTCTAAGACTAGGGCTGGATTTTAGAACGCATTGTCAGAAAATCTGATTTGACAACAACCTTATAGACTGTGATTGTTCACATTAATTTATATTTACGGCAAGAACAGTCTAACGTCGCTGTTAAACTCTTCGTTATGTAGAACAAATGACTGATCTATTTCGGAAAACAAGCTCAATTTTGATCAAAATGCACAGAAAAATATTGTTTCGGAGTGGAATATGTACAAAAAAAAATTCAGTTAAATATATACACAGTTTAAAAAATATATATCGTTACCAACGATCAATTTCGACCAGGTTTGAAACATTTATCTTAGAGAAACAGGTGTAGTCACATTCTAAGGTCATTGTCAAATCAAATTTTCTGACATTGCTTTTCTGCAACCCGGCAGAAAAGTGCTAAGTAAGTATGGACCGCTGTTCTGAACAGGCTAATACAGGGATTTAAATATATCAGTGTTAACTATAGATAATTTTTTCTTTTAAAGCTACAATTTCGGGTAAAATCGACGTGCTTTTTTATTTAAACGAAATCGTAGTTTTGATAAACGTTTCGTCACTACCCTGAATTTTCTTGAGGAAACTAGTAATCTCATACTAGTACAGACGAAGTAAAATTTAATCAAAATCGTTACATCCGTTTCCGAGAAGGTTTTTTACAGCTTTTAAATAGCCTTTTATCGGCCACTTCCCCCGTTTTTTAACTAAGACCCCACCAAAACAACAGACAGTTACAAAAAAAGACGCCTTTTTGGGTAGAGAATCCACCAAAAATTAAAAATTTTTTGCACGATTACAATAGTTTACCAGCTGCGCATAAGGAAGAAGAAATAAAATAATAGTTAACACTGAATCAGTTTAAGCCACCCCTGTATATTAAGCATTTTATCAGTAAATATGATACCCGGCACTATTTTCAAGTGATGTCAAATGATTTTTCTTTGATGACCCAATCCCAGATATAGATAAAATATTCATCTTACGTGATGTCGTCGTATCTCATTTTTATGGGACGTTTGCATTCTACGCTTTCAAAAATAAGTTGGGAGTCATATTTCAATTTTGATATTGTATTAGATATGAACTTACGTACAACGGACTATAACTGAAAGATCTCGTCATATTTTGCTTTATTTCGTTTTACGTTTCTTTTTTTTGTAAACCAAAACAATTCAGATTTCAGTAAAAGTAATTTTTTGTACAACATAATTTTGTTAAGAAACATTGGGCGTGTTTGGCCGAAGTAAGTACTTACTAAACTTAGTAAGCCAGTTAGCATAAAAAAATTAAAATCTTACAAGCTGACTATAGCGCTTTTCGGCCAGGACACACCGGTTTACGTTATATCCCGTACATAACCTCATAGACTGAATATAATTGACAGTACTAAATTTATCAATTTTATTAATTTATTATTGAGTGCTTGCATATCTGAACAATGCCAGGTTTGTTCCTGTCTGTTTTGTTTACATCAACAATAAGCAAAATGGCGTCTTATATTAAGCCATACTTACTTTGTTAGCACTTATTTTGTGTCCCGGCCGAAAATTTTGTAAGTATAGTGAGTGACTTCTTAGAGTTAGTAAGTACTTACTTCGGCCAAACACGCCCATTGTTTAAAAATGGTATCCTACTGGCTATTGCGCAGTTGTAGGAATGTGTAAAGAAAAAAATGAAATGTTGTCCATTACCTTGGGGTGTTATTCTGTACCAGCCTTTAAAATATTTTCTTAAAAATCAGTTGACATCGATTTATGATAAATTGATTATTATTGATTTGTACAGATTTTTCCTAGTGCACCTTTTTGTTGACTGATAGCGTGTTTTAACACAGGCTCAACCGCCCCTAGTGATTTTGTGATGTTTTTAGTCGTTGTTTTTTCTCTCTAAATAACGGTGTTATTAACTGTGCTTACTATATTTAGAATAAAAACACCTGAAAGAATTTGCAATCATCTCTGAAGTAGATTTCAATATTTTCTGATCTTTTAAAACTTAGTTATGAGAATTGGACGCGAAAAATTGCAATTGTTATTTTAAGGTCACAAACTACACTTAATTAAACCAATTATAATTAAATAATTGATACCAGGTTCAAATAATTGTGAAATTTTAAAAAGTTAATATTTAATGTTTTTATTTTATTTTTTGTAAGTAGCTGAAATAAAACAAAACCTTAAATTTCTTTTTGGACAAAATAAAAAAATTATCCCTTAATACACCCCTTAAATAGTATATTTTTCTTAGTTGAAATATTATCAATCGAACATCTGCACTGAATTAAAATACACCCTTCAGTAAGTAAATTCGTATCAGCGCAAAGTAGCGTTTTCATAAAACTTGAAAGTTCGGTCCTGTCAAAGCGATTTTATTAAAATTTTAGCAACACATTTTAATGTCTGCTAAAGGGTTACATTTCAAGTTTGAAACGATTTCTACATTTTTTTTGGTACTGTTTGAACAGCGTTTTTTAAATTTCGATTTATTTTTAATACAATTTCGAATACAAATTTTCAGGTGTTTTTGTTCCATTCAGTATAGTCTTACCGATTTGTGGCCGGTATAACTCTGAAGTAAATTAGCTTTGGTTGTTATTTTTGTAGCATTATCAGAAAAAGCTAAGTTTTTATTAAAAAAAAAAAAACACTTTGCAGTTATGATCTTTAAAGTGTGTTTTGATAATTAATAAACCCGCATTTTAGACCAAGTAGAACCAGCGCTGCCGTTCCGAATTCAATTCGGATTAAATTTTTATTATTGAAATCAGTTCAGGAAACTGTACGGATCATTAAAACCCATGTTACCAGTTGGTAACCTGGTCTCATATTGTTTAAAACAATGTTATTTATAACAATAAGAGAAAAATGTTGACCGATTTCCAACAAGAAATGAACAAACCTTTTTGTTTCGTAAAGTTTATATTAATTTTTAAAAATTGAAATAACGCAAGTTACCCTTTTTTGACGCTCTAAAAGTATAACAAAAATGATTTTTTGCAATACATAATTTTTTATATTTAAAAAAAAGTTGCTTAGAATTTTTTTCTTATTGTTATAAAAACCTGTTTTAAACAATATCAGATCAGGTTATCCACTGGCAACATATTTTCATAATCAGTTGGTGTCCTGAATTGAATTTGGAATGGAAACGCCGACTTCATGTAGCCTATTTATTCGTAAAATCAAATTCAGATTCACAACCAGCGTATTTCGAAAAATAAAATTAAAAACGCGCTTTTCTGTCTCGAGGTTGTGGATAATCGAGAGTTTACGGTATATATTATGTAAAATGATTATATTCTGATTAAAAGATCCTTTTCGTTAATAAACTTTTAACAAGCTATAAACGTTCATAACTGCAAAGTATCAGGCGCTAGCCCATAAAAGGCGGAACCCTAAAGTTTGTAATTTTATATAAAAGTATCAATTTAGAGTAAAATGTATTCCTTAAAATTAAAGGACACAGCTCTGAGGCCGTAACAAGTTTAAAAGGATGACTGAAGTAATTTAATTTAATTTTTAATTGATTATTCAAATCTTAATTCGTCATTTATAAGTTCATAAAGAGCTCCAGGTTTATCAACCCTATCTCTTTTATAGAAGAAGAAACAGTTTTTCTTTTTTGCTTCTTTGAATCAAATAAGCCTAAAGGTGGCACTTCACATGGCTATTTGTGTTCGCTATTGGGTGTTTGTTGTATTTGGCAAAATATATGACGTTCAAGACAAACATGCAAATAGAGGTAAATACACATGGCAGTCAAATAGCAAACACACAAACATTTCGCAGCAGAACGCAAGGTTCAAAATTCCAGGAATTTTAGCACTGTTTCATTGTCCCAATTAATTTTCAATAGTAATTGTTTCAGTTCTCGCTCACAGCACAGACACAAAAATACTGCACGTCCGTACAGGTTCACGGCGCGTGCGCTTCTGAATATAGCCATTGTGTGGACGGTTTATTTGCGTATTTGCCTATTTGACTCCTTTGATGTGCCTCGAAAAACCGACAAACGCACGGTAACGCGTATTTGGTATTGGCCTTATTTGTCAAATAGGCAAATAAGGCCAACACTTTGTCAAATAGACTGTCCACACTTGGTAATTGTTTGCCAAATATGCCAAATACAAATAGCCATGTGAAGTGCCGGCATAAAGTTGAATAGCAATTCTGGAATTTGATGTTTGGCAGCTAAAGAAATATAATGGCCTTTAAAATGATAGTGGAACTCACCCTCGCAGCAATGGACGTAGTAGGTTTTTCTAACAAATCCCACAGCCACTTTTGATATTGAGCACATTTTCCGTCTCCAAATTCTTCTTCTTCCCGCTGTCTCAACGACTCGGCCTCCTTTCTCATCTCCTCGTGCACATGCTCTTTCCTCTGATGATATTTGTGTTGGCAACACGACTCCAAATACAACTCGTCAACACCCCAATATTCTAAATCATCACTAAACGCTAACACACACATCTCGTCAACTAAATGCAATTTACCCGTTCGATAAAAATTTAAAATAGAACTAAAAGATTTCGGATGTCTATCGAAAAAATATTCGTTGTCTATTAACGAGTAATCGTCACAGAGTTCGGTGATTGCTTCGTGCGTGTTGCAGTCACGCAATCGGCCGAGCCTCGTGTGAGGGAGTCGTTCGAGCGTTCGCCAAAGGACCTCGTGCTTAACACCTCCGACATTGATGCAGACGCGTCGATTGAGCGCCTTCGATCGCATAATCATGAACGGCTCCGGAGGAAGCGACGACATCGAGCGCGAATGCGCCCTCGACTGCGTCTGGAGCGGCCCGGGAGGGGGCGGCGGTGGAGGCGACGCCGCCATTGGGAATGGGGCGTAGCGGACCTATAACAGAAATTATTACACGACATTTACTTTCGATCTGACCTTAAGGTATCTTGAAATTGGGTGTCGGTGGTTAAGAAACGGAAGGACATTAAGAGAGACAAAGCAATGTCCATTGAGATCATTGTACCACTTTTCAAATGTATTTATATCCTAGAGATACTTAGACGCAAATCTCGTTGTCGTCAAACTGTTTCCATCTGGATGTCACTACGATGCTTCGAAGCATCTTACTCGTTTGATTGATAATAATTTACTTTTATTTTGATATAATTGTGTCACATTTGGTTGGTGGATGAGTGACTATATTTGGCTAGTTTTATACCAACATTGGTAATCCAGAATATGGTATCTTTTCGAAGTTGGATTTTGGACTCACCTCTTTGGTTGTACTTCCAGTCCCAGCAATATCACCGACTGGTACCGTTGCTGTACTCGTGGTGGCCGTAGAGGAAGTAGTTGTCGGTGTGTTGTATAAATCTTCGTGTTGTTGTTGTTGTTGTGCGTAAGGTGGCACGGCAACCGTTGACACGCCGCCATTGGCGGAGAGACCACCGCCACCTGCTGTCGATGTTGTTGTCTTCCACTGTTGTTGTGATGGTACACCGCTGCCTCCGATGCTGGCTGTACTATCTCTGCTACCGTAATGGTAGTGTTTGTACGGCTGGTACTGGTACTGGTACTGTTGGTCGGATCCTTCTTCGCCGTTGCTTGTCGGATGCATCGACTGACCCCTACCGCCCCCCTGCTGCTGTTGAACGAAACCGATCGGCGGCGGTGATGTTCTGATTTGATTATTATCACCGCCCCCTATTGCTGATATAGCCGATGCGGTACCAATTCCGAAAGCAGCAGCGATTGAGGTCGCCCGACCTCATCCCCCACCGCCTCCTACTCCTGATCTCTGTCGCATTCTTATCTGAAAAAAAAAACATCTAAATTAATACTCATTTGTCTATTTTGCATTCTTGTTTCTGGATAAATGCTTTGCGTTCTTCATGACTGTTTCACAATTTCTACGCGCCACGATGCATCCTAAAAAAGGATGGTTATATTTCTTTTATTTCAAAGATACTTTTTCGTCGAATTTCGGCCATTGTACGATACATTTTATATACTTAAGGGAATTACATTTTGGATCCAAAATTGTTATTTAGCTGATGCAAGAATCAAAACAGGAAGTTTAGTTTGGGGTTATTTCAGTTCGTAACATCGGACAATCCTTGTTTTCCAGTTTATACTGTGAGGCAACAGTGTGTAATATGACCTTAAGCCATTCCTCCTGGGATAATGGTGTCTGCATACTCAATGTGGCTTACAAGTGCGTACACACAGCCGATACTTCATACATAACGAAGCGGAAGCCCAACAGCGCAAATAGGTTTTATGTCCATTGAGGGACAAAATTACACGATTACATCTATAAATTTTTGACAATTTTTAAGGAGAACCATAACGAAGTATGGAAACTAGAGCTTACAAATGTAAACCGTTACATATTATAAAACAAAGTCCCTCCGCCGCGTCTGTTTGTCTGTCTGAACGCGATAAACTCAAAAACTACCGAACGGATTTTCACAAATGGATGGAGTGATTCAAGAGAGGGGTTTATGTGTATAATTCAATGATGTTTTGTGTAAATTGGTTGAAATATGATGTCAGAGAAAATCAAACCGACTGGGGAGCTTTCATCGAAAACGCTGTCTAATCCCATTGAGATATAACAAAACAATGTATAGTGGAATTGTTCCTCTTTTATAGGTCTACAGAAAAGTCCGCGATGACATATGTCTATCTGTTAAGGATAGCTTACTATACCCATTTTAATGTTAAGAGCTTTTCGTGGATATCAATTTTGTAACGTAAGTCAACGAAAAAAACGCTGGCAATCTACAAATTCGACAAACCGGGCTGCTAGTTTGAAATAAAGACAACAAAACTCACTTTATTATCTAAAGTCGTTGTCAAATCAAATTTTCTGACAATGTTTTCTGCAACCCACCTGTTCGAACTTTTCATCGATCAATTATTGAAGTAAAACTTCTTTAGGCACGCTTGACTTGGAGAGTTAGCTGGTGAATGCGTGACGAGAGATTTACGGAAGTGTGATCAGGCGAGGCGAACGGAAGTTGAGAGGGAGATATAAGTTAGTGAAGATAGAAAGAGGATGACAAATACTTCCCTGGCTAGTGGCGCCATCAGGTGGCCGAAAATATAAGCAGTACTAACAATAGAATGCTTTACTTGCCAGTGGCGCTATCGGGTGACAGAAAAAAGTTTTGTAAACCTACTTAACTTGCAGAGCTAAATAATATTTCATAAAGATTTACGCTTAAAATCCAACGAGAGCTAAGTAATTGCAATGTATTACTTTTGTTTGCATTATCTTTATGTGTATATTTCTTTCTTCTTACTTAGATTGTTCATTTCGTTCTTGAACAATTTTATAAATTAAAATTTTGTTCAATACATTAAATATTCTACGTTTAAAGTGAATAAAATTGTAAATTCATTTTAAAGTTCATGTTTTGTGAATTTTCGGGTGAATAATAATAAATTATGGCAGGAAGAAGTTTTACTTCAGTCGTGTGGTCTAAAGCACACGTTTTTTTTAATAGATTATTTTGTATAACTTTTCAAGTACCTTATCTGTTATTCAGTCATGGTCTACCAACTGACAAGTAAAAAAATCAGTAATAATAAGTGTGTAGTTGAAAACGTTAAAATCAAAGAACATTTTTATGACACAGCCAGAATGGACACTAGTTCATTTAACATGTTGTACTCAGCGCTGAATTTTTTCTTTAACGTTGACGTATGCTTTTTTACTTTCAAAGTGTCCCTGTATATGGGGGCTATATGATACATAAATAGAGATAAATAAAAAATACTGCATTTCCTTATAATGGTCGTAAAAAAATATATGGCGCCATATAAAAGTGACGTTTTTCCTGTTTCCGCTCGTCATAGGTGAGCAAATGGCGTCATTGTACTATTTTATTTATAATTTACGACCTCTACTTTGGCCTCATCTCTTCGGTAAAAGGAAAAATTTTATAAAAAAACTATTTTGATTTGTAAAATTATTTATAAGCTTTTTAAGCCGAATATTTTTTTTTAAATCTTTGATTAACGTCTGAATAGAACTTTTCAAATAAATAAAATAAATAAAATTATAAATCAATAATACAAAATAAATTGGTCGACAATTTTATTTATTTGAAATTTTTTTTGCTCGTCCTCCTTAATAGCTGCTGTTCATGCGGTAGTAAAATGACCAATAAGGCACTAGTGCATAAAGTAAATGCCATTAAATCTAATATTGCCAGTTACCACAAGCAAGAGCGATGCAACACAAAGCAGGCGTAGTTTTCGAAAACAATCCAAATAAATAACAAACGGGGCCCACAGATCTGTCAAAAATATTAAAAATATACTTATTATGATGTGAAAATCAGGCACGTGAATAAAGTACAGTGTATGTCGTGAACGCCATAATATTATGACTCGTGTGATTTTTATAACGAACGCCACTATTTGCACTGTTCTTTTAGATACCTATATAATTAGTGAATTTTTATGTTCACTTTTTTAATTAGTGAATTTTTATGTTCACTTATATAATTAGTGAAATTTTATGTTCACTTATATAATTAGTGAATTTTTATATTCACTAATTTATATTGTGGGTATTCACTAATTCTACGTGGTACGATTCTAGCATTGATAAATAGTGAACATGCGCTTGTAATTAGTGAAAAATCATTGATTCATGTTTAGAGAGTTATGAGACTGTGTTTCCGGCAGGCTTCACTGTATATTTAAATTTAATGTAATGAATCGTCTGCTGAAAAATGTAGTCGAGAAGAAGTGAATATATACCCAATTGGTTTCGGGAAGTCGATCTTTTGTGCGCACCGTCTAGTGAATAGATCTGTCACATTGACACAATAAATGTTTGTACGCATTATAGTGAATGTTTGGAAAAAAGTATGTCGATCAGTGAGGCTGGGAGTTTCATTTATTTTCCGACAAAAAAAGGAACTGCCAGCCGAAGAGACTTTAATTCCGAACGTGCAATATCCGATCCGGTGATGAAGTGAAGTTGGTGTTTGTATGTAGTGCGGTTGACCAGGAGACGGTAGCTTAAAGCTCGTATAATGTTGTCTATAGACATAGTACTATGTCAACAGATATTTAGAGCAAGCTTAGACTGTGACTGTAAGAGCTTGTAACGACTATGTACACTCACGGTCAAATATGACGAGAATTATTTTTAAATTGTTTTATTTGTTTGTTTCAAATCTGCCGATAGCTTTTTCAACTACTTCCCGTCATCCGATTGAGTTGAAATTTTGTACTCATATGTATTTCCGATGACAATACACGAATCAATCGTTTTTAGAATTAATCACCAATCTATACTAATATATAAAGCTGAAGAGTTTGTTTGTTTGAACGCGCTAATCTCAGGAACTACTGGTTCAAATTGAAAAAAAAAAATTTTGTTGGATAGCCCATTTATCGAGGAAGGCTATAGGCTATATTACGCTACGACCATTAGGAGCGGAACATTAATAAAAAATGTTACAAAATGTATCTCAAAAATAAGCTTCTATTCAGGTGAACTGCACTAACTAAATATACTCCATATTAGCGTTGTGAGTACACAACGTCGTATATGGCTCAATCGGTAGAGCATGCGACTGTCAATATCAGGGTCATGCGTTCGAGCCCCACGTTGAGCGAAAGTATTTTTTTTCTACATTACTTTCTTCTAAGGATTACATTTAAATTTATTTAATTAATTAAAAAAAATTATTAGTTTAAAAAAGTATAAATACTGCTTTTTATCGACAAAAGCTTTTGAACGGTAACTCCGATCGTCATGAAATTTGGACACAACATTCATCTCGGTAAACTAAGATGAATGTGTGTACTCATGTTCCTTCCTTCCCCATTCTTTTACACCCGGGTGAAACCGGACGGGACCGCTATAAATAATAAATATTGAACGAAAATTGTCAGCATTGCATTAGATTAGATAACTTTTGGCATATATGGCGATTCGTATATCAATGGAAAGAGGCAGTACTGTTGACCTCTTTCCATTGATCCACTGACCACATGCCTTTAGAATACCTTCATTTCACTTATACTCTTATACCTACATGAACAAGTGAGTTTTCACTAATTACAAGTGCATAGGTATTCACTATTTGCCAATGCTAGAATCGTACCAAGCAGAATTAGTTAATACTGACAATATGAATTAGTGAATATAAAAATTCACCAATTATATAAATGAGCATTAAATGTCATCTGACATCAACAATTTTTTGGATACCAATTTTTTAAAATCTTTATTCATTCGTTACTATCACTGGTATAATTAACTTTTATATTTTTACAAGTCGATTAAAAATTGAATAGATAGATATATAGATAGATAGATAGAAATTGATTGATGCTTATACTTAAAAAAGTTTGCACATGTCAGAATAAAAAATTAGAGAATGAATGAACATTCACTAATTCATGTTTAGAGAGTACGTGAATTAGTTTGGTTATTCGTGTGTTTTAGAATTCAAGTGCACTGAATTTTCTCAATTTTTTTACCGCGGGTGCGTGTTCAGTGTGTTCGGAGATCAATACCTATGTACCTATTGTTTTACACGCACACGCACCGAATTCACAAATAAAGGGGAGATAACGTCTAATTACTACACCCAGTGTAAACAATTGCATTCAACCAATAGCAGGTACTCACAGTATGACATCACGCACAGACTTCAACTGTTCACGAACGGTGACAATTGAAGTACACATACTTGTAAAAAAAAACTTTCATAACGATTTGATCGTTATCTAATAGTCATTTATCAATTTTTTTTTATATAATTAGTTTCTAATTATACTATCGAAAATATGAATCAATAGGGTAGGACGGGGGAATGGCGTTCACTTAAGGAAAACATGGTGTATTTTTTAAATTATTTATTATAAATCAAAATTAAGAAGAGTAACAAAGTCTTTAATTATCGAGTAATCAACAATTTAACAACAAAAGCATATATCTTTCACCTACTAGTAGTAGGAAAACATTATTAAAAAACATTTGATCGGCATTGCCCCTGACTTTGGGTAATGCCGCTCAGGGTCTCATAAAGAAGTGTACCCAATCCAATCCGGCTGTTTTGCTGCTTTGATCAAAATTGTTTTTGATATTGTTGCGCTCAGCAAATTTATAAAACAAGTTTACGCAAATCTGCAACACTGAGTCCATAGTATAGCGAGCCCAGCAACTTAACTTGTTCAGCACCTAATTAAAAATTAGATCAGCGCGGCCGCAAACGAAGAAACGCTATTCACGGTCGCATGACGCGAGCTGACTGTCCGTTTGCATCGCTGTCTATTAGAGGCCTCCTCCCCTCGCGCTTCACGCGACGTGATGTGTTGCTACGTTCCTTTTTGACAGAGTTACAGAGGTGAGCGCCATTACCTCTCCCTCCCCTACTAAGACAAAAAAAAACTCTGGTAATTGATGACCTTAAAGTAAATACGCATACTATGCAATGAATTTCATTTAAAATGCAACACAGGCATGCGCTTTGTTGATATGGTAGCTATGGAAATCATATTAATGCATTACAGAAAATCGTTCCACATTAAATGCAGCATAGACCGCGTCTCTGTTGAATTTTATGTAGAACAATTTCCTGTAATGCTTTAATGATTTGAATAGTTACCATATCAACAAAATTCATGTCTGTATTGCATTTTAAATGAAATTAGCAGTATAACAACTGAGATTTTCACAGTATTTCAAATACACCTTTTCTGAACTGTATTTAAAAAGGCAGAACTAAATTCTGGTCGGAACATCCCGGCCAACTGCTCTGAACATCCCTTATCTCATTCCTTCAGGGCAGTCTACCGGGGTGTTGCAACCGGAATTTTGTTCTGCTTTTTTAAATACAGTTTAGAAAAGGTGTATTTGAAATACTGTGAAAATCTCAGCCTTGCTAAAATGCATATTTAAGGAACTTTGTGTCATTTTCGTTGTGATTAAACTATATTATAAACTACTAGTGTACCCGTGCAAAACCTTTTGCATGTATTTTCATATTGTTTTCAAACATCGATATTTTGTTGCAGACCTACGACAATAATTTTATTCCTCTTGAATTAGTTTCCATTTACAGTTATTTTTCTTTTGATTTAGCTTGAAAAATGCATGAGATCTGTTCATCGTTGTCATGGTTACCCCGGAAGAGCTGTCACAATTCATTTTTAGAAAATCTAACCTCATTTGATACATTTACGATTTTCACTATTTTTTTCTGATCTGAGATCAAATTTTAGACTTGGTACAGTCCATTTAATATTTAAAAACTCTATTTTGGCATTAAATTAACATAAACTTACACGTTCTTAAATTATTTGGAAAATAAAATAAAATTTATTTGTGCATTATTATTTGGAATATTTGCGCTAAAAAACGAACTAAAAATATACACTTCAATTGTCAAAGTCGACTTGTCAAACTGTTTGTAAAATCTCCGACATACGTACATATTTGCATTTCTCTCACACTCATGTCTCGTGAACATCGAAGGCTTTTCTCTCTTTACGTTCCTCTTAACCCCGCTACCCCCTCGTCATTTTTACTAAGTATTATTGCTTGAAATCACCCCTTTTAAAGTAATGTCACAAAAAAAAAATAGCGATAAAATATCTGTGGACTAAAGGCTTCAGTTTTTAAAAAAAATTGTGTCAATCGGTTTAGTAGGGATGGCTGGTGGATTGTCTAGAGATTTAGGGCTTGTGTTTTAAATATATAGATGTCACTTGCATGCCTAAATCAGCTTCCAAAAAGTTCACTAGCTCTCGGTCTATTCACTCTGTCAAATAAAATTTTCTGACAATGTTTTCTGCAACCCGGCATCCGTTTCCCCTATTCATACACCGGCAGCTATATAGTAGTTGTATAATCACGCAATTGTATGTCCGCCTCGACGAATGGACCCCGACGACTTGCGTCAATACGAATTGGGCAGTGGGTTGGAGGGTCAGTGTTTTGTTGGTGCGAGAGCATGCTGGGGGGCGGACAAGGACGTCGCATGCTAAACACCACCTTCACAGCGATATTTATTGTTTCAATGCACGATCGCAAGATACGAAACGCCGAGAACTTAAATACAATATGGCCTTCTTGGCGAAATTATATCGACCGATCTCTAGGATCTTCCACGCTTTGTTGTTTCAAGAACATCGGTGCTCGGGCGAGTGTTATTTATAAAGCCGAGCTATTTTGATCGGTTGCTATCACAATGACAAATGTCAAACAACTTCGAGTGTTTTTGTGATCCTATGCTGGTTTTCGGCGCTTAATTCCACGCCGAAAACCAGCAGTCGAATTTTCATTAAGCACGTTTAAATACACGTAAACATTTTCGGAGAAATCAATGGAAAACCAAGCCAAAATTTTTTTAGCTCTCTCTAAAATTTGTTAAACTTATTATTTTGGGGAAATAAGTAGCTTTATTTAATTTAGTGATGAGGTTGTGCCTATGGCCCCAAAAAAGCCAGTTACGGCTCCAATTGTAAAATAATTTTTTCGATATTTTAAGGTAGTACGAGCACCAAGGCAACTTTAAATAAAAGGCTTGATTTTTTTATATTAATTAAAAAAATATTTAATCTTTTTAATTAGTCGGGCACAACGGTTTTTTTTTGTTTTCAATAATTTATTAAGGTTTTAACTTTAATTTAAATAGTTTTTTTTAATTTCCACCGACTAGTTTTGGAGAAATCAATGAAAACATATCATCTATCTACCGTTTTACCATAAAGCCAATGTTAAATATGCCTACTTTTGAAGTCATTTATTTATTTAAATAATCGGGCAACCCCCCTAAAATTTTCAGAATTGGTTTAGATTTAGTCCAACTTCATATAAAAAAAATCAAGCCTTTTATTTAAAATTGCCTTGGTGATCGTACTACCTTAAAATTAAATAAAACGCGTTTTAATTTATTTACAGTAAAGAACTTAGTATAAGATCTTTTATCTGACGAAGCCATTTTGTAGTGCAAAACAATGTTTTCTTTTCAATTGAAAAAAAAAGCAGCGAGACAACCATTTTGTGTGTTTATAATATCCATGAATGTATTTTATTATAGGAGTGGAATCGTACAAAGCAGATGAAAAAGTGGAAAAGTTACAAGCAGTTTCATCTTGTGACTTTTCTATGAGTTGGAAATGTTCTCTTAATAGAGTAAGGAAATATTCTCAATTGGTCACTTTTGTTAGTTTTTTTCTATAAAAACTAACAAATTCGCAAAAAACACGTAACTTTTATGTTATTTATCTTAACAAAATACATGATTTCTTATCATTGTTTAACATTTAATTCTTTCAGGGTCGCATTCATAAAAAAACAATAACTAATTTAACAGGTAGATTGTACAAACTAATAGACAGATTTGGTATTCACAAAGAACATATAGTGCTATTGGATGTTTAAATCGTTCAGTAATTTAATAGGTAGAAGACCCACCTATTAAAACTATTTATTAGACGATTTAACAAGGACAGAAATATATTCTATTTCATTTCTTTTTGGTTTTTGACAATTAATTCAATATGGCTGCTGTGTTATTGATCACATGTAAATTTGGTTATTAGGTATTATTTCACATAATTACAAAGTTCGGATAATGTTTTTGAAGTTTCATTTTTTTAGGATCAAATATTGTTTTGAACTAATTTTCCAGACAATCTTTGTTAAAATTATGAAAAACTTAAGTTTTTGACAAGGAAAGAAATATATTCTATTCTATTTCTTTTCGTTTTTTGAAAATTAATCCAATATGGCTGCGTTATTGATCACATCATAGAGGAATCTCTACGCTCCATAGATCACATGTTAATTTGGTTAGTACGAAAGATTATCTAAAAATTAATCAGAAATCTTATTTATTATATAATATAACCAGATGTTAACAAAGATTTGATTATTGTTTTGTTTTCATCAGCGTGAAAAAGATAAGATATTTAGGGATATTTCATTTTACCTGATATCCATTGAACAACTTACAATTTATAATAAGGACACAAATCTTAACGAGACAATAGTTATTTATTTGACAATTTTGCTTCATGAATATCAACTTTCCTTATTGGTTCAATAACAGTTAACGATTCAATAACTATTGAGAGATTTAACAAGTCTTTATGAATACGGCTTTCAGAGTTTCGGATTTTCAGATTGTTAATTAAGGCCGCCGCAAACGAGGATGTTTTTTCCGTTGGGACTTGAGCTAGCTGGCACCCTGGCTCGTTTGCGAGATCACATGATTGATTTCAAAATTAGAACCGGGGCTATTTTTTCGTGCTAGTTTGACTGCTTGTTTTGAACAAGAACCAATCAAAAAACAGTATCCTATGACGTGGGCAAACAAACAGCGTTTTGTTGAGTGAGTTCTGCCAAATGTCAGTATTTTTCGAATTCGAATATTCCCGTCGCCCATTTGGCTGGGATTTTTTTGCAGAGCTTGTATAAATCCAATAACTAGTTGTTTTAAAATCACTGAGAAATTTTTCCGGCTATTTTACATAGAGTTCAGTTTTTTTACACTGTGTGCAAAGGCGACTTGATATTAAAACAGAAGATTAAGCAAGTTGCACTGAACGTAAGAAAAAAATTAATAAATGTTAATTACTTTGAACGTACATATTTTTTTTATATCGAAAGGTCGGTAAAGATTATGGAATTTTAATTAAAAAAGTTTTTAATTAATTTAAGATCTCTTTATAAAAATATTATGGCCAACTTTGTACGAAGCTGAGTAAATTATTACATAACAGCAGAGGTACTCAACTTGTAAAATTTTAAGTCTCATATATAAAGTTGGTGTTGTAAGGAAAAAATATATATTATTTTCCATTTAGAAGGTTTGAGAGTCTTGAACTGCACGTTGCAAAATCTCAAACTTTCTGCGCTTGTGGTGTAATATACTAGTTCACAACGTGGCATTTTGAAATTTATATTTTCAAATATATAATTCATAATATTATGATAGTTTCCCAACCGTAAAGATTTACTACAATGAAACGAACTTAGAATAACCGCAAAAACTATCGCTTTACAAAATTTAACAAAGATTTATTTCTCTCTTGGTACATATTATTTCTAGCAGTTTTTGCTTCCCTGTAGATTTCTGCTGAACTAAACATTATGATTTAAAGTTCATATTTCTTGTCATTTTTTTCATTTTCAAAATAATAGTAGCGCTTTAGTCGGCAGTACTCTCAATTTTTTAAGACCACTGCACACGCGAGGCTAGTTTTGCCGCTGGAATCGCTACTGACACTTGTGAGCAGGCTGTTAAGATGGAAATGAGCAAATAAACGGTTATAGAGTATGATTTCATGTGGCCGTCAGATGCCATTTTCGTCGCGCTCCCTGCCATATCGTTTATCAAGAAGCTTCGCGGTTTTAACACAACAATAAGGCAGTTCAATCCCGCTCTATTTCCCGCTAGCGGCGCTAGTATTCTTTATGATAGTAAACGTCGATTAGTATATTTGTTTTAATTTTTCCAAATAATAATTATACTCGAAATGTTTTTTGCAAGTGCAACATAAACGCTACATCTCCTTAACTGGGTTTAAAAATTTCGACAATTGAAGGTTTCGTGAAATCATTATTACAGTTATTTGAAAAATGTTCATTTATAAGAGCATGAAAATTTGCGAACGATAGGCGGTGCTGCCGTGACGCACCCAGCGACTACCTACAGCGACGGGCAGACAAACTTACAAGGACAATAACTAGCTTAAACGACCGCATAGACTAGCTAATTCTTGGAATTAATGTACCCACATCTCTGTGATAAAAGTTCGTTCCCGTCTGATATACACTTCTCTTCATAGGCGTCCGTAGTTTTTCTTCAGTTCAGTGGCGTACCCGATTTGTCCTGACGTTACGACGTATTTAATTTCAGTTCAGTTTATTTGATTCCACATAGTTGTACATAATATAACTGTAAACGACTAAGTTCTTAATTATTTAAGTATACACTGTAAATGTATACTTTTACCGTCACAGATATATGGGAACTACACAGGTGAACTGAGAGCTCACATCGTTCCCGTATTCCAGACGTTTTATGTATGCATATGTGTACAGACTGTTTCCAGAAAAGTGCGCTTTACACTGTCAAAAAGATGAGTACAGTGAGTTTAATCCGTAAAGTCGTCCTACTCAACGAGGTTTAGATATGGAGTGCTAATGTAATACTGGATATTAAAAAAGCCGAAGACGGAACGGCTACCGCATTCATCGCTATCTCTTTTTAGACTAGCACTCCATATGTAATACCTCGTTGGTTCAACTGTCAACGATACGCGATTTCGACTAGCTTTCTGGTACGACTTACAGCTGTAAATCTAGATTTAAAAATGTGATTTGGTTTTCAACTAAATGTATATTTAATTGAAAACAATTAACTTTTTTACATTTAGATTAAAATCGTATCGGAACCATTGAAGTCTTGGCACCAAACACGACCATCAGCCAATCACGCGAGTCGCTGAGTTAGCTCAGCCAATCATATGCGAGTGGCTGAATGGCGTTTCAACCAGACGTACTTGCATTTGTCAAGACAAAGATATTGCTTGTTTGACATTGTTACTCTCTCTATATAAATTGTTTTCAAGGTTATTTGAAATCAGATTTAGATGTAATTTTGTTCAGAATTTACTGCACTGTTATGGCGGCACTTCACATGGCTATTTGTATTTGGCATATTTGACAATTACCAAGTGTGGACAGTCTATTTGACAAAGTGTTGGCCTTATTTGCCTATTTGACAAATAAGGCCAATGCCAAATACGCGTTACCGTGCGCTTGTCGGTTTTTCGAGGCACATCAAAGGAGTCAAATAGGCAAATACGCAAATAAACCGTCCACACAATGGCCATATTCAGAAGCGCACGCGCCGTGAACCTGTACGGACGTGCAGTATTTGTGTGTGTGTGCTGTGAGCGAGAACTGGAACAATTACTATTGAATATGAATTGGGACAATGAAACAGTGCTAAAATTTCTGGAATTTTGAACCTTGCGTTCTGCTGTCAAATGTTTGTGTGTTTGCTATTTGAGTGCCATGTGTGGATGGTCGTATTTGCCTCTATTTGCATGTTTGTCTTGAACGTCATATATTTTTCCAAATACAACAAACACCCAATAGCGAACACAAATAGCCATGTGAAGTGCCACCTTTAAAACACCACAAAACAAATGTCTACAAGTGATTGACGTGAGAGTGCAAAAATTGACACAGTTTTTCTGTACGATCTGTATATCTAAAGTTTGCAATGACCTCTGACCTTTACATTATATTAGTACGCCACTCCCTGTACACGGTGCGCGCATTCTCTGTTTCTGTCCTACACGTTTGTCTGTCTCTCTCTTACTTTACCCTGAACGTAACTGTAGTTCCCTGTGGATAGAACGTGTATATTACATTTGGCAGTATACTGGTACAGTATGCCGGAAGTGTTTTTTAACGTCTGTCGGACGATGCCGGGTTTTTTTTTTTGCTTACCGTCTATAATTTTATTGGTAAACAGTTCTCTGGGTCAATCACTACATACAGGGTGGTGACCGTGATAATAAATTCTCATGACATTTTATCTTCCCTAATTATTTTAGACAAACAAACCTTGAAATATTTTTTTAAAATTCTGTATCTAAATTAGTAAACAAAATTGATATTTCAACGGCAGAAATTAGATATCAAAATGCCGAAAACTACTTCAGAACAGTGACAAATCCAGGGGGCTGAAAATGTCCCCTCTTTAAGTTTGGTTTAAAATATTTTTAAGTGCTTTAAAATAGCCTAAAAAGAAGCTTTCAAGCACTGTACATATAATTTATTTAAGGAGGCTTCTCGGTCCCTCCGCCGTACAGGCCTTGTTGAGGAAAGCATAGTTAAAAGAAAAGTCTACTTTAAAGAAAAAAAAAGACGGGTTGCACTCCGGGAGTGCCGGCAGAAGTGAAAACTTGAATATTAACGTCTTACGAATTTTCGATCAAAATGGTTTGTATCATAAATTGCATTTTTATGTACGATATTTCAACGCTAGACGTCGAACGTTGTATAAAAAGAATTTTCGATCAAAATGGTGTGTATCATAGATTGCATTTTTATGTACGATATTTCAACGCTAGATGTCTAACGTTGTATAAAAAAAGTGAGTACCTACTCTCATAGTATCTCGCTCACTCAGTTCTTACTTTACCTGACGCGAGTTTAACATTTTTTACCCATTACAAAAAAAGTGTACAACGCCGCTAAAGAAGTTTTCACTTCAAAAATTCGATTGAAAACGTATGTTTTCTTTCAAATCTATAGACGTGAACTTTCGTGAGAAGTTATCTATTATGTCATAAACGAGGTACGTCATCAGCTGTTCATAAATTCAGTGAACGATGCTTTCTGATTTCACAGTCGATAAAAATGCCATTTCGTATAAAACGGGTTCGTCCAAAAAAACACGGAAACACAAATGCAGTCTCGTCTTACATCGACTTATCAGGCAAAACTATAAGGTTATACATTACACGTAACTATCGTAATACTAATAACTAGTTTTTACCCGTGCAAAATTGTACAAATCCAGTTCAAAATCCACTTTTCACAGTTTTACAACAGGAAAAAAAAACATATCTGTTTGTTAGTGCGATACGAGGGAAGAATCATTCAGGTCTATTCTACTGACAATAATCTCGAACAAGCATTCTGGGTGACCATTTTCTTCGGTTTTTTTAATCGCAGAGCGACTACTAAACAGTATTTTAAAATTTTATAATCACTGTGGCTACGTAAAAACAGTGATTAGAACACAAATAGTAGAATATGGCTAAAGATGTGCTATGTTTTTGCTGTTACAACGGTTTCATAACGATTTATCAATCGTTTTGACAAAAGTTACACTAATTGTGCCTGCTTTAGACCCCCAAATTTCTTATCTATATTAATAAATTTTGCAGCTGCATTAAAACATTCGAAAGTAGCTCAACGCTTCGAGTTTTAAGCAGCATAAAGACCGCTGCACACGAGACTGATTTTGCCGCTAGATTATTTGCCTGCCAGTTTTCAAGCGCTGGTTTTCGTGTTGGCTTTTATGTGTTCGCTTCACACGATGCATGTATTGAAGGTCGCTTTGTAGATAAGTTTGCTGCTCGCGCAGTGATAAAATGTTAACAAAACTGGACGTTTATTGTCTCTGAACAGAACACATAAACTATATGACGCCGCGTTTGTTTGTGGGCGTTTGTTCACGTCCACATGACAAGTTACTGTTTTTTTATTGGTTTTTGCTCAAAGCAAGCAAGAAAACTAGCCCCGGCTGTAATTTTGAAACACATTTTGTGACCACGCAGGCGAGCCCGCAGTGACGTCATTTCCAACCTGTAGCCAGCCTGCCGGCCAGCAGAAGTTCCGACAATTATTCTAGCGGCAAAACCAGCATCGTGTGCAGTGGTTTTAATATGCAGTGACCAGAAGAACCAACAAGCGGCCAGTTTACTTAATATGAAAAATTAGCCAGCCTGCCGGCCAGCAGAAGTTCCGGCAATTATTCCAGCCTCGTGTGCAGCGGCTTTAATATGCAGTGACCAGAAGAACCAACAAGCGGCCAGTTTACTTAATATTAAAAATTAGCCAGCCTGCCGGCCAGCAGAAGTTCCGGCAATTATTCTAGCCTCGTGTGCAGCGGCTTTAATATGCAGTGACCAGAAGAACCAACAAGCGGCCAGTTTACTTAATATTAAAAATGCAAATCTAGCGGCATGCGTTTTAAACGACAACCGAAGAGCACCTGAAGATGTAACAACAATGGAAACAACAAGACAAGAAGGGAAGCACTGTTACGAACCCACGTGACATTATTAACATCAAGCATCGCGCTTTATGCTTGCTCAAACACACTCCATTGTCACAAAGAGCGTTGTCGTCTTTCGTGTCACTAGCGGCATTGTATTGTTGGGATAATAAAGACTCTAATGACTCTTAAGTTTCGAAACAGAAGCGGCAAAAGTACGAACTCCTCTCATCTGCGCTCGTGAAAATGTGTGAGTTTAAAAATTAACAAATGAACAGGTGGACTGCTTGTGAGGTTAGGCGGTGACGTAGCAAAGGTTCACTTGAATCCGGCAACAGACTTGTAAAAAATCTTTTCAATAGAAACTCGAACATTAACTGACTGACAGACAGCGTACAGCTTGAACCGGTGCGTTTAGAAGCATGAAATTTTGCACATGAGTTTCTTTTATGACGTAGGTGAGCACTAAGAAAGGGTTTTTGAAAATTCATTCTCTAAGGGGGTTAAATATTTAATCTATATTTTCATCTCAAGGAGCGTACGTCGATGCCTGTATATATATTTTTTTAATATGTAGATCTTTTGTGTTGTTGTTGTGATATTTCCATTTTTTTTTTTTAATTTTCTTGGAGACTTTGTAATCGTAATATTTATATGTGTATCTATTTCCAATCAAAATAAGCATTATTTTGAAAAAAATACTAAACGTATTTATATGTTTCAGGAGTGACATCTGGAAACACTACCGGTCGCCTTTTTTTCAAAGTGAGTAGTATTTCAATTAATTTTTACCTTATATAATTAATTAGACTGTTGAGAAATAATTTTAGGGGCTTTTCGGTGATCAGCGCAAAACAAACCTCTTGTAATAAATAAAATTATCGACCAATTTTTCAGACAATATATTAACAAAAAATATCAATAATACATTAAACGATTAACGTTTCGATCCGGATTTGGATCTTCTTCAGAACGGATCAAAAAATATACAAAAATAATTAATAATTAGTTTCTATTTATTTTTAATGTAATTTGTGAAAGATTTTTTTGATATTATACTCGTATATTTGAACAAACCTCTTGTATTTATGAATTTGTTAAAGAGCTTATAATATACTCTTCAGATCATTTCTGATGAATTTGAAAATATTTTTTTACGATTTTTTCAATGAATACTCTGTGCCAGGGCACCCATGATAAAGACGTTTTTTTTTTTGCAAAATTGATATTATTGTTTTGCGAATACTATATGCATTAAAACAATTGAATAAAATTATCGACCAATTTTTTAGACAAAATTATTGACAAAAAATAATAATTAATACATTGACGTTTCGGTCGAAAATTTTATTTATTCAACACGCGTGAGTAATATATAATTTCGGAGCCGTTCTAAATTCGGGAGAAATAATAAATTACTTCATGTTGACGCGTAGAGTGCTAATAATGAGCCGAAACTGTACGATAATGTATTACTGCATAGTTTCTGGACCAATAGGAACGCGGTAGCGATTTGTATATGAAAACAGCATCGCAATTCAGCAAAAGTCAGGGCCATCTTGTGTGCATCGAGGGTACGTCAATCAATGAAGTGATTTATTATTTTTCCCTCTTTTATCAGGGCCCCGATTACATATTACTCGTGCTAGTTGAATAAAATATTATGTGCAACCATTGATCAAAGGAGAATATTCCACTCGCGTGTTACCGCACTCGCTAAGCTCGTGCGGCAAATTTCACGCTCATGGAATCTTCTCCTTCTCTCACTAGTCGCACAATATACCTACTATTATTGAAGAATTCTAATCAGACGGTTATCAAAGATTTGATTAAAACAATTACTTTAAAACAAACCAGTTGCTCGAGCCGTTCGGCTTTAAACAAATAATTTTCATTGCCAAAACACATAACAATTTTTTGCCAGATTTTCTTGGAGCATTATCGTCTTTCATGTTGATTATAATTCATAAAAAAGCGATATTAAAACTTCAATTGTTTTGCTATTTTGTATCGTTGCATATAAAACGGATCGCGATGTCGCGTCGTTTACTTTTCAAGCCAAAAACATCGCATGCATATATGTATTATAAAGTGAATAAATATGTATGGCAAGACTTTAAAATCTCCAGCGCAATATTTCGTTCTCTGAAACGGATGCAAGTAAATTGATAAACCACTGTTTGGCAAATAGCTTTAATATAGAGCTGTATGCATGTGTTTATACTGGCTGTTCATTGTGAACATTTATAATTTTTGAAGCAAAATGTCTTTATTGCTTTGAATTCATCTGACAAAAGCTGCAACCGGTGTAACCATGGCCACCGAAACCAAATACCATATCATCATATAGGTATAACTCCTCGAAAGGGGTGCCTTATTTCGTGAAGTCTATTTATTCTGTGTAGTGGTTCGGTTTTTTATTCAGTAGTGGCATTAGAACCTATTAACGAAATCATATATATTAATACGCTAAGGTTGAAGATGTTTGCCTCCCTTTTTAGAAAAAACCTCACAATTTTTCCACATAAATTATATATCATTTTACAGATAATTGCTTGCTCTACTGACATCGACAACTAAACAATTTATTATTGCTTTTGTTTTTGTAAATTAATTAAAGTACAGCAACGCTGAACAACGTCTGCCATCTAACGGCTTTAATTTTGAAACAACTTCAACACTTCGATCTGACCTTCATATTGTATTACAACAGACGCAATACTGCATACTGCCATCTGACGGTTTTAATTTTGAAACAGCGAGCAACGCTGTACAACGTCACAGCAATGCTGCATGATGCCATCTGACGGCTTAGCTCAACGCTTTTGCTACTTGCGCCTCTATATGACAATTTTAGTAAAATATTTTTTCGATGTGTCATCTGAGCTTCATATTGTAATACAACAAAAAGAAGAACGTTATAAGCAGTGTGCAAAATTAGAAACGAATTGAATACCTGCAATCATATTTTGTAAAGTGATAATTATTATACTCATTTAGTGCGAATAATTCGCATAGGTCACACTAGTTATATTATATAATATAATAATAATGCGTTTAACGTCCATTTCTCGATTTTCGCACCATTACTATTTTTTTTTCTACCACACTTCCCGTTATTTTCTACAATTTTTAAACTTCAACTTAATTAATAGCAATGGGCGAATGAAGGAATTTTTAGGAAATTAGGATAAGGTAGGCAAATTTTGAGCATAGGAGTTTGACAGGTAATTGGCCATGGCCTTGAATAAGGAACCATCTCGATATTTATCTGGAATTGTTGAGGGAAGCCATGGAAAACCTCAACAAGATGACTGTTACATAGGAGTTTGACAGGTAATCGGCCATGGCCTTGAATAAGGAACCATCTCGATATTTATCTGGAATTGTTGAGGGAAACCATGGAAAACCTCAACAAGAAGGCCGGTACAGGAATTACCGTTTCTCGGCTAGAGGCAGTGGGAAAAACTCCCAGTCACATCTGCCCCCGTCGGGTTTCGAACCCGGTATCTCCCTAATACGAGTCTAGTGCTCTCACTGCTACGCCACCCCGCTCGGTAAATTATATCTAATATAAATATTTATTCTATTTATATTTGACATAAAACGATACGACATCTGTTGCCAGAAATTTAAACTATAAGCATTTTATGTGCTGCTAGTGTTGCTATACAGTGTGTTCGCCGAAAGTGGTAACAGTGAATAATTCGTGTATCCTATACTAGATACAAAAAAAAAGTTTAAATAGGTTTTTTGTTCAACTCGAGATTTTCTATCGAAAATAATTAGCAAATTAAAAAAAATATTCTTAAAGGGCATCATGTCACGTAATCAAAAATATGAATGTGTTTGTCAATTGTTTTATTTACCTACAATAAAATCGACATTTTGATTTTGGACATTCTAAAGATTTAGATAAAAACTTTTAAATCCCACTTAAACTACCAGCAGTTTTTAGATAGCACAGAGAATGTGGAGCGAGACAAAAACATTTTTTTATATTCGTTTTTCGGCGTAGAATATGTAGATTTTTTTTAGATTTGTGTTTGCGATCAACACCCAATACATACATACATACATACATACATATATATAGGGTGAATCATAACATTATTCTTAAAATGTTTCCTGATCCAAAATGTTGCTTGATTTTTATATGTATTAGTTTTATAGACTGTGTACACGAAGCCTACTAGCGCCGCTAGTGGGTAATAGAGAATTATTGAACTCGCTTTTTATGAAAATCGCGACATGTTTCTATGGTGATAAGTCAAAAACTTTAGTTGGCCATGATGTGTCAAAAAAAATGTAATAAGGAAAACTCCTGTTAATTTTATTTACAATAAAATTCAAATTATAAACCATTATATTAATAGCATGACATAAAAGGTGCGTGAGAATTATTTATTTATCAATTATGACGTGCAATATATAAGTAATTAATTTGTTCACACTGACAGCGGAACGTCAAATTATAGCGCTAATGGTCTTTATTTTACTTAATACGCCATCAGCGCAACAGCCCGGAACACATCAAGCATTTTCAGATCGCTTAGTTTTGCCAATTTTTTCTTTGTAATTAAAAAACTTCATAAAATTTTAACTATTTTCACTTTTAGGTAATAAACATTGCTCACTGACATACGGAAAATTTGAGCTTAAAGTTTTTCCTAGTGCTCACCACAAACGCTCGCGTCGAACAATTTGTAGCTCCGCCTCCTTGCACATAGCCCATACTGTTCTCTACTTAAGGTTTTCGACATGTAAAAAAAGTCTATTCATCTGTTTGTCTGTCATAAGTAACCATGGGAACGCAAATGTCGTTTAGACTCGACAAACTTTCAAATATCATTATTTTTGGACTAATTCTAATTCTTCTTTCTTTCTAGAATATAACTAAATTGTTTTGATGAAACAGCCTGTATCGTAGGCAAGAGACTTCAGAGGTATTTGTCGCTGTGATAAAACTTGGCACGGTGCCAAGTCGCGTTTTCAGTATTGCTAGTATTTACCAGTTAAGTCGACGTATAAAGTTGGTTTAGTTTGTGCTTTGTATATGTATCTATATGCAACGTCAATGGATTGAATGTATTACGGTCGTCAATTCGGATAAGGTTATTGATTACTGATGATGACTGACAATCCACGTATCAAAAGCTTCAAAAGCATAATCTATAACGAATCGAGAAAAAACTATCTCAAAATTCTACAATCTATAAATTCAGTGATGCCTCTCCACAACGACGTAGATATGGGAGGGTACAAGAGGTAATTACCTCCCAGGATCATAATAAAAAATAAAACTGAAAATATTACGAATACCTAACTAAAAAACAAAATTTAGACAAGATTGCAACAGCGTATTTTGTAATATAATTAGTTTGGGAATTAATATTTTGCTTGACACCTTCCTTCGTGAGTATTCTTGTTTGATATTAATAATAATAATAATTAATAAAATATTATTTTGTGCTTTTTTTACGATGAGAAAGAAAAAATTGCGAAACAAATTATAATTACATTATCTAATTAATGTAAAAAAAATGCATTTTTGTTGTCAGAAATATACTGGAAATTATTTATACCAAATGTATTGACATAGATTTAGAAATGGTGGGAGAACGGGTTTATGGTGGAAGTATCGGAACTTTTTAGACTGTAAAACGATTGCTTGCTGTTTAGTTCATGAACACTAGCTGTGTCTAATATCTGTCTAAAAATGTCTTGGAAGGTTATTAACTAGCTATTAATTGAATATGTGTTGGACTTGACGGGTGTACGGTGGAAGAAGCGGGTTTAATTTATGCTCGCCGCTACACTAAATATTCATGTAATTCATTAAAGATGAAAATGTGGTGGACTCGACGGGCGTGCGGTGGAAGAAACGGGTTTAATTAATGCTCGCCGCTATACTAAATTTTCATGTAATTCATTAAAGATGAAAATGTGGTAGCCTCGACGGGCGTGCGGTGGAAGTAACGGGTTTAATAATCGCCGCTACACCAAACTTTCATGTAATTCATTAAAAATGAAAATGTGGTGGATTCGACGGGTGTACGGTGGAAGAAACGGGTTTAATTAATGTTCGCCGCTACACCTAATTTTCATATAATTAAAGATGAAAATGTGGTGCACTCGACGGGTATGCGGTGGAAGAAACGGGTTTAATGCTCGCCGCTACACCAAATTTTCATGTAATTCATTAAATATGAAAATGTGGTGGACTCGACGGGTGTACGGTAGAAGAAACGGGTTTAATCAATGCTCGCCGCTACACTAAATTCTCATGTAATTCATTAAAGATGAAAATGTGGTGGACTCGACGGGCGTGCGGTGGAAGAAACGGGTTTAATTAATGCTCGCCGCTATACTAAATTTTCATGTAATTCATTAAATATGAAAATGTGGTGGACTCGACGGGTGTACGGTGGAAGAAACGGGTTTAATCAATGCTCGCCGCTACACTTTTCATGTAATTCATTAAAAATGAAAATGTGGTGGACTCGACGGGTATGCGGTGGAAGAAACGGGTTTAATGCTCGCCGCAACACCAAATTTTCGTCACTGAATTATCATTGTTCAACGATAGACAACCGTGGAAAACAGTTCACTGCAAATAAATTATTTCATGTAAAACAATATATCAAATAGATTAAACAGATGAATAATATTATGTACGTCTTGGAACAGGACAAGGAGTATAGTAGAGTGGAAAGGTGCTTACAGATGCATGTTAAATGTTAGACGAGAAGAACGAAGTGTCGAAAAGGAAACTTGAATTAGACGCATGGTCTCTAAGATATTTTTCTTTTTTCTTTCGTGACTTTAGGTCAATTTATCGTTTTCTCGGTATGTTGTAGACGTTGTGGTTTACTAGAAGCGGTTAGGTTCGAGTGTTGGTCGGGATGTTTGCTCTTTAAGGAACGGCCAATCGATTTATGCGTCGCTCGCGGACATAATGTTACAGGAAATTCACACATTTTCAACTGAGGAAATGTAAATGTTTCACGTATTTTTTTTTGTGCATCTTTCGTAAATAGAATATCCGGTTAATAACAATAATGCGTTTAACGTCCGTTTCTCGAGTTTATGTCATAACAGACGCCATTCGCACCATTACTATTTTCCATCTATCAGGTGGCGTAGCGGTGAGAGCACTAGACTCGCATTCGGAAGGTATCGGGTTCGAATCCCGGCGGGGGCAGATGTGGCTGGGAGTTTTTTCCACTGCCTCTCGCCGAGAAACGGTAATTCCTGTACCGGCCGTCTTGTTGAGGTTTTTCATGGTTTCCCTTAACAATTCCAGATAAATATCGAGATGGTTCCTTATTCAAGGCCATGGCCAATTACCTGTCCAACTCCTATGCTTAAAGGTATGCCTACCTTATCCTAATTTCCTAAAAATTCCTTCATTCGTCCATTGCTATTAATTAAGTTCAAGTTCAAAAATTGTAGAAAATAACTCGAAGCGTGGTAGAAAAAAAATAGTACCTAATTGTGCGAATGGCGTCTGTTATGACATAAAGTCGAGGAACGGACGTTAAACGCATTATTATTATTATTGTTATTGTTATTATTATTATTCGCAAATCTAAAGGAGACTAAAGAGAAAGACACAGTGAGAAAGAGAGAGAGAGAGAGATTTTAAAAATATGTTTTCGAACTGTTCCTTCGCCAAGAAAATATTTAAGTGTCAAATTTCTATGAAAATGACGAAGGTTAAACCGGTTGTGAAACATTTATATCAATACGATGACGACGGTTCGAACCGCAGCAGGAAACCGCCCCGTCGAACGTGACGTCACGAAGTGGGTTTAGTCTCGGTGCGGTGTTCGGAGAAGTACCGACTTGCATGTGTATGCTTTGGGAGTACATATTACACAACATAACCAGTGTGTCAGCACTGAAAGTAGAATAATTGCGGGTTTCACGATCTAAAAAAAGTATAAAAACTGTCGTCTCTTTAACTATAGAGTAGTACTTTTCAAGAAAATTATTAACAATTTGTACGTTTTGCCCTCGGCAAGACCTCATCACTGGGCTCCTCCTATAAATGTTATCAATTAAATAAAGCGAGACTAATAATAATAATATTTGCATACACGTATTTTCTAAGTTTTGAATCTAAAAGACATTATTTGATAATAATCAATTAGCAAATAAATATTAAAATTATTTTAGATACCAAGCCACTTCTCGAAAAATATATGCAAATGATCGAACGTTATACGTCATCAAAACTAAAATGGCCGTACTTGAACAGCTGATATCTGGCCTACAAGTGAGGTTATGTTCAGTGAATGGTGGCAGATATAATATTGTCACGATTACACATCTGATGCAAAATTAAAGAGACATAGCATTGAGAAAAAATCAATATAATGAATTACTTTAATTATTTAAATATAGCAGAAAATTGCATAGAATTATTTTAATGTAGTGTATGCTTGGAAATTAATGGGAAAAAAATGTAATTTACTAATGAAAATTATTCAAGCGTGCAAAGACATTCAAGGCAACATTTTAATGCGACCATAAAAAGTAATTTAAAAGAATGATTTCTAATTAGTGATAATTTTTATAGTTGTTAATGTTTTTAGGAAGCAGTAAGAACTGGCTGACCACTAGTTATGATAATAAAACAGAAAGAAATAATGTGTGCAGTTCTTAGTTATAGTTTTTGTACAAAGTTATCACAAAATTGTGAGTTGAATTTAATGAACTTTCAGTTCAATGTTAATAAAAATTTATTATCAGACTAAGTAAATACAATTTTTGAGTCGTGAAAATATTTAATTCAAATATTCTAAGTGATATAGAATTGTTTTCTTGGGGAATAAAGTAAGTTATGAATTTATAGATTTAAGTTTTTTTAACAATTTTATAAAAAGTACTCTCAACTAATAATTTCAAGGATTTTTCACCAATATTTAGAATAGACCTTCAGGATGATCATAAGCTATATATTATCGCGTTAAAAAATAAAAACCCTCTTCGAGGAGACGAAAAATACGATGGCAATCTACAAACTCGGGCGAAGCCGGACCGGGCCGTTAGTAATTAATACAAAAAGGTTTCTGTTGACACGTGTGATGTCACGGGAAACGGCTAGTATTCTATTTTATTTTTGTCGAAACTGATATCATGCGATGTCTCTGTACCTAAGCTTTATTTGCGCAATCAGATTCCATTCACAATATGCATCCGTTGTATTATTGCATATGTTTCATATATGCACTCGCAAATTTGCATAACTGTAATAGAGTTTATGCAACTTGAAATGGTTTTTAAAATATATTTTTTTTTTCATACCTTGGTTAAAAGTATGTACTTCTGGCATCAATTTTACGGCAGAAAGTTTATGCATTGGTGGGATTACACGCACTGATGCCGGAAGTACGTACTTTCGACTGGCTATATAAAGAAAAAAAAATATAACCCAAGGCAATTCGACCAAAAGTGCGATCTGTAGAGTCGTGACGTACGTACATACGAACGTACATACGAACGTACATACGTACATACCAATCGACAACTGCTGTTCATGATTTTCAATTATAATTTTAGTAGTAATTATGAACTCGAACCGATCTAAAAATGGTTCTGTTTTATAGAACAGAATCTCCTCTATTCAAAAAGCTACAATTTGAATGAATTTCGTGCGAAATTAACCTAGATATAACTTCTTTTATGAATGAAAGTCAGCTCTGACGCACAAAGCGATAATAGAGCACATACCGCAGTTCAGCGGTATGTGCAATAGTCCATGAGACTGCCGCTACTGTCGCCAGCCAATAGACGCATGCAGCTGCCATTCGTGTTTTTACAAAGCTGCTTGCTTGAAATTTATCTGCGTTTTTATGTAATTAATAAGTAATTAATTCGTGTAATTAATAAGCGTACTTTCGACCGAGGTATGAAGAAAAATAGTACACACCACAGTTGGACTGCGCGTCATAATGTCCTACCTTCGTTTAACTTAATTTAGTGTCATAAGTAAAGCTGTGTAACGAGAAATTGTGTACCCGTATGTATTCATTACTTAAAGAACCAGTACTCGTTACTTTCGTATCCTAACGTTACTCGTTACTTTTCATACGACATACAATCGTGTGCTAACAGGCAACAGC
This sequence comes from Xanthostigma xanthostigma, assembly GCA_963575645.1. NCBI lineage: Eukaryota > Metazoa > Arthropoda > Insecta > Raphidioptera > Raphidiidae > Xanthostigma > Xanthostigma xanthostigma. The sequence continues at coordinate 19,377,390 of OY754474.1, forward strand.
ATCAAGCATGTACCATCGCATCCAAGCGCGTCGCATACGTGATACGATATGACTTCGTTCGTATAACATAATATAACCGCATCAAACGTGTCGAACTGACATGGATGCGAAAGATGCGAGTAACGAAATGAATTTGTAAGTAACGATTCGTTACTTCGAGTCAGACGATGTACCCGTTACTCAGTAACGAATACATACGGTTTGTTACAGCTCTAGTCATAAGACGCTAATGACCTTAGTTTTCGAGCGTCTGTAATCTACAATCAATAAATAAAAATACAGGGCGTTTCCCGCTTTTGTATGTCGATTTAAATTGAGCATAATGTACTATGAAATTGCATTTGCATACGGGATATGCACATCGCCAGGAAACGAGACAATCGTGTTTAAATTTATTTAACTAAATACAATACCGACCACCGGTGGCACTCTATTACGAATGTCGCGTACAACCTGTTGACAATGACAAAACATCATTGCCACTCGAAATTTCTTTTGCGGATTTCCGTTTCCGCGGCACACCGCTTGGGGATTTTCAGCTGCTCTTCATTTTGAGGTTCGGGATGAATGAAGAATTTCTACTACCTGCCTGTTTAAAATATCTGCTTTTCATGCGTGTAAGTTGGTCGTAAAAAATGACCGATAAAATAATTTTTGAAGCTGAGCCTCGGGGGAGGCAGTGAACTGGGGAAAAAACGAGCGAGCGAGCGATATGTGAGATCGGTCGCGAAACAAAGACGCACATAGAAAAGGAAGGAACTGTAGAAACAAAGAGCGCACACGTCAATGAATCGGATCGGTCTATTCTACCTGTGAAAGGGTGGATACGTTCATCCAGATTGTGCCACCATCCCGAATAGATTTCATTATGTAAAATGTAAATCATGGTAACTACCTCTGAATAGAGGACAAAGCCATCTCTGATCTTAACTAATTTGTACTGTGTACTTTTCCCTATACAGTATGTAAACGCGTAAGGTGCACATAGGGAAAATAGCATTGGGAAAAAATACTTGGATCAGAGTTAGCCATGACTGCATTAATTGTTATTTCTATTGAATTATCGTGGTAATCTTGAGGATTTCTATTTTATTTCGATTTATTTTTATTTTACTTGGCTTTTTTAATAATAAAAAGCTCTTATAAATCATTATTTTAATTTTTTTATACAAAAATAAAACAAAAAAACAACTCCATCTGTTTGGAAACATTTCATTCAAAAATTGTCTGACTGGTATGACGTATGCGCTTTGGTAAATTAGTGACCCAATGTCTTTAGGTTCAACACGAATAGGCGGAGATATTTGATCTCGCACCATATTTAGGTATTTTTGGGAATTTAATGTCCCATTAATAAAAAAAGTCCGATTATGTTGTAATCATTTGAATATTTTCTTCGGTAGTATACACATTCATTTTGCAAAAGAATATTATCTGTCAATTTGAAAAACAAGATTTCAAGGCTCACTCTGATCCAGTCATTTTTCCCAATGTTAATTTCCCTATGTGCACCTTACGTGTTTACATACTGTATACGGTTTCCTGTGATACATCCTGTATAGTCAGATTTATAACGTTATTTGGATCAGCTGTAAGAGCATTAGAGCTTTAAAATTTAGTTCATTTTGTGTCCATAAATAAAGCGTGTTGCCATGCTGAAAATATTTTCACCCTCCATTATTCGCTTCCACTCCGGGATGGCTGAGTTTAGAGCAAATGCAATGCTTCATCACTTTATGACTTCTCGCGCTGTCATGTCATCAAAATTGCGATTAACATTCCGTCCCCCTTCATCTGTTTATAGCGACAATTACAATTTTGCATCATCAAATTTTTCTGTTGTCACATTACGCGACAATTTCGACGTGATTAATTCATAACTCCTCGAAAGGGGTGCCTAATTTCGTGCAGTCTATTCATTCTGTGTAGTGTTTCGGTTTTTTATTTAGTAGTGGCGTCACAACCTATTAACGAAATTATTAGTATAGCTGGGGGAAATTATTTTATATCTTACACAGTGGCGTAACAATAGGCTGGAAAGACGGGCAAAATGTCACGGCCCTCCGACCCGAGAACAGGAGGATCCTAACATTTATTATTACTACATTTAGTAAAATTTATTAGTTTTGTATTCAATTAATTTGAGCTACCTACTAAAGTAGATACACAAATTAAACAAAAAAAAATGCATAACGTTGATTGGCCTTCTTTACATTAGGGAGGACCTCATCCGATGAATTTGCCACGGGCCTCAAACGCCATTGATCTTACATCCTTTAAAATCCTACTTTGGATCTGTTTGACGCATTTGGAATCAACGTTTCTTTTTCTACAAGCATGGCTGATAATTTGGAAAAGATCAAAGATATTGTTTCATTATTTGCACGGCCGTTATAAAAACTTTGTAGAGAATCTTTATTTTATCAAAAATCAAATTCTAGGATATTGTCTAGTGTAAAATAGTTTAGCCGTTTGCTCGAAGAAGCTTTCGTTAAACGAGCATGTGCGCTGTGTAGAAAAGGCAGAACGCTTTCGAGTCTTCAGTGGCTTTAAGTTCTTCAACTGTCGCCTACGCTTGTCAACTGTCACCCAAGTTGAGTTGGGGTGACTAGTAGCACCCTTCAACAGTCCTTAGTGTACAGATAGTGGATGTTTATGTGCGCAGCAGTACGACAGGCGAACAACGAACGAAATGAGATCAGGAGAACAGAATACAGGAGGAAAGTTTCTTTCTAGATCAGATCGTCGGAATTCGTAAGTACTGAAATGATTCTATGAGTTGACATTGAAACAGGCCAATCGGGAGCCACAATTGTTTATAATAATCATTACATAGTATAAAATAAAGTCGCTGATTCACTCTATCTGTTTGTTCGCTTACTTCTTCTAAATCACGCAACGGATTTTGAAACGGTTTTCACTAATAGAAAGAGCGATAAACGAGGAAGGTTTGTATATATAATTTGTACCTAAATATGTCGTACATAATATGACTATCACTATCAACAAATCGCAAAAATTCGAAAATGGCTCGACCGATTTGAATATTTATTTTTTGTTTTGTTCGCCTCAATACAGGGGTGGTCTAGTAAAAAAATTTGTAAAAATCCTCAAGGAACTGCCGAAAAATCGAAGAAATCGATTTTTTTTTTGTATATGCTCATCCGAATAAGATTTTTGGGGAAAGAAAAACTGGAAAAGTGACTCATGGTGGAGCCGAAGGCTTCACTACTATTGCCGTTGCCGAGCAAGATGTAGCCCCGCGAGGCAACATTGTACTGTGGTGAAAAAATCCGTTTTGGATAATGATTTGCATAAAATCCGTTCTTAGAGGACTTTTGGATCATATCTAGTACATTTCATGGCTGTAAGAATAGGCTTTTGAAGATAGCGGTATTGTTTTACATACTGTATACAAACTATTGTAAATATTTATATATAGCAGCTGGTAAAGACACTTGTTGGATTATATTATATTATTTCTTCGTGTGAGGTATTTCAGCCTAGATGCAGTTCAGCTTGAACATAATATCTTTATTGACTGAAACTGAAACAACAGGTATATTATAACAAAAACAACATGTTATTGTTAATCAAATGCATGTATTCAAATTCAGTGGTTCTAAACGCTACGTTTTGTACTTGCTAACACTAAGTTGCCATATGTACAAATTAATGCTGGCCTGCGGAAAGAATTGTCAAAAAAGCTGATTCGACAATGACCTTGGATTGTTAAGAATTAAGAATAGTTTTATTATTAATAATCATATATATTAATACGCTAAGGTTAAAGATGTTTGCCTCCCTTTTTAGAAAAAACCTCACAATTTCTCCACATAAATTATATACCATTTTACAGATAATTGCTTGCTCTACTGACATCGACAACTAAAACATTTATTATTGCTCTTGTTTTTGTAAATTAATTAAAATACAGCAACGCTGAACAACGTCTGCCATCTAACGGCTTTAATTTTGAAACAACGTCAACACTTCGATCTGTCATCTGATCTTCATATTGTAATACAACAGACACAATACTGCATACTGCCATCTGACGGCTTTAATTTTGAAACAGCGAGCAACGCTGAACAACGTCACAGCAATGCTGCATGATGCCATCTGACGGCTTAGCTCGACGCTTTTGCTACTTGCGCCTCTATATGACAATTTTAGTAAATTATTTCTTCGATCTTGTATCTGAGCCTCATATTGTAATACAACAAAAAGAAGAACGTTATAAGCAGTGTGCAAAATTAGAAACGAATTGAATAGCTGCAATCATATTTAAAAAATAATTTTGTAAAGTGATAATTATTATACTTATTTAGTGCGAATAATTCGCACAGGTCACTCTAGTTCATATATAATACATAAATGTTTTCGCTACAAAAGGTAATCCTATGGCAGTAGCGAGATCAAAAATAGAATAGAACGGTTATCATTACGCAAAAAATAAAATAAAAAAATATATATAGCTTACATAAATAAGTACATAAATGATACATTGGATCATATACTTAGGTTTAACTCACACGTACCACTTTCCGACTACATTAGAACCACAAAAAAGTGGTCGATAGTACGGCATTAGTATGTAATGTCGTGATAGCACACGGACAACAAATTGTGGTCGGTGTCAACAACAGTCGTCGTGTGTTGGTGATATCACCCACAAACAAACCGGCCGATGTTGGTCAACCCCGCTCACACGTGAAACTCGCCGACCACAGACTGAACAGACGTACAAATAATCGAAAGTACTTTTGCTCATTCGAAAATAATTAAAAAAATTTGTCATCGTACAGTCTTAAACGATGATAAAGTTGTTGAAATTGATTCTCGTTTGTATCTTCAAAAATTGGATGAACCCAATAAATTCTATTAATAAATCCATCGCTTTACTGTCTGCGTGACCACAAAACTGTTTTTGGAAAGTGGTCGAGTTCAACCACATTAGGACCACTTTTTTGTGTCGGAAAAGATATTTATCTGGAATTATAGAAAACCTCAACAAGATGGCCGGCCAGAGACAGCAGGAAAAAGTCCCAGCCACGTCTGCCCCCCGCTGGGATTCGAACCCGGTACCTCCCGAATGCGAGTCTAGTGCTCTCACCACTACTCTACACCGCTCGGTTGAAAATATATATAATTAAGTAATTTTTATTGCTATCTTAGTGGAGTATAAACACGGGTCAACACGAAAGGAATATGTAAATATTTTATGTAAGTACATATACAACATAAGGAGTATACAATTAGAAAAGATTGTGTGAAGTGTTCTTAGAAATTACTCAACATCAATCAATAACATTAAGTATTTGCCAACGCTACGAAAGTACAAACAATATATTATTGAGTATGTGTCAAGGGTTGTCCAAATTTGCACTAAAAAGTTAATCGACATCTTGTGAAGCTTCGCGATTGTGACTGCAAGACAAACACACATAGCACAAACACAATGCCAGTCGTAATTAAGTAACAAATTTGAAATTTTAAACACAAAAACTATCAACATTTCTGACAATTTTTCAATTCTGTTTTCTAATTTCAAGATAGTATTTGTTTGAACTATACAAATATTATTTTTTTTATATAAAGTAAGACTTGAAGAGTAACCTTAAATGTTATGTTGACAGTTCTTTTTTAAAGTGAAACTTTTATTCTATCGCCCCGAATTTTTCTGGCCGTCTGTTGCATGTCGCATTACAGGCGGCCGCGGAGTAGGGGTAAAGTGAAAGGCGCTCGGTAGAGCAGCCAAGGCCAATATGGCGGCGCCCATGGTTAGCATCAGCTGACCGTGTAGTATGTATAACACATAGTCAGTCTGTCATGCGGGCAAGTGCTGTACAGTGTTTACATGTTTTTATTCGTGTTTTCATGTGAATATTGTTGTTTATAATTAATCGTGATGGATAAGTGTCTACAATCCAACGCCTACAATCCAATAAAAGTTTCACTTGCGTCGTGGTTTCTTAAAACCACACAACTGTTTTTTTTTCGTTTGATGCAATTTCAAATTATGACCTTAATCATGACTGATCCTGTACACTGACACGATACAGTACAGTGAAACATCAAAACAAACATCGATAGGGTTGCGGTTATCTCACCTGGTGCTCGGCATCAGGCCAGCTGGCTGTACAACCCTGATCTGATTCGTCGTCCATTTTGCTACGAGATTCGTTTAAAGGCGCACCTAGCAATACGTCACAAACGTCAGAAATGGCCGATTATAGAGGATACGTCATTGAATCGAAACCAATAACGTATATTAAATATTATATAATATAGTAGTTAGATTATTACGCTTGGCTAACGTTTATAAGCTCGCAGTTATTTCACATATATGCAAGCCATTTAAGGAAATTACATCAGAAGCCTTTTAAACGTGACCTTCTTGGAAGGACTTATTCAAAATTCAAATATTATAGCGATATAATTAGAACGGTATTAAACTATCAAAAATATTCGATAAAATCGTCCAATCTTTTAGTAAAAAAGTATGAGGTTGCCTTTCATAAAAAGAATCTAATCTAAAATAAAGTGAGAAATTGGGGGCTAAGTTTTTGCAAAGCACTGTTCTATTTCTCTCTCTCTATCTCCGAGGCTAGTTACTTTACAGAATTGAATTTTTTCAGAGAGATTAAGGTTACCAAAAGGAATCAATATTCCAAATTGCATAAGTCTAGATGGAATAGTTTTCTCGATACGAGTGTCCAAAGTTTGGACATTCACTGACTGACTAGTAAATCATCATAAATCTAGGATACTTTCAATCAATTTCTACTCCCTCTATCTCCGAGATTAGTTACGTTACAAAATTAAATTTTTTCAGGATGGTTAGGGTTACCAAAAGGAATCAATATTCCAAATTGCATAAGTCTAGATGGAATAGTTTCCTAGATACGAGTGTCCAAAGTTTAGACATTCACTGACTGACTGGTAGATCATCATAAATCTAGACTTCCAATCAATTTGGACTCCATCTATCTCCGAGACCAGTTACGTTACAGAATTAAATTTTATCAGGATGGTTAAGGTTATCAAAAACATAAATATAACTGAGATATACTCCTACTCTTACTGCCCAATCAAAATTTAGCTATAAACTAGTATTTTATAAAATATTTTTGATAGTGCAATACCGACATTATAGTACGGACAAAGAATTTGTTATAAATATATTTTTTAAGATACAAAAATGAACGAAAGCATGCATGTTAACTACCTAACCAATTTTTTTAGAGATCTTTAGAACAAAAAACAGCTGACTTTTTTTGTTTCCAAAATATTTTGGGGCAATATACCCTGGTCGGAACGGACTGCTAAAATATCAGCTAGTATACAAGATTCAATACCTACATTTTAAAATGACTGCCCGAAATCTGTGGATTGCTCTTGGTCTTTATTGAGATATATAATTCTTAATGTATAAGTAAATGACTTCCTTTAAATTTCGATCCCAAAATCCCACATTTTTCCCGTGCAACTAGAAAACAGGGGTGGTCATTGGTTGATTTTTTAATTGTGATGTTCGCGGCGTGGGGAACTAAATATTCAACCAATTTGAGACAAATAAAGTTTGTCACTTGCGCTTAGAAAGTTTTTGAACAAAAAAAAAATGGCGTGCAATAAATATATTGTTTTGGTGTTTAAAATTGTAAAAGTTTTATGACTGGCTTTTACGTAGTACGCAGTCGAATGTTTGTAAACATTAAGGCATATTAAATTCACGGAATTTAGTCTTAAAACTTCGATGTGCTCTGAAATTATCGTCGACAGATAGTTATGAGTTAGTTTGGTTTAGAACTGTGTTTATTTGTATTTGAAGTATTTACTGAACAGGCAACGTAGGCAGCAAGATTTAGGGGAGCGGATAATTTTGGGGGGAACTTGCAAAATTTGTTTTACCCGCGAGGGGAACTTGACAGTTCAGGTATCAATATTGGAACACCTCGTTATTTACAGTAACCTATTTTATACCTGGAGCTAATGGTCTTGCTGCCGAAGCCTCATAAAAAAATGGAACACACGATCTGAGGATTTTCTGCCTATTTGCTCATGTGAAGGTATATTGTTAATAACTTCGCGATTCAAAAATCAACAAGTAAAAACTTTTAAACTTTAGTAGACAGTAAATGTTTCACAAAAGTCAATCATACACATACCTAATGGTAATTATTGAATTACAAGTCATATTACCAAAAATATTTGCTCACAGGAATGTGCCTTGTATTGATTGAAATTTTATTTCTACACTGAAGAACTATTTTTTAAACTGCCTAGGGGCGCCACATTCCTAAATCCGGGCTCGGATGCACCAAATTACACGGTTAAATTTTGTTTAGTTATTTTGGGTGTGTGATTGTTCTGAACCAAACTAATAGTGTGCCTACCGTTCTTGAACAGCTGACTGTGACCCATAGTTTTCCAAATATTAAAAAAAATCAATACATCGATTCGGAATGCATTATTAAAGCTTTGAGTTGCCATCAAAAGCAGACGGCACAGGTATTATGGTAATTTAAAATGCACGTCAGAGTATTCCGTGAAACGTGGATAATGCTTCCCCGTATTTCATTTAAATGGTATTACATAAAAAAATGACAGCCGCAGTTCTGTTTATTTAAACAGTTTTTTTTTCTCTTTATTTCTGATTGGTCTACAGATTAAGAAAAAAAATTACGAATTCTTAATGAATAATATTCCATTTATGGAGTAAAAGAACAGTTTTTGATTATTAAATAGCCAGTTATGTTTATTTAAACAGTCTTTTTTATCTTATTTCTGATTGGTCTACATAGATTAAGGTAGTACGAGCACCAAGGCAATTTTAAATAAAAGACTTGATTTTTTTTATGTGAAGTTGGACTAAGTCTAAACTAATTCTGAAAATTTTAGGGGGGGTTGCCCGATTATTTTATAAATAAATGACTTCAAAAGTAGGCATATTTAACATTGGCTTTATGGTAAAAAGGTAGATGGATGATATGTTTTCATTGATTTTTCCAAAACTAGTTGGTGGAAATAAAAAAAAAAAAAAAATTTAATTAAAGTTAAAACCTTAATAAATTATTGAAAACAAAAAAAAAAAAACGATGTGCCCGACTAATTAAAAAGATATTTAATTAAAAAGTTTAAATATATTTTTAATTTTTAATTCAAAATATAAAAACTTTCAATAAAAAATATTCAACTGGCTGTTCCATGACGAGAAATCAAAAATTATATACGACATCCTCAACTAATCTGACTGGACTAACTGAATGGAACACATTATAACATATAAAATGTTTAATTTATTATTATAATTATTATTTTCCTTTATTTTCATTTTCATTTATTTAATAAGCACGTCTGCAGTAATAATTTTGGACTCCTGCCCTAGCACTGGTCACCCAAGTTGGGCAGGATATCCTCTATTTGTATATTTAATATATTTTGTATATATTTATTGAGGAAATAAATAAATAAAATAAATTAGTCGGGCACAACGGGTTTTTTCGTTTTCAATAATTTATTAAGGTTTTAACTTTAATTTAAATAGTTTTTTTTTTTAATTTCCACCGACTAGTTTTGGAGAAATCAATGAAAACATATCATCCATCTACCGAAATATAAAAAAAAAATCCAAGCCTTTTATTTAAAATTGCCTTGGTGCTCGTACTACCTTAAGAAAAAAATTAAATATTGTTAATGACTAGGTAAATATTCCATTTATCGAGCAAAAGAACATTTTTTGATTATGAAAAAGCAACCTTACGTTATTTTGGGCTTCATCAAGCTGTGAAGAACAATGTACAATAAATTCATAAAATGTATTACTTAAGTTTTTAAAAACGGAGTTTAGTGATTAAATAATTAAAAAGTAACATATCATTAATTTTCAAATTCGGAAACCATTTGTGTCATTATGTTTTTTGTATCTTATAACCTTCCCGGAAAATGTGTCGTCATCGAAAAAAAGTCGCATTCAAATCGGTCTTGTCGTTTTGGATATATAGGTCAAGCACAATTTTAAGTCGGGGATTAAAAATAGATAAAATATAAGTTATTCTTCATTATTAAAAATATTGATTTTTAAAGGAAATAATTGAAATACTGAAATTAAAAATCGTGTCTTTATTTCATTTTTTTTTAAAACTTCTTACCCTTTCAGCCTCTCTCTAAAACCAACAATTTTTTTCAAATATTCTAGATGACGTTTAACTTAAATCTATAATATATTAATAGGCAAGCATTTTTTTCTGTGCGGCTATCGCCTAAACTACAGGACCGATTTCGACGATCGAGCTATCGTTTGAAAGGGCTCAACGTGCAAATGTGCAATAGGGTGTCAAAATTACGTTTAGTAGATTTTAAGGGTCTAATAAGGCTTTTCAAAAAATTAATTATTATCGTTACAAAATACATTATAATGAGCTGGCTTTGGAAAAACGATTTGCATAAAACAAACAAGAAAATTAATTTGCTCGATTTCAGGGCACCAGGGCGGCTAGTAAAGTTATAAATAAAGAATTAAAAATCAATCTGTTCAAATAATAACAATCCCTGATGCATTTCCTGCACAAGATAAAATACCCATCATTTGACATTCAGCGGGCGCGTGCATTGTTCGCTTCATTGGAAAGAAACGGCACTGTTGTTCTCAAAATTAACGTGTCGTTGCATTCTGCGTTGTGTCGTTTGTGGATACAACTGACAGACAGTACTGTCTCTATCCGTTGTTGCAAACAATTGACAAATTTAATACTGGCAAGGTCAAAGATTCATAATAGATAAAGACTTTTATTTTTTTTATAAAAACATGGACGGTATGCAGCTAAAAAATACGAATAAATGAAACGTTTTAAGGCGTAAGTTAATTTGAGCTTTTTTACTTTTTTGAGTTTCTCAATAATTGTACCTATCTTTATTTTTTTTAAATATCATTTGTGCTGAAACTTATAGGTAAACATAGTTCTAAGTGTATGGAAAACGACATTAAAAAAAACAATAATACTTGCCTAATAGTCGATGCCAGCGATATTAAAAAGATTTTATGTTTCTATCACAAAAAAAGTGTAAATTCAGTTTACATTGTTAACAAAACACACTCGTGCATTTCTAGAACAAAAGACGATCACTGTGTTTAAACAATTACAACAAGAATCAAAAATCTATTTAAACAACGCAGTGACTATCGGATCACCAAAGTTCGCGGAAGTGTAGTATCACTATTTCGACGCGCACAGAAAAAAAAAATGAATGTCGTAGACAAAAACAAAAGATCAAAACAATATATCGAATCGCATACACACACTGCACGCGGTGTAATTGGTGGAAGTATACGTCACAATGAATGGGGTTGTGATAATAATCGAAACGACAGTCACTTGTCTGTATCGATGCACGCACTTCGTTAAAAACAAAACACGGTAACGCCGTTCAGTTTTTCACTAATCAACATCAGATTGAGATGCAGTGGTCTTTTAATTGCATCATCTCGTAAGGTGTGAGTGTCGTATCGCAGCAGGAAAGCTCCTCGAAGCTTTATGACGAGGTTTAGGCGCAAGAGAGGAGTGTTTTGCCGGAAACACGCGAGAATGCACGAACGTACTTCGATCGGTCGAAAGCAACACATTGAAACTGTTTATATTGTATTAATAAAATCGATTCTGAATATAATTATTCGTTACGTTTTGGTTAATAGATGAATGATAGTGATCGAGCAAACGCTATTATTGGTGTTTTATTGTTGTTTTTAAGGTTATAAACCGTTTCAATGGACGGTTTTGTGTGCGAGGTGAACAGTAAACGAGGTTAGCTAGACGAATGTAAACATATTGTTTGATGTAGGGAGACGCCCTCACAATTGCAACAACAAAAATATAAGAGGTGAGACGTAAGTCTACTTTGAATGACCGATTGCAACAAACTTACCACCTGAAGTACTCACCTGTCTGTAGATAGATTAATAGATTAAAGTTTTCGAACGAAAATAGAACATTTTTTTGTTGACCTTTGTGAAAATTGATCATACTGATAATTATATAAAGAAAACAGAACCTTTGTTTTTTGTGAGTTTTTCCACGGTTCAAAAAATTTTTTGATTTCGTTTTTGTACTGGCATCACTCGAGAACGGCCGGACCGATTTTCATGAAACTTCGTACTCAGATTTGAAGTGTACCTATAATACGCGGCCACGAATCGAAAAGGCTCGGAAGTTAGAAGCGATAGCGGGCTTGCGCTTGTACAGTCTGTTGAAAAACTACAAACTCGCAATTCAACAAAACTAAAATAACAATAACAACTGTAACAACAAGTGACAAAGGCAACGAGCGATCACGGCCAATCATCGACGAGCGCACGTTCCGTGCAGGTAGCTGGGAGGTGGCTCTAAAATGTGCCTTTGCGATGCTGTTTGTGACTAACTTCCGAACCTTTTAGATTCGTGGCGCGTATTATACTTTTTGCCCGGCCACGCGTTGATCGTTGCCTTAAAAACTTTGAAAAATGAATTATTTATTATATATGAAGGTATATTTGTAAGTTCAATTAAGAAAATTATTTGGCCTTCTCGAATTAGAGATGATTTTTTCCACTGTGGACACCAGCGTGTGGACGCGAGTGTGTCGACCTGTGGACATTAGTGTCCACCGCGGATATAACTGTATTCACCGTGGACATAACTGTATCCACCGTCTCCCGTCATTGAATACCATTTTTTTTTCATACAGAGGGCCAGCGCTAGTTTTTGCCGCCCTGTACAAATTGAGCGTTCGACACTCTCTATATTCGCCGCCACAAGTTATGAGAGCTATTACGGCAAAGACAAATACCACATCATTAATATTACCTTATAGAATTATATCTATCAAAAAAATAAAAAAATAAATTCATTTTAGTAAACAAAAAAGATATAAACTAATATAGCCAGGCAATCAGCCTGCCGGCCTCTGCCTACCGAGAAAACTCCCTAGATCCCTGTTAGCCCATCCGCCCCTGCTGCTGGATATCTTTAGTTCTTAGTATCTTGGCAGCCGCATTTGTATTATTTTACTGAGTGTCGCAAAAAGACGCATGCCAAACGATTATATAAAAGACGCGCAACAAATTAGTTATTTAAGAACAGATTAAAGTACGTATTGCAATTACGAATGTTTTATTGAAAAAGTGTTGTGAAATAGTTGTTGTAAGTCTAGGATCCCACTGCAAGATTATTACGTTCATCTGTTAATGCATTGAAATTTGATTTTAACTAAAATGAGTCCACGCTAATTTCAAATTATGACTATCTTTGCCAACCAAATCCCATCTGTAAACTGTAACAATTCTTTATTCTGTCTATCTATACTAATATTTTAAAGAAAGAGTGCAAATTTTGTGAGTTTGTGTATAGGCGGAGAGTAATCTCCAGAACCACTGCGCTTATTTGAAAAATTCTTTCACAAATATTTAGAATGGACCTTCAGGATGGAGACCAATTTTGCAACGTTAGTCGACGAAAAAAAACGGTGGCAATCTATACAAATTTGGGCGAAGCCGGACCAAGCCACTAGTTTTAAACAAAATTGTATATTTATGATGAGCGTAAGTAATCAACGAAGAAGGATTTGTTTTCAATAAATAAAACTATCGACCAATTTTTCAGACAATATTTTAACAAAAAAATATATAATTAATACATTAACGTTTCGATCCGGATTTGGATCTTCTTCAGAACTGATCTAAAAAATATAAAAAAATAATTAATATTTAATTTCTAATTAGCTTTTTATAAAATTCCTTCAAAATTATTAATTAGTATCAAAATAATGAAAAAATAATAATAATTTTGAAAGATTTTTTAAAAATCTAATTAGAAATTAAATATTAATTATTTTTTATATTTTTTAGATCAGTTCTGAAGAAGGTCCAAATCCGGATCGAAACGTTAATGTATTAATTATATATTTTTTGTTAATATATTGTCTGAAAAATTGGTCGATAATTTTATTTATTGAAGAGTTCTAATCAGACGTTAATCAAAGATTTGAGGATTTGTTTTCACTTGGAAACCTTGTGATTGTATCAAGGTCGGCTGTAACAACCGATTTTTTTTTAGATCTTTGAACTGATTTATTTTTAGTAACCTAACTTTTAAAACCAAGCCGTAATCGATAAATCTATGCATGATAGTTCGTTAAAATCAAATTTCAATGCATTAACAGATGGACGTAAAAATCTTGCAGTGGGATCCTAGACCACTGCAGAGCTTGATTTAGTAGGATTACCCAATGAGAAATTGGCAACGGGTTTTCTTTGTAAAGTAGTTGGAAGACATTTTTATATAAATTTATTAAAATTGTTTTTATTAAAGATCAAATATAATTTTCAAGGAAATAAAAATCTTATCTGAAGACTTTGTATGTTTGACGTCTTGTTTGTGTATTTTGTTTCTAAGAAAACTTAGTAGATTCTGTTCCAAATGGCGTGTCAATAAAAGTATTGTTTTGGCAGATTGTTCCGTACTATTGTACGTTTTATAGATTAAATGGACTCGTGAAATATTCGCGGAAAAAACTGATATATAAAACGCGCTAGAAATATTCAGTCATATACATTTTTTCAAAGTGTTTTCCGTCATTTTCAGTAAACTTCACAGTATAAAAATATCGTATATTATCATTTTTTTTTAGAATTGTAATATTCTTATAATTTAAGGTTATAATTGAAAATTGAAAACGCAAAATAATTAAAGCATTTAAAAGTAAAAATTAATTTATAAATATAAAGATATTGTTCAACAAAGATCAAAACTCCCCCAACTTGATATAATTTAATTTTTTGCTTAAACTATTCTCAATTATACTGAGTTGGCGGAAATCCTATTGTTGTTGAACAAAATCATTAGATTTAAAAATTATTTTTTACTTTTTAATACACATTCATATAAAAGCATATTTTTTGTAGTTTTTTTTTTTTAATTTTAAGAGCACTTTGGTCGAACTTTAGTATAACAGTAGGTATTAAGATTATATAGACAAAAAAAAATACCTTATACTTTGAAGGAAACGAAGCATATGAAAAATACAAGAAATGTTCATCACAAAACAAGGAGGCGTTTTGAGAAAATAATTAATCAAAAGAATAATTAATTACGTAGGCTGCATTATTATAAGAATTTCCTTTTGTTTTTCCTACTGCGTTATTCATTTTCTGTGCTTTTTGTGTTTTGTTTCAATCTACTTCTTATGTACAGTAATAAATAAAACCGAGCTATTTCCGATTTTTGGTGTCCAATTTGTATTTCATCAGCGATGTATACGAAGATTTCTCAAATTTGACAAAGCCGGCTCTGTGTATAATTTTTTTATGAGGATAACTGATGTTGTACAGATGTTGCAAATAAATATTGAAGTATTTCAAGTAGTTCCTATTTATTTCTTTTAAATACGACAATTCTCAATTTCTCTCTTATCGAATACCCAAAGTTTCCAATATCTAACCCAAAAAGCAAAAATTAAAGGAAACTGTTTTTAATACAATATTTGTCTTTCTTTATAAAAAAATTGGTTGTCTGTAAAGTCGGTTTACGGACGATAGTTTTACGTGATAGCGTATTCCGCTCAAATATCATATTTAAGTCAGGCGGAACGTGACACATTTCGGAACGTGACACTTTTTCGTGCATGCAGCCGGTGTTTCATCAATTTATAGGATTGGTGTTTCATCAATTTATAAGACGTTATCACGTCAACACAAAAACTAGCGACCCGGTCCGGTTACAGCCGAATTTGTAGATTGCCACCGTTTTTTTGTCGACTTAAGTTGCAAAATTGGTCTCCACGAAAAGAGCTTTTATTTTAACGCGATAATATATGGCCTATGTCCATCCTGAAGGTCTACTCTAAATATTGGTGAAAAAAAAAATGAAATCGGATGAGTATTTTCGGGGATTACCTCCTACATCCAAACTTTACTTCTGTATACCTAATGTTAAGTATCTAGATATGTTTAAACACTCATATCTTGAAACTTAAAGAGATGCAGGGTTGTGGCAGCTTGTAATCGATTCAGCTTGACTTATTCCATGAGTTCGGTTGATATCAAACGGACCGAAAAGAGCTTAGTGCCATTAAAATTTGCTGATTTGCAAAACGTATGACAATATAAAAATATTTGCGATATTTTAAAAAATATCTCAGATATGTATTAATAAATATAGTTTAAAAAAAACTAAAAAACACGCTTTATATCGAACTAAAAAGTAAAAAATATTTTTTTTAAAAAAAGCTTAAAAAGCGTGGGGCGCTTTGTTCCACATTTTCGTACATCGAGCGCCCCACGCTTTGTAAGCTTATTTTAAAAAAAATATTTTTTACTTTTTAGTTCGATATAAAGCGTGTTTTTTAGTTTTTTTTAAACTATATTTATTTTTCACTTTTTAGTTTGATATAAAGCGTGTTTTTTAGTTTTTTTTAAACTATATTTATTTTCCACTTTTTAGTTCGATTTATTGTCAAAAATTTGCCAAAAAAAAACAATTTTTTTTTCGGCTTGGACGGGATTAGAACCCACGACCCGTGATGCCGAGAGTTGACGTCAGCGAAGACCCGTGCCTTAGACCGCACGGCTGCCAGTGTACTTACTGTGTTGGCATATTATACCGCTATATAAACGACTTGGTGTAGTCCAAATGAAAGTTACAAACATACATACATACATACATACATACATACATACATACATACATACATACATACATACATACATACATACATACATACATACATACATACATACATACATACATACATACATACAAACTTACAAGTGAAGTTTATATAACGCGTGTAAAAAAAGTGTCTACATTCATTTTAGACACTTTTCTGTACAATATACTCTTTGATTCAACGTTCTCCAAGACATTTTAATCAAAAAATTAGCTTGAAGAAAATCAACACCAGCGCTACGCGAGTCATGTGTACTTCCTCGTATTCTTAACCCAAGGGTGTATCAAATACTACGCGCTATTTATACGTTTCGTACTAAATTACTAACTGTGTCACATACCAATACTCTGGGTATAATGATAATTTATTATAATGTATTCATGATTCGGGAAAACGAACCGCCGGCGCGTAGATATTATGTAAATAAAACCTTGACATTTTTCTACTGGATTGCATTTATATCATCTGTTAGTCAAATTAGATTGAAATAATTATCTCCATTATTTGTTCCATTTAATTCGAAATGGGACACTCGTTGAAAATAATAGTTTCTGTAAATGCACACCGACAATTAAGTAAATAATTTAAATCGACGGGTTGCTGGCAAAACTGCCTATACCTACAAACAGTTTGATATGTGTATCAAAATGAAAAGGAAAATTGTAACAATTATTATTATTTTATTCAACATATTTATTAATTTAAGTTTGCAATATGTATATTATTTAATTCAACATATTTATTACTTTAAGTTTTTTAACATGAACACTACTTCCTAGTTCATACGCTCCGCTGCCATCTTGTCTCTGTTTTTTTCTACGTGACCACCAGAGTACACCAGTGGCGGCGTGGCTTTTTAAGACGCGGTGTTACAAAATGTCTGTGGGAAGGTTTCCACAAATAATGGGCGTAGTCTAGTCCAATTATAATATCGAATTGTTTTGCGATTGATACACGTCTTGTAGATTGGGGGTGGTTCTAAGATTTTAAGTTAGTTACTACTTGCCACAACAATTTTATTAATGGATTTTCTCATCCTAACCAATCACTAGTGATTGCTCCCGAAATATTAGTTCATTAATTGTTGTACCTATAGTCAGAGTGCCCGTCAGCAAAAATTTTACTGACACATACTCTCCCCAAACTTTGTATATGGCTTCATTAGGCCTAGTCTGACACCTATTTCCTCTATGACTTTTCTTCATTTTGGGGCGTTTCCGAAAGATGTCGTTTTGACGACATGTAAAAATTTATAGATACTGTTTGTTATTTTAATTGGATAGCTTAAAAACTTCAACCAAAACGCTAAAATAATGTTATCTGACAAATTACATGATCCATTTAAAATGTCTGACACCTCGAATATGTCGATTGTCGAACATATTCGAGATGTCAGACATTTTAAATGGTTCATGTTCTATAAATTGTTTTGTTCATAGAGGAAATAGGTGTCAGACTAGGCCTAATGAAGTTATATACAAATAGCCTAGACGGCTTTTTTAACTTTCGGGGCTATTTTCAAGTTAACAATTGCACTTAGCGACCTCTGTCAGTGCTCATTTTTTAGGAAATTTCATAAGGAACAACTTTCTCAATGCATATGCTATACTAAAAGTCAAGAGGAACGGAGATATTAAAGGAAATAGAGTAAAAAGCACTATTTTCGTCACTAATTGTCAATTATAAAATCAAGCACACCAACAATTTCTAAGCAACACCCTAAAACGAAGCGATTCCAACAATAATCTCGCCTGTGCCCGAAAAATACACCCAAAACTCCTCGCCGTCTTGCCTATAGGCCTATTGAAGTTATATACAAAGTTTGGGGAGAGTATGTGTCAATAAAATTTTTGCCGATGGGCACTCTGACTACTACTAAGAAGTACCTTAATTTGCTGTTTTTTATACAGAGCTCTTAAATATTCTTTATAAAAATCTCGATTACTTTTTTTTTGAGGCCTTACAATAACAACAAAAAACACGTGTAGTATTTATTAACTCCTGTGTTCGATCGATGAGGAGGCGTCGCTTTATTTATTTTGCAAAGTCTAATTTGAGACGCAATAAAAGATACATTTCAGATAGTCGTATTTATTCATAGAAAAGTTAAAAATAAACATCTCAGTTGGCCTCTGCAAGAATCCAGTGGCCACATCAGCTGAGACTGTGATTTAGTCACTGCACTGACTTCGAAACGGCCTGCGAACTGTCGGTTACGTCATATTACAATGTGCGAGTGCACTGCGATTAAGTCAGAGAGCTCTATTATAACGGCCAGAGAACGTTTCTACCTGACTTTTCTCCGGAGATTTAGATTTGTTTCGGTTTTAAGCGCGACAGTCAGCGTTGCCAGTTTTTTTTTTTGCCAAGTCGGGATTTTGAAAACAGCGGGATTCTTTCGTCGAAAGCGGGACATAGTAAAAAAACGTATATAATCAGAAGTTTTCAAATACCTATTTATCTTTTTATTTGAATTAAAATTACGTTTACGTGACAATAGATAGCAAAAATAGCCATAGAAAATCTATTTTAATAAAAATATAATATTTTAAATCAGATTTACCCTATCGTTAAATAGTTGAGTCTTATTCGTCTTCAGAATAATAAAAAAAAAAACAGAAATCAAAATCAAAAAAGTTTTATTCATTAGAAAAATATGGCGTTTCAAACAATAGTCTGTGGAGTGAGTGTTACAAATTGCAACTTACAATAAGAGAATAATTATTTATAAGAATTACTTATTCATGATATTTCTGTGAAGATTTAACTTTTTTTAAAGTTATCCCCGAGTTATCCCCGAAAAGCGGAACTGAGCCTGTCCCGCGCGGGACATTTAATTTTGATTTAAAAATCGGGACGTCCCGCCAAAATCGGGACGTCTGGCAACGCTGGCGACAGTCGTGACTACAATTAGTCCAGTCGTTTGAATCTCTACTCTTCTAATAGTCGCGAACAGCTGTCATTCGTGTATAACCTCATAGTCCGGGAGCCAGCAATCCTGAAAGCTCCGTGATTAAGGATAATACAGTTTTTAATGAAAATTTAAAGTTTACACTTAGAGGAATAAGATGCGCTTGGTCGGCGTGGATTTTATTCTATGTTTTAAATAAATTATATATTGTTACATGTCTTTAATGTTTCCCTGTCATCGTGGATTTTGATCTTTCCTAGGTAATTTTGTGGAAATTTTCGTACTTATTCAGAAAAAATCCGGCCGACCAATGTTTTTTAGCCGGAAAGGTCCCGCAAACCTATTTGTGATAGGGGGTACAATTTCTCTATTATCATGGAATCCTTTTGTTTTTTTTTTTTATTTTACGTGTTTTAATGTCAATTTCAAAAATATCTTGGTATGCGTGCTTAGAAACAGCCGGAAGTATCGCGCATACCAGTTTTTATTACATATCATACTTTGTGCTTTTCAATTTTCATTAAAAATTGTATTATCCTTAATCACGGAGCTTTCAGGATTGCTGGCTCCTCGCCTATCAGAGCTGCTTGCTTGGAATTTATCTGTTTTTATTTAATTAATACGTAATTAATTAATTAATGTATTTAATGAGCGTACTTACGACTGAGGTATGAAGAAAAGTAGTGCAAGAATCTCAAACTTTCTGCCCTTGTGATGTAATATGCTATTATTGTAAAGTAAAGTAAAGTAAAGCTCTTTATTTCATTTGATGAGAAAAACTCATATAGAAAACGTCATACATATAAATTACAAATTTAAAAATTCAGACAAATTATTGTAAAATGTGTTTCCCAGAAGGAACATTTTTAACAAACGAGAAAAAATATTTAAGTTGTTACAATTCTTAATTTGACTTGGAAGTTTATTAAAAATTTTTACATCTATGTTGAGAGGAGAATTTTTGCTTCCAAAAAATGCTCAAAAATGAATAAGTATAACCAATATGTAGCGTAGATTCAAATCCTTAAATGAAGGAGGACCCAGCTTTGAATAAATTAGAAGCCATTGTCGAGCTATAGGAAGGGGAATCACCGAAGCGAAGAATATTTCAGAGGGTAATTTATGCAATGAAGAAAATCGCCGTTTGCAATTATAATAATACTCTTTTGTTGCAAGATTATTTTACATTGTTGTTATGTATTTATGTACATAAGTATTCCTATATACACTCCAATCAGAATAAAGTGGCCTGGTAGCATTTTGGCAAGACGCCAATCTGAAATGTCGGTGGTGTATTATATAGAGCCGCCGCGGCGTATTACACGCATCCTATAATTAATATTGAACAAAGAAGTGCTAATTTTTTATTACATTTAAACATAAAGCACACATGTTTGTAAAATTTCATTAATAATTGAAATAACACATTCAACCGTATAAACGCTCCATTGCGTTTCGATTGTTACGTTCTGTTTATGCGGGGTGACAGGTACCATTAAAGTTTGTTACGCATTTAAAAAAAGAATTTATGAACTATTGAATACAGTTTTATAGACCGTTGAAATATATGTTCTCACTTTCAATAATATTTTGACGTGATAACGTCTTATAAATTGATGAAACACCAGCTGCACGCACGAAAAAGTGTAACGTTCCGCCTGACCCTGTGCGTGCAAACGAGAGCGCAGTATGCTTCGGCCCAAGTTTGACAGCTACTAAAATTTAGGTTATGTATTACGGAATACGTTATCACGTAAAACTATCGTCTGTAAACCGACTTTACAGACAACCAATTTTTTTTATACTCGTCGTGAATACATAAAAAATATGCGTGAGATATTCGTGCGTTAGGAGTGAAACTTCTTAGGTTCTAGCATTTGTTGACGAGTATTTCAGAATTAGGAACTGGCTACGTGGATTTTGTTAACGTGGCTAGACAAAATGCTACATGACGCTTTGACAGAGAGAGTAGAAACGATTAATTCACTCTTTCTTTTCAACTGCTGGTTGAAGTCGGGGAAAGGGAAGCGTTTCACTTTTTGCCTGATCTAGGCCAATGTACCCCATAGCGCAACCAAGAAAGTTTTACTGCAAAAAGTATTCTATCTAAGTGCTGCTTTGTCCGCTTAATTCGTTTAAAAAAGTGATTCATTCATACATGACGCTAGATGTATTTGTTTATTTTGGAAAACAAAATAATTGTATTGAACTATCAAAATAATATAAATTTTATACCTATACATAATAAAACTCGTATACAGTATGTAAACACGTAAGGTGAACATAGAGAAATTAACATTGGGAAAAAAGGACTGGATCAGAGTGAGCCTTGAAATCTTGTTTTTCAATTTGACAGATAATATTCTTTTGCAAAATGAATGTGTATACTACCGAAGAAAATATTCAAATTATTACAACATAATCGGACTTTTTTTATTAATGGGACATTAAATTCCCAAAAATCCTTAAATATGGTGCGAGATCAAATATCTCCGCCTATTCGTGTTGAACCTAAATACATTGGGTCACTGATTTACCAACGCGCATACGTCATACCAGCCAGATAGTTTTTGAATGAAATGTTTCCAAACAGATGGAGTTGTTTTTTTGTTTTATTTTTGTACGAAAAAATTAAAATAATGATTTATAAGAGCTTTTTATTATTAAAAAAGCCAAGTAAAATAAAAGTAAATCAAAATAAAATAGAAATCCTCAAGATTACCACGATAATTCAATAGAAATAACAATTAATGTAGTCATGGCTAACTCTGATCCAAGTATTTTTTCCCAATGCTAATTTCCCTATGAGCACCTTACGCGTTTACATACTGTATATTATGATGATTTGTCCGCTTAAATCATTTAAAAATTGATTCATACGCTAGATGTACCTATTTGTTTATTTTGGAAAACAAAATAATTGTATTGAACTGTCAAAATAATATAAATTTTATATACATAATAAAACTCGTATATTCATGTTCTAGAAATATAAACTATCTACTATTGCAATAGAATTTTGTAATTTTCATGCAAGCAAGATAAAAAATTAGTTCTTTAAGAAATTATCAACAACTATCTATAGAGTTAGTTTTTCCTTTCAATTTTCCTATCTGTTGTCTGTTTTGTGAACATCTCATCAGTAATATTTTATACGTTTTAATATCAACAGAAACACATAAAGAATCCTCCGGATCCTGGCCATACGCCAATTTAATATGCCATAGCTATATAATATGTCCGTTTTCTCTCTGTCTGTTTATTTGTTTATCTCTCTTCGATTTTCTATGGAATAGGCGAGTGTCTTCTATAATTAGTGACAACTGCAAAAACATCGAAACGGTGGTTGAATTTCTGTGACTCACTGTTTCCAAAATACTGAAGCGACCAGAGCAACGCCGCTTCTGTAAAGTGTTTTTCAATCTGTTTAAGTGGTCCTCAATCTGTTTGTGTCCAAGATCAAACACACGCTTAAATTATTGTTCAGACCGGTGTTGCATCGTCGCTTTAGATGATTCTCCAAGTATCTAAAGGCTGCTGTACACGAGGCTAGAAACGCTGCTATATTCCTTGCTAGACTTTCCTAGTGCTGGTTTTCTTGATTGCTGTTAAGTGCTCGCTTCACACGAGACTATTATTCAAGCTTGTTTTGTGGATAGATCTAGTGCGCGCGCAGTGACAGTTCGAATATAAACACGGAGCAAAACGTGTCTGTTGTGTGACTCTGAGCAGAATGATGCCATGTAGGCGTTTGTTCAAGTGCCCACGTGAAGATACTGCGTTCTTGCTCATACCTAGCAGCAGATCTAGCAGGGAAAATTGCCCCTGTTCTAATTTTAAAACCTATCTTGTGAGCTAGCAGACCAGCCCTCAGTGACGTCATTTCCAGCTTCGTACTCAGCCTACCAGCTAGCAGAACTCCTAGCCGCTAGATTCCTTGCTAGGTTTCAATCGTGCTGTGACGCTGGGTTTCGTGATAGCTTTTATGTGTTCAATGAGCCTTTTTCCTGAGAATAGTGCAGCGAAAGTGTCACGAGAGGCAGCACTAGTAGTAGGGACAAACATAAAATATTTACATGCCAACCAATGTTATTTACGTGATATTATTTTATTTAAAAATATAAATCTGAAATAAAAAAAATTTTGAACTGATAAACTTATCACTGAGAGTCATCATTTACATATGTTATCGAAATTATTTTTAAAATTAATTAAATGAATAAAAAATGAATAGTAAATTTTTCACAGTTTATTACCATTGATTAGAATGAGATATAACCTCAATCTTTTATTAAATTATATTCATTTATTATATTTAATTAAATTTATTTTATTACCATATATTTTTTATTCATATTTCATTTGGAAATAAATCTGAAATTCATAATTATTTTCAATTTCTCTTATTACAGTTTGAATTTATCGCTAATATTTTAGTAGAGTCTGCATACTAACCTTATTAATTCATTTTTTTTTCCAGATACTTTTAAATTACGACACGCAAGCCAACGTTTTAATGTTACTACATTGTTATCTTTTACAGTTGCAAATTTTAGTTTTGCTCCAGGAACATCATCTTCTATTAAAAACATTTTTTTTCAAGTACACTTTAATGTGTGTTTATATGGGGATTTGACAGTGTTTGTCCCTACCGAACTACTAGCGCTACTAGTGAGTGATTTTTCGTACTTCAGGAAAAAGGCTCATGGACACGATGCGTGTATTGAAGCTTGCTTTGTAGATGCATTTAAAAAAGTGAAGGTTTATTGTCTCCGAACAGAACACACACTATGACGCCATGTTTGGTTGTGGTCGCCCACGTGACAAGATGCTGTTTCCTGATTAGTACTTGATCAGAACAAGCATGAAAAATAGCCCCGGTTCTAATTTCGAAATCCACCTTATGACCGCGCACGCGAGCCCGCAGTGACGTCATTTCCATTTTTTGCAACCAGCGCGCTAGCCAGCACAAGCACCAGCAGCGATTCCAGCGGAAAAACCGGCTTCGTGTGCAGCGACCTTAAGAACAAAAATGCAATTTTGAACTTTTTCTTTGTCCAAATAACGCCTGACTTTATCGTCTGGTAAGAAGTTTAAATGGGTTCAACGAGCTCAAAAGTTTTTTTTTCCAGCGCAGAAAACGGCATCCCTGTACATAAAAACCTATAATAGCTCAAAGCATTAAAGAATTTATTGGGTAATCGAAATGATAGATTGTTTTATAGTTAATGCAGACAGCGCGGCATTTTGTATTCGTGTCGCTTTCTACGACGCCTTCAAAAAATATTAAATCATGGAAAAGAACAGCGTTAATTTTTTTATTTAAAAGACAACCAGAGAAATTGATTAAAATTAAAAATAAAAGCTATAAAAACTAAAAACAAAGAAAAAAACACGTTTCCAAAATTAAAAAATGTGTTAGTTTGAATTACCCGACTAATTTTTATGTTGGAAGCTTATTTTCTTCTTTTACGTAGTCGAGTTTTATTTTTTGAGCTTTTATTTTTAATTGCGGTTCATGTTTCAACGTGATGACGTCGTAATTTTACAGTTGGCTGAACTGCTCGAATCAGATTACGTAACAAAGGATAGCTAAGTTGCTGATATAAGGCAGTGGTGTTTGTCTGTGAGCACTGCACAATTTGCAGCTCGTGTTAGAAGGTACCTCCGGTAAACCCAATTAAAATTTATGTCATAATATCCGCACCATTACTATTTTCCATCTATCACACTTCCCGTTATTTTCTACATTTTTAAACTTCCACTTAATTAATGGCTGCAATGGGCGATTGAAGGAATTTTAGGACATTAGGATAAGGTAGGCAAATTTTTAACATAGGAGACTAACAGGTAATCGGCCATGGCCTTGAATAAGGAACAATTTCGATATTAAATATCGAAATTGTTCCTCAACAGGAATTACCGTTTCTCGGCGAGAGGCAGCAGGAAAAAGTCCCACCCACATCTGCCCCCGCCGGGATTTGAACCCGGCACCACTGTAGATGGATACACAAAATTTGCAACCCTATATATCCGTGAATTATTTTTTTTTGAAAACTGTCTCAGATCTGTTTCAAATTCGATTTGTCGATAAGAGTACGACATCTATAATGGACAGTGCCGCAATTTTTTGAACGCTCTGTAGATACATAATGAAGATGACATTTCCTCGACCCGATGTGCCAATTTCAATATTGAAATAGGTCAAACATAAAACCATGCGCTTTATAGGCAGTACGGATTATACTGTGTTACACAAAGGCATCGACATAATTAAGAACTTTCATTTGCCAAATATTTTCAAATATATCGCTGGGGCGTCCCGCCTACCAAAATTTGATAATTTTGAACAGTGCACAATATTTCACAATTCACATGCATAAACAAATTGTGTAAACCAAATATTTGGTTCTTATATTAAAAAAATGTATTCGTTACAAACGACTTAGTGTAGACACTACTTGGTGAAGTCAAAGCTTTCGTACATTGTTAAAGAGAGGTATATCTATGGAAAGAGATGTATATAGTATACTACCGCATGATTTAAGTTTAAAGAACGAGTCAACTACAGGCAGCCAATAAGCTGAAGCTAGAAAATATTGTGGTGCATAAAGCGCTCAACAGATTTTATGGAAGATAGTAAAAGTGTCTCAAATGGCAAAATTCAACAAATATGCGAACTTTGATGATCTTTTTATGTTACCTGCTATATTTTGTTTCTTACTATTTTAAAATAATTGTAAAGGTCACTACCTAAACTTCATATAAATATAAAAAACAAATTTAAAAATTTTGAAAAACCCACGACGGATGTAAACGTTGTAATTGAAAAGGATTAAATACAATTTTCTTCGATTACTTACCTCCTTTTAGTCGGGAGGTTTCAAAATTTTGTTTAATTCTTTTTCAGTTACAACTTTTACATCCGTCGTGGGTTTTTTCAAAAAATTTTTTTATTTTGTTTTTTATTTTATTCTAAACTTATTAGAGATTTCTTGCGCTAAGATCCATCGCGTATGAATTACCTTTTACAGGAAACCGCATCTGAATTGATTAAGCCGTTTTCGAGATAAATGGCGACATTCGAGTGTACAAACAAACAAACACACAAACAAACAATCTCTCACCCTAAACGCATATACCTGTTCCGTTCCGTCGTGGGTAATAATCAAAATGGCTTTAATAAGCACTTTGAATTTTGATGTCTATATGATGGGCGAAAAAAGGCTGAATTTTATCCACCTCCTTTCTTGTCACATCAGTTAAAGTGAGACACAAAATTTAACAACGCTGTAAACTTCTAACAGAGGCTAGAATCGCGACATTTGAATGTATCACCCTATTTAATTACGGGTATAGTTACGTAATAATGTCAATATTATCTAAGCAATGAAATCTATTCATTTTGAATGCAGTTACGTTTCCATCAAGTAAGATTTTTTAATTTTAATCACACGCTAAGCGTGCAGCGGTGCTAGTTTCATCGGCTTCTTTATTACAAGCCAGGTTCTGATCCGAGAACCGGAAGATATTAATTGAATCAATTTATTACACAAAGAAATAAAATTATCGACCAATTTTTTCAGACAGTATATTGACAAAAAATTATAAAATTATAATTCAATGGATGACGTTTCGGTCCGAATTTGGAACTTCTATAGAAATAATCTAAAAATGAATTAGTGTACTTATTTTCTAATAGAATTAAGATTGATTTTTTTATTTTTGAAATATTAAAGAAAAATTAATAACAAACAAAATCCGGACCGAAACGAATTATAATTTTATAATTTTTTGTCAATATACCTACAGTCTAAAAAAATTGGTCATTAATTTTATTTCTTTGAAGAGTTCTATTCAGACGTTAATCTAAGATTAAAATTTATGTGAATTTTCATACGGTATAGTGCGTACTACTATTTAATAACTTTAAAGAATAGCTTCTGTTGCTACATTGTTGAAACACCCATTGTTACATGTCTATATTAGAAAAATTAATTTCTCAAACAATGTCACCATCGGGATACGAACCCCGAATCTTTCCACTATCGCGGCGGACTGAGTTACATTACTCCACAGTGACACAGTAAGGTCAATTCATCATTCCAATATATAGCCATTTGTAACTGTATATTTCACATCATGCTCTCGCATGATGTGAAATATACAGTTACAAATGGCTATTCTTTAAAATTAAAATTTATAATAAACAAAAAATCGATAAAAACGCAACATTGTGATAAATTAACACGGTTTCTTTTACGTTTCATGGACCCGATAATTTTTTTGTGAATCGTTGTGGACATACATCTACGTACTTTGTGTTAACGGAATAGGTATGCAAAATAAGTAATCACCTGTATAAATGGCACTTGTTCAACGTATTTGCCCAAAGGAGCCGTTATGAGCCTATATGCCAACAGGTAACATTTATATTATCTACGACTATTTTAATTTACTGGAACGAAATAAACAGTGTGCTAAAAACGTTACATTAACTTTTTAATGTATACCTATATCGAACGTATTTTACTATACGGGGTGTAAAATTTTATGACAGTGAATTCCGTAACATTCTTGTGATTTAGTTTTTGTGAAAAAAACTTACGTTAAACATTCGTCATTTCTTAAAAAAGGTGAGCGATTTTTTTGTATTTTTAATACTTAAGTACCTGGGTGACCGAGCTTTGCTCGGAAAGTTAAATAAAATACTAATGATTAACAGTCATAATATTTTGAAAACAATTGTTTCATTGTTTGTATAAAATTCCAAAACCTACTTACAATATTTAAGTATTTTCATACGTCAAAAAATTGATTTTGATAATGATAAAATTTGTAAGAAAACGATTTTTTCGAGAGATGAGACCTAGCTAAAACGATTTTTTGCCCCCCAAAATCCCTTTTCAGTAAATTTCGTCCAAATCGTTAGGGCCGTTTTCGAGAAAATATTTAGGGGCATAGGTAGGTACATAGGTAAATACAAGATTAGCTCGTTTAATAAAATAGGGGATAAGAACTAGAAATGTATCAAGTGTCGTTTTTTTTATACATTCGAAAATAGCTGTCGAATGCGAATATTCAGTTTTCAAATTTGGCGTCACTTGTATTTGTAATGGTTCTGGGTACTAGGTTAATTATTAATACTAAACCTAAAGCTTTATTAACTAATGTTAAAGTAAAGGCTGATATAATTGCCTTAGCGAAAAAATGTATTACATATTTTTTTAAAAAGGAGTAAGAAAATAATTTTCTAATAACAATACAAAGAAATCATCGATTTATTAATTATTTATATGTTGGCATTAACAGTCAGTGATTTTAAAACAATACTATTGTTTTCTCGCAACAGTTTTTTTAACAACTTTAAAATAGATTGTTTTACTTCGTCTTTTTTTGTCAAAACAATAGTAGATCATTTGTTGAAATGTAAATTTATTTAAGTTACAAAAATACGAAATATTTATTCAAAGAATTACAATGTTTTAAAATAGTTGTTATTTTAAAGTTGACTCGTAATTTTCCGTTTTACATTAAAAAATCTGTTATTTTTCTCGCACAATATATTGAATTGAAAATTTCATTGATTAATTATTAAATATACCGTATTTATATTTTTTGTTTATCTATGCTTCAGGGATTTTCATATTTTTTTTTATCCTGTTGCTTACAGTTTTTCTAATGCGAATTTCAAAATGTCACTTTTAGGCCTGGCGCTAACAGGCAATTTCTAGTCGGCCAACTGTTTTAAGACCACTGCACACGAGGCTGGTTTTGCCGCTGGAATCATTGCTGAGACTTGTGCTGGCTGGCGCGCTGATTACTAAAATTAAAATGACTGACTATCAATCGTTCTTGCGAATAATTAACAAAGAAAATTAACAATTTTAAGTATGGATAAAAATCGTGATATTTTAATCTCGTTTGCCGGCACAGATATTGCGTTTTGGTTTTCAGAAGCAATAGTCTAATATTTAATAATTTAATAAAATGTACGAACCTCGATTGAAAATAGATTTTTTAAACAAATATAACTGGAATTTCTCTTGATTTCAGAAATATAGCCAGATGAATAAATATTTATCGGAATAGCAATGTATATTTCACAAGGTGTGTCACAAAAAATTCATATTTTCATTTTGTAAATTGCTGCTTTCATCAATTTGTTTTTAACAGAACTCGTTAGTATTCTGATCGTTTCGTTTTCATCGAGTAATGGGTTCACTAAATAAATCGTTAAGAAATTTAAAACAATCGAAACAGCAGCGGTCCATTTTTAAACGTATCCAAAACGCTATTGTTCTTTTTTTTCAATAAATTTACGACTTATTCGACAGACAATCTAATACAATATTAAGAGGAATTTCTGTCTGTTCAATTCTGTCTGTTCAATAATTTCCTACACCATTTTATCCGAGTAAGATGTAACTTTAGTGAGTGGTTGTACTCGCGCCCGCGAAGGTTCCCGACCCCAAAAAAAAAATGTGTAAAAATATTGTGTTTTAAAGTGGTACTGTTATACGGTAGAGTCGAAGGCTCCACTAGCCTTTTGCGGACAACGCCTTCGTCTGCACGGCCATTGAAGGGTTAAGATTTTAATGCTCCACTCTTACAACACTTTGATCATTCATGTACAGTAGAACACCGATTATCCGAACGCCGATTAACCGAATCGCCAATTATCCGAATCGGTTCTAAGCGTAATATAAAAAAATAAAACCAAGTAATTTTTCAATAAAAACAAGTTTTGTGGGGACGCAAGAATACAAAAATGCGAGTGACAATTGCCGTGTAGACGCTACAAGTGAGCGTTATTGTAGAACTGTTTTATTCTATGTGTGACAGTTCGTTTTTCTTTATCTATTATCCGAATTTTCGATTATCCGAATCGACCTCGGTCCCAATTAATTCGGATAATCGGCGGTCTACTGTACTTTTAAAATCGTATATATAGATACCTATATATATTTAATCAATTATTGGTTTCTATTTCTGCTAGTCTATTTATTTCGACCATATTGCGGACTGCGGAAATCTGTTTTATGTACAGTTTGGTTACTATAGTTGTTTTAATGTACCCTTGAATTGATTCTAATTTAAGAGAAAGAATGTCAACAACATTCCAACTAAGAATCTTAATAATATGCGGATGGTTCTGCGTTTTACCAAATATTTTCTCTCTCGACGATCGTTCCGGACAATCAGTCCATCTTCAGGAGTACAGACATATATTAATACTATCTATACTAATATATAAATGTTTGTAAATGATAGCGGGAAAGTGGACAGGTACACAAATCAAACAATTTATTTGGCTTTGTATGACGTTTCGCTGGTGATCCCAGCTTCTTCAGATACTTAGCTGAAAGATGTTATTGTTGTAAATCTTTCAGCTAAGTATCTGAAGAAGCTGGGATCACCAGCGAAACGTCATACAAAGCCAAATAAATTGTTTGATTTGTGTACCTGTCCACTTTCCCGCTCATTTACAAACATCAATATAATGGACGTGAAACCAGAAAACTAATATATAAAGGTGAAGAGTTTGTTTGTTTGATTGAACGCGCTAATCTCAGGAACTACTGGTTCGAATTGATTTTTTTTTTTTTGTTGGATAGTCCATTTACCTATCGAGGAAGGCTATAGGCTATATAATATCACGTTACGACCAATAGGAGCGGAGCATCAATGAAAAATGTTGCAAAATGTAACTCAAAATTTGTCCGTCCGACAAAAACTTTTGAACGGTAACTCCGATCATCATGAAATTTGGACACAACATTCATCTCGGTAAACTAAGATGGACGTGCGTACTCATGTCCCTCCCCCCATTGGTTTTTTGCACTCGGGTGAAACCGGGCGGGACCGCTAGTATGGGTTGATTGTCCGAAGCGATCGTCGAGAGAGAAAATATTTTATAGAATTTTTAAGTGTTTTTATTGTTTGTTAATTATAATGTTCTAACAAGTGCCAAGTGAAAAATCAGTGCAAATTATATTTATTCAATACTTTCGAAAATTTGAATTGTTTCGGGAGTCTCCGTAAATCCGACCCTGTATGAAGCGTTATGTTATTTCAGTATTGTCATTTTATTTCCATCAACTGCAATATAGTACCGAGATGAGCGAACGAACAATTCAACCAACTTCTGTATTACAAGTTATTGCGAACTGTCATACAGCTATAACTTGTATGGTTGCAAGGGGAACTCCCCAAAAACGTCGCCTTATCTCAACCGGTAGCTATGATGCAGCCGTCGCAAAATGAACAAAGCAACCTAAGTAAAGAAAGTAATAATGATCTGTTACGTTATAAACTTGATTACGTCACAAGTCAGACAATATGTATGTACTTTGTACGTGTGTACACAAGGCAAGGTTGAAATTCAGCTTGCTAAAGCTTGCCGTCCAATGTTCGTGAAGTTTTTTCTACGCCGAGATACGGAGGCATCGTCAAAAATTACGCGATAGCTCATTTAAGGCTGCTGCACACGAGTCTGGTTTTGCCGCTGGAATCACTGCTTGGACTTATGCTGGCTGGCGGACGGGCTACGAGGATGGAAATGACGTCACTGCGGGCTCGCGTGCGTGGTCACAAAACGGATTTCAAAATTGGAACCGGGGCTATTTTTTATGCTTTTTTCTCTGCTTGTTTTGAGCAAGAACCAATCATGAAACAGCATCTTGTCACGTGGGCAAACGCCCTCAAACGAACATGACTTCATAGTGTGTGTTCTGTTCAGAAACAATAAATGTCGACTTTTGTTAATATTCTGTCACTGCGCGCGCATCATACCCATCTACAAAACCAGCTTTTATAAAAAAATTGGTTGTCTGTAAAGTCGGTTTACGGACGATAGTTTTACGTGATAACGTATTCCGCTCGGATATCATATTTAATAATACATAACCTAAATTTTAGTAGCTGTCAATCTATATTTTTACCGACTAATAATTTGATTAACCAAAGCAAAATACATATTTTTAGACAATTATAAAAGACATTTAAAAGAATGTATATATATTATATATTTGTTAACAAACCGTATAATTTATCTGCTGCTATGAAATGCAGATATCTCCCAAGATTTGTTTTTGATACAAAATGTAGCTGCGTTTGTGTACAAACTATCAATTGACAAATAACGATGTATTATCTGAAAAATTGCTTTAAAAATTCGATAATTTATGACATTTTTATTAGATATTTTGATTTTAAGTCTTAATTTCCACGGTTTATAAAACAAAGGCCATCTGTCAGATGTAGCTTTCGCTGGAACAACCGAAAAAAATGTTGAACGCACACTACTCTCTGACGTCACGCGAGAAGAGGGAGAAATGCGCACAAGCCGACGCTTGGGCCGATCGTGCATCTCTATCGCTTATATCGCGCTCTCGCTGGCGGAACGTTACTCTTTTTCGTGTGTGCTGGCGGTGTTTCATCAATTTATAAGACGTTATCGCGTCAAAAATAGGAATTCTCCTTAATCCTGCAGCGTATTTAAATAGGAATTGTATTACCTACACGGTAAAAATACCTGGGTTCGACCTGCTCGAAAACTAATCCCGATACAGCATAAATACAAAGGTCTGGGTCTCATGCATATACAAACGTGGTTTTAATCCTGCAACACAACTCAGCAGGAACAGTGTTACCGGCGTGGTAAGAATATAAGCTTTATTCTACCTGCTAGAAGACGTTAACTTATCCTATACACAGCACAGACGCGAAGATAGATACGGACTAACTTCATACATACATAAACGCGTCTCTAATCCTGCCAACTATTCAGCAGGAATTGCGCTGATAGCAGGATAAGAGGATGATTGGTAATTTGAAGCTTTGTTGTGTTGATATAAGGATTAAGGAACTGTTTCCACTCCCTATAAAACCTTCATGTATACAGCTTTGTAGGCTTTGTTTCACGTATTGATTTTTTTTTCTTAAGGTCATAAGATATGCGAAATTGTATCAGAATCGAGTTTAATAAGAAAGCGTCTTTGCTAGGGCAGGACTTTGTTTGTCCTACCAATATTATAAAGAGGTAAAGTATGTAGGTTTGGATGTAGGAGGTAATCTCTGAAACTGCTCATCCGATTTCAAACGTGTTTTCACCAATATTTAGAATGGACCTTCACGATGTACATAAGCTATATATTAAGGTCGTTTGGAAGCCGCAACCCCAAGTCAAATAAATGACTTTTTCTTTTGTTCCTCAAATAATTACCCAAATCATGCTATAATAATTAATAGAAATTCACATAAAAATTTATTTGATTTAATTTAATGCGAATTATAATTAAATAATGATAGTAATGTAATTAATAAAACATAAATTGATTAGTACTCAGCTGTCACTAGTCACTGCCACTACAACAACAGAGATAGAGGCCACATGTCAGTATTAAAAAATTAATAAAATCAAAAGTACGTGGTAAATTATTATGAAATTTTTGCAGTGTGTATTTCAGACATCGTTCTATCCATTAAAAAGTTTTTTTTTGTGGGGTCAAGTTTGTCAATTTTTTACATACCCTCAATTTCCGGAGTTATTCAACAAGGACACTCATAACGGCTCGTGTATTGTTGCATAACTTTAATTAATTATATCTCTTAAACGGTGTGGTAAAAAAATCTGATTCTTTTTCTGTAGGTGTCTTTAATTATAATCTTTTGAATAAATATAAAAAAATGTAGGGTCAAGTTTAAGTCATTTGGCTACCAAACTACCTTAAGCGCGTTAAAATAAAAGCGCTCTTCGTGGAGAGACCAATTTTGCAACGTAAGTCGGCGAAAACACGGCGGCAATCTACAAATTCGGGCGAAGCCGTGACCGGGCCGCTAGTCCTAAAAATAGTGAGACGATCCCATTACATTCATAATTTTTGGAGTTAACTCCTTAAGAAACGATTTTGAGTTATAAAGCCCGGTACGGAAATTTTATGAGTAGTAAAATCAATTGGTGAGGCGTTACGCTCCACCGCTTCAAGTGTGGCGTTACGCTCGTCCGCTTCAAAAGAGATAAACATATATATCTGTAGAATTTAATGTGCGAAAGAATGAGATGGAATACATTACACAGCGTATCTAAGGAGTCAACTCCAGTCGTGCGGCGGAGCTGACACACACACACACACACTTTTTTTTGGGAAATTTTATGGCACTTTTAACATAAACTCGGCAATAACGTGAACAATGAAACTTTTAGTATATAAAGTTGAAATTGCTTATTTTCGTTTGAAATAACATACGTAAACAAATAATAAAGTTCCTTGATTTCTGTATACCGTTGACTGATTTATTTATAATTAGCAGAGACGCAAAAAATAACTCATTCAACCAACAGATCACAGTCTAAACCGAGACTTCCATTCGATATTGCGTAAAAAAGATTCCAGACTGTATTTCGTCAATGATTAATTCAGTTCTTGTATAGAATCGGTCCAATGAACTGACAAAATGCATCAGGGTTTGAATAATACTGTTTTCGTTATATCAATTTTTTGACACGTGCAAACAATCATTGATTTATATTTTTTGAACATTGAAACGTGTTTTTTTTGACGATTAAAATTTTTGTTCAGCTGATTTTTAAGTGCAGAAATATATCGTTGAAAATAACTGAACACAATGAAACTACTACCGATTTCGAAAAAACTGCAAGTAATCGATAAAAAACGAGACGGTGTGTTCTACACTACACACTACAGAAGGAAACTTGGATGATTGTAAAAAAAACGAAAAATAAATAATAAATGAAGCGACTTTTGAGCTATGAAGCAGGACAACTTTGTACAAATGATTCCATATGCAAAGATATGCTGATAAATAATCCAATCAGGATGTCATTTTTCAAAATGATAATATTTAATGTCAGTAAAGAACGTTTAATGCGTGATATTAACCAGCCCTAGTTTTGTAAGTCAATGCTCCGTTTCTTTGTGGTCAATTTTTTAAACATAAGTACGGGTAAAAAATTGATTTTTTAAAATGACATTTTAAACAAACATTTCAAAAAGGCAGGGACTATTATACGCTTATATAACCTTAGCCGTCGAGCGTTTATAATTTAACTCCTTCATCGATTGACAGGGTCGCCATGTTGTGCTTCTTTTGGATCGTTGTTAAAACAAGTGGTACATTTTTTAATATTTTATACACGAATTGGAACATCCCATATCTCTTCAATAAAGTGCCTAGGTATAGTACGCGCTACAGATATAAAAGGTTCGGAAGCTAGTCACAAACAGCGTCGCAAAGGCACATTTTAGAGCCGTTGATATACTATTACCACCTCCCAGCTACCTGCATGGAACGTGCGCTCGTCGGTGATTGGCCGTGATCGCTCGTTGCCTTTGTCACTTGTCGCTTTTCTGCTTTAAAGTACAGTCGAGTACGCTATTGTCAAGTTGTTATTGCTATGTCAGTTTTGTTGAGTTGCGACTTTTTAGTTTTTCAACAGACTGTACAAGCGCAAGCCTGCACTCGCATCTAACTTCCGAGCCTTTTAGATTCGTGGCGCATATTATATGTTTGTTTTTTTTTTCGTTTGAATCTACATTACTAATAAATTTAGATAGGATTTTTTCGAAAACTTTTCGAACTCTTTTTCCATATTAAAAAAAAAACTC
Source organism: Xanthostigma xanthostigma (assembly GCA_963575645.1). Taxonomy (NCBI): domain Eukaryota; kingdom Metazoa; phylum Arthropoda; class Insecta; order Raphidioptera; family Raphidiidae; genus Xanthostigma; species Xanthostigma xanthostigma. The sequence continues at coordinate 19,413,633 of OY754474.1, forward strand.
TAAAAGTATTCTTCAATTAAATTTGATAACGTAGATAATATTCAGTCTAACGATGTCTGCTGTGCCACGCCTACTGATCTATACAAACCACAAGAAAGATAATTTATATACATCTCTTTGCATAGATAAAGAAGTGTGACTGCCTTTTACGACATCATATGATTACGTCGGTTTAAGCTCAAGGTTTAATATCTCATATATTTTGTTCAATTGTTGTTTGCAAGTAAGATGGCGGAATAAGAACGAAGAAGTTGGTTTACATTGTTGGTTTACTACCATTGTTAAGAAACACTAATTGTTACAATGCGGTGTTAGATTTTTTTTTACCAACAATGTGTATTAGGATTATTCAATAAATAAAATTATTTATCGAAACGTTAATGTATTAATTATATTTTTTGTTATTATATTGTCTGGAAAATTTGGTCGATAATTTTATTTATTGAAGAGTTCTAATCAGACGTTAATCAAAGTTTTGAAAGTTTTGTATTAGGATTAATTATACACTGTTTTGATGCGTCGGACGAGCTTTGTTGACCATGCCTGCAACATTAACATCATTATGCGATACCTTATGCATATAATTATACGTGACAGAGACTATAATGAAACTAATTAAGTTTAAAGGATCCTAGTTAGTCGCTTGGTTACATAATGCCGTTGCTGACAACATAACGAACCCTACACCAAGGCAATATGCATACGTACCGATTGTCTATATACTGTTTTTAGCAAACATATTATATTTTAGATAATATGAACTAGTGATGTGTCCACATGACTCTTTATTGGGAGCTGGCTCCGTGCGCTCCGCTCACTAAAAACAGTCGCTCAGAGCGAGTCGTTCAAAGGAGCGACACTAGACAGTACGCACTACACAAGAGTGCAGACTGCAGAGGTGTGAACTGTCATCATGCATACTCAGGAGTCACTAAGCATTGCACTCAGCTCTGAGCTCATTTTCATACGATTCTGATCTTATATTATTCGCATTTCGGATAAACTATAAAGTATAATAAAAGCTTACCTAACAATAATAATGTTTATTGTTACAATATTATATCTTTGTCAACGACGTCAATGTGAATGGTTTAAGTCACTGTAAGCTTAGTACTAATGCACTTACAGTGTGTCATTCAACATTAAATGACTCAGCAAAGATAACTCTGTACGTGCAAAGTTTACTAGTGTCTCTGTGGCTTGTGCTGTGTGCGCTCTGTAAATGTGCGAATGCAACGGTACAGAACAGCTCAGCACAGAGCAATGGCGCTCGGAGTGAGTCATTCACAAAAAAAAGAGCGACTCGCTCCGCTCCGAGAAGGGAATCGTTCATTATGAACGACTTGCTCAGGAGCGACACATCATTACTTAAAACCAAATCAGTGATGACATATATTGGGAATTTTTTATCGTAGTTTTAGAAATATTTTTGATGGAAAGAAAACAACAGATATTTATAGGTTACAAAGTACCGCAATAGGCAGTGACGTGGCGAGCAAAATGTCACGGGATCTCGGCCGGGGAGGACCCCCGGCCCTAGAAGTTTGTGAGCACAGGAGGATCCTAACGTTTATTATTACAACATTTATAGTAAAATTTATTAATTTTGTATTCATTTAATTTAAGTTACCTATTAAAATTCATACACAAATTAATCTAAAAAATTGTGAAAAATAACTGTAATAATTTAGAGTGATGATGATCCTGTTTAAATGTTGTAAGATTAAAGGATGAATCCTGGTGGCATAGGATCGATGAACTAAGCAAATACTGAAGGTTTATTTATTGCATTTTATTGTCTAACGTTTCGGCAAACTTTATGCCATCTTCGGAGAATCAATGCTGTCTGTTTTCTCAGTATTGTTGTTATGTATAAAATAAATTAAAATAAAAAATGTCATCAACGGGTATTAAAATTGCTATTTTTCTTGAAAAAAAAACCCGACTGATTTTTACTAAAAATTGTATAAATGTGCCTCTAACTTTTGCCGCGTAATAAATATTAATAAAACAAAAATGCAATAAATACGCTCGAAATAATAAATACCGCTAGTTTTCTATATAAAAATGAGTTCTCCGAAACTTTTTACAATGTTGTACCTCCATAGGATCCTTGAACAAAGGCACGACAATATGCTAATTATTATTTATCCTCCAGCATTTCCTTTTAAGGGAGTATATGTTGCCAAAATAGATAATTTAGAAGCAGTAGACACCCATTAAATAGTCGCGATGCAATGTTTGCAATGTTTAACGCATCTAAGATGCATAAATGTAATTTCGAAACGTCTTCGCTGTATGTTTAAAGCGCACTTTAATATCATATTGTAAAATGCAAACGTAATAAGTGATTTATATTCTGTGTCCACAAGAAAAGACGGCTTATGTGGAAAATTTGATAAATTAATGCTGAGATCGTATTCGCAAAATTCGTGCGAATATTAAGGTAGTTTGGGAGCCGCATTCCCAAGTCAAATAAATGACTTTTTTTTCCTCAAATAATTACCCAAATCATGCTATAATAATTAATAGAAATTCACATAAAAATTTATTTGATTTAATTTAATGCGAACTATAATTAAATAATTATAGTAATGTAATCATTAATTGAATAGTACTCAGCTGTCACTAGTCACTGTCACTACAACAACAGAGATAAAGGCCACATGTCAGTATTAAAAAATTAATAAAATCAAAAGTACGTGGTAAATTATTCTGAATTTTTTGCAGACATCGTTCTATCCATTAAAAAGTTTTTTTTGTGGGGTCAAGTTTGTCAATTTTTTACAGACCCTCAATTTCCGGAGTTATTGAACAAGGACACTCATAACGGCTCGTGTATTTTTGCATAACTTTAATTAATTATATCTCTTAAACGGTGTGGTAAAAAAATCGGATTATATTTCTGTAGGTGTCTTTAATTATAATCTTTTGAATAAATATAAAAAAAATGTAGGGTCAAGTTTAAATCATTTGGCTACCAAACTATAAACCTTAATATGAGGGAAAAAACCCAATTTTTTCAATAATATGAAATAGTAGTATATTACACCACAAGGGCAGAAATTTTGAGATTCTTGCACTGCGCGCCATGAAGGCGAGCCGAGTACCCCATGACGCGCAGTTCAAGGCTCTCAAACTTTCTGCTGCTATATTACGGTACCTTAGAAAACCGGGACTCTATATACAACTGACTATATTTATGAATATAATGCTCGCTTCACACGAGACGTCTTTTCAAGCTACTTTTGTGAAAAAATCCGGTACGCGCGCAGTGACAGCTCAAATATAAACAACTACAAAAAGGTGTCTGTTGTCTTTTTCTGAGCAGAATGACGCCATGTTGGTTTGCGGACGTTTTGTTCAAGTCGCCCACGTGACAAGATACTGCTTCCTGATTGGTTCTTGCTCATACCTAGCAGCGGACCTAGCAAGGAAAATAGTCCCTGTTCTAATTTTAAAACCTATCTTGTGAGCTAGCAGGCGAGCCCGCAGTTACGTCATTTCCAGCTTCGTACCCGGCCTGCCGGCCAGCAGAACTCCAAGCAGTGTTTCTAGCAGCGGCCTTAACATAAGTCGTTTTGTCTGGTGCTCGTATAGTGTCTCCGGTTTTAAATAAACATATATGAGAGTATACGAAAGGACGTTTGGCACCAGTTTTAACGATTTCGTTTCCGACACAGCGGGCGTTCCTCCCAAAATAAGACATTAAGCACATCGATCTGGTCCCCACGCGTACGAACGTCTATACGTGACTGTCAAAAGGTTAAGGCCGCTGCACACGAGGCTGGTTTTTCGGCTGGAACAGGCGCCGGCTACGAGGATGGAAATGCTCCAAGCTCGCGTGCGGGATTGCAAGTTGGAAGCTACTTTTCGGGCTTGCTTTGAGCAAGAACCAATCAGGACACAGTATCTTGTCACGTGGGCGATATGGACAAACGCCGCCCGCAAACAAACACGACGTCATAGCGTTTGTTCTGTTTAGAGAAAATAAGCGTTCACTTTTGTTAACTGCGCGCGCCTGAAAACACGCATCTTGTGAAGCGAATACGAAACCCAGCGCCATAGCGCGCTTGGAACTAGCAAGGAATCTAGCGGTAAAACCGGTCTCGTGTGCAGCGACCTTTAGAGAAACTTTCTATAAAAGAAAATGACGCCCGTATGAATATGTTATTAGGAGAAAACTCTCACAAACCCCGGATGTTTTCAAAGAAATGAATTTTAAACTGATTTTTATAGCGTCAAACTACCACTCACTTCTTCTGGACTAAAAGAGACACTGACATTTTCTTTCGCTTACTCGGATCGTGTATTTTTCTGTAAATATGATAAATTGAAAAATAGTTTTTTTTAAACCTTTTTGAAAAATTGCGATTTTTGACAAACTTGAATTTTTCAAATAAATAAAATTGTCGACCAATTTTTTTCAGACTATATATTGACAAAAATTATAAATCAATATTTCACTAGACGACGTTTTGATCCGGAATTGGAGCTTCTTCAGAAATAATCTAAAAAATATAAAAATTAATTAAGTAGTATATCTACTTATTTTCTAATAGAATGGAGTTTGAATTATTGAAATATTAATGGAAAAATTAAATGTGAGAAATAACTCTAATAATTTAGAGTGATGATGATCCTGTTAAATATTAGAAGATTAAAGGATGAAACCTGGTGGCATAGGATCAATGAACTTTGCAAAAAAATAATAATTAATCGATAATTTTATTTATTTGAAGAGTTCTATTCAGACATTAACCAAAGATTTAAACTTAAATTTTCTTAGATGTTTAATCAATTAATTATTTTGAAATATCGTACTAAATGTGTTTTATTTGTTTCAGATATGGAGCCTACTGTTCAAAGTGAGTATTTTTGCAATTAATTTTAATTTTATAACTTAAGTTTTCGACGAATCCGATCCGTGGATCAGCGTGACACATTTCGTATTTAGGATCGCATTAACCCTTCGTGACGTTCCAAAGCACAATCCTCAACCCCCCTTTCTCAGGGTCGATGATGCAAAAATAATTTATTTGCCAATTTCCATAATGGTCGATTTAAAATGTTTAGAGTGTTAAATACAAGAACGACATCGCCGAAATTCGACGAAAAGTTGATACGTATTTTTGAAAGAAAAGAAATATTTGTTATTATGTTCATATTAGTATAGAGAAACAATTCTGGACGCTACTTTTTAACATGCTTGGCTGCTTTGAGCTTCTGCGAACGTTTAAAATGTCGGATGAAACTCGATTTATACACAAGCTAAAAGGGCGTTATCATTATGATAATAATAAAATAACAAGCTTTATCTGTGCCAAATTTGACCTTGTTTATAAAATGGATTAAAGGAAAATTGAACGCCAGAGTTCAGCTGAATTTTACTGTATTTATGTGTTGTTATTATATAACAAAGCGTGCCGAGACTTTTTTTAAAGTGGTGGTTCTAATAAATTATGCATTAAAAAGAAAAAAAGCGCGGTGTATATCATGCTAAAGTCGAGGTTATTCACTGCACCACGCCAGCTGAGCTCTTTACCCGACCAAAGTTCAATAAGCGAATACAATCTCAGATAAAAATCTCCGAGATACGAGTAATTGGTTTACTGAGCGTTGTAAAAAAAACATTACAGTTTTATCATTTTGAAAGATAATAGGTACAATTAAAGATATCTGAGAGTATCTATCGAGAATATTCGAGAGAAGTCGTTATTTATCGGGAGTATTCGAGGTATACCGTTATTTGTCGGGAATAACCGACGATTGTCATTTTTTATCGAGAATATCCGAAATATACTGTTTTTGACGTGATAACGTCTTATAAATTGATGAATCACCAATATTATAAATTGATAAAACACCGGCTGCATGTACGAAAAAGTGTAACGCGTAACGCATAACGCATAACGCGTAACGTTCCGCCTGACGCTTTTTGCTAATTTCTCGCTCAATTTAAATCAGATCGGTTTGAAACCAGTCTTAAACAAAAGAGGAGAACATTTTACATAGATTTCGTATAACAGAATTTGCCTAAACAGTATTTTTATACAAATTTATATAGAAAAATATTTTATACAAATTTATATAGAAAAATAGCTGTATAAATGCATTCAATTTTTTGACATTAGTATATTGTGAAATGCAAGGCCTTCTAAGTTAAGTATTGGAATAACTAATTATTATTAGAACATAATACTTTGTAAGTTGCAAACGTCACTTTTGACATTTCTTATCATTCCGACACCAAGGATAAGCGGATTGAAACTAAATTTTGGGAGGTTTAGGTTATGTATTACGGAATACGTTATCACGTAAAACTATCGTCCGTAAACCGACTTTACAGACAACCAATTTTTTTGATGAGTGTATGTGAGGAACACCGTTATTCATCGAAAATATTTGTCGAGAATATCCGAGGAATGTCGTCATTTATCGACAATATCCGAGGTTATACCGTTATTTGTCGAGAATATCCGATGAAAGTCGTAATTTACCGTGAATACCCGAGGTGTACCGTTATTTATCGAGAACATCCGAGAAACGTCGTTATTTAACGAGTGTATCCGAGGAATGCACTCAGTTTTAGAGCTTAGCAAATGATTTTATATGATTTTTTAAATGAATTAAAAGTTCAATAAACGCTTTCGCCATGTTTCAGATCAGAATAAATAATTATAAATTGGGGTTTATAATTTATGAGCAACGAAATTCATACGATCTCGGCTCAAACCCGGATATAGAATTGAAAAGTTAATAGTTAAACTTTTCAAGTGGATTTTGAAGCTTTTTATAGATTCATTATAGAATTCGCGGCGATTTTTATAACCCATAAACTCTTTATCTTAAAGGAACTGAAGTTTAGTTTATATGTGTATTTGAAAATAGTAAAACTAGGCGACTCCGATATAATCTGTTATTTTTTTTATGTGGGTTCATTATGATTTTTCAGAACGCTTTCTGTTAGTTAAAATTGTATAAAATCATTTTAATAAACATCAGATTAGTCACAGCACCTTCCCTATACTACTAAACTATTGTTCTATACGACAGACATTTTTAAAGTACTTAGTGCCATCTGTAGGTATGTTATTTTCGAAATAACCGATTCAGAAAATAAAGATATGTACGGAGTCAAGTTAAATAAAAGCGTTCAAAAATGTATGAAACCAATTCGTAAATATTCTTAACAAAATAGTGTCGACATTTTTTTATCCGGCTGATCCATCGAAAAGTTCTGGCCGAACAAACATTATTATTTATTTAAGTCGGTTACAAAACATCATAATATATCAATTAACTATATGAATCATTGCCTATCTACTCAATGTGCGGTGAGTGAACGCAACAAAGCGTATCGAAAATATATCTGCGTCTCTTTCTTCGATGTAATTCCCTGATTTCTCCGATGATAGGATTGGTCGATGTACTTGCATTCAATCTGAATAAAGTATCTCTGTTTCAAAAACTGTCTTTTTCTATGACGTTAATACCCAGCTTTTGACCCAGGAGGAGACAAATTAGAAATTTCTTAAGCCGGGTCCCCTGTGCTTGTTTTGCCCTCCTGAATACGCCAGTGCTTACGGCGTAAAAAAAGACAGAACTATATGTTTGCACCCTAATAGTTCGATTGCGATTTTATTCCTATGCTCAGTATAGAATAAAAGTATATGCAAAACATAAAATAAAAATCTTCCTAATGCGTTCATTTGTTTTCGTGTACTCAGCGACGAATAATCGATGCTATACCGTGTCGAAACGAATCGATTCAGTGCGCTTGTTGTGTCCCTTTAAATTTATCTTTTGATAAGTGGAGAATCACTGGTTTATAGCTTCAAATGGAAGATTTGCCAGAATGTTGGCGCCATCAACGAAACACTAAGCTCGCATTCATAATTTAATTTGTATTTTTTTATAAATAAATCTTATAAACCCAAATCTTCCACTATCGCGGCGGATGACTCAATCAATCTACAATGACACGACAGAGCAATAAATCATTCTCATAATAAAGCGTATTTGTAACTGTTATACATCGGATTTGACGATTTTATAGCAGATTTTTTTATAGTGTACTAACGACAACGGCTTTAAAGTTTTATAACGCAGCTTTTAAAATACTCACATTCGATATTTATCGGTATAATAATTGTATTTCTCGAGCTTTTAGAGAACTTAACGGCAGCTCAGCTTTAAAGTTTTACAGCCATTTAGATAAAGCTTGGTATAAAGCGTCAAACGGCCTTGTAGGTATGTCTCCGTCAGAGAACGAACTAGCGACCTTCCAAATCGGTTATATATATATTATAGTACATTGAACACGAGATCTATGCATATTATTATTAAAAAAAATTGTGAACACGCTATTCTTAAAGCACAAGGCAGTAGAGTTTGTTGTGCCACATAGCTTGTAAAATTTAGACACAACATATGTGCCCACTTCAGTACTAAAGCACTATAATATGGCACACTTTCAATTTGGACATATTTAAGTAGGCACTGTATCATACGATTGAAGTAAAACTTCTTCCTGCCATAATTATTTTAAATATATTTATTAAATTTAGTGCGTAAATACCACAAAGCTCATGTTAAATTCATAAACATCCCTTGTCCATCCTTCATGTATCCCAGTGTTTTATGTAAAGTATTTTTGTTTATTTACTAAAATTTTTAGATTAATTTTATAACACAGTCATGGCTAATTACGCGTATTACAAACGTAGAAGCCAACAAACCGTAGGTATATTAAAAAAAAAATCATAAACGAACAATAATATGCAGTCGGTTCGTCTCAAAGTTTATCGACCACAATATAACCTCACTCTGTAGCACATAAATCTACAAAATATAATTTTTCATTAATTAATAGACAAAATATGTACTTATAAGCATAATTTATATTACATTTAAAAGGATTTAATAACTAACCTACATTATTTCCCGTTACAAAATGCACCAAAATACGATGAAATGTATTTTTGATACAAAAAAAACAGTTGTTTTCCTTTTAAACGTCTTTGTCGCACTCACTAACTTATATCTCCCTCTCAACTTAATGCTCCGTCTTTGTCGCACTCACTAACTTATATCTCCCTCTCAACTCCGATGATGTATATACTAGAACTTATATCTCCCTCTCAACTCCGATGATGCATATACTAGAACTTATATCTCCCTCTCAACTCCGATGATGCATATACTAGAAATTTTATCTCCCTCTCAACTCCGATGATGCATATACTAGAACTTTTATCTCCCACACACACGATGATGCACTTCGGTAAACGATTTCGTCAGGCATCGCGATGATGCACTAACCGTAAAAATATCAAACTTTCGGCCCTTGTGGTGTAATATACTATTAATGAGCACTAACATAGAACTGCATCCAGTGCTTATCACCGTAAATAAATTAGAAACCAAAGAACATTGAGTCGACAATATAGATGTAGTTGATGCAAGAAGACACAACATTACAATTAAGGGATGGGCGATTTCAAAACGTCTACAGCTGTTTTTAGTAAACTTGTATTTAGATTATGAACTAGTTTTCCCATCCTCATTTGCGAGGAGTGTATCAGATCGCTAAAAATATAAGCTATCAGATCAGTCTGCTGTTGCCTATCCGATTAGTGTAGACAAGTTCTCGGTAGAGCGAAGTGGACATCTCCTGCACAAGAGATCTTATTAATAGAGCTAAGCGATGTTTTATTTAAAAAAAAAACACTTCATTTTGTGTGTGCCAAGGTCTTGGTGTAAACATTATGTGTAATATTTTAAACTCTTCGCATTTCTGGCATAACTTTTGAATGATACGGGGCGTGGTTTCGTTTAATTATTCAGTCGAATACGATTTCAAGAATGATTAGATTTCTCTGTTCTAGTGCCAAACATTTTTCAAACAGATCATCAGATATCAAATAGCTTGGGAAAAATACATTTTTATATTGGAGCTAGCGGTCCCGCCCGGTTTCACCCGGGTGCGAAAGAACGTGGGGGGGGGCTTGAGTACGCACATTCATCTTAGCTTACCGAGATGAATGTTGTGTCCAAATTTCATGATGATCGGAGTTACCGTTTAAAAGTTTTTGTAGGACGGAAAAATTTTGAGTGACATTTTTCATTAATACTCGGCTCCTATTGGTCGTAGCGTGATATTATATAGCCTATATAGCCTTCCTCGATAAATGGACTATCCAACAAAATTTTTTTTTTGTCAATTCGAACCAGTAGTTCCTGAGATTAGCGCGTTCAGCCAAACAAACAAACAAACTCTTCAGCTTTATATATTAGTATAGATTACTATTTTGCTGGTGGCTCCGTAGAAACTAGAAACAACTATTGAATATAAATATGAATATTTATTTGTAAAAGAGACTTACAAAGAGTCTATTACATTGTCAATAAAAGCAGGTAAAAAGTAAAATAATCACAAGTCATTCAGACTATAGCAGTTTTTTTCTAATAAAAATTTTTTTAATGTCAGTCCGTCTGTCTGTATGTCACAGCCCTAACCCTTCGCATAATCCATTTCCTAATCCTGAAAAAATAAAGTTGTTAAATGCTAGAACCTAAAAAGTTTCACTTCTAACGCACGGGAGTCTCATGCATATTTTTTTTTTTTGAAAATATGTTTGAAAACACCTATAAATTATTAAAATAAAAAAGAAAATCTTTATTAATGCTTTAGATAAAACTTTTATCTCTATATGTACCTATATAGACAGATTTTCCGCAGTATGTGAATTTCCTTCCTTGGGTTCTGGTCCATAGTTTTCCTTTCCACAGTTCATTTGCCTTGAGAGAAAAAACTTTTTTGCAGTAGGTAAATCTAGAGTCCCTTTACAGAAAATTAATCCGCACATAAAAAAAACAACGCAGCAAGATGTCAATATTTTTTCCCCAAAAGTCGTAATCATGATTAATTATTAGAGAAACGTACTTATAACGTCAGTTGTCGAGCGTCTATAATCTTCAAGTATTCATAAAAAGAAACCTTTACTTTTAAAGAGGCTTAGAAATTTATTTTCTCGTCACTGTATAATTTTGATAAACTTTTTTTACACCAGTGAATAATCATCCTCTATTTGGTAACATTGCGATTTGTCAATCTGTAGCAGCCAAATTACCATGTAGACTATATGAGGATTGTTTCATTTTAATATTTTTTCGAAAGTGATATTTTTTTGCGATTTTGCTGTGAATGAATGAGACTGTTTTGTTCACGATTTTTAAGAATATAATGTAGCAAGTTTTGTTACATTAACTCTCTCTCTCTCTTTTTGTAATGTTGTCAAAATTAGTTTTCCTTAGCTACGCTGGAAAAATAAATGTTGTTATTATTTTGAAAAAAAAGGAATTGATTAATTTCTTCGCTAGAGAAAACATCATTTTACGAATTATTTATAATTAAATTAAAGTGTTTTATTTTATGTTTTTTTGAAATAATAACAACATTCATTTTTCCAGCGTAGCTATAAGGAAAACTAATTTTGACAATATTACAAAAAAGAGAGCGAGAGAGAGTTAATGTAACAAAACTTGCTACAATATAAAGATGATTAAGCAATGCTATTGTATGTAAGAAATCACAAAACAATAATTATCCCAACGTGTCATTTCACCAGACGAGCGCTTCTCTCTCATATTGGGTGTTATCACTGAACTGTACAAAGATAAGGAATGCTAGGTTCATTATTATACTAGTAGCCCGGTTTCACCCTGCTGCAAAAGAACGAATGGATGGGAGGGTCATGAGCACGCACATTCATCTTAGTTTACCGAGATGAATGTTGTGTCCAAATTTCATGATGATCGGAGTTACCGTTCAAAAGTTTTTATCGGACGGAGAAATTTTGAGTTACATTTTGAAACATTTTTCATTGATGCCCCGCTCCTATTGGTCGTAGCGTGATATTATATAGCCTATAGCCTTCCTCGATAAATGGGCTATCCAACAAAAACATTTTTTTCAATTCGAACCAATTGTTCCTGAGAATACTCAGACAAATAACCAAACAAACTCTTCAGCTTTATATATAAGTATAGAGTATAGAGTCTTTGGTCTGGCAGTTAAAACTATATGAGCCGAAATTTATCTAAGACCTGGGCAACGCAGACACTCGAGAACTGAAATATAATTAGCGGCGGTCTTTTAACAGATAGAGTGGCTCTAGAGAGGGCTGTTGTTGTGGTTGTGGCCATGTAAAGCTATAATTCATTGTCATCTACGACTCCATCTTGTCTCCTGAAACTGCAATGCGGGAGAATCGAGAACAAAGATCAAAACAACCATAAAGAATAAGTTCACGTGTTATTGACCTTTTTTTTACTTATCATTCATTGTTTTCTTCCTGTCTTTCTTATTAAATTAGATCAACTATATTTGCTAACTGATATACGAAATGCGTTTACTTGTGACGTAATCATTATGAAGACTTGAAAGGGGTAATAAATTTAAAGAAAACTCAGGTCGCAGTGCCGAACCCTACCGACTACATACTCTAGTACAGGCAATGTGGCTCTATTATGTGAACTTAACTTTGTTTTTGGACAAAATAAAAAACTTAACCTCTTAAAATAGTATTTTTTTCCTTAATTGCAATGTCACAATCTATCTAACATCTATACCAAATTAAATACATCCTTCAGTAAGCAAATCAATATCAGCAAACTAGTGTTTTCATAAAATTTGTCAGTCCGGCCCTGTTGGGTGGGTTTTATTAAAATTTTAGCAGCACTTTTTAATGTTTCCTAAAGGGTTTAGAGTCAATTTTGAAACGATTTTGAGAACTTTTTATGGTATTTTTGAGTCCGAAAACTTTTTTAATCTCGAAATAACATCCTTAAAATGGACTGATTAGGTTCATCGAACATTGTGACCAAATTTCGTTTAAATCGATGTCTTTCTTGTGCTAACACATATATATTTCCAAAAATGGTGCCAGCTATGAACCGTCGTGAAATTTTGGTCCCGCCATCCGACCGACGCCAATAGCTAATATTCTAAAAAGAAGCTTTGTCGATGTTTTGCTTGTGGCTAACGTTTAAAAAAATATTATTACTTTCAACTAGACTTAAGGTCCTGATGATAAAAATATAGTTTAAAAAAAACTAAAAAACACGCTATATATCGAACTAAAAAGTAAAAAATATTTTTTTTAAAATAAGCTTAAAACAATCATGAATAAAAAATACTAGTATTATGCGATGGGGCGCTTTGTTTCACATTTTCGTACATCGAGCGCCCCACGCTTTTTCACAATAATACTAGTATTTTTTATTCATTATTGTTTTAAGCTTATTTTAAAAAAAAATATTTTTTCTTTTTAGTTCGATATTAAGCGTGTTTTTTAGTTTTTCTTAAACTATATTTATTTTTCACTTTTTAGTTTGATTTAAAGCGTGTTTTTTAGTTTTTTTTTAACTATATTTATTTTCCACTTTTTAGTTCGATTTATTGTCAAAAATTTTCCGAAAAAAAACAAATTTTTTATTTCGGCGTGGACGGGATTAGAACCCACGACCGGTGAATCCGAGAGTTGACGTCAGCGAAGACTAGCGCATTAGACCACTCGGTCAACAATTGCTCTTACAGTAGTCGCATAACATACTAACCACTTGCTGTAGTCCAAACGAGGTCACAAACAAACATCCACACATACAAACTTACAAGTGAAACTAATATAAGTAAAGCGTGTAAAAATATTTTTTTTCGAAACGTGTGCCACAAGTGAAACATCGGTTCCTCCACCAAACTTTCCATTGATAATATTTATATTACAAAATCTGAAATTAACATTTGTGGATCTAAGGGTTGTCAGTTTGTCTAGTAATACGATTTTTGATCGAATTCCACGTCTTATGTCGCCGAAGAAGGGCATAGAGAAAATGTCAATATCTTTTTAATATTCCATTCAAGCGTTTTAAAATATAAACTAGAGTCTAGAATCTCTTATATAAGTTACCTACTCAAAAGTTAATATCGGTGCCTCGTGAATCTCATATAAAACGCAAACTGGATCGAGATACGGTTAAAGAGTATTTTCACTGTGAAATTGTATAAATTTTCTGAAGATTTCTGTTATTTTCAAGATTATTTCTACCCTTATAAAACGCAACGTCTGTCTGTCTTTTTATAACTCGAGTGTGCAAATGTACCGTTACAAAAATTACGTAAAACGCAGCTAACCTGTGATTGGTCGACTAGATCTACCGTGTCACGCCCACTAATCTGTAATATATAAATTATCTGCCTAGTGCTTTGCTTTTCATGAATTACACTGTAAAAATGCAGACTTTTAGGAATTCAGAAAGAGATGTATATACATTTCTTTCTATAGATATAGAAGTGTGACTGTCTTCGTATGGTAGTTTATGCACGTTTCAAAATTGGTCCTCCACGAAAAGCGCTTTTATTTTAACGAGATAATATGTAGCCTGTGTCCATCCTGAAGGTTCATTCTAAATATTGGTGAAAATATTTTTGAATTCCGATGAGTAGTTTCGGAGATTAAACCTCCTACATCCAAACTTACAAACTTTACCTCTTTATAATATTAGTATAGATACTAGTGTGACCTGTGCGAATTATTCGCACTAAATAAGTATAATAATTATCACTTTACAAAATTATTTTTTAAATATGATTGCAGGTATTCAATTCGTTTCTAATTTTGCACACTGCTTATAACGTTCTTCTTTTTGTTGTATTACAATATGAAGCTCAGATGACAGATCGAAGAAATATTTTACTAAAATTGTCATATAGAGGCGCAAGTAGCAAAAGCGTTGAGCTAAGCCGTCAGATTGCATCATGCAGCATTGCTGTGACGTTGTTCAGCGTTGTTCGCTGTATAAAAATTAAAGCCGTCAGATGGCAGTATGCAATATTGTGTCTGTTGTATTACAATATGAAGGTCAGATGACAGATCGAAGTGTTGACGTTGTTTCAAAATTAAAGCCGTCAGATGGCAGACGTTGTTCAGCGTTGCTGTATTTTAATTAATTTACAAAAACAAAATCAATAATAAATTTTTTAGTTGTTGATGTCAGTAGAGCAAGCAATTATCTGTAAAATGATATATAATTTATGTGGAGAGATTGTGAAGTTTTTTCTAAAAACGGAGGCAAACATCTTTAACCTTAGCGTATTAATATATGATATTTGTTTAGTTCTTGTTGGATATAAGAACGAAAAAAGTTGGTTTACATAATGTACGAGAAATAATTAACAAAATTTGATACCTGGGACAGCCCTACTCTAATTTCAATTAATGTCTTCTATTCGATTCATTTAACTTTAGTCACGAAAAACGACTTTGATTTTTGTCGATCTGGTTCGTATCCTGTGAACGCAACTTTACCCGTCGACATTTGAATGACGCGCTGTAAAACCGGGCAACTTGATATCATTGTAATATTAGAGAGCGAAAAGATAACTAACCTGTCATCAATCAAACCGCGCTCTCAAAGAAAATCCATCTTCTCGTCATAATAAAGACGTCTTATATTGTTTTTATAATTATCTATAACGGATGTTATTCACAATATAGAGTTTGCGTACGGCAAATTTCCGCTTGAGAAAAAAGCATATCTTTGACGAGGCTGGTTTTGCCGCTAGAATCGCTGCTTGGACTTGTACTGACTGGCGGACGGGCTACGAGGATGGAAATGACGTCACTGCGAGCTCGCGTGCGAGGTCACACGAAGGATTTCAAAATTACAACCAGGGCTATCTTTCGTACTAGTTCGTCTGCTTGTTTTGAACAAGAACCAATCAGTAAACAGTATCTTGTCACGTGTGCGGTATAGACAAACGCCCACAAACAAACACGGCGTTGTAGCGTGCGTTCTGTTCAAAGACAATAAACGTCCACTTTTGTAAACATTCGAGCTGTCACTGCGCGCGCACCAAACCCATCGACAAAACTAGCATCGTGTGAAGCGAACACATAAAAGCCATCGCCAAAACCCAGTGCCACAGCACACTTGAAGTATTGCAAGGAATTTAGCGGCATAACCAACCTCGATCTTCAGTTGGATATGATTTTGAGACAAAAGATGAATAGTAGATTATAGACGCTAAACAGGTGAGGTCGTCAGTGTACTTGAGACAATGTAGAATCTATTTTTAGACGTATTGTTGTCTTGGACAGTTTTCAGAATTCCGAGTAAACATTGTTTAAAATGCGAAATAATCTCATAGATATTCTATAATTATTGTAAATACGCCAACAAAAGTTTTACACGCTTGACGATATATTAACATTTTTTGCTTAATTTTAAAAACACTAACAGCTGGAAATAGTTACGTCTAGCGCCAATTTTAAGTTCAGAAGTCAGTATTTTCAATTTATTACTATGTTTGAAGTGTTCAAAATTGCGTAAACGGTACACGAAACTGAAGGATTTGGTTTCAAATTCGTAAACATAATTTTTGGCCGACTACCTTAAAAAAAGGGTTATTCCCTTTGAAAATTATAAAAGTTCTCATTTTTATTATAAAATGAAAATGTATATGTTGAAATTTTGCACTATTCCCTATAGCTGCTTTACACGCATGTATACAGGCTTGTAAACTGACCTATTGCGCACTAGTGCGGTAAAGTAAAACAAAACTGGTAGCGCCATACCAATTTCACTGTTTATTTCAGTTGTTTTTTTATATACTACAATTAGTTACGTTTGTTCAAATATAAATTCACACATTTTTTTGAAAATGACGTAAAAAGCAGCTATTTTATAATCGAAAAAATACCATATACACCTCGTGCGTAATGGTTACGACTCGTGTGACTGTTGAAACTCTCTGATACTCGTATTTAACGTAATGTCACAGCTTGTCGCCATATAACCCAATACGACACTTGATATACAATCTATTTTTTTGGTTATCTATAGTAAACTTATATACCACGAAGTAAAATTAATTTTTACTCGAGTGGTGTAGTGTATATAATAATATAATTACGTTGGGTAACTAGGTGAAAACGGGGCTAGAAAAGTGACATTCACGCGAGCAAAGCCGCGAGTAAAGACTACCAAATAATAAATATATGTATCATCTAATATAGTATTTTACTATTTTGATCTATTTCCGTATCGACTAATTTTTTCTAAACGTTAAAAGCAAAATGTAATTTTTACGTACCTTAAAATAATCAGTTTAAACATATTACACATTTGAATCTGTCTTAATAATTTTAACAGTTTTTGTTTTTAAATTTATAATCAGAATTTATTTCGAAAATCCATTTTCACTGTACTTTTTCAAACTACACACAAAAACTAAAACTTAATTACAAACAGTTGAAACAACCAATTAATAAAGTAAAGAAAAAACTGACAACAAAATAATTATCAAACTATAAATTAATAAACACAAACTATAAATTAATGTAAGACGCAGTATTAAATTAACAGTAAATTTAAAACAAAATTATAAATCACTTAAAACGAACAAAAAAACTGGGCGTTATACTTCTGAAATAAATCATAACATGTTATAAGAAACAATTGAAAACCACTTTCACGATTTTCAGATTTTTCACGACACTGTGACAATTTGAATGCACGCAATCTCTACTAAATAAACGTATATGTTAATCAACTTATGTATATGACTAGTATATTATAATTTTTGACACTAGCTTGCAGATGTTTTCGCGCGGTACTGCGCTTGCTTAGGTCGCTTGCCGTTGTTATAATTCAACGACGACGCCAACCGACGTCTAAACTGGCGCCGCGGCGCTACTTGTCAAGACTGAATGTTACAATACTGAAAACTGAAATAACAACCGGCATTTTTTAAACTAATAATGTTTGTCTGCACGCGAGGTAGACTGTTTCAGAATTAATTTAGCGATTTACACCATAAAGTAAATATTTTTTCGTTTTGGGGTCCCCCGAAACCAAAAAACATATTTTTGAAGAAAGTCTGTGCGTCTGTTTGTCTGTGAGCACGATACAGGTTAAACGGATGAACGGATTAAAACAAAATTTTAAGAGGATGTTTGATATGCAAATATGAAGAGTCCTATTGTTTTTGAAGGAAACCGTTGCATGCGCAGAAGAAATATATGCCATAACGTTGTTTTTTATATGATAATGGTATACTTTTCATAACGGTTTATTATTCTATTTATTTTTTCAAGAAAGGTTCGTTGAACATTTTTTAAAGCTTTATAGTTTCAGCAATATTTTGAAAAAAAATAAGCTGTTCTTTTGTTTTGTAGGTCTGCCAGACAGAAATTGGCTAAGCATGCTTTGATTAATTTTTACGCAACGTGGAACATATTATGTAGGTAACCATGCCAACGAATAGCAAATATCGTATTTAATACTAGTCATTACCCGCATGACTTCATGTGTTTTTAGAAATTTCATTTTCTTTATTATTATTATTCTATTAAATGTCAATATTTTTGAACTTGGACTGGGTCCCGTCGCCCCATTGGCTGGAATTTTTTTGATTCATTGAATGATTTATAACGAAAACACGTCGGCACAGAATTTCATTAATACATTTTATGTGGAAATTGTTGAATTAGGTTTTTTTTGATAATCTTTCAAATCAACCGGGTTGTATACGTTTAAATATTTATTTGGTAATGAATGAGAAATAATCGATCCAGAAAAAAATGAATTTACTTTGTTTAGGGCTGGGAACATTAAAGTATGCTACGGTATAAATTGTGAAACACCCGTTGTTGGGTGTTGACATTAGCTCTGTTCCACGCCGTCTGAGGACAGTAACAAAACCGTCACAGTCTTGCGCAGTAGCTCACTACTGTGAGATGCCTTTCAAATTTCAAACGGCGTAAATGAACTTAATAATAAGCGTCTGTTTCTCGACATTATGTCATAACAGACGCCATTATTTTCTACATTTTTAAACTTTCACTTAATTAATTGCAATGGTCGAATGAAGGAATTTTTTGGAGATTAGGATAAGGTAGGCAAATTTTGAGCATAGAAGTTTGACAGGTAATCGGCCATAGCCTTGAGTAAGGAACCATCTCGATATTTATCTGGAATTATTGAGGGAAACCATGGAAAACCTCAACAAGAAGGCCGGTACAGAAGTTACCATTTCTCG
Source organism: Xanthostigma xanthostigma (assembly GCA_963575645.1). Lineage (NCBI taxonomy): Eukaryota > Metazoa > Arthropoda > Insecta > Raphidioptera > Raphidiidae > Xanthostigma > Xanthostigma xanthostigma. The sequence goes on from OY754474.1 coordinate 19,432,738, forward strand.
GCGAGAGGCAGCAGGAAAAAGTCTCAGCCACATCTGCCTCCGCCGGGATTCGAACCCGGTACCTCCCGAATGCGAGTCCAGTGCTCTCACCACTACGCCACCCCGATCGGTGCGTGAATGAGTTTTTTAAATCTGGAAACCAAACGACTTTTGTCATCACCCTGCCCTAGTCTTTTAATTATTGCCAATATATGTTGCCAGGCTAAAATCCATTAAAAAAATGAATTCCCGTCAATAACAAATCGAATATTAATTTATCAAGCTGTTTATCAGTTTCGTTGTGTTATTTTTTGTTCTGAAACGCAGTCGCAATAATTTTTCGTAGTACTTAAGACCCTCCAAGAGATTTTGAGTGTTCTGCTCGTAATCCTAACATTACCGCGGAGTATTTAAGATTATCAAATATCGCGTCATAGGAGAAACGATTAAATCAAATAAAATGAGGGACCCTTGTATATGTGACGTGTTAGGTCCTGTATTAATGGTTGCTCGATTCTGCGCCCTTTTCCCTTTAACGTGGAAACACAAGAAGACATGTGAATTCAAAGTGTCCAAAAATTGGTTAACTTACTCATTTTCGATGTTGATTGTCAGCGTACTGTCTTTAATAGTTTCTATGATCAATTTCCCGTCGCGTTTAACGGACAAACAAAGTTTTTCATTTCTGTTTGATTGCATCGCCCCAAACGTTGTTGCAACGGCTTCGCTCTATTGTACCACTTTTCACATCAAACAGTTTGAAATTATTCTCAATAATCTTGCCAAAAAAATTCAATACGATGTCTGTAAAGCCGCGTTAAAAAGATTGCATTTTCAAACGTATTGCATGTGCTCATGTTATGGTTTACTTTTGGTGGCGTTTGCGTGTTTTGCCGTTTATTTTGTCAAATCTAAAATTTGGAATCATCCGTTCGAGTTGCTCATCCACTTGATATTGTATGCGGTATATGTTTGTTTTCAAACGTTCTATTGCAACGTTGCACTGTACGGAATGTCGCTGTTCACATGTTTACACTCAAGCATGCAAAACGAATTTCAAACGATTCGTTTTCATCCAATAAGGAGACTTGAAATTGTCGCTGACCAAACCAAACTTCTCGGTTATCTTTGGACGCTGACTAAATGTAATTTTCAACACGATTATCATCCGTACACCATCAGAATGACTCTCGCCGAAAAGATTGATTATTTTCGAATTAAACACGACGTTGGGAGGCAAGCTGTTGATAATTTCAACATGTTTTTTAAGAACACTTTGCTGATATTGTTTATTATACAGTCGATGCAGTCGATTGTGTGCATGTTTTTTGTATTTGACGATTTATTTCATAAAAATATTAATTTGTTGTTAGCGTTTAATTTTTTGAATGCTCTTCAACAAGTCATTATTTATTATGTGGATTGTATCGGAGGCTCATGTTTGACAAGCAAGGTAAATATTATTATTGTAACAAAACTGTTCTAGTTCGTAGTGGAAACTATTTATTTACAATAACAAACGTTTGACAAAACAGTTAAACACACAAACGAAAAGTACTTCTCTAACGTAACAGAAACGAAACAGCAAATTCTTACTAAAACATAAAAAAATAAGTAATAAAGAATATAAGTCACTATCTATTTACTACACACCTAGATTTATTTAGCACACCTATTATTAACTATATACAAGAAGTTATTTATGTAAAACCAGCTTTATACAATTGCACTCAATGGTTTATTATACCGCACTCCGTACTAGTATTCACACAGTGCATTTATCTTTTATCTCTACAGTTACCTCGGCACTACTGTACTGACTGAATAATTTATGTCACAGTTGTTTGTTTTCCACTGTATAAACCGCTCACTGTTGACACCCTGTATGAATGAATGAATCCCCACCGAGTGCACTGTATTTATATGTGTTCGTCGTGCTTCGAGCGACTTCTACAAGGTTCCAGAATAAATCTACCTGTAGTCATTGTTGTGGCGCAGGGCTGCCAGATTTCTCTCCTCAGAAATCCGTCGGTAAGGCGAAAAGTGGTGGGGGAAGTGGTCTGAAAAATCCGTTTCCATCCGTTCGCCCGGTTCACCCATTAATGCAATGAGTGTGAGAGAGATAGAGAGTAAAGTGAAGTATGCGGTACCATAAACGACACATCGACGTGTTTCCACCTTCATTATGGCTTTATTATTAACATTATTAAATGAATTTCGTATAAGACGTTGAATTTACTTTTACTTACAAACAGACTTTAAATTGAATAGAAATGATTCATTTTTTCACATCCAATGAATCGATTATTTCGTAGATTTTTCACATTTTTATGAAATAAAAATATTATATTGACTGTTAGAATGTTGCGATAGTAACAAACGCTGCAGTACAATCAGTTACTTAAATCCTCAATGTGTTCCGTAAATCCGTGTAACTCGAAACACTTGACTCCAGTTGTGTGAAAAAAACGCATCAGACAAAGATAGCGAGTCGATATTCATCGATATAGGTGTGTGTTTCGCACATTGTTTCATACACTCTCTTATCTTTTTCTACCCAAATAGAGAGAGGAGTAGGACAGAGGTAGTGAAAGAAACGTGCTCAGATATGCTCGAATGTGCTAAAAATACCCGAATGTCCCCAAATTATCGATTATCGAGTGAAGTTTGAATTTATATGTAGTAAAAAAGGTAAAAAATTCGGAAAAGTTAGAAAATCCGTTAAATCCGTTCAGATCATGAAATCCGTTCCATTATCCGTTCAAATTTATTTCTACTCGAAAAATCCGTTTGGAACGGAAAAATCCGTTCATCTGGCAGCCCTGTTGTGGCGTCGAGAATGTTTGGTAGAACCCATTGGCGTATCAACTGGGGGAAAACGAGCAACATTATTTATGACTCTACAGGTCTGTATATATTTTACCATTCAAACACCACAAGTGGGGATTGGTACTAATCTATGTCAAAATTTTATTTTCAAAATGTTTTCGTTTTGAGGTCCCCCGAATATGTTTGTTTGCGGGCCCGCGTGTGTGGTCACAAGATGGATTTCAAAATTAGAACCGGGGCTATTTGTCATGCTTGTTTGTCTTCTTGTTTTGAGCAAGAACCAATCAGGAAGCGAACACGCATGTGTTCTGTCCAGAGATAATAAACGACCATTTTTGTTAACATTTGAACTGTTACTGCGCACGCACCAAACTCATCGACAAAGCAAGCTTCAGTACATGCATTGTGTGAAGCGAACACATAAAAGTCGTCACGAAAGCCGGCGCCCCAGCGCGCTTGAAACCTAGCAGCCAAATCTAGCAAGAAACGAGCCTCGTGTGCAACGATCGTTACTTTATTGGTTCAATTTTTTCAGTCTGACGAATCAACACAAGTCTTATGGGAATTGTCTATGCGAGATCTGAATTACGAAGAACGCGAAAAGTTGGATATATTTATACAAAAGCTAAGTTACTGGCAAACATACGGCACCATCGGGAACTTTTTCAAACTTAATATGCAACTTATCACGCCGGTATTACTATAAAATTATGAATGCATTAAAATCTACTTTTCCACTCCTGGTAATTCTATTTTTTTTTTGTTGTAGTTTTTTAACAATTTTGCAACATACATTTTATTGGGAGTTCAACTTTTATATTTTCAAAATATTTTCGCAGTACAAAACAGAACACCGTAAACTAAACGGATTTCAATTAAACTAAACAATATCCATTTTAAAATTTCGTTATTTTTACATTCAATAAATTTTAAAAAGAACGTAAATTATCATGAATTAATACAACATTTTTGTATTGTATTATTTAATAGTGTTTATTACTGTTTATAGAATTTGTAAGTAAAAAAATAAATAATTTGATTGAATTAGTGTAAACAAATCAATACTAATTAATTATTAATTGTAGAATTAAATAACGACTGTTTGTTTGCATGGTCTAATCTCAGAAAGTACTTAAATACACTGAAACTGTTTTCAAAAAGAACAACTTTTATTTGTAAACCTTTAAGAATTACAATATTTTTAATAATTTTAAATCTGTGCAATATCATCGCGTATGTAATATTATAATCTAATTCTAAACCATTACTTATATACCCATCGATATAAAAATAAATTACTTATTTTTGCAAATCTACTATAACTTACCAGCAGCGCTAAACGGCTTGAACTAAAAGCTTCTGTGGAAAAACGCTAGATGTCGCGTATAAAATACAAGCACCGCTAAACTGCTTAAACTAAAAGCTTCTATAGGAAGATACTAGATGTCGTGTATAAGATATATTTTAATATGTAAATAGTTATTTTGTTAATTTTGATTTGAACAATACCCAAAGAGAAAAACTTTTAATAAATATATAAAATATAACTTTATAAATTTTGTAGACTGTAGAGTATATTATAATCTAAATATTTCAGTGTTCTTGTATTATAGTTTTTGTATGAACGGAACAGCACTCCACTTCTTCATTCACATCTGATTTTCGTTTGAGATATGATGCAAATTGGACGATGAAATATTAGTTTTGATTATAAATAAAACGGTATGTGCCTTTTCTGTGTTTAAAATTTGTTATTAAATCTTTTCCAAAACTTCGTTTTGGTCTGATAGGTTGGCACCCTGGTTAGTTTTATTATACTGTCTTGGCGGTAACTCATAAAAAGTGACACTGTCAAGATTATAGAAAAAATGTAATTCTTTAATGTAATTTGTGTGTAAACGATCTTTTTGTGTTATCTTGTTGCTAAACTATGATTTGAAGAAATATTTTCCATATGAATTTCAAGGTAAGCTATTCTAGAACTCATTGTTATTTTTTTAGATAACGAAAGTAATCCTACGTATCATATATTTTTAGACTGAAATATAAGCTGGAAGCGTGATTTTTAATATGTTTGTGCAAGTATTTTTGTGCTGTGATTTAATTTTGAAATAACATGGCTTCACGCTGTCCTATTCCACATCTATCATTCGCCGATTCGGACGAAATGTGGATGAATATGGAAAAGGATGATCACAAAATGTTCCAGAAACGTGTTCCAAAACCATTTAACAGTCACCCAACCATATTACCTAAAATGAGATCAGTTCTCTTAGACTGGCTGTCGGAAGTTTCTGAAGCGTATAAGCTTCGAAGAGAAACATATTTCTTAGCAATGGACTATGTGGACCGATTCTTATCGTTAACGACAGGTTTACCAAAATCACGACTTCAATTGCTCGGAATTACTTGTCTATTCATCGCTGCCAAATTCGAAGAAATCTACCCGCCGAAAATCAAATCGTTCTCTTACGTGACAGACAATGCTTGTAGCAGTGCAGAAATTGTTTCGATGGAAGCCCTCGTATTGAAAGTATTAAACTGGGAATTGAATCCGCTAACTGTTAATTGTTGGCTGACAATGTTCATGCAACTGTCCGCTTACTCGAAAAGAAAGGAGTGTAAATCGGCTAACGATCAGTTTTTAATACCTCAGTTCTCGATTGTCGAATACGAGTCGGCCATTCATATATGCAACTTAGCAGCTTGGGACGAGGGAATGTTTTTGTTTTCTTACAAAACAATAGCCGCTGCTGCAATGTATTTTATTTTTAATAAGGAAACAGCGTTACGCTTATCAGGTTAGACGCAGTTGCGATTCATTTGTTCTCATATACAGATTGTATCAAATCAAAACGGTCCATAGGACATTCTGTGTGTAAGACAGAGACGATATTATGTAAAGCACTAAAGCAGTAAGTAAGAATGAGATAAATGATCGCTAATAGTTACTGTGGTTATACAATCTGATAGTATCGTCTTTGCTTTCTACAGTAAAAATCACAATTTTATCAAATGTCAGTATTCACTAGTGAAATTACAGTAAACCCTCGTTAACACGAACACGGTTAACACGAATTTCGGTTTAACGCGAACAAAAATTTGCTCTCGACAATGGTCACATAAGCTTTAATGTAATTATATTCGGTTAACACGAACCCTCGTTAATACGAACTTCGAACAACTTTTTCGTCCCTTCACGGTTAATTATCGGATAATAAGAACTACAAAAATTCTCAAGTCATATATTTTGATCATTTTGGTCAATGAATATACAATACAACTAAAAGAAAAGATTCGCTTAAGGGATTACAAAAGTAATTAACTCACATTCTAAAAATAGACAAAGGATTGAGAGATTAAAAATTCATTCGAAATCCTATAAATAGAAACATACCTCAAAATGTTTCCCCTCTTATTTATTGAAATGTATTTTGTAAACAAATAAAAACAAACTTTCAAACTCAGATAATATTTAAGAACAATTAATGTTATTAGATAATTTATAATAAATAATTATTCAATGTTTACTTAAAATAAATCATGATTTGACACTTAAAAAATGACTGTATTTTATGCCATACTCGGTTTACACGAACTCCCACATAACACGAACTTTTTGCCTGATTTTTACGAGTTCGTGTTAACGAGGTTTTACTGTATTGATAAAATGGCTATTTATTATAATCGATTAGGATATTGTTTGACAGAACGTGGAGGTCTTTTTGAACATTTAATAAATTAATTATTAAAAGTATTGTTAAAACTTTTGTACCAGATATAAATAATAATACGAATTAATATTAGGGTTTAGTTGTTTTAATTGATAAATTGGTAAAAAGATTTACAGTGTACGTAATTATTTATTTACGTAACCACAGTAACTATTAGCGATCATTTATCTCATTCTTACTTACTGTTTTATATATCGTCTCTGTCTTACACACAGAATGTTCTATAGACCGTTTTGATTTGATACAATCTGTATACAGGCGAATATAAATATTTTACTTGAATTATGCCAATGCTAATATTTTCCCTGAAATAGAAATCGAAAATTTGTATGTACCACTTTTTTTTAAAGGTTATACGTGGAAGCAGATAGAACCGTGTGTAGCCTGGCTGGAACCATTTGCCATAACATTAGTTAGTGAAGAAATATCAACAACTACCAATAAGAAACACTGTACTTTAAGTCAATCAAAGCCTTGGCTTTTATATAACGAATTACGCATCGTTCAAAAGCATACAGTCACATTAGAAATGCTTGTAAGTATATAAAATTATATACAGTAAAGATCCAATTGTTCGCTCCATTGCATAAGAAAGCTATAGGAATTATATACAATTATTTTGTTGTTCAGTAAACGGTAGTTTGTCTTTTGTTTTTGACTCAATATGGACGTTTGTATAATAGGTCATATGCATAAAACTCCAAATTGGTTAAAATTTTTATTTCGAAATATATTTTAGTTCTTGATCATAACGTAATGGTTATTTTATTAATCTAATCACTGAAAAAATACAAATAATAAAAAAGAAATGTAGAAAATAAGCGCTATTTTCGAATTTTCAAAACGCATCGTGACGTCAGAGTATATATCAACAACAGTTTTCATGACGACTGTGTCGTCTCACAGTAAGATTATGTCAGTATTTATAGAAAACAACAAATAAACTTCATTTAGAACATTGACAATTTGACATCAAGGTTGGCATGCATCGTATATCATGACGTCACATAAGCCCGCGAACATGGCCGATTGTTTAAACTGTCTATTTTTGAATGTGGAATTTAATATTTTTTTTCTTATGATAATATTACATTTTTAAATGATTATCAATTTTTTTCCGTATTATGGTTGACTAAATAATCTATTAAAAATATAAAAAAAAATCATGCATATGACCTATTGGAGCGACAGTTTTTATTAGGTTCTAGTTAGATTTATTAAATTGTAGACGCTCGACAACAAAGGTCATAGGAGTCATTCAGAATGTTTTAATTAACTGGAATCAGTTGTATTTAATGAAATCTGAACGAGTTTTTTTCTTTGTAATCGAACGACAATGTTTTGTTTTAGGATCGATCATATCAATTAATTCCCGATGTTGTCGATGAAGAAACGACGATAGATAGCAATAGCAGTATTGCATTGAATGCAATAAATGAACTGATACCATCGCCGCCGTCAAGTCAAAACTATTACGAACCCACAAAAATATTAGAACATTATTAATTTTTGTGTTTTAATTTCCAAACATATACTTGAAACATTTAGTTAATGAGATTTTTGTATTTATTCTTGTGTCAATCTTTATAAAAAGTGACCTTTAAGTTAAAATTTCTCCACAGAAATTACACAAAAGTAAAAACTTTTTTCGATATTATCTTTAATTTGTATTAGATTTAACATTTCTTGTGTATGATTAAGTATCAAATATTTGCTAATCATCGAATGATTTTTTAAAATAGCCTTCCAGGGACCATTCTGCATTGAATTTAAAAAAATTAATTGTCCCAATTTTTTAAATTTGATTTTAGAGGCTCGCTGCTTTTACTGTTTTGGATTGATTCAGTCGAATAAATGATTCAAAATTATCGTCGAAAAGATTTTTGTGTGTAATTAAAAAAAACAACAACGTTATGATATTTTTGTAATTGTGTCGTTGAATAATGATATTTTAATCGTAAATAAAACTTGAATTCTAATCAATTCAAAACCCGGTTCAAACTGAATAAAATTTTGTTTATTTATAAATATTTGCAAAAATTTATTCAGTTATGATTTTATTTTAATATAGAATTTCTAAATGTATATATTTAATATTTATTTTTGTACTTCATTTGTATCTAAATATATATTTACAATATTCTCTACAACAATTTTTCTTAAACGCAAGTCTTTAATTAGGAGACACCTAGCTTTCCAAGCTTACTATATTTCGAGATGGACCGTTTTCTGGCGCACGCGAGATGGCGCTGTTACCACTACCTGGGAAAACTGCTGTTCTTTCCACCTGTTTTCGCCATAGTAACCGGTTGTTCATACGCACATGTAAGCCATGAACGTGTGTGCGTTACCCAGTAGCTGACGCCATATTGGTTCATGTGACAGATATCGCTCCACCGCTATGCTCGAGCTGGGTCTACTATAGATACAGACTTTGTGCTTCAGGATAACAGAAAACAAAACACGTTAAGATTACCTTTTTTTATTGATCGAAAACAAAAAGTCTGTTATAAAATTGAACAATATTGGTATTAATACTAAGTATATTTTATAAACAACTTTATTTACATTATTCTACATATTAAATAATGGTATGACTAGATACATTAAATATATTTGTCGCTAAAACATCTTAGACTAACTATAACAATTCAAATTTGTTCAGTATAATAAATTTTCATACGTGTGCTTTCGGTAGCAATTAGGCTTTTGAAAAAAAAATAATTATCGATTTTTTTATTGTATTTTAAAACTTTATTATAAATAATATTGATAATCGAAGCGAAAAACTTTCAAAAAACTTTTTTTAAATTAATTATAAGCAATTTAAAATTGATAAAATATTAAAAAAAATCACGTGACTGCAAACGCACTAAAATTGTTTTTGACAGTTGTGACGTCATAATGGTAAAATGTATATACGCAGTATACTATCAATGGCTTCTACATGACGTGTATTGACTAAAACATTATGACGTCACATTATGTTCGGGAAATGTCGGCGCGTTCTCGGAACTGGGTACAAAAATTTATTTTTAATTTGATATAACTTTTGAATTATAACGAAAATAAAAAAAAGAAAAATAGTTTTGTTATAAAACTTATATACGATCTTTCCATTTATGACAAAAAAAATTTCATTCAAAAGCCCAATTGGTTGATCTAAATATTTTGACGTGATAACGTCTTATAAAATGATGAAACACCGGCTTCACGCACAAAAAAGTGTCACGTTCCTCCTGAGCCTGAGCGTGCAAGCGAGAGCGCGGTATAAGCGATAGAGAGGCACGATCGGCACAAGCGTCGGCTTGTACGCATTTCTCTCTCTTCTCGCGTGACGTCAGAGAGTTAATCAATGTTTCTTTATGACGTTATCACGTAAAACTATCGTCCGTAAACCGACTTTACAGACAACCAATTCTTGTAAAATATGACACTCTGGCACTAGCTTTGTCCGAATGCTTGTAGGGTGTGCAGATATATATTTCATTTAAGGAGAATGAGGGTAAGAATGCGTAAGTATTCGTTGTTCTGTTGTTATTATGTTGTTTATGGCTCCAATGTTCAGACACGTGACTTCTCTACATCCGGCAATGTCAGTAAATGCAAAAACATCGAGCGTAATATACGTTTTTCTCTTATTCAAGTAAAATTTTCTGCCACCAGGTGTTCGATTCCAATAAGCAACGAAATTTCGTGAAGTCACACCGGAATTTGATTTTAATAGGCTTATGCGAGGCATATGAACTCTGATCGTTGTTGTTTATCTACTGATATTTTGAAAAATCGGTTACAGATCCCGATGTTACCAAAATTACCTACTTGGCAGATCAACAAACAGCTGATCTCACAGTGATTAAAAAAGCTAGGTATTGTAGAAAATAATTGGAAAATATCGGCTTTCAGTCTATCATGACTTTCTGGAGTTAAATTTTCACAATTCCTAACTTCTGTTACTCCCTGTCGATTGTTGTAAAGCGGACAAGCCATATTAATTGGAATGTCGGATAGCGCCACAGTGGCCATTCTCATAACTAAAAGAACAAACACTGATCCGGATTGCCATGAAATTGAATTTTTAATTAAAATAAGAGTCTAAAATAATGATAAACTAATTTGTATTTCTAAATCGCGGTTCTATATTTCCTGTACATTATATTTACATCGTTTTAATTTTAAAGTTATATGAGTTTTCTGTCTCGGCAATGAAAAACACATTTAAAGAATATTGATTGTTCTTTTTTAAAGTGTTTGTCTAAACCCTGTATTAAATTCGTTATTCAGTAGCACTGTAGCTAAGGCCTGGCAACAGAGGCTCGCGCTAGGAGCCTAAACCTCAGAGAGCGCAATCAGCGATGCGAATATTTGAGGGGGCGCCTATAACCATAGCTACGCCACTGAAACTAGATAGTGAAAATAAAAATATTGGTTTTTATCAAGCGAGTCTTTGTAAGGAAGTTTGCGGAACATAACCGTATTATAAGTATACAAATAAATAGCTATAGTTGGCTATTCTAATCTTCCACTACTGCGGTTTTGAGGCCCAACTGCGACATTATTTGATATTTTTAAAGTGAAACTTTTATTCTATCGCCCCGAATTTTTCTGGCCGTCTGTTGCATGTCGCATTACAGGCGGCCGCGGAGTAGGGGTAAAGTGAAAGGCGTTCGGAGTAGGCGCTCGGTAGAGCAGCCAAGGCCAATATGGCGGCGCCCATGGTTAGCATCAGCTGACCGTGTAGTATGTACAACACATAGTCAGTCTGTCATGCGGACAAGTGCTGTACAGTGTTTACATGTTTTTATTCGTGTATTCATGTGAATATTGTTGTTTATAATTAATCTTGATGGATAAGTGTCTACAATCCAACGCCTACAATCCAATAAAAGTTTCACTTGCGTCGTGGTTTCTTAAAACCACATAACTGTTTTTTTTCTAATATTGCATTACAATGTTAACAACGGGTGTTACAATAGCAAACTATAGCTATTTATTTGTACGTTCTTGTTCCATAACGCATATTATTTTCTATTGGAAAATTAAGTAGGTACGTTTAACATCACAGTTTCTAAATGTTAAGAAAAGATTTACAGTATTTTTAAAATTTATACAAAACAAAATTCACGTTTTCGGTACGAAAACTGAAAGTTAACGAACTGGTATTAGACCGAGGTAACTCTGATAGTTGATGGCCTTACAGAATAAAATAACATACAGTAGAACGCCGATTATCCGAACGCCGATTAACCGAATCGCCAATTATCCGAATCGGTCCTAAGCGTAATATAAAAAATTAAAACCAAGTAATTTTTAAATAAAAACAAGTTTTGTGGGGACGCGAGAATACAAAAATGCGAGTGACAATTGCCGTGTAGACGCTACAATGGTCGAAGTTGGAACTCGCTGGAGTCCAGATATATTTCAACTGTTATGGTTGAAAGCTAGAGACAAGACACTACTTGTCCGATTATTCGAATTTTCGATTATCTGAATCGACCCCGGATAATCGGCGTTCTACTGTATTCAGTCTCTTTTTGTACACACTTAAGCACCACATAAAGTCTACGCAAATTATAATATGGCACTCGATTAGATACTTAAAATTTAGTTTTGCAGTCGGCTCACCTCATCGGAGGCATATTTTGTTGTAGGCGATTATTAATTCCGGACGTTCCCGGTTCTGTGTAAACACACGACACTTCACTACACGAGCAGCAAGTATCGTGGCTGCTCGAACACGAATGCCTGTCCGTTTCAATATCTCCGTCTACGCCGTCGTCCCACGGAATTGACTTTTTTTTCCACCTTTCGCTCGGTAGCGTGTTACATTCGTAGTCCGTATCCAAATCGTGACTTTGGACGACTTCGTGTCTTTTAATATTTTTCGGATTCATGTACCGTTTGTTCGACATCGCCGAATGTCTTTCGGGCAACGAACAATCCCTGTTCGATCTCGACGAACCCGTGTTATGATGGAAACTCTGATCCGTATGATGACTGCATATCGAACCGTTATATTGTTGTTGATTATAACCGATACAATAACCGTTACTCAATCCTCCGTAACCTTGACTACTCGCTGTTCTTTGAGGCAACGCGGGGATATTGCGAATCGAAGCGGCGCGTCTGCTCTGAGGCGTGGCCGGTGGCGGTTCTTCGGGCGGCGGAGGCAACAGAGCTACCCAATCCGGATCTGGAATTGTACCGACTAACATCGTAGTCGCATACGGACTCGGATTGGGACCCGCTTGTTGCTGCTGCGTTTTCTCACAACTGTAAAACGTAGACAAATTGCGCGTGTCCACTTCGGCATAATCCGCTTGAGTCTGCAATAATTTCATGTCCGCTTGGAATTCCGCCGGTCTCCAGCCACGATCTATCCACAGCGCGGCATCTTTGGCGTGGGAATTGTTTTGCGACGGCGTCAAACCGTTCAATCGCTTGCCACGTCTTCGCATTATAATAATAGCGATCGTACCTCCGAGCGATAAGAACGCTATTGCACCTAACAACGCCACAAACCAAGGCTGACTGAAGAGATGTCCGTTTTCGCGATCTTTCGGTCTCGCTTGGGGTTGTGCCGTTTCGAGGATCAGCGGTGTCGGTTCACTAAACGGTCCGCTGCCCACTCGAGTAAACGCGGCTATCCTGGTCATATAAACACTTCCCGTTATCAAATTATCGATGAAAACTGAGGTAGTGCTCGCATTGCACGTCATTTGGATGAAAGGTTTGGATGTATTCCGTAATATTTGTAAACGATAACCGATTATAACGCCGTTATGATGTTGCGGCAACGGAGGTAACCATCGAATCCATCCGGTCGTTCCGTTTACAATACCGCCTCGGACTTCATCGGGCGGCGCTGACGGTACATCTTCGAGAGTATGCACTTGTTTCATGTTGGAAGGTCTCCCTTCGACCGACTTATAAAACGGCGCGATAAAAAATTCATATTTAGTATATTTTTTCAAGTTATTGACGGTGTAACTGCCGGACGGATGCAGTACGGTTAAGAGATTATATTTTTGATCTCCGCCACCTCCCGATAGATCGCGAAATCTTATAAACAAACCTTCGACGTAATCGTTGCTCGTAACCGTCCACGACAGTCGTACCGAACTCGAACTGACGGCTCGAGCCTCGTGTAAATCTACAATATGAGCGCTCAAAGCGAATCTCGCGGCATCCAGTTCTCCGGGAGCTATAATTCTCGCGTCTGCGGACAACGTTCTTGCAGGAGCTGATAGCTCGCTCGGTTGGGATAAACCGTGCGCGTTTTCGGCTCGGACTAAAAATACGTACGCCGTGTCGGGTTTCAATTCGCCAATCGTGATCGTTTGAGTTGGCACACGATGCGCGGCCACGACCCAACCCGTTTGCAAATCGGCGCTCCAGTGCTCTATGGTATATCCGACGATTCCGGACGCTTGCAGTTGGGTCTGATCGTCCCACGTCAAAGTCATTGTACTTTCGGTTGCGTTGATGACCCTCGGTTGGGGAGGCGGCGGCGGGAAACTCGAAGGATCCGGACTACGATGCATGTTTGTGCCGCCGACGGTCAATGAGGCGGACCATGAACTTTCACCGCTCGCAGATGACGCTGTGCAGGTGTAGAGACCCGTATCCGATTGTTCCAAATCTGGAAAACAAACAGCGGTGAGCATCGATACAGGTTTTTGAAGTGAAAACTTCTTTAGCGGCGTTGTACACTTTTTTTGTAATGGGTAAAAAATGTTAAACTCGCGTCAGGACACGTGACCTGATCGAAAATTCGTAAGACGCATGGAGAGTAGAGGTATGGGTAAACTGATCGAAAATTCGTAAGACGGATGGAGAGTAGAGGTATGGGTAAACTGATCGAAAATTTGTAAGACGGATGGAGAGTAGAGGTATGGGTAAAAAATGTTAAACTCGCGTCAGGACACGTGACCTGATCGAAAATTCGTAAGACGGATGGAGAGTAAAGGTAATATTCAAGTTTTCACTTCAGCCGGCACTCCCGGAGTGCAACCCGTATTTTTTTTTTTGAGAAGAACGTGTGAAATGTCTACCCCGGGGCCTACAGGCTATAGATTTCGACGTAGTACCCATGGGTTAAATCAGAATCCAAAAAATAAATCTCGTTTCATTAGCTAAAGAGCCTCATCCTCTGAAATATTATTTTTTCACTTCCAAATGCGACTAATTAGTGACTCCGAAATTTTGTGAAGTTATTCTTCTTTTGGCGCGTTATGATAATAATAATAATTTATCGATTCATATTAGTGATGTGCCGGATCGTTAAAAATGTATATCCGCGGATATGGATCTAAATACGGATATTTGGTTTCAAGATCCGCGGATACGGATACGGATCTTAACTTTCATAGAGTACGCGGCGGTAAATATTGCACATCGACCTTTGGAAAGAGACTATCTGTTATGAGAAAAAGTTATTGACCTCTTTAAGAGTTAACTCTCATAACAGACTGTCTCTTTCCAAAGATCGATGTGCAATATCTCATTTATAATGATACTTTTTTAGTACCTTTGAGTTATATACTATTGGCATGGTACTCACTACGATAAATGTTTGCAATATAAAGGTGCCAAATACGATTTTAAAAAATAAAAAATCTTAATGGAATTTAACAGTTTTTCATTATTACCTAATCATCTATATATATAAAATTTCATCTATGAATTGAAAATTAATAAGGTAAAAGATCCGTACAAGATCCGCCAGAAACTAACGGATACAGATCTTTCTTCACTAATCATCACTAATTCATATAGCTGTATATACAGATATGAACAGTCAAAAATATAATATCAATCAATTAAATAATTTTAGGATAAAACGATGAGAGTGAATTTTTACGATGTGACATCAAAATTAACAGGATTAAGAGGCTACCAACTGAATAGAGGTAACGACCATTGACTTACACTACTAGATATGTCTTCACCGTATATCGCTGCAGTCGTTTATCGGTATGTTTTATTTCAATTATTTGTTTCCATGCAAATTAAAAATTGTTTTTTGATCGCGCCAAAGAAATATAACTTCTCACACACATACAAAGTACACCACTAATAAAGTACAAATTTTCTAACCATCGATGTCGAGCATTCCTTCCGCCGAGAGCATAATTCTTCCCGACGCCTTCAAAACTTCCCCGTTTTTGGACCACTGCACTTTCGGTGTTGGTTTGCCGTCAGCTTTGCACGTCATCGTGGCTTGACTGTGTGCAGGTAACGTTTGATTCGTCGGTCCGAGCATTATTATAGGAGGCGGCATATCGTTAACGGACGTTACTAGCAGGTGAGCTCGGACGCTGACCGAACCGGCCACACTCAAAGCCGAGCATACAAGAAACCCGGAATCTTCCCGGCTGACGCCTTGAATTCGTAACGTTCCGTCGGCCGATACATGAACTCTCCCGTAAGCATTGTCCGGGAACATGAGTTGCCGCGAACCTTCTTTACTCCAGTACACAGACGGAGGCGGGTTTCCGGTGGCGGCACATTCGAATGTTGCGATTCCGTTTAAACCGACCGTTTGATCAGCCGGGCGCACAGTAAATATCGGAGGAGCTGCAACAAGAAATTACAATTGCTTTATTATGTAACAGGAGAACCATGGAACAAGTAATGCCAATCTATACTAATATATAAAGCTGAAGAGTTTGTTTGTTTGGTTGAACGCGCTAATCTCAGGAACTACTGCTTCGAATTGAAACATTTTTTTTTGTTGGATAGCCCATTCATCGAGGAAGGCTATGGGCTATATATTATCACGCTATGACCTATAGGAGCGGACCATCAATGAAAAATTTCTTTTTCTGGTTGTATTACTGCTATTTTGGGGAAATAGGTAGCTTTATTTAATTCATAAAATTTAGTGTAGGGAGACCTAGTGATAAGAATAGAATAGAATATATTTTGTCAATAGAAATGAGTACATTTATTTGACATAAAAAAGAAGCTTAAAGCTATAAGTTTAAAAATTCTGGTATAGTGTAAAATTCGTTCTTAATTAAAAATTATTTTATTTTATTTTTGAAGGTCGCAAGAGAAGCTAGGTTTTTATATTCCGACGGCAATTTGTTATAAGCTCGGATAGCAAAGTTATGAGGACTATTTAAAAAAACGTTTATGTGCCCTTTTGGTGTTACTAAAAGATGACAGTTGCGGGTATCGTAATTAGGCTTTTGAAAAAAAAAATAATTATCGATTTTTTAATTGTATTTTAAAGCTTTATTATAAATAATATTGATAATTAATCGATGCGAAAAACTTTCAAAAAACTTTTTTTAAATTAATTATAAGCAATTTAAAATTGATAAAATATTAAAAAAATCACGTGACTGCAAACGCACTAAAATTGTTTTTGACAGTTGTGACGTCATAATGGTAAAATGTATATACGCAGTATACTATCAATGGCTTCTACATGTGTATTGACTAAAACATTATGACGTCACATTATGTTCGGGAAATGTCGGCGCGTTCTCGGAACTGGGTACAAAAATTTATTTTTAATTTGATATAACTTTTGAATTATAACGAAAATAAAAAAAAAGAAAAATAGTTTTGTTATAAAACTTATATACGATCTTTCCATTTCTGACAAAAAAAAATTTCATTCAAAAGCCCAATTGTATATATTGTTAGCAGGTGTTGCCCAGGGCCTTCAAAAAGCTAGTTGCGGCCCTGCAAATAAATATCTAGTGAAAAAATACTTACAATGGACAATTAGAGTGGCCTTTGCTGCAATTGTTCCGACCACATTTTCAGCACTGCAAATGTAAAGGCCTTCATCGCTCGATTGGACTTTGTCGATGCGTAACGATTGGTCATCCATGATGTGCGCTCGCCCGACCGGCATTTTGCCATCGTCACGTCGCCAAAGGACCGTCGGAGTTGGTTCTCCGCCGACGGTGCAATCGAACAATGCTTGCTCTCCAGACACAACTGTCACGTCGGATGGTTCTTTGTGAAAGAACGGTTTCACTGAAAAGAAATTAAAATTATTTTGTTTCATAGTGGCTTAGAGGGGCCCTATGACAAATACAATGGCCTAACAAATCCAAAAATACTTTCAACTTTCTGAATTTTGACCTAATCATATAATAAGACTAGCGGCCCTGTACGTGCTTCGCTACGTATAAAGTGAAATAATAAAACAATTTAATTGGAATATCTATCTATCTATTTTATTAATTGCTAGCTATTTTAAAATATACATGGGCGTATATGTGTGTATGTCGAGCACTCCGGCTGCGCCGTCGTGCTCGAAAAAAAAATAGCGTAAAGTATTCGTGGATAACTGGTCTTTAAAACACTTGCTCTATTTCGAGCACTCCGGCTGCGCCGTCGTGCCGAGTAATTTTAAACGATATTCAGTTTTTTTACATCCTCGATCTAGACATATGGTTGTTAAGTTCGTTGCGCCATCTATTGAATATTCATTCAATCCAGTCAACAGATATGGTTGTTAAGTTCGTTGCGCCATCTATTGAATATTCACTCAATCCAGTCAACAGATCTTATATGGTTGTTAAGTTCGTTGCGCCATCTATTGAATATTCACTCAATCCAGTCAACAGGTACGCCATCTTATATGGTTGTATTATGACTGTCAAGGAATAGACAAATAATTTGCAATAAAATAATATTGCGACTATAAATTGAAATGTAAGCTATCCTATCTTTCAAGTTGGGTCGAATTGCACACGGTGTGCAAATCAAATTTAAAATCGGTTCAGTAGTTTAGGAGTTCATCGAGGACAATCGCGGACAAACAACGTGACACGTAATTTTTATATATAAAGATAGGACCAAGGTGTTCAAATCTAGCTATGTGTCAGTTTATCGAATTCTATTCTCTGTAACTAAACTTTGCCCTCTTATCTAGTTGTCGCCTTTAACAAAAGCCAAGTTATAATCCAAGCAAGCATCATACGCGCTGTCATCTAACGAAATACTAGGCACTAAAAAACTAAACTAGTAACTAAATTTCGCTCTGTTATCTAGATGTCGTCTTCAACTAAAGCCAGGTTTAATCCAAACGCGCCTTTCGATGTTTCACGTCAAAGAAATACATACCGTGAACAGTGAGTGTTGCATCATGCGATTCCCTCGAGCCAACCATGTTCGTTGCGATACACTGGTATCTTCCTTCGTCCCTCTGCCTAACGTCATCGATCAGAAGATTGGCGTTATCGACCAGCTTGACTCTTCGACCGTCAGGCGCCAGTGGCCGTCCGTCTTTACGCCACGTCACCAACGGTTCTGGACTTCCCCGCGGCGGAAGACATTCGAGTAACGCAGTTTCGCCAGCTGCTACGCGCGTATCACCCGGCTGGGAACGAAACTCATCTCGTAGCACTGAAAAAAATTGAAACATTTAAAAAATTGCATTTTACTCAACAACTCTTAAACGACCACGCAAAATAATCAAATCAATAACTTCTAGTAGGTATATTTTTTATTTTTTGAAAAGTATCTCAGATACCTACGAACTTTTTGAAGCAAAACTTCTTTACGCACGTTTGACTTGGGGAGTAAGCTGGTGAATGCGTGACAAGAGATTTACGAAAGTGCGATCGGGCGAGGCGAACGGAAGTTGAGAGGGAGATATAAGTTAATGAAGATAGAAAGAGGATGACAAATACTTCACTGGCTAGTGGTGTCATCAGGTGGCCGAAAATATAAGCAGTACTAACAATAGAATGACACATATTTTACTTGCCAGTGGCGCTATCGGGTGACAGAAAAAAGTTTTGTAAACCTACTTAACTTGCAGAGCTAAATAATATTTCATAAAGATTTACGCTTAAAATCCAACGAGAGCTAAGTAATTGCAATGTATTGTATTTGTTTTCATTATCTTTATGTTTATATTTCTTTCTCCTTACATTAGTTAAACGCATTGCAAATGAGATATCTAAAATAGCAAGTCGAAAGCACAATATGATGATTATTCAGAAAACTGAACGGCAAATGTAACTCTTGTAATTATACACGCAAAACTTCATACATTATAATGCGTGCGGTTAGTGAAGTTTGCAAATTATTCGACTAGAATAATGCAAATGAGAATTGCTTTGTTAAACAATACTAACGATACTGCAGTATACAGATAATGGGTACACAGGAGGACCATTTCCTTATGTCATTATCATTTATTGAAAAGAAAACATATTTTTTGTATACCTAACTTATACTAATATTCTAAATATTGGTGAAAAATTTTTTGAAATCGGATGAGTAGTTTCGGAGATTATCTCCCACAGTCCCACATCCAAACTTATAGTACGCGCCACGGATCTAAAAGGATCGGAAGTTAGTCACAAATAGCGTCGCAAAGGCACATTTTAGAGCCGTTGATACTCCCACCACCTCCCAGATACCTGCACGGAACGTGCGCTCGTCGGTGATTGGCCGTAATCGCTCGTTGCCTTTGTCACTTTTCTGATTTAAAGTACAGTCGAGTATGCCTCAATCGCGTGCGAAGCCGCGGGTACCGGCTTAATGTACGTGAAACATATTTTTAAATGTATGTGGGTAGGTGTTCCGGATTTTTTTTTTTTTTACAATTTATCAACACTTTAAGAATTGCGAATTCAAAAATTCCGATGAAATGTCATCAAAATCGGTTGCAAATTTTAAAAGCTATGAGGCCTCGGCGAAATTATAAAGGTTCCCTAGCGGCTACCGTAAAAGTTATCGAAAAAATTGACATACGCGAAGTTACCTTTTGACTAGACATATTATATTATTTTACTCTATGCCGCTAGTTGTGAATAATTAGAATAAGCATGATATACGTGGGTATCTCAAAACCATAAATTAGCGGTGGAAGAAAGTTTCTTCAACTGGAAAATAAACACGAATATTCTCTCAGGGAAAATCTAAATTACAAACAGACGTAGCTCTTAACGATCGTTATACGCATTGTTTGAAGCGTCCTATTGAAATATTCTATAAAAAATATTGTGTTTGCACGACCCCCATGCCTGTACAGCGCAAAATATACGTTGCAAAAAAATAAGTTCAAAAACTAAAATCCGACTACTGAAAAGTATGAAACACGAAAATATTCTCATCTCAAGATAGCCGTGGTCATATGAACATTATATTTTAACACTAGTAAGCGATATAAGGTTAGGACAAAGTGCATCACGCTATAGGTACATCTAGAGGGGCCTCATATATATGAGATGGCATGCGACCACGGCTATCCTTAGATGAGAATATTTTCTTGTTTCATACTTTTCAGCAGTCGGGTTTTAGTTTTAGAACTTATTTTTTGTTTAAATTATTTTTTTGAACTTATTTTTTGTTTTCAATTTACTCCCCTCTGGGACCAAAATTCAAAAATAAATGTAGCCTATGTTACCCGAGCCATAGTAACGAATCGATTGACACCTTATTTATCAAAATTGGATGAATAGTTTAGGCGCTACAGTGGAACATCCGTAAATACAAACATACATAGATTGCTAAACTCATAACCCTTCCTTTTGGCTTCGCCGCAGTCGGGTAAAAATTGGTCTCCACGAAAAGTCCTTTTATTTTAATGCGATAACGTATAGTCCATTCTGAACGTCGTTTTAAATATTGATAAAAAAAAAAATTTGAAATCGAATGAGTAGTTTTTAGGTACCTCTTTATAATGAGCCAAACAAACGCCGTATAAACAATGGCGTCGCTATATATACGCTCGGCTATTTCTCAGGCCTAGAATTTAGATAGCTTGAGTTGAACGTCGGTGAAATGTAGATTCGACTATACTGGTTGATTTTTATGATATGACGAGGTATATATAAATATAACGCAAATTTAAAATTTTACATCATCGCTTCGTATCATTTATATTAAAAGAAATAAGAAAAATTTATGGATTCAATATAAAAAGAAAGCTACAACGTTTCTCCTTGCAATTCGTTTTCTTTCTCTGCCTTTGCGACATTAAAATATTATTTATGCGTGAATCGAAATGTAATATTAAAATGTTCGCATAAAAATAACTGTATAAAAAAATTGTATAAGTGTTTTTTTTCAGGATGTACTGGAAAGGCTTGCAGTGAGGATATAGCGGTGAGTGATTTTTTTTCCGTAAATAGTATTTTTTTTTTAATTTTTAGTTTGCAAAAAACCTGCCCTATATTCCGTACGTTTTAAATCTAAATAAACTTGACACGGTGTTCAGGGGCGGATCTAAGTTTTAAATGAAGAATCTTTAAAATGGGGTTTAAAATTTATTTTTAAAAACATCAAAAGCAGAATTGAAACTTGATGACCTGACCAAACAAATAATATTATGACTTCACCTAAAATTTGATAAAATTCTCCGAGAAAATTCACCAAAAAAATGTCGAAAATCCTCTAAAAAATTGTCAAATTATCCCAAAAAATTGTCAAAATTCACCCATGAATCATGATAAAGATAATTATTATTAGACACTCGGGGACCCAGGGCTTAAGCCCTATTAGTCCCTATGTATAGATCTGCCCCTGCCGGTGCTCCTCCCTTGCAATTTTTGCAACACAGATGGTGGTCTGTCTTATGAAACAGATTTCCAACCTGTCCTGAGATGTTTTAGTCCTGGAAGAAGTTCATTAACTAAACTGACAGGATTCATTTTAGATATAAATTATGTTTAGAACGCCTGTTCATTTCATTTACTGTGATTAGTGGTCTGTCGTTCAAAGTGTCACTTCTATATAGGTGTACGAAAATGAATGGTTTAGTTCCAGCTGTGAAAGTGGAGCAAATTGTTAGTTTGATTAATTACAATTTCCTCCCTTGTCCGTCTTTAGTTATTGCATACCAATAACTAATAAATTAGTGTTCGAAAATTCTTGAAGAACTTCAACAAATTAAAAATCAATAAAATAAAAGAAGTTGCACAAATTAATATTTGTGCCAGTTGAGTCACAGAGGCGCATTTACGCCAGTGCCGTATTTCGTGCGACGTAATTTATGAATGGGCCCCTAATTAGCCAAGTGCGAGCAAATGAACAAATTTTATTTGAGGGGGTAAGGATAACACGGTACAGTTTACCCTGCGTACTCGGTGATCTGCAGCTTGAACAAAAAAAAGTTTGGGACAAAAGGTGTCTTTTTTTGCCCGAAGAGCTCGCCCCAATAAGAAAAAAATGGGGTTTCCATTTAAAATTTCGGGACACCCCCTTGGGAGAAATTTTTGCGAACGAAAAATACATTACAACGAATTGAGCAACTTTCATTCGCAACATTTTTCAAAAAAACTTAATCTCCCTGAGTTATTCAGCCGTTCAGGGACTTTTGAAACACCTGTATAACTGCGCCCTTGAAAAATGTTCTAATCTACCCGGTTTTTACCTAATAGTAATAAATTAATGCAGTTCATATAAATTAATAGTCTTTCAAAATTTTCTGTGAACTCTGACAGTATTTCTTAGTAAATATAAAAAAATACACGATTATGACAGTTAATATTGAAGGTTAAAATAATATTGCATTAAAAACGAGTGTCTTTCTAACGTTGGTGTTACTGATTTGAAAAAACAATAGTTGAGCATCGCATTACTGTCACTTTAATATAGTTGTTGCAATTTTAGTACTGTTGATAATTGTTGTTTTTAACGTTAAAATTATTGGTTCTAACAATATAATTGTTGAAAACTGTTTGTGAACGTTTATTTTTTACGTGTGTAATAAAAGTTTTGTTGTGTTTTTTGTAAAAATGTGTTTTTTGTGCTAAAACTGTTTCGCATTATAAGCGCCTATATGAACTGTCATATTATACCTGTGTCTTGTTGGGATTGCTGCTGCAGAATCGATTATAATGTAAGTGATTTTTAACAAACTATATTGCTCGGTCTTGTTTATTGCGGGGGTATTTTATGCTTTCCTTAATAATACACAATGGTTATTTATGAACTAATACCTATATTGGTAATTATATCATTTTATTTGCGGTTGTCTGCGATAACACTATGCAAAACAAAAGCATTTTTATTTAATTGTTATAACGGTACTGAACCCTCAAGATGCGAGCTGTACTCGCACTTGTCCGTATTTTTTTAAATTATTATTATTTCGTATTTTCAACATGTTTTTTTTATATACAGGGTGTCCCATTAAGAATGGGACATAGAACAACCGCAGATTCTCCAATTCAAAATAAAACGATTAAGCGAAATATGCTTAGATAAAATGTTACTCGCTTTACCAGTGGCGTACGGCAGGAGTAAGTAATGCTTGTACCCCTTCTAAATGTTACGCCGCTGTCTAAATTTTAATTTTGACTATAATTTTAATTTTTTTGATATTTCCTAAGTCAATAATGTACACTTGTTAGTTTGTTGTAAAGTCATTGGTTTTCGAGATATTCGCAGTTAAAGATAGATAGACATGTACTTTTTATTTGTATTATTATTAATACCTAATATTCATTTTTACAATTTTGTCTTAAAAAAACTGCGAATATTGCGAAAACCAATGACTTTACAACAAACTAACAAGTGTACATTATTGACTTAGAAAATATCAAAAAAATTAAAATTATAGTCAAAATTAAAATTTAGACAGCGGCGTAACATTTAGAAGGGGTACAACTTCAAGCATTACTTACTCCTGCCGTACGCCACTGGTAGAGCGTACTGAACTAATTTTTTTATTGTTAGGTGCATTTTATGATATTTAACAAGTGTGCCGATTTGAGTAAAATTATACGGTGTATTAAAAAAATTATGGAGATTAATAATTTTTCAGTTTTCAACTTCAACACCCTGTATTTCGGAAACGAGTAACATTTTATCTAAGCATATTTCGCTTAATCGTTTTATTTTGAATTGGAGAATCTGCGGTTGTTCTGTCCCATTCTTAATGGGACAGCCTGTATACAAACAGAAGATATTGCGATTACGAACATTTTTGTAACATTTTTTTTGCAATCGGGCTATTACTTGATCCAGTGTTAGACAACATTAAAGCATACTGAAGACTAAGAACTCACACAAATTATGGTATTCTGTGATTTTAGTTTCATGCGAATTTGAAAAAAATGTGTAATAAAATTGTACAGCGATAAATGGGCACTGCTAGTAAATTATCATTATCACATCTGGAAAGAACTGCTCATTTTGAGGCGAGTATACGCACCCGTAGAACCCCCGTTGACACCGTCACTGAACTGGCAAGCTGCCCTTCGTGTTTACAAAATCTTGTTAAAATTGGTTTAAAAATCTGTACATATCATTTAAAATATAGATGATAAATGATATATGACAAAAATAACATGTTTTTAACTATATTATTAATCATTCTTTACGAAATAACACGTGTTTTTTTGTGCTCTTCTAGTAACAACTTCATACTTATTTGCCGGCAAACTGTCCTTAATGACAGACTATAGTTTTTAAAGTGGTGTAATTGCTTTCTTAATTATTTCGTTAACACCAGAATTTTTTCAGCGATATCCAACCTTTCACCTATCTTTTGGCGATTTTTTTAATTATTTTTTGTAATACCTTTAGATGAGTGGTATAAAAAAAAAAATTGGTTGTCTGTAAAGTCGATTTACGGACGATAGTTTTACGTGATAACGTATTCCGTAATACATAACCTAAACCTCCCAAAATTTGGTTTCAATCCGCTTATCCTTGGTGTCGGAATGATAAGAAATGTCAAAAGTGACGTTTGCAACTCTCAAAGTATTATGTTCTAATAATAATTAGTTATTCCAATACTTAACTTAGGAGGCGTTGCATTTCACAGAATACTAATGTCAAAAAATTGAATTAAACATTAGAAATTCAGCCGTTTTCATGTTGCATTTATACAGCTATTTTTCTATATAAATTTGTATAAAAAAACTGTTTAGGCAAATTCTGTTATACGAAATCTATGTAAAATGTTCTCCTCTTTCGTTTAAGACTGGTTTCAAACCGATCTGATTTAAATTGAGCGAGAAATTAGCAAAAAGCACGCACAGGGTCAGGCGGAACGTTACGCGTTAGGAACGTTACACTTTTTCGAACATCAATTCGAACATCAATTTATAAGACGTTATCACGTCAATAAGAATGAAATATTTTAGACGTCTCTTTGTATTTTTATGTGAATCCAGGCAACAATTTCGTATTTTTCGTAAAAATCTTATTTTTTTAAGTGGAAAAGATCTGTTTGGCGAAACTATAGTTGTTTTTTTTTTAAATATGCTTTATGAGTCTATTTGCACGCGATTTAGGATACCGAATCGCGATTTCACTATTACTCGGCTACTCGGAATTTCTGGTTATACATCACGTGTTTATTTTAGCGTAGAGTGTGAATTTAATCGCAGAATTGCGTGACAAAATTAGCATGTGCCAAAGGCGTAGATGCGGGGGGGGGGGGTAAAGGGGGTAATTACCCCTCCAGGATCATAATAATAAAACAATAAAACTGAAAATAATACGAATACGTGGCTAAAAAAAAAAGAAATACTTCTTGAAAAAAAAATTGTAAAATTAGTTTGGGAATTAATATTTTGTGTGACACCTTCCTTCGTGAGTATTTTTGTGTGATATTAATAAAACTTAAAAAATTTATTACTTTTTTGCTTTACCCCCCTTCAGAAAAAAAATCTACGCCTTTGCCATATGCATTGTGTATACGCTGGCTCTAACATAACAAAATATTTATTCTCGTGATTTCAATTCAAGGAGACTAATTTGATCGTAAAACCATAAATGTAGGTATGTTGCCATTACCGTCGGCTACAAAATCATTTTAATTGAACGGGGAGTTAAGGATAAAACGACGGCGGTGCAGTTGGTGTCCGTTTAAGAGGGGTTGTACTGTATTATGATTTGTCAAAGATCACAAACAAGAAGAAGAAACGAAGCACATTAAACAATGTGGCGTTGTTAATGGTTTAACAGCGAAGTTTGTTACAAGTTAGTTTTTGTATTAGTGCGATCCCCCGAACGGTTGCGGTGGTGTATTTGGGTTAGGGTCGTCGTCATCCCTGCCGCAGGGTGGATAGTTCAAGTAATACAATTATCTTTACTAGTGCAAACTGTACATCTTTTAGTTCTATATAGAGTACACACACACGGCGTAGAGTAATAGCTGTTGGTGGTGACGACTGTTAGGGTGACAAAAACTATTTATACTTTTATATTCATGCAGTTCTTTGGGGGTTCTTGCTTCAGGGTTGACCGAAATCACTTTTAATTCACTCTGTTTCTTCATGCGTGGTGTTGCACATTCACTATATTGCATAGATTATAGATTTCTTTATTTCAAGAATAGAAAGCTGTGAAATACGTCAATATACAATAATTAAATCTATACTAATTATATTAAAGCTGAAGAGTTTGTTTGTTTGTTTGGTTGAACGCGCTAATCTCAGGAACTACTGGCTCGAATTGAAAAAACATTTTTTTGTTGGATAGTCCATTTATCGAGGAAGGCTATAGGCTATATAATATCACGCTACGACCAATAGGAACGGAGCATCAATGAAAAATGTTAAGGTGACCAACTATACTCATTTACTGAGTTTTGTACTCTTTTTTCGCAAACTGTACTCTTTTCAAACCTGTACTCTGAAAGTACTCATTTGTATAATTTTATACTCATTTGTATTTCTAAAACATTTTTTTAGATTATTTTATTTCAATTCTATTAATTAAATACCTATTTAAAATTATTTTGACAGTGATTTGAATTTCACGCGCGCATATTGCTTGCCGTTTCCGGCACGTCAGAGGACAGGGCAAACACCAGACACGAGTTTGACAGTGATTTGAATTTCGCGCGCGCATATGGCTGCCGTTTCCGGCACAATTGAGAGACCGTATTATGTAGCTGGAGAGATAGATACATACTACAGACCTCTTTTCCTAACAACGTCAAAATTACATTTGTGAAAAGATGTGGATATATCTATCTCTCCAATATTTGTGTACGTAATCCCCAAGCTGATCTTTGATGTGCAGTATGTACGGCATGCTTGACAGGCTTGACGCATGCGTAGTATGTACGTTTTTCTTCTTTTTTTCACCTATGAAATACTTGCAAAGTGTACTCTTTTTGAACAAAAAATAGTTGGTCACCTTAAAAATGTAGCAAAGTGTAACTCAAAATTTGTCCTTCCGACAAAAATTTTTGAACGGTAACTCCAATCATCATGAAATTTGGACACATCATTCATCTTGGTAAACTAAGATGAACGTGCGTATACTCATGTAAATCCGATTTTATTAAAATAATATTTCATTAATAAAACAATAAATTACACGATTTTAGCACATTTTTAATTTTTTCTTCTTGATGCTCTAAAAGAGTATTTTAAAAAATGACATAGCTCAAAGTAGAACTGGCATTGCCAAGTTGGGCAGGAAAACTCAATAAATATTGTATTGTATAATAAAAAAATAAATTAAAAAAAAAAGTAGCTGACTGTTGATAATTTTTTTAAGAATAAATTTTGTTCATCCCTTGATTTCTCTGTGACCGTGACAGTGACCCCCGTGCATATATAGACGTCGTTTTGGGGGCGAGGTCTGAGGAGATAGACAGGTCCGATACATTAAGCCACACATGTTGGGGCTATTAGCAGTTATTTGCTATCTGCACAACTTATAGCACGGAGATAGACACAACAACACCAAACGCCATCGCATGTTAACATAATGCATACCGTGAACGGATAGAGCCAATGACTGCGCGCGAGAGCAGACACAACATAAATGACTAATGCCAGTCAATGGTGTTGTCGGGGGGTTGCCTTCGATACACGCTGCGTACAGTTGGGGCGAATTGATTTGACTCGGACGCACCGAACGTGGAATTATTTCAACTGCACAAAATAAAAGAATGTATAGTACGTGCCACGGATCTAAAAGATTCGGAAGCTAGTCACAAACAGCGTCGCAAAGGCACATTTTAGAGCCACCTCCCAGCTACCTGCACGGAACGTGCGTTCGTCGGTGATTGGCCGTGATCGCTCGTTGCCTTTGCTACTTGTCGCTTTCCTGCTTACAGTCGAGTACGCTATTGTCAAGTTGTTATTGCTATGTTAGCTTTGATGAGTTGCGAGTTTGTAGTTTTTCAACAGAGTGTACAAGCCTGCATTCGCATCTAACTTCCGAGCCTTTTAGATTCGTGGCGCGTAGGTACTATACATCGTATACATTTTTTGGAGTTTATTCCTTAAGAAACGATTTTCATTTATAAGGCCCGGTAGGATATAACGTGCGAAAGAATGAGATAGAATACATTACACAGCGTATCTAAGGAGTAAACTCCAGTCGTGCGTCGGAGCTGACACTTTTTTAGCTAAGAAATTTTCCATAATTACAATGACATATTTTTTTTAAAAAAACACGCTGTATTTCTTTCAATCATTTTTTTTTTATTTTGACGTGAAACATCTAATGGCGCGTTTGGTTGGCAGTAAAACTGTGCAATTGGCGCGAAACTTTTGTGTAGTTAGTAGTATTTTGTAGGATGACAGCGCGTAACGCTTGCTGTGTATATGCTTCAAGCACCTTAGATTTGATGCTTTGATTTTGCTTATGTGATGAATTTCGGGTCAATAGCTTTTGATACCGTCAATTACCCAAAGCCGGATCCCAATATTTACTACCGAGTTATATTTTTCTTTGACTATCTGTATATTTATTTAAAAACAAATTAGAAAACTTAATTTGATAAAGTGTCAAATTTAAAATAAACTGTTTATCGACTTAGTTTTTAATTAATGTTTCTAGTCTCCGCTGTTATAACTTTAATATCGTCAGTCGTAAAAAATACATAAAAAATCCTTTCATCATAACTCAATCAATATATCTTTCCGATAAGATATTTTATAGGCGTGTGACGATTAGTGGTACTGAAATACAAAGCAACGTTAAATTGTTCAAACTGAGAATGTTTCATGAGATATTGCTTCGGGGTAAGTGTAGAAATCGTTTCATATTGTACAATGAATGCCAACTTTTACGACTCAATTAGTACGACCCTGTTCATTGACTCACATATTGAATTTGTATTGAGTTTGTAAGAATAATTGTGTAAATAGCCATCAGAATTATGGCCCTGTCAATAAAATCGTATTTATGGACTTTTCACTGCCTGAAAATAATTCAAAAAATTTTATTGCACGACTTTCCTTAACATGGTGAAGCCATACAGATATTTTTGAAGTGAACACTTTTTTAAAAACGGGGGTAAACTCGTTTCCTATGTAACTGAATTTGTCACGAAATTTTACTTAGTAACCCTGTATAAACAGTAACTCTAAACAAGCATTCGTAGCTTAGTGGTAGAATCCCGGCCTGCCACGCGGCCGGTCCGAGTTCGATTACCGCCGGCTGCGCGTAGCAATTTGTCTTTTTTTTTATTTTTAGAGTTGCAAATCATTCGATTAATTTTTGTTTAATAATCCTATTATATACAGGGTGAGTCAGACCACCCGTATCAGTCGTTTTTTTCGAAAACGGTTAGTCGTAGAGAGTTGTGTCAAAAATCTGTATTATAAAAGCCCTAATGAAGAATCGAATGGTGATATTTTTTCCCCCCGGAAAGGTCGGCTTCCCTGTTAGTTTGCTCCGGAATGTTCAGAACTCCGGAATATTAAATGGCACGATAGGTCGAAAGTGGTATTGTTGAAAAGATCTTTAAAAAATAAACAAGTTTTGTAGGACATTTTTTTTTGTTACAGCCACCCCTGTTAAGTAATATTCGTTTGAAATTATTAAATTAACATGTTAGAATAACAAACTTTAATTTTAAAAGTCGACAATTAAAATCTAGTTACCTAATTAAACTATGTCACAATAAGTTTTCAATAATTGCAATTGTTTTTTAATTTGTCGGAAAATACTTCCAGGTACTCATAACATATCTAGAAGAGCTCCGCAGTGTTTAAAAGTAAATTGAAGACAGTTTGAACATTTGTGACATTGTTTAATTAGGTAACTAGATTTTCAATGTCGACTTTTAAAATTAGGTTTGTTATTCTGACCTGTTAATTTAATAATTTCAAACGAATATTACTTAACAGGGGTGGCAGTAACAAAAAAAATGTCCTACAAAACTTGTTTATTTTTTAAAGATCTTTTCAACAATACCACTTTCGACCTATCGTGCCATTTAATATTCCGGAGTTCTGAACATTCCGGAGCAAACTAACAGGGAAGCCGACCTTTCCGGGGGGAAAAAATATCACCATTCGATTCTTCATTAGGGCTTTTATAATACAGGTTTTTGACACAACTCTCTACGACTAACCGTTTTCGAAAAAAACGACTGATACGGGTGGTCTGACTCACCCTGTATAATGTTTTTTTTTTATTTAAAAAAAATATACGAATAATTTTTCATCCCATAGAGTTATTTATTTATTATTTGCAGTAAACCTGCGAGAAAAATTAAAAATGTGTTACGAGAACGCATTACAGAAGTGAAACTTCTAGTTGCAAATCATACGATTGCATTTGGTCAAGTGGAAAAAATGTGTTACGAGATACTTTCACGTTCAAATTAACTTGTACAGACGAAATATCTGAACGTGACTATCTCGTAACACATTTTTTCCACTTGTCCAAATGCAATCGTATGATTTGCAACTAGAAGTTTCACTTCTCGTAACACATTTTTAATTTTTTTAGTCACTAACTGCCAGGAATATCATATTATTAGTGTCTAGCGGCCCGGTCCGGCTTCGCCCGAATTTGTAAATTGCCACCGTTTTTTTTCGTCTACTTACGTTGCAAAATTGAAAAACGCTATTATTTTAACGCGATAATATAGAGCCTATGTCCATCCTGAAGGCCCATTCTAAATATTGGTGAAAAAATGTTTGAAATCGGATAAGTAGTTTCGGAGATTACGCCCTACATCTAAACTTGCTTAAATTCAATCGATCCTTCTGCCTCTACCCAACGCAAAGTCATATAAACAACGGCATTTCAACGAGCTCAGTGCTTTTGTAAAAATAAAGCCGCCTCTTTAGCGAATGGATTACATAACCGTGAATGTTGTTTTCATTCAAGCTATTGAACTGTCCCGTCAAGTGTGTTGTTTTGTTATGTCTTCACGTGCCGCGTAACTGTATATAGCTGTTGTCAGTTGTTTCTCTGTGTTGTCTGCTTCCTCGATTCCACTCAGTCTGTCGAGTACATGTGACACCGACTTGCCCGAAAAATACGAACACCGACGGAAAAAATCACAGAGAAATTACATTTCGATGAGCTCTAGACACGGGATGTGTGAGTCAAAAAACGTTGACGCCAGAGACGCACATTTTATCTAAAAAAAATAACATTTACCATATAAACTTGTTTTTCGTGAGTGCGACAAAAATTATCAAGTTTCGATAAAATTAATGAAACGAACTCATTGACGGCAGAAATAAAATTATTGTTTTGTAAAGCATTTATTACTCTGTGTCGGCGATCGATGAGTTCGTTCTATTAATTTTATTCTTACTACACTCTCGAAACTTGATGTCAGTTCTTTTTGTTGCACTCACGTACATCAAGTTTGCATTGCAAATGTTTAGTATTTTTAGAGGCTATCGCTCATTTTTGCTTTATTGGTTTAATATACAATATTTGTATTTTTTAAATACTGATTTCCAGTTTATTTAGTATTATCATATACTGAGCATAGGGATTAAATCGTAATCGAACTATTATGGTGCAAACATATACTTCTGTCTTTTTTTACGCCGTAAGCACTGGCGTATCCAGGAGGGCAAAACAAGCACGGGGGACCCGGCTTAAGACATTTATAATTTGCCCCCTCCTGGCCCAAAAGCTGGGTACGCCCATGTTAACGTCATAGAAAAAGACAAAGTTTTTGATACAGAGATACTTTATTCAGATTGAATGCAAGTACATCAACCAATCCTATCATCGGAGAAATCAGGGAATTACATCGAAGAAAGAGACGCAAATTTATTTTCGATACGCTTTGTTGAGTAGATAGACAATGATTCATATAGATAATTAATAGATGTATGAGTATTATGATGATAAAGATAATTTGTAAAAATGAGCACAGTAACGCCATCTGTCGGTGTGAAAATGAAAAGCCAAAATGTATTTGTATTCCTGTAAATAAAGTGCTTTAGGAGATTGTCATGTAAGACTGTTCCAACGCTTTTAAACTATAATATTCAAGGTTATATTTTCTGACAGATGCGGCCATGAATTTAAACGTCGCCGTTTTGTTTTGCGAATTCGACCGTCAAATGTTTACATTGTTTCGGCGCGTCAGTGTCCATACGTAGTATATTATGTCGAGTATCTCTCATCTTGCGTCGACAAAGAAGACAGTGTCCTCCAGCCATGTCTGGCTTTACTCTGATCGAGCCGGTCCACTCTGCGATATTCACCCTCATTCGGTCGCCATGGTACTCCGAAACGTTAACGTTTTCGCCGAAAATTTGTAAAAGTTTCTCAACTGTAGACGCTCGACAGCTTAGAGTGTCAGCGTAGATTTTTGCCACAAATCAACGTCCTAGCTAAACTTGTTTCGACGCAACGTTAATTTTAAACTTTACACAAAGTCAGTTCGCGACCGTCACGCGCACGCGCCTACACTCGACGATGACGTCACAGGCAAAACAAATCGTGCGCGACGAACTAGTAAAGACATGCCTTACCCGTTGTGGGCTCAACCGTTGTTAATGCATTATTAGTCCCGCAGTTATTATAGCGATTGAAATCTAGGGGGAAAATTGTCAGCTTTGATTACTGCAGTAGTAAACAAATCGTGCGCGACGAACTCGTAAAGATATGCCTTGCCCGTTGTGGGCTCAATCGTTGTTAATGCATTATCAGTCCCGCAGTTATTAGCGATTGGAATCTAAGGGAAAAATTGTCAGCTTTGATCATTGAAGTAGTAAACAAATCGTGCGCGATGAACTCGTAAAGACATGCTCTACCCGTTGTGGGCTCAATCGTTGCTAATGCATTATCAGTCCCGCAGTTATTAGCGACTGAAATCTAAGGGAAAAATTGTCAACTTTGATCATTGAAGTGTAGTATATCGTAGTTATTTTAAAACGGTCCGTTCAGAAAGTTTCAAGTCCGGGCCTGTCCTAAATCGATTCTCTAGTTTGCAACAATATTTTGTTTGACCTGTCTCCGTATCTACTATACCCACTTATAAGTACGTACTCGTGTTCAAAGCAGTCGAGGAGCACAACGTGTTGTTTCAACTTTATCCAACTTACTGTCCTGTTATTTGATCACAGATATTTCTGAGCGTTTTCCAATTATTTTCTTTATAGCGCGAAAAGGCCACTCGAGCTTTCGGATAATCTGCAGCCCTTCAAAGTTTGCTCTTTCAATCAGCTAAAGCTTGCTTTATCATCTAAACTATGCTTTATCGTCAACACTTGAAATACTTTCGATTAAAAAAAAATGTAGGTAATTTTGTAACACCACGTCTTAAAAAGCGATGCCGCCACCGGTGTACCCTGGTGGTCATGTGGAGAAACAGAGGCAAGATGGCAGCGGAGCGTATGAACTAGGAAGTAGTTCATGCTAAAAAACTTAAATTAATAAATATGTTGAATTAAATAGGTAATATCTTCGTTCCAGTATTATAGTATTTGCTTATATAGGTATAATATATATTATATCCGAGAACGACACGTCGCGACGGGGGCGGTGCGGGTGAGAAATGGCTGAGAGATAGACATGGTACTCAATCATGGATCGAGTAAACGATTTTTAAGGGTTTATATAATAAAATAATTATTTTTTGCGTATGGAATTGGAGAGCCGCGACTTTACATCAAAAGAGCCGCATGCGGCTCGCGAGCCGCAGGTTAGCCGACCCCTTGTATAGATAGATTAAATTTTAATTTCAATTGGAAGAGATATTCTAAATTGTTTTGAACCGGAATTAAAAATTTTAAATTGTTTTTCTTTCTTTCTTTTTTCTTAAAATTTCGTCATTCTCAACATTTTAGTCGATATGAAAGAAATAAACACTTGAGGCGCACTAAAAAATGTACGCAGCAAAAATCTTTTTTTTTGTATGCAAAAATAAATAAATAGAATATTTCTTCGAGCTGTGTGTATTTAAATCTTGTTATTTCACACAATATTGTCTCATCTTTTTTGAGCCGTATGTGTATTATTACACCAAATATATGTATATATTATATGGCATACGTGTTTGAATAGCTCGAAGATTGAGAAATAAGATTGCTTTCATAACATTTTATTTTCCGACTTCAATTTGCATATACCATGGATAGGTACAGGTAAAGCAGCAGGCGCGGTCGCAGCCTGAAATTTTGGAGGGGGTCACTCACTACACTATTAAAAAATAGGTATCTGGAATAAAATAAACATTATTGCAGGAGACACAATTTTATTTTATACATTACCTATAAAACAAATGGAAACTATAAATTTATCGCTGTTAGGGGATAGCTAAAAATTTCCTTTTATTATTTGGCCAATGTTTGAGATTTTTCAATTTGACCTTAGATTTTGGGGGGGGGTCATGTCCTCTGTGACCCCCCCCCCCTTCGGACCGCGCCTGTAAAGCAGCGTCTGAAGCTCTCGCAGCGCTGACTTTATATTGGGCCAACAAAAAATTTCGTGAGACGACAATCAGTTTGTCATTCAAACAATGAGATACATATTGTTGTGGGAGACAACAATCGACTTGATTGATGATCCGTATCCGCGGATATACATTTTTAACGATCCGGCACATCACTAATTTTAATCAGTCAAAATGTGTTCAGAAACTTTTGAATCAGCCTATGTTTATTTTAATTCTGGCATGTAGAATCGTTTTATTTGTATAAAACAAACATCTATTCAAGATTTATTATGCAATAAAAAAGGAAACTTATATATCGTAATCAGAAATTGCATTTTTATTGGCCTTTATTTTTAACAGTTTATTTATTTACTCAATAAACATTTAATGAGGATAATCAAAGTTTTGAAAACGCTTTAAAATCAATTTTGTTTCCAAAATCATTGTTTCACGTTTGTTTATTATCTCGTGTAATTATAGATTAGTTGTACAGAGACGGATTAAGTTAATGCTCCAAAATTATTTTTGGTATAAAAAATGTCAGTGTCATTTGCGCCAGACATTTTATTAAAATCGGCCCGACGGGGCCGGACTTGAAAATTTTATTAAAACGTTAGTTTGTAGATATGGATTTACTTAGTGAAGAGTATTCGTCCCTACAAATACCCCCTGCACCCTTCATCTCAAATGTTTTCCCCTCGCCTAAAAACGGTTCGCGCTCTCCCGACGCTATTTTTAAAGCTAG
Source organism: Xanthostigma xanthostigma (assembly GCA_963575645.1). Lineage (NCBI taxonomy): Eukaryota > Metazoa > Arthropoda > Insecta > Raphidioptera > Raphidiidae > Xanthostigma > Xanthostigma xanthostigma. The sequence continues at coordinate 19,468,574 of OY754474.1, forward strand.
AGGGTTCTGGTAAACGCCAAATGAAAGACAAAGAATCAGACTACAGATCCTTCAGGCGAATTTAAAAAAAAAAATTCCTGAAAAAACTGACAACTTTTTGAAAAAAACAATAAGTTACGTAATATTTCACACGTAGGCGAAACTGTTTTTCAAAAAAATCGCCTGAAGGATCTGTAGTCTGATTCTTTGTCTTTCATTTGGCGTTTACCAGAACCCTCTAGCTTTAAAAATAGCGTCGGGAGAGCGCGAACCGTTTTTAGGCGAAGGGAAAAGATTTGTGATGAAGGGTGCAGGGGGTGTTTGCAGGGACGAATACTGTGAAGGGTGAATTTAATTTTTATAAATTGATAGTAATATTGAAATTAAGAAAAAAAAAAATATTTTAAGGTATTAAGGGGTTAAATTTTTTATTTTGTCCAAAAACAAAAGAGGTAAGTTCACTTAATAAAGCCACACTGCCTGTATTAGCCAATACACTATATTGTCGGCAGGGTTTCGCACTGCGACCCGAGTTTTTTATTATAATAAAGTGAGTATTCCAAAGAGGCTATATGTTGTCATTCGAAATTAATATTTTTTGATAGATTTCAATCAAGTAAACCGTATCCCTCGAGGAAATTATTAATGCAGATGAATTCTCCGTCCACGGGCCCGGCTATCTTCTGTTCAAAGATCCCTCATTTATATCGTTGAATATTAAATAATAGGCGACGTGTGTACTTAGGGTCGGCTTGAACGATAGTTTAAAAGTATTATACCTATTATATGATATAAACTATGTATGTATAGGATGTATTATATTACCCTAAACTAGTCCTGACATATTTGCTGAAAGTGCATATAATGGTTGAATAAAAATCAGGGTAATGATTCCCCGAGCGCTCATATCAAACCGTTACCTGCTACGCTATTTCATTCATTTTTAATGAAACAAGTCATAACAGTAGTGCTTTATTTGTCTAGAGCGTAACGAATTATATTATCGGGATTTTACTTCGACAGCGCGCCATCTACTCGACATTTCAGCGAACTATCCTATGCGAAGCGTTTCGTATTGCGCTATGTGTTTTTGTAAATATTTATTGTTTACAATTATGGAATGTAAACAATAAATTGAAAAATCGAAGAAGAAGCATGATATGTGCTGTACAGTAGATCAAGTAATAATAATAATAATAATGCGTTTAACGTTCGTTCTCGACTTTATGTCATAACAGACGCCATTAGCACCATTACTATTTTCCATCCATCTTTCACACTTCCCGTTATATTTATACCTATTTTTAAACTTGCACTTAATTAATAGCAATGGGCGAATGAAGGATAAGGTAGGCAAATTTTGAGCATAGGCCATGGCTTTGAATAAAGAACCATCTCGATATTTATCTGGAATTATTGAGGGAAACCATGGAAAACCTCAACAAGATGGTCGGTACAGGAATTGCCTTTTCTCGGTGAGAGGCAGCGGGAAAAAGTTCCAGCCACATCTGCCCCCGCCGGGATTCGTACCCGGTACCTCCCCGAATGCGAATCTAGTGCTCTCACCGCTACACCCCCCGCTCGGTAGATCAAGTATAAATGTCGATATCGAATAGTTAAATTGAAAAAGTGACAGCTGTCAGCTAATTATACTCCGTTTTCGTTCAAATTTCAATGCATGCAGAAAGCAACAAAGTTAGCCTTATCACTACAGCTTGCGGCGATGATTCTGCGCAACATTTGCGATGTGACCAACGCTCGCGATTTTTTTTCCAGCAATGTAATTACGTTACTGACTAATTAGTAACCGGTAGGGCTCTTGTTAACGAGCATTTTAGTCAACGGGTAACGGGCCGACGCGAAACGGTTACCTTTGTACACGATCCGCTAATATAACATGAGCGCGTCCGTTGTAAGAAGTGCAAGTACAAAACAGTGCAAAATTTGCTTGTTTATTTTTGTAATTTTCTAAAGTCTTGTCCCCTAACACTGACCTATTATGAACAGGGCTAATTAATAAATCCACATCAATATCCTTTTTCTCTATAATTGAGCAGCACAAGGCACCTAGATAGGTACGTATAAAGTATAAAAACGTGCCCGCACATCCGTCGTCGTCGAGACTTCTATGAAATAACGTGGTTCACTGCATCGGACCGACCGCCGTCGCGCCGACGGGGCGACGTGCGTGTATCCGTTGAGTTTTGTTGCAACGGTTACATGCCCGTCGCGTTAACAAACACCCACACTAACCTATTGAACATTGCGCGTAGGCCCGTCGCCCGTCACAAAAATCGGGCCGTTATCTGCTGTCGTTAACAAGAGGTAGTAGCGTAGATTCTGACTCATCACGGACTGGTCAGTGCGTTACGTCACTGATCAGTTTCTCGGCGTGCGTACGGCGATGAATGAGACAGCGTGCAGTTTGACGCATCGACGGTCATGGCACGCGTTCGTCACGCGTTTATAATAAATTATCATTTCGTTTTTATTCGCAAACTTCGCAAATATATTTTATCATATTGCAAAAGTTCTTTCAAAGAGCAAGCTTGTTCAAATATATAGACGTGCATCAATCATTCATATAGTTTCATACGGATATTATACGTTATTTCTGGAATTTAAATCTTTATTGACAATGAAAATATATTGAAATTCCAATCGAACAAGTCAACCGTGAACGCAGATACGACCGCGAGATGTGTTTTCTTTCAAACTATTCTGACATAAAAATGTTCCAATAAAAATTTCATGATCTATATTAAAAATACAACGCTATCAAATTCAGATTGTGTAGTAGTTGAATGGTTATTTTGATGTGACGATTTCGACGCACAAAGAGCGACAAAAATAGGTGTGAAATTCATTCGCTTTTTACTATTACGACATTGACTTTTTACGTCGTCTCGCGAATTCATGACGAAACGACCCCATATATTATATATTTCAGTATTTGCATTCTGATTGGGATGACAAATATCACAAACGCGATGTCGGTATAGCACGACAGATCTGTGAAATCACAAATTTTACGAGGAATTTGTAGATTGCCACAGTTTTTTCGTCGACTTGCGTTGCAAAATTGGTCTCCACGAAAAGCGCTTTTATTTTAACGCGATAATATATGTCCATTCTGAAGGTTCATCGAATGAGTAGTTTCGGAGATTACCTCCTACATCCAAACTTTTAGAATACGGACTCAACAGGAGATTACTGTATTGAAATATGGGGCGGACTTTCATTATAATACGCGCCACGGATTTTAGTCGGAAGTTAGTCACAAACAGCGTCGCAAAGGCACATTTTAGAGCCGTTGATACTCCCACCACCTCCCAGCTACCTGCACGGAACGTCCGCTCGTCGGTGATTGGCCGTGATCGCTCGTTGCCTTTGTCACTTGTCGCTTTCCTGCTTTAAAGTACAGTCGAGTACGCTATTGACAAGTTGTTATTGTTATTTTAGTTTTGCTGAGTTGCGAGTTTGTTATAGTTTTTCAACAGACTGTACAAGCGCAAGCCCGCATTCGCATCTAACTTCTGAGCCTTTTAGATTCGTGGCGCGTTTTATACATGACGCATTTAGAGGGGCAGGGGGTCGAGCCGAACCTCACCCAACCTCACGTGGGGGAGAGGGGGGCCTCGGAAAATATCACGTAATTTTTTTTCCGCAAGAAACAGTATAAAATTGCGAAAAAAACTGGATAATAAGTAAAATGAAGCAAATTATGTTTTTTTTTTATATAAATCCAACGCCTTAAGCATAGATTAACGTATTTACATTAAAAATACGCATTTTGAAAAATCTCACGTGAGATTAGGAGAGGTGAAAGGGGGTCGAGCAAAATCTTACGACATCTCACCAAGGGGGAGGACGGGTCGAAACATCGCCTTACGTAATTAATGGATGCCCTCTTAGATATTCCAATTAAAAATTATCCTATATGGAGGATTGTCTCGTATTTTGTAAGTAATTTCGTTTTATTACACAGTTTGCAGAAATGTTTGTGAAGTAAAAACAATATTTTATTTCTAAATTAATGATATAGAACATTCGACTCAAACAAATATAATATGTAATATTATTCGAGTAATATTTAATATGATGTTGAAGACATTTTCTCGTTATTTTATATACTTACATATATATTCGTATATCTTTTTTTTTGTACAAATATTCGCCTTAAAATGACATACTTGAAACGTTATATATATTATGTTTATGTATGATATTTTTTATACGTAAAAGTAAGTACACTGCATATACCGAATTCTTGAAAAAGTACGGCGGAAACATTGTTTTTTCATTCCTAGTGTAGCTAGTTTTGTTACATTAACTCTCTCTCTCTTTTTTGTAATATTGTCAAAATTAGTTTTCTTAGCTACTTTTGAAAAATGAATGTTGTTATTATTTTGGAAAAATTTAATTGATTAATTTTTTTCTAGAGAAAACATTTTAATTTTTGCCTAAATAACAACATTCATTTTTCCAGCGTAGCACAGCACAATACACACACTCAGCTCTGAGCTCATTTTAATATAATTCTGATCTTATATTATTCGCAATTCGGATAAACTATAAAGTATAATAAAAGCTTATAACAATAATAATGTTTATTTTTACAATATATCTTTGTCAACGCCGTCAATGTGAATGGTTTAAGTCACTGTAAGCTTAGTACTATTACACTTACAGTGTGTCATTCAACATTAAATGACTTAGCAAAGATAACTCCGTACGTACAGAGTTCACTAGTGTCTCTGTGCCCTGCACTGTGTGCGCTCTGTAAATGTGCGAATGCAACAGTACAGAACAGCTCGGCACAGAGCAATGGCGCTCGGAGTGAGTCATTCACAAAAAAAGAGCGACTCTCTCCGCTCCGAGGAGGAAGTCGTTCATTATGAACGACTCGCTCAGGAGCGACACTCCACTATTTGTTAGGTCATTGCCAAATCAAATTTTCTGGCAACTCTTTGTGCGTCCGTGTTTTGTCTTACAGCCTGTATTTAATACTGTATGTGCTAATATACATACGTATATGAAATGTGTTTCATATCCCTTTAAAAGTAAAGCATCCACTTGCTAACGCTAGAGACAGTATTTCATTTTCAGTGTACACACATATGTGGGTATATATTATAATATAAGCGACCGCCGTTTCAGGTTCGCACTGAAACAGTTTTTTTTATCTGTATGAAAACGCGTTATATTCACTTTTTGCATTTTTAATAAAAATATTTTTTACTTTTTGTGCATATTTTGAAGTCGGTTCAATTTTTTGACGTGATAACGTCTTATAAATTGTTGAAACACCGGCTGCACGCACGAAAAAGTGTCACGTTCCGTCTGAGCCTGAGCGTGCAAGCGAGAGCGCGGTATAAGCGATAGAGAGGCACGATCGGCCCAAGCGTCGGCTTGTACGCATTTCTCTCTCTTCTCGCGTGACGTCAGATAGTTCATCAATGTTTCTTTATCACGTAAAACTATCGTCCGTAAACCGACTTTACAGACAACCAATTTTTTTTGTTAAAAATATTTTATTACATGATCAAGTTATGTTTGCCATCAAGCATCAATTTTTGTTTTTGTAGCAAGAGTTGTTTACTGACGTTAAATTATTCGATAAAAAAAATAATCAGATATAATCTTTTTGATATTCCGGTTTTTAATCTACCTATAACGAAGGAATTTTCTTTTAAAATTCAAAGAGCTTATTTGATGTAGTGAACGGGTAGAAGTTCCTTCTTTATCGGCGGTACAGGTAGAGATACTTATGTAAGAGATTTCCTTTGATATGAAAATGCTTTTCATATGGTCCGGTACTGATAAGATTTTCTCTCTGTTGGATGTTTTCATTTCGTTGGCGTTCATGTCCTTAAGGCATCGCCTTGGAATATACATATAACGCACATAGTACATCTTGACATACTGTTAGGAAAAAACATTCACTAGAGTAAATATCGTCTGCATCAGCGATTCTTATACTCGGTTCGCGGAATACCGACGCTCCATGATCTCGTATAGCATTTCCTCAACACCGGGACACCGGCCGCCATTGATACAGAAAACGAAAATGTCTTTTTTTTTGCACACAACTTTTATTTATAATAAAAATATTTTCTTTGCACGCTTTTCATGCCTGTATAACGGTCGTAAAATGATACGTTTAACACTAGTGCGTAAAGTAAAATAAACGTGGTTGTACTATCGTCAAAAATATGAAAAGTAACTGAAAATCAATGAATCAATACTCTCTATAGTGAATATAAAAATTCACTAATTATATAAGTCAATATAAAAATTCACTAATTATATAAGTGAATATAAAAATTCACTAATTATATAAGTCAATATAAAAATTCACTAATTATATAAGTCAATATAAAAATTCACTAATTATATAAGTCAATATAAAAATTCACTAATTATATAAGTGACATTTTCACTATTTCAGTTATCAAGTGAATACAGCTTCACTTACGCAATTAGTGAAAATTTCACTAATTCATGTTTAGAGAGGACCAACTAAAAAAGACGCATTAAAATCGGTTTATCCGTTTTGGAGCTACGATGCCACAGACAGATAGACAGACAAACAGACGAAGGCTCCAAACTTATAGCATATAATATCTCTTTTTGAATCGGGGGTTAAAAATCGAAAGAAGACAAAACGTGTCATTTTCGGGTCGGTAGTGTATTTTTAATCGATATTTAAAGGCCGCTGCACACAAGACAGATTTTGTCGTTTGAATCACTGCTGGAACTTGTGCTGCCTGGCGCGCTGGCTACGAGGATGGAAATGACGTCACAGCTGGCTTGCATACGTGGCCACAAGATGGATTTCAAAATCAGAATTTTTCGCGCTTGTTTGAAGGAAGAATCAATCAGGAAACAGTCACGTGGGCGACATGAACAAACGTCCGCAAAGAAACACGACGCCGTAGCGTGTGTTCTGTTCAGAGACAATAAAACGTTCACTTTTGTTAACATTCGAACTGTCACTGCGCGCTCACCAAACCCGTCTACAAAGTAAGCTTCAACACACGCATCGTGTGAAGCGAACACACAAAAGTCATCACGAAACCCAGCGCCACAGCACGCTTAAAACCTAGCAAGGAATCTAGCGGCAAAACCAGCTTCGTGTGCGGCGGCCTTAAGCGAAAGTATTCATAATAACGCAACTATAATTAATAATATCACGTGACGATGTGTGCAAAGCACAGCACGCTAGAAAATAATGTAAAAAACGCGTTAAACTCGCTCTCTTTCTCTTGATTGATTATCTATTTGTGTGTGAATCTTCGGTTTGGTAATTTAAAACTATGAAAAAAAAAACTTAAACGGCTAATTATTATTTTTTCGTTTTTGTTTTGTTCAAACTTTCCCGACGAGCAAAAAAAGCTGAATGCAGTGTCGTTGATTAATGTGGCATATTTTTGCAAAGTTGAGAAAAGTGGAATAATGAATATTTTGCAATTATTTTGAACAGAATTTATGATTGATTAATAAGATTTTATTCTTCTTCTTCTTACATTTTCTGTAGTCATTCTGATTGATGAATGTTAAAAGCGTTGTATGTAAGAAAAGTTTTATTAAAATCAAGTGAAATATTTTCTTATTTCGAATCAACCAATGCTTCTCAAAAACATCTATCCTCTTAAAGATGTCTAGAAAATGACTAGTCGTTGTGATATTGATTTTAATTCTTTCGAGCAGAACTGTAGAATGAGTATCTAGCAAGGCCGTAGCCTGGACCAGAGACAATAAGTAACGATTTATTTATGTAAAATTATAATATATGCTTATTATAGTATAATTTTACATAAATCAAAAATTTAATTAAAAGGCAACCGACGCGGATTATCACCAGAAATAAAGCGCGTGACAACGATCTCTGGACTGATCTCGACATTACGATGAAAGCTCATCAAGGCTAATCCAGTCAGTCGTGACTGTTCCATGCTGTTTCTCAAAAATGTTTTTAGCCTCCTCAATAAGGAAAAAGTACGCTCTTGTGTCGCCGTCGACACAGGTAGCGTCACGAGTATTGACAGTAGCTTGTGAATCAGGGAAACATAACTGCGTTACAGCTGTCCAGCGCTTCTAGCGGTGTAGTGGGCCATTCCGCAGCAACTATTTTTGACCACTTCGCTCGCCACACCGATAACTCCCCTTCCAAACTTGTTTGAGTTGACAAGTTTACCAAACACTTTCATGAATCCGTATTATTTGTAAATGTAATTGTCAGTTACGAGAAAACTTATTTAACATTGTACTGACTTGCGATCAACGCCAAATGTAACAATGAAAGATGAGTGAGAGAGATGGAGCATTTCTGTCACTCGTCTATAAATGGCCCTTTAGAAAAATCAGTCTGTTCCCTGCTCTAAACGATACTAAGAAAGTCAATCCAGGTTTCACCGAATATCTACCGATAAATCTATTCAAGTGATCTTACGATTTGGATATACGATTGTGAAACAGCACGTATATATAATATACGACTTGACTTTCGCGATTTTTATTTGCGAAGTTATTTATAAAAGTATCAAGAGAAATGACCTAAAAAAGAGAGAAAAACGTTCTTCCTTATCTGAAACGTATAAAAACGATGCGGCTCTGCATTATGGAACAAATCAACGAAAATAGTCATTCTATAGTTACGATAAAAGAAAACGAACGCATTTCTTAAGATTTTCCTTCGAGCCAGTTTGCAAACTTTCAGACTAATATACACATACGTGTAGTATAGCTTTGTTTATCCTTCTATATTCTGTAGAATCGTAGCGTTTTTTTAAAAATCTGTTTAACGCCGTCAATTGCCAACCCTTGTTTTCTTTTTGTTTGTTATTTAATGTCGCTTATATTATATGTATGAATATATTTTTAATTTTCGAAATATTTCTTTTTTTCTTTATAAATTCATATACAATTTTCATATGGTTACATAAGAAAATATTCAAGAAAAACATCTTCATTTTATTAATTAAGTACACAGTAATAATTATGTTTCATAGCACTGTACCACATGTGTAAATTATTATTAATAATAATTATTACTATGTGTACTTATTTAATTGCATTTTTCTCGAATAATTTCTCATAAATTGGTTTGAGGCCCATGTAACTCTGGCTGTTGGTGACCTCAAAAACGGTTAATGCTTTTTTTATTTTTTCGACATAGATAGACAGTTTGAAAGGTACTTAGATCGAAATGGTCATTTTGAGAATTTTTGTCTATCGGCTTTTCACTATAATGTTTGTCATGCAGAAATAAGGGCACAAAGTATTAAGGCTGCTTATTGAATAATATCAAAAAAACCTTCAAGCTTATTAAATGTTAAAGCTTGCACCCCGGCTTGATAGAGATTTTACAGCAAAATGTTTAATATTTCGCCTAGTTAAACTTCGAAGCAACTCATTAAGGATTCTCTTAGACAAATCTTAAGTCGATCGCTTTGAATTAGTGAGCAAGGCTTATAAGTGAGTTTAACTTTTTGACAACATAACGCCGTTTGACTTCGCGGTCGTCTGAGTATAAAACTAAACCTGTTACTTCAGTGGCTTAACTGGTGCTGGGAGTCCCAAGTCATCTGGAAACTACTGGATCAATCGGGAAAGTATTTATTGATAGTAATAAAGTCTGCAAAGCGTATTACGTTTTGTTATATATTAAATAGGCTTCCGGTTCTAAATACAGTGTAAACTCCATTTAACGTCACTCGATATAATGAAAAACTCCTTAAAACGTCGAAATTACTTAACTCTAGTTGGTTTACCTTGTTGCTCATACACTCGAAATAACGACACACCCACTCTCAATAACGACAACAATATGTCATCATTAAGCAATAAACAGTACTTGTTTGTTATTTTGTTGCTTTGTTGTCGGCATCATGCGTACCGAAGATTCTAAGAAACTCGTTCTTTTGTTAGTTGGGACTATCTTACATATGTTTAGCTCAACTATCGATAAGTTATCATATTCTTAGTTGCCCACAAACTTGCAAACAATAAAAAAATATTAATGGATTATTTTTTCTCTCCGTTTAACGACAACTCTCGATAACGTCACAAAGTTCACAGTCCCTTGAGTGTCGCTATACAGTATGTAAACGCGTAAGGGAAATTAGCATTGGGAAAAAATACTTGAATCAGAGTTAGCCATGACTGCATTAATTGTTATTTCTATTGAATTATCGTGGTAGTCTTGAGGATTTCTACTTTATTTTGATTTATTTTTATTTTACTTGGCTTTTTTAATAATAAAAAGCTCTTATAAATCATTATTTTAATTTTTTGTACAAAAATAAAACAAAAAAACAACTCCATCTGTCTGGAAACATTTCATTCAAAAATTGTCTGACTGGTATGACGTATGCGCGTTGGTAATTCAGTGACCCAATGTCTTTAGGTTCAACACGAATAGGCGGAGATATTTGATCTCGCACAATATTTAAGTATTTTTGGGAATTTAATCTCCCATTAATAAAAAAAGTCCGATTATGTTGTACCTAATCATTTGAATATTTTCTTCGGTAGTATACACATTCATTTTGCAAAAGAATAGATAGATAGATAGATAGGGCTCTTTATTTTTATATGTGCTATATAAAACAGCGAATATTATGTGTCAAATTGAAAAACAAGATTTCAAGGCTCACTCTGATCCAGTCATTTTTTCCCAATGTTAATTTCCCTATGTGCACCTTACGTGTTTACATACTATTTAGAGTTTACACTGTAGAAAATCGGCAAAATTTTTCTTCCATTAGTTGTGAATGGGTTGGAGGTTAGGGTTTTGAGAGTATTGCAGTGTTTCGCAAAGGCTGACGTTCACTGTAGTCGGTTGGCAGTAGGCCGATTGTGTGGCATCAGATTACAGACGACTTATACGGCAGACACTCCATTTGTCCGCAGTTCATCCGATAAGACACATAACGTATTGCATCGTCAATTGTTACTGGCGGCCTCTATTCTATGTGTGTTCCATAAACACGCTTAGTTTCGCCGACATACCGGCTGTCACAAAAACGGCACTGCGCTTGCAAATTACAATATTTTGTGTCGCAGCACCAGTACTCCCACCATCGGAGTACCCGCGACTTCCACCATGCTAATGCACGCAGCTTGCACCGTACGAATACCCGCACCTCCACCACGCACGTACCCGTTCTTCCGCCGTTTGAATGGAACGGGTTTTATGTTTGTTATGCTATGCTGGTATGAATTTGCAAAATTACTTTCCGGTCTATCATCGTGTTTAAACCGAATATTAAAGTTGAAAGATAACTTTTAATTAATTATTAACGTTCAAATTATTGAAAATAGGCCTTCAATTTTGTACCTATCTTATTTTTCTTAGTCAATCAGCGAACGTTTCAGCCTAAAATTGAGATTTCTTCGTGACTCTAACAATGTATAAACGTTTCTTTGAATTCTGAAGAAGTTCCAATTTGGGAATGAAACGATGATTAAGGAAAATGAATTTATATTATCACTAATTTGTATTAAGGAGGTTGATCCGTTACAGTCCCAATCAAAAATAAGTCGAATTCTAAATGAGAACTTTTCCATAATAAATTTTTACAAAAGGTTATAAGTCGATGATACCAATAAATTATTGTCATAAAGGCATAAATAAATATTTTTTTAAAAATAAAATAATTATTTCAGTATTTTACTTTAATGGACTAACTTTTGAATTTTTTGTACAAAGCTAGGCTAAAAAAAATAAATGTATGTAAATATCTGTATTTTACATATTTTTTGCAGTAAATAATTAAAAAAAGAAATTAGAAGTAATAAAAATTAAAATTAAATCATTAAAAAAGTTGAAAATTCAGTTAAAATTGTTAAAACTGTCAAGAATAAAAGTCCATAATCGAAAAGTGCTAAGGTTTAATAATTTTTTTTATTGATTAAAAGTCTCCTAATTAAATTGGAAAAAATATTAAAATATGCGTAAGACATCGATGCTTTACATAGTTAGTTTTCGGAACTGCTGACATTATTTGGTTATTTGCAAAAGTTTTTTTTAATTTTTAACTTTATAAATCTCCTAATGATTTTGGATTTTTTACAGAAAATTTTGTCATAAAAAAATCTATTAAAAAAACTTTATTTCAGATTTTTTTCATTATCTTCGTAAAACGGCTCAACCTCCTTAATTAGGTTTTGCTTTATTCGACTGATATTTAAACGATTAATTTTTGGAACACATTGTATATTGTTAGTTTTCCATTTGAAAATCCTGAACGTTTATTTTACGCTTTTTGCATAATGGATCAGACATTGACATATTCTCACCGAAACTTTGTTTTTTCGTGTTAGAAAAACAAACTTCAGATAAAAAATAGAGTGATTAATTTGTTATTCTGAAAAAAAAAAAATAGTTTAGTGTTAGTAGAAAGTGGAATAACATTTGGAGAGTTTTTTTTATCGTCGTTCAGTTAGAATTTTTGTTGTAATTTATGGTACTGAAAAATATATGGCCTAAAGATTTAAACGCAATAAATTTTCCAAAAACGTATCGCATAAATCGGCGTATATTTTAAACACACTGGAAAAATAGTGAAAAAAGTTAAGCGGTCTGTACTGTCATTTATTTTTTCGTTAGGGAATACACTAAGAATATTTAAGTCTAGAATTTTAACGTCATGAATTTTTATAACCAGTGCCGTAACTACGCAAGGGCAACAGAGGTACGTGCTCAGGACCCATACGGAAGGGGAGTCCAGAAAGATCGAAAAAAAAATCGCATTTCATAAAAAAAAAAAATTAGTTTCCTCAAAAAAGAAATTTTTTTCGGTTATAATACTGGCTAAAACTGTTATTCTTGATTTTAGAAAATTTGGTGTAGGGGGGCTTAATGATGAGGTCTTGCCCAGGGCCCCAAAAAAAAAAACTGTTTCCAGCCTTGGGTGGCTAAAATCCGATGTGATAATTTGTCTGAGCGATTTATTTAACTTTTTAACAAAATGGTGCCTTTAGGCGGCTTGTCATTTTGTAAATCAGCTAAATTTACAATTTGGCTGCTACGTCTACGGCACTGGACTTTGACGTCGCGTTATTTGGTACAAGCTAATTTCGCTCTAGTCGTTCCAACAGAATCTATGATTTATTATATTAATATCATCCTCACAGACGCTACAAAATTCCGTTACATTTAATTTTCTTTTGTCAAACACTGGAGTGTGTAAACAGGTCGAAATATCCATCATCTTCTGCTGTCAAAATTGTTTACTGTCAAAAGTATTATAAAGGGTTAAATGATGAAATGACAATATAATATATCTTGTGTAACTTTTATCATTGTCAATATTTAAGTCACCCTTATCACAATCCTTAACCTGTTGAAGGTTTGGTTAACAATTTTCAAGCGGATCACTTAATTTGCATCCAACTATTTTTCTCGCAAATTATTTAACTGGATAATACATAATTCTCATTGATTAGGGAATTTAAGACAAAGCACATCGGATAGAACCTAACCGGGTTCTCGATTTTCTCCCCGAGGGACAGAAATAGTTTTATTTTTTTCGATAAACCTATGTTGACTTTCAGAAGTATAAAAAACAACAGGGTCTTCAAAAACTAGGTATTTCTAAATACATATACAGAGCAGTGTTTTAAGTAGTTGCCCCATTCTCTCGCAGTCAGCTATCAATAACTAAAGGCCGATTCACACACATGAAAATCAAACGTCTTTTAAAATGTTAATTGCGAACGTAACATCGCGAACTAGTTCCTTCCATCTTTGGAACCGTTTTGCGCAAGCATTCGATGCAATAGTTGCGCCGTTCTCTCGCAGTCAGTGTCTCGTGCTATCAACAACTAAAGGCCGATTCACACACATGAAAATCGAACGTCTTTTAAAACGTCAATTGCGAACTTAACACCGAGAATTAGTTCCTTCCATCTTTGGAACTGTCTTGCGCAAGCATTCGATGCAATCGTTGCACCGTTCTCTTGCAGTCAGTGTCTCGTACTATCAATAAACTGAAGGCCGATTCACACACATAAAAATCGAACGTCTTTTAAAACTTCAATTGCAAACTTAACACTGAGAACTAGCTTCCATCTTTGGAACCGTTTTGCGCAAGCATTCGACGCAATCGTTGCGCCGTTCTCTCGCAGACAGTGTCTCGTGCTATCAATAAACTAAAGGCCGATTCACACACATGAAAATCGAACGTATTTATAAACGTCAATTGCAAACTTAACACCGAGAACTAGCTTCCATCCTTGGAACCGTTTTGCGCAAGCATTCGACGTGCGCCGTTCTCTCGCAGTCAGTGTCTCGTGCTATCAACAATTAAAGGCCGATACACACATAAATATCGAACGTCTTTTAAAACGTCAATTGCGAACTTAACACCGAGAACTAGTTCCTTCCATCTTTGGAACTGTTTTACGCAAGCATTAGACGTTGGAAGAGAAGTGCTGATTTATCTACCGATAAACTGTGATGTCGCACACTCCGGTTGTATCGAGAGCGAAGATGGACGGTCGTGAGAGAAAGAGAGCGAGCGAGCGAGAGAACGCCTGACACTGGAGTGAATACATGTAACTATCTGACTGTGTGTTAGTGATAAATGAACGACACAGATGCTCCGGAATACATACCATCTGTCATCTTGTGGAGCTTTGCTAGGCGCCGCGTTTTCTAAAGCCGGCTGCTTGTTACAGGAGACCGTATACTGCGTGCAACCTTTGCCCTCCACTGTCACATCATACCACATTAACACTGCCCTGCCCTATATCCTCGATTACACCGCGAACGATGCGTTCGCCATTTTGGGAACCGAGTTTCTCAGTGCCTTTTAATTAAATATCGTACGACATAATTCTCCTGTTACGTCGACTCTAGATAAGCCAGTGCTTCTCCTGGCGCGATTTAATTGTTTTGATGTTTGGACTCGGTACTTTCTGATCTATTTCTCGATTAGTATTTCTGAAAATAAACCGCGGCTATTGAATGGTTCCTAATTATTTGATAACTGAATCGGCGCGATGTTGTAACCATTTAGAACAGGGATGTCAAACTGATTTTTCTAAAGGGCCATTTATTTAGGGTGTGTTAGCGGGCCAGACTCTAAATAAAACTAAAACACATACTAAATTAAAATCTTTATTTATTTAGTTTAAATCATTTTTCAGATAAAGGGTAAATTATGTTGAGCTTGAGGATCCAGACACCTGAGGTCTCTTGTTTTTGATAAGCTCATTGATATCAGGTGTGTCTAAAATCCTCACCAGATGCGGACATCACTGATTTAAACAACCTCTATTATCTTTCTTAATACCTGACAGGTGAATAATGTATACAGTACAAACGATTTAACATTTCTTGTTTTTTACGTGCTCACTTACTCTAACTTCAATTAACGAGTTTAATTTGAATTTGTATAATAACAAGCGGCCCGGTCCGGTTTCGCTAGACTTTGTAGATTTCCATCATTGTTTCGTCGATTAACATTGCAAAATCTTCCCGAAAACCGCTTTTATTTTAACGCGATAATAAGCCTATGTTCGTCCTGAAGGTCCATTCTAAATATTGGTGAAAAAAAATTTGAAATCGGATGAGCAGTTTCGGAGATTACCTCCTACATCCAAACCTACAAACTTCACCTCTTTATTAAATAAAATTATCGACCAATTTTTCAGACATTATATTAACAGAAAAATATATAATTAATACATTAACGTTTCGATCGTTTATATTTTTTAGATCAGTTCTGAAGAAGTTCCAAATCCGGATCGAAACGTTAATGTATTAATTAGGTATTTTTTTGTTAATATATCGTCTGAAAAATTGGTAGATAATTTTATTTATTGAAGAGTTCTAATCAGGCGTTATTCAAAGATTTGTTTACCTCTTTACATTAATATAGATGAACCGAGCAGTGTAGCGTAATGATAAGAGTACTAGACTCGCATTCGGGAGGTACTGGATTCGAATCCCGGCGGGGGCAGATGTGGCTGAGACTTTTTCCTGCTGTCTCTCGCCGAGAAACGGTAATTCTTGTACCGACCATCTTGTTGAAGTTTTCCCTCAATAATTACAGATAAATATCGAGATGGTTCCATTACCTGTCCAACTTCTATGCTCAAAATTTGCCTATACCTGTTCTAAAATTCTTTCATTCGCCCATCGCTATTAATTAGTTGAAGTTGAAAAAATGTAGAAAATAACGGGAAGTGTGATGGATGGAAAATAGTAATGGTGTGAATGGCGTCTGTTATGACATACAGTACAAATTACATTAGAAATTCACCGTTATATAAAATGTGCTATTTAACAAATAATATATGTTCCAGAAATCATATTGACATTTTCAAAACCAGCTTACCAAGCCTACAAAAAAAGTCATAGAAATACTAAGCAATTAATTTGGTATGCAACTATATATATATTATTCTTACGAATTCAATTTCCTATTTTTATTGTATTTTTTTTGACGTGATAACGTCTTATAAATTGATGAATCACCAATCTTATAAATTGATAAAACACCGGCTGCATGCACGAAAAAGTGTAACGTTCCTAACGTAACGTTCGTAACGCGTAACGCGTAACGTTCCGCCTGACCCTGTGCGTGCTTTTCTCGAAAACGGCCCTAACGATTTGGATGAAATTTACTGAAAAGGGATTTTGGGGGGCAAAAAATCGTTTTAGCTAGGTCTCATCTCTCGAAAAAATCGTTTTCTTACAAATTTTATCATTATAAAAATCAATATTTTGACGTATGAAAATACTTAAATATTGTAAGTAGGTTTTGAATTTTATATTATAAACAGTGAAACAATTGTTTTATAAATATTATGACAGCTAATCTTTGAGACTTAAAATAAAAATACGAAAGAAAGAAAGTTAAAAAAAACAATTATATTATATGGTGAGTAATTTAAATAAATAAAATTAACCTAAATTTGAAGCGAAAGATGCAATATCATAGATTCGAATTATTATAATTATTATATGTAGAATTTAGGTTATGTATTACGGAATACGTTATCACGTAAAACTATCGTCCGTAAACCGACTTTACAGACAACCAATTTTTTTTTATATTCTTTTTAAATTGTATGAAACTCGGAATTGGAGACTTCTCCGTGAGTTTCTCTCTTTCTTCTTCTAAATAAATAAATAAACGCATTAATTATTATTAGTACATAGATTATTATTTCTGAAACATCTGTAATCGGTGCGCCTGTATAAGGAGTAAGGATTTCGATGACTTCTGGTAATCAGTTACTATAAATTCAAACGACGCTTTATCTGTGTAAATATTCACGGGTAGATCTGTATTTCCCCGAACGCACAATTATATATATAGCACTGCATATATATCTCCAAGGAGGCATCTTCTATTTACGGCGTATATATATTCGCGCAGCTTATTGAAGTAGTCTAGCAAAGGCTTCTAGTATGTTGGGATGTTTTGGTTGGTAAAGGTTGGTAACAGTGTATGTCACAGCTGCTGTTTAAATTTGTTTCACGCTAAACTTGAAATTGGAGTTGTCATTACAGCGACGACGAAATGTCATTATGAGAATTCAAGCCGAATTTGAAACTTTAAGGTAAGGAAGACTGATTCAGCTCTTCATTGTTTCCTACACCTGACAGGCGAGAAAATTGATCCGCTTTTGCCTAAGTGCCTCCTATCTACTACTTGACTTATTTTCAAACTCTCTCTGCTGTAGGTTTCTCTAAATATTTACAAACAACGTTACACACAACACACTTTCATTAAGTAGTTGTTAGAAGTAAAATGGTAGAATCTGTTTTCAGTGTCTAGTGGATTTAAATTTACAACGAAGATAAACAGAACAGATGACGAGAGCTAATATCTTTCGAGAATATTTGATATTTAAATTTAACTGACAGAAGAGGCACAGTTGATTGCTTTTTGAATGTACAGCCTGTTCAATTTGAATTATCCAAAATTTTTAATGTGACTTTGTATAAAAAAGCAGTTGTGTGGTTTTAAGAAACCACGACGCAAGTGAAACTTTTATTGGATTGTAGGCGTTGGATTGTAGACACTTATCCATCACGATTAATTATAAACAACAATATTCACATGAATACACGAATAAAAACATGTAAGCACTGTACAGCACTTGCCCGCATGACAGACTGACTATGTGTTATTCATACTACACGGTCAGCTGATGCTAACCATGGGCGCCGCCATATTGGCCTTGGCTGCTCTACCGAGCGCCTACTCCGAGCGCCTTTCACTTTACCCCTACTCCCTGGCCGTCTGTAATGCGACATGCAACAGACCGCCAGAAAAATTCGGGGAGATAGAATAAAAGTTTCACTTTAAAAAGTACGCAGGAAATGATTTTTCGTACTCTTGCATCTATACTAATATATAAAGCTGAAGAGTTTGTTTGTTTGTTTGAACGCGCTAATCTCAGAAACTACTGGTTTGAATTGAAAAAAAAATTTTGTTGGATAGTCCATTTATCGAGGAAGGCTATAGGCTATATAATATCACGCTACGTCCAATTGGAGCGGAGCATCAATGAAAAATGTTGCAAGATGTAGATATCTCAAAATTTGTCCGTCCGACAAATATTATCAAGTGAAATACCCTAACTAAATATTGTAATATTGGCGGGTAGCTCAGTCGGTAGAGCATGAGACTCTTAAAGTCAGGGTCGTGGGTTCAAGCCCCATGTCGGCGGATATATTTAATTTTTTTTCCTACATTGCTTTCTTCTAAGGCTTACATTTCAATTTTTTTAAATTTTATTAATTAAATATTTATTAGGTATATTTTATTAATTATAGTAATTTTTGATCGACAGAAACTTTTGACCGGTTACTCCGATCATCATGAAATTTGGACACAACATTCATCTCGGTAAACCAAGATGAATGTGCGTACTCATGCACCTCCCCTTCCCATTCGTTCTTTCGCACCCGGGTGAAACCGGGCGGGACCGCAAATTTTCTATACTAATATTATAAGAAGATAAAGTTTGTAAGTTTGGACGTAGAAGGTAATCTACGAAACTACTCATCCGACTTCAAACATTTTTCCACCAATATTTAGAATAAACCTTCGGGCTGGACGCAGGCTATATATTATCTCGTTAAAATAAAAGCGCTTTTCGTGGAGACCACTTATGCAGCGTCGACGAAAAAAACGGTTTCAATTGATAAATACGAACGAAATCGAACCGAGTATTTAATAAAGTATATACATCTCGTCTTAAGAAAAAAGTGGACTTTCCGCAATTTTTAAGGTTAGAATCTACGTTACAAATAGATAGTAAAACAATATTTTTAAAGATTGTTTAGAAAAGTGTGTATTATTCAATGTAATAATTCCGCTAGGAAAATACGTCATCGCTAGACAGCTTTAGCTGATTGGCTGCCTGTAGTTGAGTCACGCCCACCGATTCCTTAGGTATACGTAACTGATATACACATCTCTTTCCACAGACATGCCGTTTGAATCAGAAAAATAACAATTTCTCTGTTTTGTTTTTTTTGAGATCTGTGGTCGTCTTGGACGAATGAAATTTTCCCGGAGACGTGCCTGTATTTTATTTGGTAAAGTACGTATAGTTAAATACTGTAAAGGGACAGCGTATAGTATAGTTTAATGCTCTTACGAAACTATTCTGTCTTGTTGAAATGTTTAAAGCAAGTATTTTATCAGCTTAAGGCTAGACAAGAAACTTTTGCGAAAATTAAAGTTTTAGTCAAATTAAATGATCTCATAAAACAGTGCTTTACAATAATGTCTTCTTTTTTTATTATTACAAGTTTTTAATTGTTAATTTATATGCTAGTTAGGGACAATAATTTTACCCAATTTTGATTGACTTTCATACATCCGATCGACTTGAAATTTTGCTAATTTATGTTTTAATGGCGGAGTCAGGAAAAAGGGTACTTAGCGGTAGCTTAGCAAGGATTTTCTACATGGATTTTTTCCCTTATAGTACCTACATTTAATAAAACTATACGGGATACAAGACTAAAATATTAAAACAATTTTTATTCACTAAAACATTATTTTATTGGTCTACGTTTCGGCAAAATTTCTTGTCTTCTTCAGGACCTCAAAAATTTTTAGCAAAAAGTCAGAAATTTAAGGTCCTGAAGAAGGAAAGAAATTTTGCCGAAACGTAGACCAATAAATAATGTTTTAGTGAATAAAAATTGTTTTAATATTTTAGTCTTGCATCCCGTATAGTTTCAAGGTGTATTTTATTTTATTTAATAAAAACTTGTTTAATGAAAATATAAGCTTTTATTTCAATCTGATTTTAAGGTTCCCTATTATCGTACCTTTTTTTTCAAAATTTTTCAAATTACTAGCATGTAAATAAATTTAGATTGGATAATTCGTTTAAAAACGATCCGAAAAGTTCGTATTTCATTTTTTTAAAATATTTTTATAGTTCCTTAACTTTCCATAATTTTAGTTTTATCAAAAACGCAAAATGTTAAAATTTTATAGATATCGTGTCCATCGAGATAATAATTAATAAGAAAAATTGCAGGATTGTGGACAAAAAGTTAGATTTATTAGTATAAAACGTTTCGTCTATAGCGATTTAAATTTTTCCAAGTACTTGAAAAAGTCTAAATCTATAGACGAAACGTTGTACACTAATAAATCTAACTTTTTGTCCATAATCCTGCGATTTTTCTTATTACTTAAAATTTTCTTTACAAACAAGTTTTGTTATTTAAAATTAAAACTCACCGGCAACTTGAAGCGTAGCATTCCTGCTGTGCGCGACGCCTGCAATGTTTCTCGCGACGCACCAATAGACGCCGTCGTCCTGCTCCCGTTTGCCATGCAACGTCCGCAGGAAAAACAGCGATCCTGCTGGCAGCAGGACGCGATGTGACTTGTTGTCGGCTGGCGACGTTTTTACGGGTTCGCCGTCTTTCCACCATTCAATTGTCGGTTCCGGTCGACCTTCGGCCTTACAGTTCAAGGTCACCGGTTCATTTTTTGCGACCGTTATGTCGGAAGGATGTTCGGTTATCCGTGGCGATCGGTATTGACCTGTAAAATAATAGATGAAACATTACAATCCATACTAGTGATGTGTCTACATGACTCTTTATTGGGAGCTGGCTCCGTGCGCTCCGCTCACTAAAAAGAGTCGCTCAGAGCGAGTCGTTCAAAGGAGCGACACTAGACAGTACGCACTACACAAGAGTGCATACTACAGAGGTGTGAACTGTCATCTTGCATGCTCAGGAGTTACTTAGCATTGCACAGCACAATACACACACTCAGCTCTGAGCTCATTTTAATATGATTCTGATCTTATATTATTCGCATTTCGGATAAACTATAAAGTATAATAAAAGCTTAACAATAATAATGTTTATTGTTACAATATTATATCTTTGTCAACGACGTCAATGTGAATGGTTTAAGCCACTGTTAAGCTTAGTACTATTACACTTACAATTATTCAACTAGCGTCAACGTACTATAATCAATA
This sequence comes from Xanthostigma xanthostigma, assembly GCA_963575645.1. NCBI lineage: Eukaryota > Metazoa > Arthropoda > Insecta > Raphidioptera > Raphidiidae > Xanthostigma > Xanthostigma xanthostigma. The sequence goes on from OY754474.1 coordinate 19,490,048, forward strand.
CATTTTCTTTTAACGCGTGCGAGGCAGCGGGTAACGGCTAGTTAAAAATAACAATAAAACTAGACGTAGATAACCTCTGCGGTTGTTGACCTTAAAAAAACACGTAATATAGGTACTTTTAAATGGTCGGAAACAAAACAGTTGGTAGTAACGATCTTGCATTGAAAAAGAAACGCATCGGAACTATGATGATGAACAAATGAATATACATACTATTTATATCCGGTGGATTCGTGAGATCGCAGTGGGCTAAAACAAACGACTGCGTGCAAAGAGCGTGAGCGTGTAAGGATAGAGCGTTTTAACGATTACCTGCCTAACACGCTTATAAAAAAAAATAATGCTTACTCGTTTCCTGCCAGTCATTTGTCTTTTCAACCTCGAAGCCTGCCGTTTTTTCCCTCATTTCAATAAATTTAAGGGTGTAGCACGTTATGCAAGCCCATATTTTCCATCGTCTTTGATATTATATTGCGTGCTTGTACAGAACGATCAGAAAAGAATACTGTGAAAATATTCTTTCTATCCTGCCTTCTATAAAATGGCTGCTTTTCATGCGGTCGTAAAATGGGACATTTCAGGCCGATGTATTTAATTTTACCGTCCGCTTTTGCCGGGCGAAAAAGTAAAATTCAATAATTTTAGTTCATATTTTTGACATATTTGAATATAACTTAAATTCATGACTTACTATATTATAACTTATTAGTTACGTCATAATGGTCGTCAATTCTTGCCAATTGGTTACAGAAAGGAATTCTAGAAAACACTTTAAAGGTGTTATTTATGCGTTCAATCTCGATTTTAAAGCCTCACGTACAAAGAAGAGCAAAACTTTTCAAACAGTATTTTTAAATTAAAACTGGGGTGTTTATAAAAAAGTTCCAAAAATAATCTGGTGGAAAAAATAACAAAGTTGTTTTTATTCTTCAGATACACAAATGTAAAAATACTAAAGACGCTTGAAACACAGAAAAAGTTTTCAGTACTTTAAAAGTTTATTAAATACGAACAAAAAAAGAAAAGTTGACCAGCGATAAAAAGTTGACATTCGGTTCTATTTTTCTTTTTATAAATGAAATTAACGGAGTTTGTCATAAGACTGAGTCAGTATAATATATGGAAAACAAGAGGTGATCGATGAGGTGTTTACCCTCAAACGTGCCTCATTTATTTCTATTATCGGCACAAACACCTGCGCGCTAACAAGTAATTAGGAATATTGATATTTATGAGGAACTTAACAGCTGACGTTAAAAGTGAACGATTACTATCCTTAATAAAACCGACATAATATACAATTATTTTATTATTCATTCTACTATTCTAATGTCTTCTTACACTATGTTCATAACTGCATTTTAATATCTCAATTATAGAATATAAATGATGATTGGCCCAGTAGTTTTAACGCAGTGATGTTTTTTTGCAGTAATGATAGATGTGTTAATGTCCCGTTAATTAAATTATGGGGAATTATAAAATGGTCGAATAAAAAAAAATTTGGTGACTGATGATGAGATACTGTTTTAATAACTTGAGATATTAAAATAATAGTTGGGTGACTAAATCACTAAGTGAGCGACTAAATTACTGAGTGAGCGACTAGAATGCCTTCGGTAATTTTGAAGCAGATATCTTCTTTTGTTTTTACTTTTTATTTTTTTTTCATTTTGAGACTACAACTTAAAACTCACATTTTTATAAAGATTGAAAACTACCGCTTTTTTTGATAAAGGGGTCTGCGAATTGTCTCGCAGTGAAACGGGAAGTGGCAAATGTGGAGTTTTTAAAAAAACAATTCCGGGGTGAACGATAACGGGGTATGCGAATTAAATAGTTAATTGTTTGAATAGAACTGCGTTTTCTAAAATAGGTATATTTAATTGACAGTCAATTAAATATATATTTTTTAGAAAACGCAGTTCTATTCAAACAATTAACTAGTAACAACTTAGTAATTTAGTCGCTCTCTTAGTAATTTAGTCACCCAACTATTATTTTCTCGTCACGCGCAGTCAGTCGCTCACTTTGTAATACAGTAACCCAAATTGATTATTTTTGTCACCCAAAATTGTAATTTGCAGTCACTCGTTTAAATACTACCCTTAAATTATTATTCATGCCGGGTTTCAGAAAGCACCGTCAAGAAATTTTATTTGACAACGATCTAAGATTGTGATCATATTATAACAGTTTTCATAATATCAGGAGCAGTCTAATCCAACGAGACTCGTCCCGTTAATTAAATTATTATTCGTGCCGGGTTGCAGAAAACATTGTCAAGAAATTTATCGATCACTTAAATATTTGAGATTGTATATTATAGACGTTCGACAACGGAGGCAATTAGTGTCTATAATATGTACAGAAAAAACATTGTTTTTTTTTATAATTTTGATGTATTGCTTTTGATATTTCTAATAATATGTTTCATTTCAAATTCTAGTTAAAAACTTTTAACGATACAGAAAACAAGATAACGCGTATTTCTTTCTATCCTTTTTTAAAGAGTGCGCCGCCCATTTGATAATTTATTCAGATTGTTTTTTGTTACTGTATAGCATTTGTTTCGTTCGTACTTATACTGGTAATGGATGAGGTAGACAAAAAACGAAACATTTTTAAATTAAGCAAGTTTCCTTTTTGCAAATTGAAGATCGTTTTGTGTAATTTATTTCTTTATATCATTGAGAACTCTAATATATATATATATTTGGAAACATTTTTTTTTGTTATAGATAAACATTTTATATGTTTTTTATTTTATTCGTCTATTGCAATAATAAATTCCCTTGTTCACTTCAGTGAATTACTCAACAATATTTATTTGTTTTTTTCTTCTCATTGATTTATGTTCTTTGTTTTTATTATTCTTTGTTCTTTTTGTTTAACTTTTTTAAACTGTAATTATTTTTCGGAAACTTTGTCTGAGAAATGTTAACTAAACAGTCATTTTTTCAATTCATAACAAACATTGTTTTCTTTCTTCAAAAATTTTGCGAATTCACAAAATTAATTATTGCATTTCTCCGAAATTGTTTATCGTGCATTTTTGTAGGCATGCTAGAACTCAAATTGAAAAGGGCTACATCTTTTATATTTCAAAAACGTGTACTATCCCCTATCTATACTATTATATAAAATTCTTCGTATATATGTATGTACCTAAAAAATTGTCTGTCACAATGTTTGATCCGCGATAATGGTCTGCCATTGTTATTTTTCAATAACAATAATAATATATTATTAAATTTCCAAATGGCAGACGTGGTCAAATACTTTGAAAATTAGTCAAATTTTGTACCTGTCGCACCTGAGTACGGGCCGTGGCGGCCACGCTGGACTTAGTGAGTCCTCACCCCATGTAATGTAATGTAATGTAATAGTTTATTTGTATACTAATTAATATAGTTACAAAAATAGTCAAATATATAAAATTTACAAAAATAAAATTTACAAGAAATCTTCAAAATTATATAGACACAAATCATTAAGCAACTTTTTTATTTGTCTTGTAAATGCAGGTTGTGACAATTCTCTAGTAGCTATGGATAATTTATTATAAAATTTTGGATCCCAAAAGTTGGGACCATTTGTTAGTTTATTAAGCCTTTATGAAGGGATTCTAATATATTTTCTACTTCTGATGCTATAAGAGTGTACGCTCTCAACAATTTAAAATTTGACTATATTATCTTTGATATATTTCAAATTTTCTAAAACAAACAGGGAATATAAAGTTAAAATGCCATGTTCTTTCAATAATGGTTTGCATGTGGCCCTGAAATTACTTTTTGTTATTATGCGTATAGCCTTTTTTTGTAGTCGAAACACTCTTATAGCATCGGGAGCAGCTCCCCGTAATAAAATACCATAAACCATATTCGAATGAAATAGGCCATAATAAATGTTTACGGTAGGTATAGGAGACTCACTGTGTAAAAATTCAGGTCTGGTCAATTACATACTGGTAGCCGGCTACTGGCTCTTATACATTTTCTGACACAACTTTTTGCAACTCAACAGTATGGTTGGACATGCCTTTCGGGACCAATAACAAAACAATTTCTTTATAAAAACATTGCGTGTAATATAACAGACAGCGCTCATCCGTTTTGTTTTAAATCTCAAATCAAGTAAATTGACAGTTTCGTATCGTTGTTAAAATCTTGACAGGCGCAGATATCTAGAAAGTCTATTTTCGTTTTGTGTGTTCTTCATATTATTATTTAAAATGGTTTTCTTTACGTTTCTGAAATCTTGATAAATGAACTGAACAAATATTGATCACCGAGTTTCGCTTTATTTCCCGAATGTTTCGTTTACTTTAATATTACAATAAAATTTTCATCAATTTCTTCAGAAATGAATCTCCGTTCTGTTGTAGAGTGATGATACATTTTCTGGAAAGACACTGAATTCTAAATCAAAATTAGAAATCACTTAAACACTGTTTTTGCTTTTTTTTAAATTTGATATACGTTTCGTTAATCATGTTAGAATGGTTAAAGTCGATGTAAATAAAATTATCGACCAATTTTTCAGACAAATATATTAACAAAAAATATTTGTTTGTTAATATATTTGTCTGAAAAATTGGTCGATAATAATTTTATTTATTGAAGAGTTCTAATCAGAGCTTAATCAAAGATTTAAAATCTATGTACATTATAGAACTATACACAAACCAAACAAAATTGTAGTCGAGCGGGGTGGCGTAGCGGTGAGAGCACTAGACTGGCATTCGGAAGGTACCGGGCTCGAATCCCAGAAGGGGCAGATGTGGCTGGGACTTTTTCCTGCTACCTCTCGCCGAGAAACGATAATTCCTGTACCGGCCATCTTGTTGGGGTTTTCCATGGTTTCTTTCAATAATTCCAGATAAATATCGAGATGGTGCCCTTATTCAAGGCCATGCCCGATTACCTGTCAAACTCATATGCTCAAAGTTTGCCTACCTTATCCTAATGTCCTAAAATTCCTTCATTCGCCCATTGCTATTAATTTAGTGAAAGTTCACAATTGTAGAAAATAACGGAAAGTGTGGTAGAAAAAAAATAGTAATGGTGCGAATGGCGTCTGTTATGACATAAACTCGAAGAACGGACGTTAAACGCATTATTATCTATTATTATTAATTGTAGTCTATTAGACTAGCGACCCGGCCCGGTTTCATCCGGGTGCAAAACTGTTCTGGAAATACCTTCCCATCTACACGGCAGAAAGCTCGTTCATTATGTTAGCTCTTTGCAATGGAAATTTAGAAGTTTAAAAAAAAATATTTAAAAAACTATAACGTGATATTTTTTTTAAATTCCAGGTGCTGTGTGGCTTCATAACTTCCACATCCTAGAATACATATATACAGGGTGAGTGTACTATAATTGTTATATTTTACTAGCGACCCGTCCCGGTTTCACCCGGGTGCAAAACTGTTCTGGAAATATTATATTAACCTTCCCATCTACCCAGCAGAACTATCAAAGTATATTGTTTTGATGTATCTCTAAAGATTTGGCCAGCGTTAACCATGCAAGCGTACAAAAACAGTTTTTTTTTTGACAAAACACCGTCATAGTTCAGCTACAAAATATTTACAAATTATATACAGAAACCTTCCTCGTTTATCGCTCTTTCTATCAGTGAAAACCGTATGAAAATCCGTTCGGTAGTTTTTGAGTTCAGACAAATAGACGCGGCGGAAGGACTTTGTTAGATAGACGTCGTGTCCATTATAGTAAGAAAAAGTCTAAATCTAATACACGAAACGTCGTTCAATAAATAAATTTAATATTTTTGTCCAGACACCTGCGATTAATAAAATTATTGTAGTAAAGTTTAACAAAAATCACTTTGCATTAATAGTTATTGGCGTAACTAGTAGTCTAAGTCATTCATGGCGCTGATAGGTCATGACTTAGCCTACAAGTTGCGCTCATAATTTTATTCAACAATTGCGCGTTATTCATGTTTTATTCATTGCCTAAAAAACGAAGCCTAATATCTATTTATTTCTTTATAAAAAAACTGTCAATACTAACAGCACCAAACAGCACGATTCAATGTTTTGGTTTGAGGTTAGCCGGTTATGAATAAACTCCATGTCGAAAACATTCGGCCTCTCAATTTTAGCCTCAATGGGTAACAACAGGGAGTTGTTGTTACCTACTATTTCGTTACGACTCAGAAAATAGTTACGTTTATTTTCATTACTCCACAATGGCCGAGCTAGTAGGAATTTTCATTGAGTTATGACAAGTAATTGTCACCAGTCGGCAAATGGCTATTTAGGGTTCGGTTTTTAGGCATGATAAAACATGAATAGCGCGTATGAGTTGAATAAAAAACATTTCGTGTCAATATTTTGATAACATTTATATACACCTGAATTAACCTGATCATTAATAAATTCTATAAGTTCGTTAATAAAATAATTATTTGACGCCCTACTGGAAATCGATATTCTTTTCTCTAAACTCTTAAAGTACTTCCTTTGAACTCACAATCTTCTTCTTCTGTTTTGAAACATCCAATTAAAAAAAATTGTGAATACTGAACGTTTCTAAATATCTACAATATGAAAGCACATTATTTTTATTAATGAGACTGTGTTAATTTGCTTCTCCAGTGTAATTAATTATAATAAATGAACCGATGACAATGCAGAGAGCATACAATGGTTAATGAGAATTAAATATCGCTTACAAGAATTAAACTGAGTGTAGGACGAAACACAGAATAGAGGGAACTAGACAAACTATTGTTATTTACATCGTTTGTTTTGAGAAGCCTCGAGCGGGGCTTCCGCCTTCCGGTAATTTAGTCTTACTGTCGCACCCCCTCCACCCCCAACCCCGTCCCACCCCCGACCACGACACTGGCTCAACTGAGAATATTCTGTTAGTTGTGTACGATTTGCGTGCGTGCAAATCAACTCTGACAAGACTGTCCAAAACTTGATTGTGACTTTTTCACATTGGTAAAAAAAAGGCGCAGTTCGGATCAGTGCCGTAAATTTTCCGACTATTACCTTTTCCTGTATCGTAAACGTTTGGGGTTTTTTCGTTCCCTTTTCGACGCAGCCGTAACTCTTGCTTTCGCTCGGCACTGGACTTTCTATGGTTAGTGCATTTTGACGCGAGCTTTCCGCTGACTGCGTTTTTTTATAGTTCCGAGCATATTTGCGAATCATACGAGACGATAGTGTTACGCGCTCCCCGTTGCGACGACAAAGGAACACAGATTGTTGTTAGACAACAATGTGTGTCTTTGTTAAAATGACGAGTCGATTGTTGTCTCACGAAATCCTTTGTCGTCGCAACGGGGAGCGTGTAACAATACGTTTAACTATTTTGTAATTTTCAATTTAATACCAATTTTCACTTACATTCCGGCGACAATTTTTATTGTTTCACTTTAGCTCCTGGTAATGCTCCGCGAGCTCTTTAAAACGACGACCGAATCAACGTCCTAGCTAAACGCGTTTCCGCGCTGCATTAATTTAAAACTTTACGCAAAGCTAATTCGCGACTATCACGCGCGTGCGCTTACACTCGTGCGATGACGTCACAGGTAAAACAAATCGTGCGCGACGAACTCGTAAAGGCATGCTCTACCCGCTGTGAGCTTCATCGTTGTTAGTCCTGTAAAATCTAAGGGTATTTGTATTTAACGTAGGAACAGACGTTAAAATTTGATCATCAATATTCATTTGTTATACAGGGCTGCGCAAATAACTTTGTTTACTTGTGGAAGGCGTATGATTTTGGTCGTAGAAAATCTAGTAAAGTGAATCGATAAAGTTATTTGCAGCCCTGTATAATAAATGAATATACTTACACAAGGAATGAAGGGGTGTGGGAAAGGAAAGAGAGAGAGAAGACAATAGAAAAGGGGATGAAACAGTTTTCACGACATGAATATCCACCGTCTCATGTAATAAATGCGGCTTATCTACACTACGAGACTTGCCTTACAACGAGCCTTTCCAACGAACCTTCGCAATTATTTTAGGTTTAGAAGGTGTTGCAGAAATTATATTGTATATCCCTGAATAGTTTCTATCTGACACAAACTTCCTATGTGTATGTCTTTTTAATATATACGAACTTCATTATTTTCGCAGCGTCGAATTTTCCAATCAATATCTGAACATGATTAAAGTCTAAATTTAATCTGTTCAGTGTGGGGTTCGTAGTTCGCCTCATCTAGGGAGTTTTTCACTGCGTTAGAAAGATTATATTTATCTTAAATCTAGATTTACGGTTAAAAGTCGTATCAGAAGCCAAACGTGTGGAAAAATACACTCGCAGTTAGTTTCTTTTATCAAAGGTTGTCACCCTGTATATACACGACTCAACTAATTTTGTACTGGTTTATAGTATACTAGCAGGCCGGTCCGGTTCGCCCGGATTTGTAACTTGGCTTATTAAAGGTTAACACATTTTGCTATCGCGATTTTTTTGTTAAATATAGCCATTCATTTTTTTTCCTCTCTAATTCATAAGAAATTCCAGGAAAACGGTGGAATTATTCTGGATGTTTAGTTGGTGTATCTTTACAATCAACAACACAGCACTTCCGATTTGATAGCTTTTTACCAATTTTATTCAACATCCTTATTAATATGCACGTATAACTTATGACACTAAGGTTTTGGCTGAACCAGAATTTAAAAAAAAAATACGAGAGGGCGCAAATGTCGCTAATTGTCAAAAGATACTTTCCTAGCGTATAGTATTTCTGAAATCATAAGAATTATTTCAAAAAAAGTTTTATCAAAATTCGTCAAATACTTAGTAAATAAAAAATCGCAGGATTGTGGACAAATATTAGATTTATTAATTGTACGACGTTTCGTCTATAGATTTAGACTTTTTCAAGTACTGACTACTTAAATTTTAAGTAATAGAATTGTTTTTTCTAATAAAACACTTTTCACTGATATTGTGTTTCTTCCAATTTGACTCTTTATCTAATATTTGAACTTCATTGAATAGAAATTTATGTCCAGTGTCGAAATGATGAGATGACAACGCGGTCTTATTATCACTTAATAAATTTATGTTTCTACAGTCCATTCTGTGTTGGTAAATTCTATGTTTTAGTAACTGTTTTGTTTGCTCCACACAGTACTTACTACATTCACAAGGTATTTTATAAATCATATTAGATTGATGTAAAAAAGTCTAAATCTATAGACGAAACGTCGTACAATTAATAAATCTAATATTTGTCTACAATCCTGCGATTTTTTATTTATTATTATTTCGATGGACACGATATCTAATATATATTCCTCAAATAGTTTTTAAGTTTTAAGTTCGTTCAAACATTTATATACTTCATAGAATATTTTTAATACCGTTGAAGTGTAGGTATAGTCAATATTGAATGTCAGATTCATATACAAAAATTTTAAATTGAAGGTTTGTCATCTCTTCTTCCAAGAAATGGCCCGATATTTGCTTGACATAAATCTGACATTTACTCAACATTAACTTCCTTTAAATGATACTAAAATAAGATTCGCGATATAAACTATTAGACTCCTGAAGTTTGACGTCAAAGCTAACCGAACAAAACAATTGCAGACTTCCAAACAAAATGAGTAAAACAAGTGAGCATATTCGTGGTTAAAGTTGCATAATGAGTAGTAATAGCTTGTTTTGTGTTTCCATGTTAACAATGCAGAAGCACGAAACTTGGAAGCGGCCAAACAAAACACATAACTCGAACAATTATTATCAAGAAGTCGTGACTTCTGCAATTATTAGCAAAGATGCAATTCAAAACTTTAATTAGAACTTGTAGGTTATTTTGTAGTGTACACAAAATTTATGCGCATTGAAAAGACGTAACAATAAAATAATATATAGTTTAAAAAAACTAAAACCACACGATTTTATAGCGGCGTGAACTAAAAAATATTTTTTTTTAATTTAAAGATTTTGTTCAACAGCGATAGGAAGTCCCTCAAGTCCGCATTTAACTTTTTTTTTAATACGATATTCTCGTATATAGCTTATTCAAAAAAAAGAAAACTAGTTTTAGCTCTAATTTTGATTATAAGACGAAATAATAATAGGGGAGAGGGGGGTAGCTTTGAACAGAGGCAGCTTTGAACATTGCAAAAATAAAAGAAATAATCTATGTAATGCCGGTAATAAAAGTATTTTTAATGAGGCAACACTGAGAGGTTCAACTGACAAACGTTAGGTTGCCAATATATCACAAAAAACCTAAGTTATAAACGTTCGTTATTTTGGATGTGCTCCGCCGATATTTTGTTTTCTAACACGTAAGCAAATTTCAATTTATTCAAGTAATATTTTTTTATTTATTTACAGTGTAATGACTAAATTATATCTTTAGTCATCTAATAAACATAGTGATTTGATCGTTTTAAAAACTTTTAATACAAAATTATTGCAATTAGTATTGTGACTACTAACGGGGTAGCTTTGAACAAAACAACAGGGGCAGTTCTGAACATGTTCAAACCTGCCCCCATAACTAAAATCGGCATAGGGATTTGCCCTAGATATCTCTATTGTCTAGAGTCTAGACTAATGGTCTTTATTCATCTAGGTATTATTTCGAGGGTATAAGTAGGTATAGATTTGCCTGATAAAATAATTAATTATCGCTGTAACATACCTACATAATAATAGGTAATCTGTAAACTCATGCGAATTTATATTTATTAACAAAATAAAATAAGACACCTTGGTATTATGGTATTATAAAATTACGGGATACAAGGCTAAATATAAAAACAATTTTTATTCACTAGAACATCATTTATTAGTCAACGTTTCGGCAGAAATTCTTTACTTCTTCAGGACCTATAACAAATAAATAAAACCCTACACATCTAAAACATAAACTTAAAATTTTTTAATAAATTTGTATACCAAATAATTACTTATTCGGCTTACCTTAAAAATCTCTAGTAAAGAGAAAGGATATATTTTTATAATTTTTAAAATAGGTCTTTTAAAGTTTTTATTATTTTTATTATTTATGAGTGAGTTTTAAAAAAAGTTTTAAATGTTTGACAATAATGAATTTAAATTATTTATGTTGTTAATTTTATGACTTTTTACTAGAGATTTTTAAGGTAAGCAATAAGTAATTATTTGATATAGGTACAATTTTTTTTTAATTTTAAGTTTATGGTTTCGATGTGTAGGGTTTTATATATTTGGTATAGGTCCTGAAGAAGCAAGAATTTCTGCCGAAACGTTGATTAATAAATTATGTTCTAGTGAATAAAAATTGAATTTATTTATGCGTTGTTTATTAGCCTTTTGTGAAGTGTATAGTTATAATTTTTAAGTTTGACTTTTCCACTTATAAATTACGTTAATAAGTAATTTATAAGCGTACGAATATATTTAGTCAAATATCTCACTTATTACATGCCAAATAAATATATTATTTTAAAAAAGCCATCCAATTTCTTTCATTTATACTTAGCGTTCAAAACTGCAGGCCTGTTCAAACCTGCCCCCACATGGGGCAGTTTTGAACATTTTCCCTCATTAAAAAAAAATAAATTTTAATATATTCTCTGATTGATTATTTCGAATATTTATGATTTGAAAATATAGGGCAATAACTATAGTATCGCATGTAATTCAAAAAAACTTTAGGAATCACTTCTAATTTTATTTATAAAAAGTTGAATAAAAAGTGTTCAAATCTGCCCCCCTCTCCCCTACTTCAAATGACTATGGAGTAGGCATTGCAAGGTACGTCGCTGTACGGCTTGTTAGTTGCTTACAGTAATTTTTCAAGTTTATATAAATTATTTATATTTTTGTTGTTATTCTTTATTTCAACATCTATACTAATATTGTAAAGTGTAAGTTTGGATGTAGAAGGTAATCTCCAAAACTACTCATTCGATTTAAAAAATGTCTTCACCAATATTTAGAATGGACCTAGGCTATATTTAATCGCGTGAAAATAAAAGCGCTTTTCGCATAAGTCGACGAAAAAATGGTGGCAATCTACAAATCGGGGCCATGTCGGACCGGGCCGCCAAAATCAAATTAAACTCGTTAATTGACGTCAGAGTAATAGTACTAACAGACGGTCGAACTTGGTTCAAAGCGGACAGCGGATCTGGTCCGCTCCGTACCAAATCTGTTCGTCTGTACAGTAGTCTGCGTGTCCGCCCGGTTCGATGGGAACAGATTCGGTCGTCTGTTGCAAGATCCGGCGTACCATGTCCGTTGTCGGACCGGACCAAGTTCGACCGTGTGTTAGCACTATAAGTGAACACGTAAAAAACAAGAAATGTTAAATCGTTTGTACTGTACACATTATTCATCTGTCAGGTATTACGAAAGATAATAGAGGTTGGGCACATATAATGTAAAATTTAGACATTACTTGCATTTTTAGTGCAATTTTATGCAAATTAAATAATCTAATGGAAGCCTACATGGAATATTATACCTGTGTAATTTTTTTCATTGAAATATTTTAAGCGTAGCCACCGTACACAATATTGAACGCGACGAAATAGCAGTCATTAATATTTCTGTCACGTATAAACCCGGCCCTGATATAACGAAGGGTGAAAAGATGTTGGTACGTAGGTGTACGGAGTATTATGTACTTTACAGACTGTTTAAGCCAGCTTTTCACACGAAAGGTACTTCATAAATTAATGGCAAAAATCAAAAATCAGTCAGTAGGCTTATTTAGACGATGCGTTTTGCGGGCCGAAATTCGTATGCGACTATCGAATAGTCTAAATCGCACTCGACTGATTCGCAGATAAATAGTCTATCTATACTTCTATACTAATATATAATTCTGAACAGTTTGTAATATATTTTACATATAATGCGGTATGGTTGTCCGGTGTCTGTATATATAGTAACGGATTACAAAATCCACATACTGCGAGAGTAGTTTTATTAATGAATTATACAGACGTTAGCTCAATTAATTCAAATGAATAATATCGTAATTTAGTTTGTAATTGAACAGTTTTAAAGATTCCTAAAGCGAATTTTCAGTTTTCATCACTTTTTTCTGTTCATATTTTGTTGTAACTATCTTCTATCTATAGGTACTTACTAATATATAAAGCTAGAGAGTTTGTTTGTTTGTATGTTTGGTTGAACGCGCTAATCTCAGGAACTACTGGTTCGAATTGAAATTTGTTTTTTGTTGGATAGTTCATTTATCGAGGAAAGCTATAGGCTAGCGGGACCGCTAGTATAGTAAGAGATACACCTTTGAGCACATTTTTTGCTGCCCGCAACTAATCACATTCTAAACCAGGCTTGTCAGACTGATTTTTCTAAAGGGCCATTTATAAGATTTAGCGTGTGATAGCGGGCCGGACTCTAAATTAAAAACTAAAGCACATACTAAATTAAAATCTTTATTTATTTAGTTTAAATCAATTTTCATATAAAGGTAAGAAAAGGGCAAATTATTTTGAGCTTGAGGATCCTGACACCTGAGGTCTCTTGTTTTTGATAAGCTCATTGATGTCAGATGTCATATTTGAGGTAGTTATTTTCAGAATAAATTGGAATCCTCACTGGATAGATCGTGGTCGCGGACCGTATTGAGATGGTTTGAGGACCGGATACCGCCCGCGGGCCGTATCTTTGACACCACTGTTCTAAACAAACTCAGTGAGACCAATTCTATATCGATGTTGCCAAACTGCAAATGATCATTAAATGATGTAATAGAATAATAGATAAATCATAGATTAATAGAAATATCTGTCAGTCGATGTCTTTAAATAGTGGAAACTATGTTCCATTCGAAAAAAGATCTGAGTTATTCTCAAGTCGCGGGCTTGAAGAAATTTTACTTCAAAAACGGTTCATAAATTTTATGCAAGGTTGAACGATTTCGGTTGTACTTGCGGATCTCTATGTACAATACCTATAAGGGCCTTATGCAAGAGTAATATATTTTATAAAATTTACGTCGCCAAGAGCTATGAAATAGGCAGAGCGGCCCAGGCATACAACATTGCAAGGGTGAGAATATGCTCTCTCGTCTGATATAAGAACCTAGCCGGTTGCAGTTTGTACGTCAAACGTTCAAGTGTTGCCAAAAACTGGCGCTCTTAAAGACAACGTTCTAGTAGTTGAATTATGCTTAATGCCCGGTTTACATTATTCCAGTCCAGCGATCCAGTCCAGTGCTGGACTGGATCGCTGGACTGGATTCGTTGTCTACATTATTCCAGTCATTTAGAAGCCGTTTTCATTGTGAACACCACAGTGACAATGATTTCAAAAAGAGATCAGTTTAGAAAATGTTTCAAACGTGCTCAATCACTCTTGCTACAAGAAGTTATTAATGAGGTTGATAATGAACTAAGAAAAAAGGAACGGAATGGCACTGGATTGGCCGTCTACATTATTCCAGTTGCACTGGATTGATCGCACTGGATTCAAAAGTAGACCGCGAATCCAGTTACTGGACTGGAATGCTTACTGGATCCAGTGCATTCCAGTGAGGGTTTACATTATTCCAGTTGCAATCCAGCACTGGACTGGATCGCTGGACTGGAATAATGTAAACCGGGCATAAGGTCAACGGGATAAAATTTGGAATTGAACGATCCACTGCGAAGAACATATATTGCTAGTGGTCGTAAGTGGAAACGTGGCCCACGAAGTGAGACAGCAAATGACTGTTTTCTATCTCTTTCTTTTTAGTTGATCCGTTGTGCGCAAGTGTCGCGTCTGTAGTGGGGAAATTAGTAAGTGAAATAGAGTAGTGATGTCGATTATCGTTACTTTTAAGTATTCGTTACTATTCGGTACTTTGGTATTAAGTAATCATTTCAACTACTCGTTACTTTGATTACTTAGGTTACATACTAGTGATGTCGATTATCGTTACTTTTATGTATTCGTTACTACTATAGGTACTTGGGTATTAAGTAATCATTTCAACTACTGGTTACTTTGATTACTTAAGTTATATACATACATAAAATGTAGTACGTAGTGTCTGAACCAACAAATAATATTGCGTATAAAGACGTACTGAATAAAATAAATATCGACACAAGACGATTACTGACCGCGAAATATCAACAATACAATAATACACAATTAATTTTGCTAAGGGCTATTGATATCGGCGGCATATTTATATTATACATATCAGCGGCTCCTTTGTAGTGCTCCGAAATCTTAAGGTTCGCAGGAACTCAATGAATATCCTTATACTCGCATAATAAAATAATCAATAGTAATCAATAATCAATAGTAATCAATAATCAATAGTAATTATTCAAGTAAAAGTAACGATTTACTTTTCAAATCGGTAACCGTTACTTCGGGTATTCTAGAGTAACGAGTAGTTTCGTATCGTATCGTTACTTTGTCGACATCTCTAGAATAGAGCCAGCCAGCTTAGTTCCATGTGCAAACTGACGCGCATCCATTCACGGACATGCGCATGAGACTCACGAGTATAATAAGTGAGACAGACGTACACATGTCTGCACCGTGGTGTTTAAGTCTTTCTCCCGATCTTTGCTAGCAATATAGAGGGTATTAAATGTATGTTTTGAATAAAACGCCGCGTTTGCTTGTTCGTGAGAGACTCGGAAGCGCTTCGCAGCCGCCGCGTCAACAGCGAACCGCTACATAGGAAAGATATGCGTGCGGTAAACTGTTCGTGTTATGCGTTACGACGCTGCTCCGTTGTTTCTCGAGGGTCTCATTCACAGCCGCCGTGGATAATTACATTTTGTTGCACAGCTTTGTTGCTGAAACGTGCCAGTCGCTAGTGCTCCGCCGGTGAGCGTGGCCCACGTTTCGACTGCTTGCCTACCGACTTGAGCGCAGACATGCTTCCACGGCGTTGTTTATGCTTTATGCAAGTACGCTGTGTCCGCGTTAAACGATCGATTTTGCCTGTTTACAGTTTGACTTATTTTTCTTTATGTAAGTAATCCAAAGAAAAATAATCCGGGATAAAAAAATATGTGTTACTTTTTAGAAAAGTGACCTTGATATCTCTGAGACGCATCTACCAAAAGAGTAGAAAACCGCGTCAATATTTTCCCCCCTTGATTCCGTGCAACTTTTGTCTGAAACTGTTTTTTCGAAAACCTTTCCTCTACGAAATAAAAGGGTGTTCGGGTTTTAAAAATCAAGCCTGTATTTTTTTGTACACACCGCTAAACCATCAGCGGAAGTATACTCTATTATCTAGATTAATTTCGCACTAAATCCTTTCAAATTGTAGCTTTTTTTAAATAGGGAACATATAAAGTGGAACCATTTTTTTCGGTTGAATCGATTTCATAATAAACTTGCATACACTAACTAGATCTATTGTTCTGTACGTACGTACGTCCGAGCTGTACAGGTCACAAACCATGATAAACCGCCTTAGTTTATTTTTTATTCGCTTTGTTTACTATCGAAACACAATTGAAAATGCATTTATTTATGGTTCGTAATTCTAATAAATTCGCTTGAGCTTGCAACGGCATATTAAGAAAGCCTAAAATAGACGAACGGTCGCATTTTTTTCGTAATGAAACGTAATTTTAAACATTCCCGGACACGGTGTAGGGGGGTATTTATTCTTTGTACACGCGCCTCTTGTATAGTATATCAACAACATGTTTTACAGAAATATATATATACCTGCCCTGTCTACTTGGTTTATGTTGGCAATTGTATATATCAAATTATGTTACTTAAATTCTATGTATAATAGAAATGTTTACAGTACGTTACGGAATATAAATGCAATGGGGGAATTGTGACTTATTAGGCGCCCTGCTTTCTTTTGTGGGATTATTTATCTTATTTATCTGTTTGTATTTTCATTTCGCATATTATATCTCCTTCACATTTTCTTGTTCTAAATTAAAAAAAAAATATATTCCCGATATATGAAAACAAGATGCTCATAAGAGTCCAAGACCTGACGACGAATTTAGGGTAAGTTGAAATAATAAAATATCTAAATTGCGAGTCTGGCAGAGCGTTTGCGGTTATTTCGCTTCTGCGCAGCATATGACATTTGCAAAAAAATAAACCAAAAAAATATTATTTAGGCAACTTGAAACTTTTAAAATTTTTATTTTAGCATTTATATAATCCAGAAATGAAAATCCCATATTATTTTGTCAGTTTTAAAGTACGACCTAACCCCCCGAATATATTTAACTAGCGGTCCCGTCCGGTTTCCCCCGGGTGTAAAAGAACGAATGGGGAAGGGAGGAACATGAGTACACACATTCATCTTAGTTTACCGAGATGAATGTTGTGTCCAAATTTCATGATGATCGGAGTTACCGTTCAAAAGCTTTTGTCGATAGAAGCAGTATTTATACTTTTTTAAAGTAATATTTTTTTTTTAAGTAATTAAATAAAATTAAAATAAATTTAAATGTAAGTTTTAGAAAAAAGCAATGTAGAAAATAAAAAAAAAAATAAAAATATTTTCGCCCAACGTGGGGCTTGAACTCACTACCCTGATATCGATAGTCGCATGCTCTACCATCCGACGTTGTGTACGCACAACCCTAATATGAGTATATTTAGTTAGTGCATTTCACCTGAATAGAAGCTTATTTTTGAGATACATTTTGCAACATTTTTCATTAATGCTCCGCTCCTAATGGTAGTAGCGTGATATTATATAGCCTATAGCCTTCCTCGATAAATGGGCCATCCAACAACAATTTTTTTTTTCAATTTGAACCAGTAGTTACTGAGATTAGCGCGTTCAAACAAACAAACAAACAACTTCTGCTTTATATATTAGTATAGATTAATGTAGGCAAAAAATACAAACGTCGACTTTTTAAAACAGTATTTTACAGCGGGAAAATTTATATAAACTTCCTGTATAACAAAAAGAAGCATCGGTAAGCGAGATTATCTTGTCTCGGTTTCGAATGATTTGAATTTCTCTGTGAGTCTCAGCAGGAGTATGGATAAACAATATTTGTCTCTGTTGTGTTAACAACTTCTTCGAATAACCAATACACCCCACTATTTCATCTATTCTCATTTACACCGTCCCATAAACCAGTTTTATGGTCACATGAGTAAATCGTTTAAGGTCGAGATCCGAGTTTGTTTTTTTTTCAAAGCTAGGGGATGTTCATAACTTTGAACGGAAAATTGTATTCTTGATACTGTGCGACTAGGTATATACCAGGCCTGGGCAAATGGCGGCCCGCGGGCCGGATCCGGCCCGCAGTAGAATTTTCTCCGGCCCGCGAAGCATTTTATAAATGATTATTAAGAGCGAAAATAGTTTACTAATATAATTTGGCGCATATAAAAAATTTTAGAAAAATAGTAAATAGCAAGGGCCACAACATACGAAAAAAGACCTTTTTGTTGCGGGGAATTTAAAAAACCTTTTTTTTTGCTCTCCAAATTTTTGGCCCACGGTCAAATTTTCATCAGCAATGTGGCCCGACGATCAAAAAGATTTGCCCGCCCCTGGACTATACGATACCAGTGCATATTGAGCCAAAAATAGATAAAAAAGTGTGTGTGTGATGCACGACTGGAGTTAACTCCTTAGATACGCTGTGTAATGTATTCCATCTCCTTCTTTCGCACGTTAAATCCTACAGATATATATGTTTGTCTCTTTTGAAGCGGACGAGCGTAACGCTACACTTGAAGCGGTGGAGCGTAATGCCTCACCAATTGATTTTACTAATCATAAAATCTCCGTACCGGGCCTTATAACTTAAAATTACCTTTTTAGCATATTATATATCTTTTCTGCACATGCGCAGGTTTTCCCCAAAAATAATAATAGGGCTCGTCATATTTACATATCAAACATCCTCCCAAAATTTGGTTTCAATCCGCTTATCCGTTGACCTGTATCGTGCTCACAGACTAACAGACGCACAGAGTTTTTCCAAAAATATGTTATTTGGATTCGGGGAACCTCAAAACGAAAAGTGATTTTTGATCTAAACTAGTACAATTCCCCATTTGTGGGTTGGGATGGTAAAAAAGCATTTAAAATAACGGTATAGCCTTACGAAAGAAAAAAAAAACGTCACTACTTTCTGTTATTTCTGTGCGAAGACTTCCGCGTAATCCCTTATACTTATTTATTGACAATTCCATTTTTCTCAGTTCTTTCCCTATAAAACTGCATCCCGGCGTCTTGGGCTGCATCCCAAACGTCTTGACTGCGCCTCTTGATCCCTCATAGCATATATAAGTTATGCACCCTCTTTCGCTCGTCTAGTAAACAGGGGAACTACACGCTAACAACTACAACCGCTGGCCGAAAAACAAACCCCGCTATATACAAAATTCAATCAGGTTAATCATTTGACTTCGTTTGTATACCGCATTATGATGTAAATTGGCATATTTTCTGGCCCGTCGGTTGCATTTAAAATAGAAAAGATATTGCTAAGTCAACCGACAGTTAAAAAAACAAATCGTTTTCTGCTCTATAAATTCAATCATATTATCAAAACATTGCTTTTATATTATGATGTAAATTAGCACGCGGGGGATATATTTTCAGTGTATACAGTAATACCCCGAACTTACGCGATAGGTAGGACTGAGCTCTAACCATGCAAGTCAATTCGGGTAAGTCGGAGTAATTTTCACATGGACGGTTAAGCTATTAATATATTTATTATTGTTGACCAGCCCCGGATCTCAAAATAATAATATAATATGGTAATAGATAATAAAGAATGCACATTTATTAAAGTAAAACTTCTTTACGCACGCTTGATTTGGGCAGTAAGCTGTTGAATGCGTGACGAGAGCGTTACGAAAAGTGTGATCATAGCCAGTTACGTTTCGTATATCTAAAACACAGTGCAGGCCTATTGCCTGCATTACACTGTAGGAGCAAGAGAGAGCAGTGCGCGCGCACATTTTCTTTCTCTCTTCCTCTCATAGCCAGTCCATGAAATATATATCTATACATCAGTCAGTAGTTCGTTTGCGAGTTTGCTAGCGGTGATTTCCTGATTATTTCGTAATTTCATTTCGTTCTGGAGCAATTTTATATTGCCACAACGCGTTGAGATCGAATAGCATGTCAACCACGAAACGAATTTCGCTATTTGGTCTTTCTGTGATTGCCACAACGCGTAGTGCGCGTTTTCATTAGAGCCATAACACGAATTTCGCCATGTGGATGTTTTACTGTGACCACAACGCGTTGTGAGCTATTTTTCCGCTCACTGAGCGTTTTCGATCTTTGAGCGTTACATATATATGTGTCGGAAGACGTACATTAACCGAAGCGCCGGGCCTTTGATTGGCGCCGTTATCCATGTTAAATCAATCTATTTACCCTTGTAACGTTCACGAATTCTAATAGTAGATATAGGTTTGATAATGAATCCTAAGTCTCGAAGCTCAAACGTGCCCGCTCTCACACTTCACCAAAACTAGAATGCCATATCTCCTCGATTTCAACCCCTACGTCATATCGGTTATATTACAGGTATCTCTTCCAAAACCAATCAGAGACTTCGAGACCCAGGCTACATTCGCAGAGGTGCCCTCTACTCAAACCCAAGCTATTATCTTCGGTAAAGATTATTTTATTAACAATAATTTGGGAATACCGTGTTTACTAAATTAGGGTACGAATTACTGGTCATAAGCTTTGACAAAGATGTTTTATTAAATCATTTGGAAATTCCAACATGTGGTAGATAGTTAATAGGTCGTTAGACTAAAATGTACCTAAGACATTTGGACGTATTAGGTCTATCTCCGACATATGTATATATTATACATATATATACATATAGATGGAGCTAAAGAAGTTTTACTTCAGTCGTGTGGTCTAAAGCACACTCGTTTTTTAAAGTATTAAAAGGTTCTTATTGTCCCGTCCACGAAAAATGCCAACCATTATATATTGGTGAGTTTTTCTAAGTAATTTATCACAAACGCTGGAGAGAGGGGGCGCCATTATCCGATTCGAAAAAATTCGGGGCTGATGTTGACAAGACTGAAAGCAACGGATTTTCTGAAATTCTGTAACGCGGGTGGCCGATTTTTTCCCCAATTGGGTGTACGTGTGCAAATGCAACAGACCTGCGCCCGGCAATGTCTCGCAGGCGTCTTAGACGTCGTTTCTTTAAGACGTCGTATACAACACACCAGGCGCTAAGGAAATATCGACGGTTTATCTTTCACACAATTCTTTATATTATATGTTTGTATAAGGTACTTTCTCATTTCCCAATACACTGGAAAATGTACATTTTCCTTTTACTGTTTCTTCTTACGCATATAATCAAAAATTTCCCCCGTGATATATTTGACTTGAACTGTTTGCTGTAGCAATAATAATACTGATTTTGGAAGGCTCGACGTATTTTTTGCTTATATTTGTTTATTTATGCTCGGTTTAATATTCAATTTTTTGTCTCTATAGAATGCAAACAAATTTTTCACAAACCAAAATTATACAGTATGTAAACACGTAAGGTGTACATAGGGAAATTAACATTGGAACTGGATCAGAGTGAGCCTTGAAATCTTGTTTTTCAATTTGACAGATAATATTCTTTTGCAAAATGAATGTGTATACTACCGAAGAAAATATTCAAATGATTACAACATAATCGGACTTTTTTTATTAATGGGACATTAAATTCCCAAAAATACTTAAATATGGTGCGAGTTCAAATATCTCCGCCTATTCGTGTTGAACCTCTATTCGTGTTGAACCTAAAGACATTGGGTCGCTGATTTACAAACGAGCATACGCCATACCAGTCAATTTTTGAATGAAATGTTTCCAAACAGATGGAGTTGTTTTTTTTTTTTTGTTTTATTTTTGTACAAAAAAAATAAAATAATGATTTATAAGAGCTTTTTATTATTAAAAAAGCCAAGTAAAATAAAAATAAATCAAAATAAAATAGAAATCCTCAAGATTACCACGATAATTCAATAGAAATAAGAATTAATGCAGTCATGACTAACTCTGATCCAAGTATTTTTTCCCAATGCTAATTTCCCTATGTGCACCTTACGCGTTTACATACTGTATTTCTAGTCACGTAAAATTTAATGACGATTAAAGTAGGCCGCGAACTTTAGTTTGTCACGACTGGGCATAGAATAAGTACCTTGTTTTATGCACTGGCGAGCCCGCAGTGACGTCATTTCCAGCTTCGTACCCAGCCTCATTTTAATAACTTCTATATTGCTATGGTGGCCATAAAGTTAAATTTCTTAAATACGTTTAAGGTCAACGGGATAAAGCTTGGGATTGAACGATCCACTGCGAAGAACGTGTGTTTTTGCCATATATTTAATAACTTCTATACTGCTAGTGGCAATAAGTGGAAGCGTGGCCCATGAAGTGAGACAGCAAATGACTGTTTTTCTCTATCTCTTTCTTTTTACGTAACCCGTTGTGCGCAAGTGTCGCGCCTGTAGTGGGGCAATTAGTAAGCGAAATAGAGCAAGCCACCTCCCTTTCACAGCTTAGTTCCATGCGCAAACTGACGCGCATCCATTCACGGACATGCGCATGAGACTCAGAGTATAATAAGTGACACAGACGTATATGTCTGCACCGTAGTGTTTAAGTTTTTCTCCCGATCTTCGCTAGCAATATAGAGGGTCGGTCTCCCGGCCAGCAGAAGTTCAAACAGTGTTTCTAGCCTCGTGAATCTTTGATTAACGTCTGAATAGAGCTCTTCAAATAAATACTTGTTCGACAATTTTATTTCTTTGAAGAATTATATTGATTAAATGTGGAAAACATAATTTATTCTAAAATTATGTAGTACCTAAGATTTTGGGTGTTCTGCAGCTCTCATAAGAAACTGTTACTTAGAATTCCATGTCTATTTCTTTTTAGAAGAGTCGAACCGGAACCTGCAGCACATTGTTTCGCTGTCTTCGTATTTATTCATCTGCTTTCAGGTTGAGACAAATTAATTCGTATACAGCCAGACAGACATTTGCATGCAGATGAAAATATAGATGACTATTGTACTAAAAAGAGCTTTTGTTATTCTTAAGTCAGCCATTTCACTTTGCTGTTTATAAACCATAGTTTTATAGTCTGTATATGTACAGTACAAGTTGGAGCTTTCTTTGAATGCGTCAGTATTTTTTTTAATATCCAAGTAAGTATAGGCGCATAAAGCACAAAGATTGTACAACTATAGAATGAAAAACCTTTATTCTCGATCGCAGAAGTAGCGTCCTACTTTGGTTACAATAAAAAAAAGCCTTTTCATATTTAAAACTCATATATTCACCACTCAACATCTCATTTTATATTCTTTTGCCATCGGGGCTCGTTCAGACCCCGTTAAGCTTGGTTTATAATCAGCCGATTATTATAATCTTGTAATAAAAATTCTTATATATGAGCGAAAAATATATATCTTTCTGAAAATGCTGTCACGCTTTGTTATATTCATTCTTAATAAATTGATAACGAGTATTTTCTTATGTAACCTTATGAAAATTGTATATGAATTTATAAAGAAAAATTTGAAAATAATGGTGACGCTCGCTGCAGTAGTTAAACAAAAAAGATTTTTGACGTGAGAGTTTCTAAATGGGGGCTTAACAGCGTTGCCAGTTTTTTTTTTGTCAAGTCGGGATTTTGGAACTCTTTGAGTGAAAACAGCGGGATTCTTTCGTCGAAAGCGGGACATAGTAAAAAAACGTATATAATAATCAGAAGTTTTCAAATCTTTTTATTTGAATTAAAATTACGTTTACGTGACAAAAGATAGCAAAAATAGCCATAGAAAATGTATTTTAATAAAAATATAATATTTTAAATCAGATTTACCCTATCGTTAAATAGTTGACTCTTATTCGTCTTCAGAATAAAAAAAAAAAAAAAAAAACATAAATCAAAATCAAAAAAGTTTTATTCATTAGAAAAATATGGCGTTTCAAACAATAGTCTGTGGAGTGAGTGTTACAAATTGCAACTTACAATAAGAGAATAATTATTTATAAGAATTACTTATTCATGATATTTCTGTGAAGATTTAACTTCTTTTAAAGTTATCCCCGAAAAGCGGGACTCAGCCTGTCCCGCGCGGGACATTTAATTTTGATTTAAAAATCGGGGCGTCTGGCAACGCTGGGGCTTAAACTCCTTGCTATAAGGCAATCAATATGGCAAAAATTAATTAATGAACAATTTTCTTAACTGAGTAAGTACGTGTTTTTTTGTTTTAAAGCTGTACTTGAATCTCTTGATGTTCAATTAACTGAGATGAAATAATGTCGACGTAATATTCTAAACCCGGCTTTATTTTCAATACTTTATGTCCGTCATTCAGTGAAGTACCGGTTAAGATTAAAACAAATATTGCAACTTGTTGTACAGTTAAATATTGCGGATGGTGACTTTAAAAACTTGCTTAATAGCCAAATAGGCCACTGGAGTGTTTCAAAATAAAACAACTGACTGTGTTCATATGGTTGAAAGTGTACCTACATTTATATTGAAGTAAACACAGAATTATATACAGGTTGTCCCGCCTTCGAGTCGGGGACAAAACGGGATCCTAGAATTGCATCTCAATTCTCGATACAGTCTATAGGATTTGTGCACGAAGCCTACTAGCGCCGCTAGTGGGTAATAGAGAATTATTGAACTCACTTTTTGTGGAAATCGCGACATGTTTCTATGCTGATAAGTCAATGACTTTAGTTGGCCATGATGTGTCAAAAAAAAATTAATAAGGAAAACTGATGTTAATTTGTTTACACTGACAGCGGAACGTCAAATTAGGACGCCAATGGTTTTTAATTTACTTAATTCACCATCAGCGCAATAGCCCGGAACACAACAAGCATTTCCAAATCGATTAGTTTTCCTGTTTTCTTTATAATTAAAAAACTTCATAAAATTATAACTATTTTCACTTTTAATAAACATTGCTCACTGACATACGGAAAATTTGAGCTTGAAGTTTCCCTTAGTGCTCACCACAAACGCTCGCATCGAAAAATTTGATACTCCGCCTCCCTGCACATAGCCTATAGCAACAGGTCGATCGCGAAGCGATTTTTGGTCGATCATACCCGACAAGAACCGAATTCATGCCAAACTCACTTGACAATTCAATCAGTGATTAAAAAATTGTTCTACGCAAATATTAAAACTAAATTTACTTTGCATTTTTTCTCGTGACCACTTTCCGATTAATAAATGGCATTAATAAAATACCCAATTGTCACTTATTAGTACATAAGACATAATATGTTTGGATATGTCAAAATATGTCAAGATTTTAGTAGGTAGATCGCGAAGCATTTATAAAAAAATAGTCGATCATATATATAATGAAATTGGCCACCCCTGCTCTATAGCGTACTTAAATACCCCCGCCCCCCCTTTCCTCACGTAAGATGTACCCTAAGATTTTTAAATGTTATCTTGTGACAATTATTATTATTTTATTCAACATATTTGTTAACGTAAGTTTGTAACATGAATATTATTTAATTCAATACATTTATTAATTTAAGTTTTTTAACATGAACACTACTTCCTAGTTCGAACGCTCCGCTGTCATCTTGCATGACCACCAGATTACACCAGTGGCGGCGTGGCTTTTTAAGACGTGGTGTTACAATCTGTTATAAAAATATAATATATTCTCTGAATTAAAAAGTTGACGTGAGATATTCATTTACCCCCTTCTTTAATTGAGATTTGGTGAGATTTTGTCGCACCCTTCTTCCCCATTTTTAGCTCGCGTTATTAATGGATGTCCCCTTATATTATTATTGAAATCAATCACAAATGTTCTCTTTATCATAATATACTTTTTATATATTAATATTAAATAGAAGCCAATACTTATTAACTCACACTTTAACTGCAATTTAAAGATTGTATCCGCACGGAACTTGGCCCGAGCGAAGCTGGATTCGTAGCTAATACAATAAAAAGTTATTTTTAAAAGTATTCTGAAAATTAAGCAAGCATATTTTTGTACATGTTCAAAGAATCATACTGTATACGCAAAAATAAATATCAACATCATTTTCGTCATGAATTGTGTTTACTTGAACGTTTGCTACTAGCTATAAGCTGCTGTTGTTTTAAAATTAATTTCATTTATATTTGAAACGAACCAACCATTAATCAATACCTACCATTTTTAGCACTCAAAACCAATCTTCATGATTGCTGCAGTAACTATAAGATTTACCAGATTTTGGCAGAAGCTAAAGAAGCTATATTTTTGTTGAGAATTTTTCAGAAATATATACGGAACTTAAATCGTGTTTTTTTTGTGTTCTTGCGAATAAAGAAAAAAAGTAAATTTAAAATGTCTGACACCTCGAATATGTCGAACATATTCGAGGTGTCAGACATTTTAAATGGTTCATGTTATTTGTCAGAGAACATTATTTTAGCGTTTTGGTTGAAGTTTTTAAGCTATCCAATTAAAGAAACAAACAGTATCTATAAATTTAACATATGTCGTCAAAACGACATCTTTCGGAAAATTTAGAGGGAAAACGCCCCAAAATCAAGATAAGTCATAGAGGAAATAGGTGTCAGACTAGGCCTAATGAAGCCATATACAAAGTTTGGGGAGAGTATGTGTCAGTAAAATTTGTGCCGACGGGCACTCTGACTGTTATAATATTAGGTGTGTTTGGTATAATAGTGTGGTGTATAAATAAATACATTTACACTAAAAGTGTACGTTGGGTATATATAATCCATGGTTATACTTTAATACTACAAACGAAATAGTGTCAAAAGTGTCAACACTATCACGATACCAAACACCTATCATTCTATTAAAATAATTTATATTTTTCACTTTAAATTGTTTGAAGAAAAATAATAAGTTTTTAATTTTTATGAGAAGTGGTGCAAATTATTGAACAAGGGGCTTCCAAACCAAGTCTAAGTCCGTACTTTCAATGGAACGCTGCAGCTGCTATAGTTTTTTTGGAGCCACTCGTTCTTTATAAAAGCGTATATAATTAATAATAATAATAAGTAGTTATTATTGTTAGAAAGGGTTGGACGCTTGCTAAAATATCGTTCGCTCACTTTATCACATCGACCGTCTCTTTTCAACCTCCTTTGAATCAGTTTTCCGCTTCGGTGCTCCCTCGAGTGAATTTAAACTTAAATTCCACTCATTCATTCAAATTAAATTAAATTAATTTTTATTGTTTTAATAACTTCTTAATATAAATATTTTTTAGTCAGCAATATTTGCTGCTTTGTTAAACTTGTGTAGCTTGTTTATTTGTAAGCAGAGCTGGGAAATACAAAAAAAAGTTGGTCAAGTGCGAGTCAGACAAATTAAAAATAAACTTCAAATAAATAAAATTATCGACCGATTTTTTTTCAGACTATATATTGACAAAAATAATAAAATAATAAATCAATATTACACTAGATGACGTTTCGATCCGGATTTGGATCTTCTTCAGAAATAATATATAATATAAAAAATAATTACTTATTTTCTCGACTTATGTCATAACAGACGCCATTCGCACCATTACTATTTTCCATCTATCACACTTCCCGTTATTTTCTACATTTTTATACTTCCACTTAATTAATAGCAACGGGTGAATAAAGGAATTTTTAGGAAATTGGGATAAGGTAGGGCAATTCTGAGCATAGGAGTTTGACAGGTAATCGGCCATGGCTTTGAATAAAGAACCATCTCGATATTTATCTGGAATTGTTGAGGGAAACGATGGAAAATCTCAACAAGATGGCCGGTACAGGAATTATCGTTTCTCGGCGAGAGGCAGCAGGTAAAAGTTCCAGCACCCGTATCTTGGAAACTATTCCATCGAGATGTATGAAATTTGAAATATAGCTTCTTTATGGTAGCTTTAACCCGTCAGAAAAGAATCAGTTCTGTAAAGTAACTAGCCTCGGTGATAAAGGAGGGTCGAAAAGGGCTCGAAATGGTTTGTGAAAATATAGCTCAGTGCTTTGCGAGGACTTGGCCAGCGCATTCCGTGCGCTATGTTTATTCCAATGTATAAAATAACAGAACATATGGACTTACAAAAAACTGTTTATATAAAAATGCAATTTGAATGTACTGTTAGAGTATGATGTCGTTTTTAGGGTAACATGTTATACACTAATACGTACTATTATGTAATGGTTTTGTGTCAGAGTTGTCACAGAAAATAATTTGTCATGTTTGCATACGTAAATATAACGAATGTTCATTCTAACGTATAATGTCAGGACTGTAGGAGCTATTTTAAAAAAAATTGGTTGTCTGTAAAGTCGGTTTACGGACGATAGTTTTACGTGATAACGTATTCCGTAATACATAACCTAAACCTCCCAAAATTTGGTTTCAATCCGCTTATCCTTGGTGTCGGAATGATAAGAAATGTCAAAAGTGACGTTTGCAACTTACAAAGTATTATGTTCTAATAATAATTAGTTATTCCATTACTTAACTTAGAAGGCGTTGCATTTCACAATATACTAATGTCAAAAAATTGAATTAAACATTAGAAATGCAGCCGTTTTCATGTTAAGACAAGACATACGTTTGCTTCTAATTTCCATGTACGGCAAACAAAGACAACCGACCGCGTCGCGCCATGCATTAGACAACATTGCATTTATACAGCTATTTTTCTATATAAATTTGTATAAAATATTTTTCTATATAAATTTGTATAAAAAAACTGTTTAGGCAAATTCTGTTATACGAAATCTATGTAAAATGTTCTCCTCTTTCGTTTAAGACTGGTTTCAAACCGATCTGATTTAAATTGAGCGAGAAATTAGCAAAAAGCACGCACAGGGTCAGGCGGAACGTTACGCGTTATGCGTTACGCGTTACACTTTTTCGTACATGCAGCCGGTGTTTTATCAATTTATAATATTGGTGATTCATCAATTTATAAGACGTTATCACGTCAATAAAAAGGTTGTTTTTATCATTTCAACTCCATAAAATAACAGGGAAAATTTCCTTACTCGATGTACCTGGAGTACAAAAAATGTGTTTTCCCTAAAAAAATCTGTTCGTTTGGCACCACGATTCCGATCAAACGGCTAAGCGATTCGAAACCTTATTTGGTATAAGATGTTTGATTTTTGATATATAAAAATATTTTGTTGTTGTTACCCTCTATAAAATAGCTGCTTTACATGCATTTACGCACTAGTGGAGTAAAGTAAAACAAAACTGGTCGCGCTACACCAATTCTATAGAAAGTCACCGTCCGTTGTTAACATTGCTTTTACAGTGTCAGTGACTTCATTGCTCAGCCCCAACATAAATAATTATATTTTAATAATTATACCTACTTTAATGAATGAATTTTATGAATTTTATTATGATGTACATTGTACAATTTTATGTATGACATATTCAATGGTTACGCCCTTTTTTGAGTAAATTATATCTATCTATAACTATTAGAAGTGACGTGTTAACTTAAAACTGAACTGTTCAAAATTTTGAAAATGATGTGAAAATCAGCTATTTTATAGGAAGTGCTTGCAAAAAGCACGCACAGGGTCAGGCGAAACGTTAGGAACGTTACACTTTTTCGTGCATGCAGCCGGTGTTTCATCAATTTATAAGATTGGTGATTCCTCATTTTATAAGACGTTATCACGTCAAAAATAGCATGCATATCTCGTGCGCATTGGTATTACGACATGTGTGGCGCTCGGTTTAAACATAATGTTACAGCTCGTCGAAATAACTCATTACGACAATAGGTATAAAATCTACGATTTTCTGTAATGAAACAATTTTAAAATTAAACTCTGTGCTCGTAGTGACACTAATCCAATGAAATACGTAAAAAAGAGTATTTTAGTATAATATAAAATACAGATTACAGGCACATATGTTTATGTACACGCCGCTGACCATGGAATCTTTTTCAGCATTGTTTTTATCCTGAAAAGTCTTTTATTTGTTAATGAAACATTGAAAAACTAAAATTAAAAATTCGAATTCAATTTAATTTTTTTTATGCAAAAAAAATTCCAGTCTATTATATTGTTTTCAAAACAATATTACTTTAAAAATGTAATGTTGTTTTTGTATGAGTTTTCCTACATTTTAAATTTCATTTGCGCGTGGTTTAATTTTCAGTTCGCTATCCAGAAAATATTTGTTTATTTTTTTTTTTACTAAACTAATTACGTTATGGAATTATTATCTAGTCAGAGTGCCCGTCGGCAAAAATTTTACTGACACATATACTCTCCCCAAACTTTGTATATGGCTTCATTACGCCTAGTCTGACACCTATTTTCTCTATGAGTTTTCTTGATTTTGGGGCGTTTTCCGTCTAAATTTTCCGAAAGATGTCGTTTTGACGACATGTAAAAATGTATAGATACTGTTTGTTTTTTTAATTGGATAGCTTAAAAACTTCAACCAAAACGCTAAAATAATGTTCTCTGACAAATAACATGAACCATTTAAAATGTCTGACACCTCGAATATGTTCGACATATTCGAGGAAATTGTATATTCGCTAGAGATTTACTGATAGCTCCATCTGAAAACATTCAAGTGTGGATAGACTTTTTTAAAAACAATGTTGCTCTTATCTTCATGCAAGAGGATGTTAAAAATGAACAAAGGCCATTATATAAGACGGTAATAAAACGAAATAAGTAACAATCGCGTAAAAGAAGGTATTTCAACTAATTTATGACGTTCGTTGTTTTCTTTCTAAAAATTTAAGATTTTCGTAACGGTTATCTTTCTTGCATTGTTTTCATAAACACAAGAGACAAAAAAGCACAACAATAAATAAAAATTAATGTCCGCATAAAAAGAAAAAAAAATACGTAGCCCTGCGAAGATAATAGAATGTTTCGTGCTGTTTTAGCGGGTATATTACAGCGGTAATAATAAACCACAGTAGTAAACAAAATGTGACAGTGACACAAATGGTACGGTCACCGCCGGTGTAACAGCAGCACTTATGTCAGGTCACATGACAAATGGCCGTCGTGTTCTGAACACATTGTATACAGGTGAGTCGCAACAGGAAACGATTGAACATTTACAGAAGACTCTACAAAGTCGATTCATCTCATTCATATGCCACAAAAATTACACCCTGAATAAAGTTCTTCAGCGTTGCTAGCCGTGCCAATTTTTGCGGAACGTCCCGATTTTTTTTTAGAGAGAGCTGATTTCACGATTTGTTTTATCAGTTCAATTCAACTTTCCAACACATTAGCGACACAGTCCGGCTTCGCCCGAATTTGTAGATTGCCATTTTTCGTCGACTTACGTTGCAAAAAACATATAGCCTATCCTAAAGATTCTAAATATTGGTGAAAATTTTTTTGAAATCGGATGATTAGTTTCGGAGATTTCCTCCTACATCCAAACTTACAAACTTTACCTCTGCAATATTAGTGTAGTTTGAGGAGCGAAGAGGCAGTTTTAAAGAGACAAAATCATCAGTCAAAATCTTTTTTTTTAATCCGCTATACTGACTAACTATTGATTACGTGGCTTATTGACTTTTGTTGAACCTACAGTTCGCCCCTGACAATCGCTCTTCGCAGGCAGCGTTGCGCTGGAATGGCTAACCTATACAGAAAATTTGCATTACAATAAAAACAACCTAAATGTCTCGTTGCACAGTGAATTAAACGTCTATTTCAAATGTAAGTTGGCAACATTTGCATGACAAAAGGACTGATGATATTTAAGCAAAATATTAGCTTGCCTTTGTGTATATCTATATATGTCGTTATTATCAAATTTTTAATTCGATAAAATGCCGTTGTATTGTGTCGGACGGAACCGCGTTAGTTGCGTTTGCCTGTGGCGTAGCAAAAGGTTTTCCATGAATGGACCTTAAGGATAGACATAGGCTATATATTATCGCGTTAAAATAAAAGCGCCGCGCTAGGAGACCAATTTTGCAACGCAAGTCGACGAAAAAACGGTGGCGATCTACAAACTCGTTCGAAGCCGGACTGGGCCACTAGTAGATCTAGAGCGAATTATTTGCACTAAATAAGTATAATAATTATCACTTTACAAAATTATTTTTTAAATATGATTGCAGGTATTCAATTCGTTTCTAATTTTGCACACTGCTTATAACGTTCTTCTATTTGTTGTATTACAATATGAAACTCAGATGACAGATCGAAGAAATATTTTACTAAAATTGTCATATAGAGGCGCAAGTAGCAAAAGCGTTGAGCTAAGCCGTCAGATGACATCATGCAGCATTGCTGTGACGTTGTTCAGCGTTGCTCGCTGTTTCAAAATTAAAGCCGTTAGATGGCAGACGTTGTTCAGAGTTGCTGTATTTTAATTAATTTACAAAAACAAAGCAATAATAAATTTTTTAGTTGTCGATGTCAGTAGAGCAAGCAATTATCTGTAAAATGATATATAATTTATGTGGAGAAATTGTGAGGTTTTTTCTAAAAAGGGAGGCAAACATCTTTAACCTTAGCGTATTAATATAGGTATATGATAAACGTGGCTTGGTTTAGTTCGATCGGACGAGGCAAACGAGTTGGTTCCTTTTAAACTCTATTGAAGGTAGATACATATTATCGATTATAGATGTTCGATAACAGAGATATCGATTGAACGACGTGAATGATATGATGGCAGTTGTGACCGCATTTTCCCTTTAAACTCCAAAATTTCTTCATGTTCGGGATTTAGTCCCGGTTGAGAACTCCTGTTTTAGATAATACAAGTGGCGATCTATTGATCCAAATAATCGTACTGGACTGAAAGTTGTATCCACCCCCGCTGATTTAATTTAAATTTTTTAAATAATATCTCGAACGATCTCTCCGAACTTCAGATAACAGAAGAAAAATGATGGAACATAAAAGTAGAACAAAGTAACACAATAGTTTTACAAAAGTTTAATTTGTAATTGAGTTTTGTAACAATATGATAACAGAAATGTATTTCTGGTGTCATATTTAATCAGTTTTTGTGATTAATGGTTCGGTTGTTGAACGGAGAAAGAGTAAGTTCCACCTACTATTCCCCACAATGGGAATTGTAAATCATGTCGACAGTCAACTGTCAAACAATTGTAGGTGGCTAGAATATTGTTTTGAACAAGGTGTGTGTGTTGGTTGCTTGTTCACTTAACTGTTGGTAAACTATTGCAATAATATGTTATTATGCATTCTATAATAATTATTCTTAGTTCTTTAAAACTAGCTGACGTTGCGAGTCTTGTATTCTTCATGAAACAAATTAGTCGACCAAGACTTATTGTGTCCTAGTAACGCCGACTGTACCAAGCAGGGTCAGCTCTCACAAACGAATACTTATTTTAGATCGAGGATTATTATTTACTAGCTCCATTACAAACCTCCATTTTTGATGAAAATATTTTTTTAAGTAATAATTATTTCTTTTAAATCAATAAATACTGTATAATTAATAAAATATAATAAATATTTAATTGAAAACACTGTAGGAAAATTATTTTTATATATAGGTACTGTAATAGTTTTCAAATGAGCTATTATTTAGATTTATTTAATTTTAATTAGTCGTAAATAAAACTAAAATAAATTTAAATAATAGCCTTAGAAGAGAGCAATGTAGAAAATAAAAAAAAACATTAAAAACATATTCGTCCAAGTTGGTGCTCGAACCCACGACCCTGAGATTAAGAGTCGCGCGCTCTACCGACTAAGCTAATCGAGCTTCTGTAATCTGTACGTGCGGCACTAATATTGGGATATTCAGTTAGGGCATTTCACCTGAATATAAGTATGTATATGGTGAAAAATTTTGACTGAAATTCTGCAACATTTTTCATTGATTTTCCGCTCCTATTAGTCGTAGCGTGATATTATTTAGCCTATAGCCTTCCTCGATAAATGGGCTATTCAACAAAAAAATTTTTTTTTTCAATTGGAACTAGTAGTTCCTGAGATTAGCGCGTTCAAACAAACAAACAAACTCTTCTGCTTTATATATTAGTATAGAGTATAGATTACTCTTTTTCGTATTTTCAATACGTATTTTTTTAATGATAAATTGAAATTTCAATTTACCAGTTCTCCGATTAGAACCTGAGAACTGGGGGCTTGTAATAGAGGAGCAATGGAAACAAGTAACTATGGCATTGTTTACGCGCGGTATTCTCAAATCTTGAAATGAACGCCGCCTTTGGAAATCATCAAAGTCTGGACAATAAACATAATATAATCTATATTATAAAGAGGTAAAGTTTGTAAGTTTGGATATATGAGGTAATCTCCGAAACTAATCATCCGATTATAATTTCTTTTTTCACCAATAATTTAGAATGGACAAATCTTTGATTAACGTCTGATTAGAACTCTTCAATATTAATTTAGAATGGACCTTCAGGATGGACCTATGCTATATATAAAATAAAAGCGCTCTTCATGGAGAGACCAATTTTGCAACGTAAGTCGACGAAAAAACGGTGGTAGTTTACAAATTCGCGCAAAGCCTGACCGGGCCGCTATAGTAAATAATAATGTAATGAACTTATTTCTCGCGAGCTTAGGTTCCTAAAAACTTGCACGTGTCGAACAAAAAAGAGGTACCCATCAGTATAGAAGAAGGCGATACAAGGATGATGAGGAAGACGATATCTTCAACGAGGATTAGGGTAGCCTATAACTGTTTTTAAGACAGTAAGGTACAAAGAGCTCTTATTTAATTTATTCATAATTAATAGCTTCACCACGACCGAATAGTTTGAAGTTTGTCTAGCATTTTAGATAAAGCAACAAAAATATTGGCAACTTACAAAAAAAAAAAAAAACCTTTATTGGACTTAAACAATGTTGGATAACGTCCAGATAATGGTTGAAGCGTTCTATTTTCAGAAAATGTAATAATAGGTGCTAATAACGAAGCTCTTACTATTGGCTATCGCTAAAATAAGTAGGTAAATAATAAAAGAAAATAAAGCAGAGTATAGAAAATAAATTCGCGTGTATCGACCATACAATATTTATGACAGCCAACGTGTTAAGTCGAACTCGGATTATGCTCACGTACTTAAAGTCCGTTGTGAGTTCATTTGTTTAACTACATGACTACATAATATTATATGTAATCAAATTTAAAGAATAATGACGGGAAATAAATAAACGATGATAATCTGGAATTATCATTTATAAACGAGTTCAGGGCCGGCTTTGGAGTTGTTGGCGTCTCGGATAAGTCATAACTCGAAAGAAAAATAGTTACTACTTGTAAACCATATCCACATGGGGCGATAACGAACTAAACTCTTCAAGAACCAAACTTCGGGACCGGAGAAAGTTCTACACTAGTTATATAAAAATTAGGCAAAGCGTAGATTTATATTCGGGCAGTCGATGACATATTAAAATAATAAAAAATTGAAAATTTGGGGCTGCCAAGAGGTTGCGTCTGGATGAACTCTGGCACCCCGTGATGTTACTAAAGTACTAGTCGAGACTGTCATTTTATTTGTCTAGTCGAGGACATAAATTCGGGTAGATTAAAAAAATAAAATAATAATTGCAACTTTTTGAAGAATCATCGAAAGAAAATGAGGTCGCTTGGAGCCACGAAAATTTGTCTCGTATTCCGGGCCACCGAATCAACCATTATGTCAAGTTTCAACTTCAAATCCTTTTTTTAATTTTTTTGACTTTTTTTCCATTTTTTTTTAAATGTCTTTGCAGGGGATAAATTGGCAGAAAATATTTTTTCTGCAACTAGGAGGCTCTTCAGATGCTGTTCTGTCATTTTCTGCCATTTTGTAGAGGAATTTTGAATGTTGACGTTTTTTTTAAGTGCCACGATGCACTAGACCCCTACTCCACTAAGCGGATTTGTAGAGAGGGGCTCAGGCTACACGAAAGAGAGCGTTTCTGCCACCAAGTGCTCCTTGACCATTTCTGTCACCATCTCCCTAACTATAACAAGTGAAGTTGAAATGCGTTTCGGATAGAAAAGCAACGAATGCTTATTCCTAAACAACAGAGCGCCTTCTATCACTCGATAATGGCGCTCTGGAGAATTATGTGAGCTGCCGGTACCTCGAGCCCGGTCCTGAATATATTCGGCTATTGGCTACGTTTAACTAGAAGCGAGATTGATTAATGTGCATTGCTATCGTACAATTCTCAACCGTGCCGTAAGACTGAGGTATTCCACAACAATTTAAGATTGATACAATTCAAGGACATATTTCTGCCTTCATCTAATCATTACAGTTGTAATTTATAAGCTAACAAATTATTAAATAACTAGCGGTCCGATCCGGCTTCGCCCGAATTTGTAGATCGTCACCGTTTTTTCGTCGACTTACGTTGCAAAATTGATCTCCACGAAAAGCGCTTTTATTTTATCCTATGTGTATCCCAAAGGTCCGTTCTAAATATTGGTATTGAAGTTGTTTCGGAGATTACCTCCTACATCGAAACTACTTATTATCTTTTAGATATGTCAAATATACAGTCTATGGTAATCCAGAAGGTTCATTGTAGATATTGATGAAAAAACAATTTATATATAGCCTATGTAACCGAGCGGGGTGGCTCGCATTCGGGAGGTATCGGGTTCGAATCCCGGCGGGGGCAAATTGTGACTAGGTCTTTTTCCTACTGCCTCTCGCCGAGAAACGGTAATTCCTGTACCGGCCATCTTGTTGAGGTTTTCCATGGTTTCCCTGAACAATTCCAGATAAATATCGAGATGGTTCCTTATTCAAGGCCATGGCCGATTTTACCTGTCAAACTCCTATGCTCCAACCTTATCCTTAATTTCCTAAAAATTCCTTCATTCGCCCATTGCTACTAATTAAGTTGAAGTTTAAAAATAGCAAAAAATAACGGGAAGTGTGGTAGAAAAAAAATAGTACCTAATGGTGCGAATGGCGTCTGACATAAAGTCGAGAAACGGACGTCAAACGCATTATTATTATTATGTAATTAATTTTGGAGTTGGGTTCAATTGTCTGGAGTTTAGTTTTCATTGGAGTTGATTTAAGATCTTTTTTTTTCGGTCTATAAAGGAGATCGAAGTACGTTTGATATTAAAATACGATTGGTCATTCTAGAGTCTAGAACAACGTGTACAAATATCAGAACAGCACTGTACCGTGTGTAACATGTATCCTTATTAACAAAGGAGCACACCTGCTGTTACATAAATCAGTAAATCACTCGAATGCGTACGTTCAGATGTAAGCATTACATTGTAACTACGACATGACAGTGGAAGTGTATGTGTTGTACGTTGTACAGGATTGGTTACATTAACGCATTATACCGAATAGGTACTACCACGGATCCACGGGGATTAACAGAAAATTAAAGAATAGTAGATTGTATATCTATGCCGGGTTGCAGAAAGGATTGTCAAAAAATCTAATTTGACAATGACCTCAAGTCCGCTTCACACGAGGGTGGATTTGCCGCTAGATTCCTTGCTAGATTTGACTACTAGTTTTGTGGCGCTGGTTTTTGTAATTGCTATTATGTGCTCGCTTCACACGAGACTATTTTTCAAGCTTGTTTTGTGGATAGACCTGATGCGCGCGCAGTGACAGTTCGAATATAAACACAGAGCAAAACGGGTCTGTTGTCTGACTCTGAACAGAATGACGCCATGTCGGTTTGTGGGCGTTTGTTCAAGTCGCCCACGTGACAAGATACTGCTTCCCGATTGGATCTTGCTTATACCTTGCAGCAGACCTAGCTAGAAAAATAGCTCCTGTTCTAATTTTAAAACCTATCTTGTGAGCTAGCAGGCGAGCCCGCAGTGGCGTCAATTCCAGCTTCGTACCCAGCCTACCAGCCAGCAGAAGTTCAAGCAGTGTTTCTAGCCTCGTGTGCAGCGGCATTAAAATTGTGAACATATATATTTCTCCACATAATGAAAAACATAGTAGAGTTTTAATTTGATTCGGTTCGAAAAATAATTGACCGATTCAGACGATATTTTTCTTAAACTGTGTAAACACGTATTTAGCATAAAACATTCTGTCTTACCCTGTACACCATACACATGCTAGTCGATATACAACAATGTTAAGGGAACTGTGACTAATTGTCAAGCATGTATTGTCTTCGGATCTTGCCCTCCCACGCCGCGTGCTGCGTTTGCCCAAGAACCGCGAAGCTAGAAATACAGGGGAGTGTGGATTGACGGTTAAAACTGAAACCCATTAAGGCGCTGAATAGAGGAAGGTTGTCGTGTCAGAATATAGCCTTTCCGTCTCGAGAAGCTAATAACGCCGGGAGAGTAGAAGAATAATGGAGAAGTGTTCTACTAAGATGTTCTGAATCCTAATAAAATAAGATGGTTAACATTCAATTTTTAATACAGACTTTATAAGAAACATTTTGGTCATACTAATTATCACAGATGGCAGCACATGACGTCACGCTTCTCTTAGGACCAGCGTAGAGAGGGTAGCTAACACACAGTGGATCGCTGATTGATTGCCGCTATTTAAAATGACTTCCGACATCTGCCTAGGCGCGGTAGGAAAAATTGACCTCAATCAGACAAAATATGAAACGCTTTTCTTTTCGCGACTTCAATGGTTGAAGGGAAAGAGTGGGAGAATCGTTTCTACTCTCTCAAAGCGTCATATGCACGCATGCGCAGTGCATAGTGTGTGTCTCTAGCCACGGTAACAAATTAATACATAACCTTTAAAGTGAAATATTAAAATCGTCATCGCGCATGCTGTGTTTCTTTTTTTTTTGAGGGGAGAGCATGTCGATTTAAAGTCAACCTTTTCTGAGATCACCTCGTATTCTGAAGAAATTCAGACGGGACGTCATACAGAAAGTTTCATCTGGTTCGCCTTCGCACATTGTTGCCCGATTTATTGTTATATAACTTATTGTTGTTGTATTTATGTTTGTATTATATTCTTCTGCGGATGACAGGCCAACTCTGCCGCGAAACAATCAGTAATAACAATACGTCACAACAATGCATCCGCGGTCACGGCACAAAGTGGCTTAAGTTTCCACCTGGCTGTAACTTACTGTCTGGTACACACTTGTATGCTATCCTGGTACCTAATCTTATGCCATAATATATTTATTTATAATCCTATATTATAAAGATGTAAAGTGTGTAAGTTTGGATGTAGGAGATAATCTCCGAACGACTCATCCGATCTCAAAATTGTTTTCACCAATATTTAAAAGGGACCTTCAGAATGGACATATTATAGGCTATAATATCGCGTTTCGTGGAGACAAATTTTGCAACGTAAGTCGACGAAAAAACATTGGCAATCTATAAATTCGGGCGAATCCGGACCGGGCTGCTAGTATTATGATAAAGAGGAAAAGTTAAATGCTTATTTACCGCAGGTAATTTTTAAAACCACTGAACCGATTTGAAAAATTATTTCATTATTTAAAATGCTTATACTTTCTCAATTTTTACACAATTATTTTTATTTCATTATTTATATTTTAGTTGCTCAGTAAATTCTAAAATAATCGCATGATTTTTTTTTTAATAATTTACGTATGTTTTCATTATATGGTAACCTACATATAATTAGGCCTTGGCCTGTTTGTAGGATATAAATAAATAAATGACACACGACGAATTAAGAACGCTTTATTTTCGTCTGTCAAAAATCTGACATAAACCACATTGCCTTGTGACCACAGATTATAAATATGTAGGTAACCACCAAAGCTTTTATATACAAATAGTAGAAATTAAAATTATTACGGATTGTTATGCAACACAATAGCAACAGATAATAAATAATCTTACAAACGAACACATTATTCAACACTCGCGCCTTTTGAAAACAGTCGTGTTTTTTTCACTCGGTGCAAGCGTAAAATCAACTATTTATTATGGGAAAAAGTGTAGTCCCGTGCAATCGACTCAGGTCGACTCGGAACGCGGCAGAAAAACCGGCGGTTTTATTTAAAACGTAAGACTTTTTAAAATGAATTCTTAATTTTATTTTTCAATAAATAAAATTATCGGCCAATTTTTCAGACAATACATTAACAAAAAATATAATTAATACATTAACGTTGCGCTCCGGATTTGGACCTTCTTCAGAACTGATCTAAAAAATGTAAAAAAATAATTAATATTTAATTTCTAATTCGCTTTTTAAAAAATTCTTTTAAAATTATTAATTAGTATCAAAATATTGAAAGGTTAATGTAGTAATTATATTTTTTGTTAATATATTGTCTGAAAATCGATAATTTTATTTATTGAAGAGTTCTAATCAGACGTTAATCAAAGCTTTGCTTATTTGTATTTATTGCTTTGAAATTTTGATACAACGCTGCATTTGAATACGTGCTATACCTATTATTTATAGAGGTCACACCTTTGACAGAACAAAAAACAGGATTTTTTTTGAAAAACAGCGCCATAAAACGCCGTCTGTTAGACGGCAAAGCAACACACGCTATACTAAATATTTTACGGCCATCTATTGAACGTAATAGCATCGCATCCAAACCAAACTGAGTCACTGCAACGCGTGGCCGGGTACAGCTAGTAATGTGTAAAAATCTGGTTTATTGTAAAAATGGGACGAATGATGCCCTGATTTTATTTTCTTTTGAAAGCATTATCATCAAACAGTAAATAAGATTTTTCAAGGAAATTAGAGGTTTTCGAAACGTGAGTTGGTGTGTTTTGTATTCAAATGCTCGTAATAGAGATTTATGCGGGTTAATAAGGGGTCATATTGAGCAGCTGGTAAACAGTCGCCTTAATGATGTCAGACCAATGTTTGTTCTCTCATACGCATAATAAATTATTTCGAGTCGTGTTTATTCGATGCTTCTCAGATTTTTGAGTTTTGTTGAAAATATATAAACAAATCGTTCTGCACAATAAAAATGCGATGAAAAATTCTACACAAATAGTACATAACCTATAAAAATAATAATAGTTCATAAAACCAGAGTTTATGCGTTACATGTTGGTGTTTTCCAGCATTTTAATTGCTCCCTCAATAAAGCCCCTGCAAAATTTTCGATTCTCCCCAGACATAAAATATATTGATAGTCAGAGTGGAGTCATTAACAAGTTAATAAACTCTACGTAAATCGATAATAGTGCTGAACCAAACAGCGTTTTGTAGTCCGTGCGTTTCTGTTAAAGCACTATTCGATGCTCCGTATTGAAAAATATAAATCAACTTTTTTTACATCTTCTCCTCAGTGTTCTGGGACTATTTTTTTAACAGGCTGCCAGTAATGTTAAGACAAGAAAAAAATTTTAAAATTTTCTGCAAAAATTTGAAAGAATTACCAAATGTTTTTACAGTGTGAACGATTTTGAGTAACTATATTAATTAATAGAATTGTAAATCTATACTATACTATTACAGCTAGGGATAGACCAGCCAGTTTGGCCGGACATTTGGGTAAAAAGGCCGGACAGCCTACATTATTGAGGATTTTGTCTCAGTATTAATAGGTACGACAAAAAAATTGTATGTAAAATCAAGTTTTTTTGATTATTACCACAATCTTGTTAAATTCTAATGAAATATAAATAACATCGAATGCCAAATCAGTTCAAGTACTTTATTACTAATCAGTCAAAGTCATCAGTCAAAATTAAATTCTATATAAACATTTTCGTATTGCAACAGAATTAGAGCGAGCAGTTCGAGCGCTCGAAAACGTCTGCTCGAGGGGTTGACAGTGACTGCTTGAGCGGTTCGTGTTTGTTCTTCGAACAAAAGTGATATCAAAAAACGCCAAATATTAATACAACAATATTTCTTACTTAGTTATTATTTTACTTCCACAATGATCACTAGTGATGTGCCGGATATCCGTAGGTATCCGTAACCGCGGATATCCGAGGGAGAAGAAAGATCCGTATCCGTATCCGTTAGTTTTTGGCGGATCTTTTACGGATCTTTTACCTTATTAATTTTCAATTCATAGATGAAGTTTTATATATATAAGTGATTAGGTAATAATGAAAAACTGTTAAATTCTATTCAGATTATTTTTTATTTTTTAAAATCGTATTTGGCACCTTTATATTTCAAACATTTATCGTAGTGAGTACCATACCAATAATACATAACTCAAAGGTACTAAAAAACTATCTTTATAATGAGATATTGCACATCGATCTTTGGAAAGAGACAATCTGTTATGAGAGTTAACTCTTAAAGAGGTCAATAACTTTTTCCCATAACGGATAATCTCTTTCCAAAGATCGATGTGCAATATTTACCGTCGCGTACTCTAAGAAAGTTAAGATCCGTATCCGTATCCGCGGATCTTGAAACCAAATATCCGTATTCAGATCCGTATCCGGCACATTACTTATGATCACATATTTTTATCGTTGATTAGGTCTCTCAATTTATGAACAAAATCACGACGAATTCTACAGACAAAATAATTATGCTTCAAATAAATTTTATTTTTTTTGTAACTGAATACCTAATGTTGAACTGATTGTGACTTTATTGGAAAATATTAATTGTTATATTGATTTATTTTTACGATAAAGCTGGCAACACTGAGTAAAACGTTGTTGGCTCTCGCTCTATATTGAGCGTTGTGTTCCAGGTATCTATGTAATTAAGCCATAACTTGTCGAATGAACTGTAAATATGAATATTGCACCGGGGGTTAATTAACTTGCCATATTCACATGTGATCAAAACGCCGTATGGAAGTATATGTTATGCATTGTTCAACGTCTATTATAAACTCATATATTATTTATATGCGCAAATAAAAACAAAACCGCCTTTATTATTGTTTAAGCTGTCGTCACACTACCGTTAACCGAGACACTCTTCGTTTTAATTGTACAGTAAACTCTCTTTTATGGTACAGGACAAACATTCGGCTATCGGTAGCTCACGTAAAAAGCAACTTTTTATGTAGGTAATTTAGACCGTTTGCATATAAAAGCAATTGAACGGTGATACATTTTGCTGTCTCTTCCCTTTTACTCTCATAAGAGTAATTTTTAAGATAAAATTAAGTCTTATATATCACTTCAATAAATAAAATTATCGACCAATTTTTTCAGACAAATATATTAACAAAAAAATATAACTAATACAATAACGTTTCGATCCGGATTTGGATCTTCTTCAAAACTGATCTAAAAATATAAAAAGTAATGAATAATTAGTTTCTATTTATTTTTAATGAAATTCATGAGAGATTTTTTAATATTGAAATATTGAAAAAATAATCATTATTATTATTTCAATAATTTTATTTATTGAAGAGTTCTAATCTGACGTTAATCAAAGATTGAATTTTACCTATATATCACTCCTGATATTGTGCAAATTCAATCCAAAACGAATTTTTCACCTACCAACACATATACTCTCTCTCCCTCTATTTTTCTGGAAAATAATATATTGATCCTCTCATCTACGTCACCATTCACACCCACCCACTCATCAACTCATACCCATACGGTATATGTTATGGTAAATAAAAAATTCGTTCTTAGTGGGTGTCTACGTCGAGAAAGGAGTAACTATCCCAAATTTCAAGTCAATCGGGCGTTTAGTTTTGGAAATCTCGTGATGAGTCAGTCAGTGAGTCAGTGAACGCTATTTCGGTAATATATATTATATAGATAATTCAATTTATACTATGTATTTGTCACTTACAATGTCAAAATATAGATAATGCATGGCATATAGATCAGCCTTGGCAAATGGCGATCCGCGGGCCGAATCCGGCCCGCAGTAGATTTTTGTCCGCGAAGCATTTTAAAAATATAAGAGCGAAAATAGTTTGTCAATATAATTTGGCGCATAAAAAAAATTTAGAAAAATAGTAAATAGCAAAAAAGACAATGAAAGCACCTTTTTTTTGCTCTTCGAAATTTTCGTTGTGGAAATGAAAAAACCTTTTTTTTTTTACTCTTCAAAATTTTTGTTGCGGAAATAAGGACTTTTTTTTGTCTCCAAATCTTTGGCCCACGGTTATATTTTCAATCAGTAATGTGGCCCGGCGATCAAAAGATTTGCCCCCTGGCATAGACACTTTCATACTTTATAATTGAACCCAAATGTATAGAATATTTTGGTTAAGCTGACACGAATGGCATGTGGTCGACCCTGATTCATGATACATGTAGTCAATACAGTTCAATACATTACTTTAGACTGAAA
This sequence comes from Xanthostigma xanthostigma, assembly GCA_963575645.1. Classification (NCBI taxonomy): domain Eukaryota; kingdom Metazoa; phylum Arthropoda; class Insecta; order Raphidioptera; family Raphidiidae; genus Xanthostigma; species Xanthostigma xanthostigma. The sequence goes on from OY754474.1 coordinate 19,534,198, forward strand.
GGCTTGGAAAGTAAGTTTTGAATAAACTAAAAACAGAGTATCAATTCACGTTCGGTCAGCAAATTTCGTTGGGGTGGTCTTTTCGTTATTTATTGCTGTTGTTTGTTGCAAATCTCCCGAAGCTCATCGATTTTTGTTCGCATGGTCAACTGGTTTATTGTGTTGTTTCCTTTGAGCACAGCTCTGATTAATTTATTTAATAGATATATATTCTAGATACGTTCAAACCAGTGTTTAAGAGAGTTACTAAACTTTCCTAACACAAAGGAACTGATAACTTCCTGAAAAAAAATTGATGCTAGCACATATAGACGAAGTTTATATCCGCGCTTCTGAACCGTTTTTTGCTCCCAACTCCCTCCATTATTGCTCTTAGTTGAAAAATAGTAGTTTATGTATCTTGTTCGTAATTTTTACGAGCAAGGGGCATTGTGTTAAAACGAGCAATTAGCGAAATCATTACGATGATGATAGTAATCATAAAAATTATTAAAAATACGTAAGTAACAGCTTAAATGAACAGGACCAAAACATAATATTCAAAACTAGAAGTATTGGAGCAAGAACAAGGCCAACCGAATAAGCAAAAAGACCCGATACCAAGTCTATCTCAGTCTTGATCGTGGTCTTGCTTTGCTCATCACTATTTCAAATCTAGTGGAAGTAGAGCTGCACACGAGGCTAGAAACGCTGCTAGATCCTTTTGCCTACTAGTTTTCTTGATTGCTGTTGAGTGCTCGCTTCACACGAGACTATTTTTCAAGCTTGATTTGTGGATAGATCTGGTGCGCGCGCAGTGACAGTTCGAATATAAACACAGAGCAAAACGTGTCTGTTGTCTGAATCTGAACAGAATGCGACACCATGTTGGTTTGTCGGTGTTTGTTCAAGTGCCCACGTGACAAGATACTGCTTCCTGATTGGTTCTTGCTCATACCTAGCAGCAAATCTCGCAGGGAAAATAGCCATTATTCTAATTTCAAAACCCATCTTGTCAGCTAGCAGGCCAGCCCGCAGTGACGTCATTTCTAGCTTCGTACCCAGCCTACCGGCTAGAAGAACTCCTAGCAGCGTTTCTAGCCTCGTGTGCAGCGGCCTTTAGTTAACACATAAAGCCAATTTATATGGTTCATAACGTGTTCTACCAGAATGCAAGTACATTTTGTATATGTATAACGTAATCATGTAGGCTAACATGACAACATAACGACATGATATGCCAACCGGGCTATTAATGCCCTTCAATTCTATTACCCATACACAGACATTATTATAATAATATGTATCGACCTCGCAAATGGTACATCGATCGATAAATACACGGTTATTAACGATTTTCACACTTTTATTGTGTATGATTATACAATTATTTCTAAGAATAACATAATTGTTTTAATAAGGTTGTTGGCAGACTATTCGGAATTCAATATTCCGTTTAAAACGAAACACGCAAGTGAACAAACAAGCTGAAAATTTTAAAATTAGATTTTTTTCATGTCAGCGTATGTCTGGCCTTAGGGAATGCCGGGAGTTTTCCCGTGGGCCGCCGGTCCGGTCCGGATTTTTTGCTTCTTAGTGACGTGGTCTCGTAGAGGCGTTTGACAATTTTCCCAGACCAACCCTGTTCCAGGTATCTAAAATACTAATTATTAGCACCATTGCATTGCAGGTACGTGTACCTAATGGAAATTTAGAAGTTTTAAAAAAAACTGTTTTAAAAACTATAACGTGATATATATTTTTTTTCAAATTCCAGATGCTGTGTGGCTTCATAATTCCCACATCTTAGAATACATATACAGGGTGAGTGTACTATAATTTTTATATTTTACTAGCGGCCCGTCCCGGTTTCACCCGGGTGCAAACCTGAAATATTATATTGACCTTCCCATCTACACAGCAAAACTATCAAAGTACATTGGTTTGATATATCTCTGAAGATCTGGCCAGCGTTAGACATGTAAGCGTATGAAAACAGTTGTTTTTGACGTGATAACGTCTTATAAATTGATGAATCACGTCAATATAAAAAGATGAAACACCGGCTGCATGCACGAAAAAGTGTAACGTTCCGCCTGACCCTGTGCGTGACTATTAAATATGATATTCGAGCGGAATACGTTATCACGTAAAACTATCGTTCGTAAACCGACTTTACGACAACCAATTTATTTTTTTTTTGACAAAAAACCGTCATAGTTCAGCCATTTTGTACAAAATCTTTACAAATTATATACTGACACCTAATCTAAGATCTACTAAGGTCGCGGTGTTGACGAGGCGTGCTTCATACTCTCTATCTAATCTAATCTAATCTAATATACAGATTCCTCGTTTATCGCTCTTTCTATTAGTGTAAACCGTATGAAAATCCGTTCAATAGTTTTTGAGTTTATCGCGTTCAGACAGACCCACAAACGCGGCGGAGTGACTTTGTTTTTAATACAGTCGAATCTGGATAAGCAATCTCTTTCTGGCTTATGGTGGTTTATATAGAGGTTTTTCACTACTAGTTTAGAGAGGTACAGGAGTGGCCTTGCTCACTTAAAATACAGCAAATATGTAGTGATAAACATGTATAATTCGACATAGATAATTAATTAATTCGACATAGAAAATTAAAAAAAAAAAAACAATGATACAAAACAACGTTCAGCTATTTATGACTCATTCTTAAATTTCGTGGAACTATTAATACGTTCGACTATCGCTTATCGATGTACAGGCAAGTAGTAGTCTCAGTTATAGAGGTCCATGAGTGAAAAACGTCTTTCTCACTAATAGAGGTTTTAGATGGTTACAAAGACGGTACCTGGCAATGACTCTCACTTAGAGAGTTCTCTCGCTTACCCAGTTCTTACTCGCTCAGGTTTGACTGTAACATAAAGTATTTTCTCGATGCCAAAACTATCTTAGGCGAGTTTTTCGGTCACACGGTACTATATTATTGTGATTGTTTTATAACTTCATTCTTCGCCTACGGCTTGCTGCTACCTATATTTGTATTATTTTTTTTGCAAATAAAGCTCGCCAGGCGGCAGCAAACGATACAATATTTTCATATATGTATATAGGAATCGGACATTATGGCGACGCATTTATTATGGCCGCAGTAGGTTGTTCAAATTAATTGTACTGTGCAGAGGCGTAAACAATACAATAAAATTTTCTACAATCGGCGTGTATTTCATTTTTTTATTGAGTACTTTAATAATAAAAAAATTATTTATATCAATGATATCGATAAAGATGTTTCATAAAAAAACATATTTTATCCAACTTAATTTCCGATCTGTCGCCTTATCCGTACTGCATATATATTAAAAAATTCTATTCGATAGAATATATGAAATAGTTTCGTAAACATTTTTATTAACTGAAAATATTCGGTAATTCAACGATTGATAAAAAAAAACTTTTGTGTATTTACAGTGAAACTTGTGTCTGTAAATTGACTGAATGAACTTCTGTCATACTAGCGGTTCCGCCCGGTTTTACCCGGGTGCAAAAGAACGAATGGGAAAGGGAGGGACATAAGTACGCACATTCATCTTAGTTTACCGAGATGAATGTTGAGTCCAAATTTCATGATGATCGGAGTTACCGTTCAAAAGTTTTTGTGGATAAAAAGCAGTATTTATACTTTTTTTAAGTAATACATTTCTTTTGATATAATAAATATTTAATTGAAAACACTGTATAGGAAAATTATTTTTATATAGGTACCTATACCTATAGTTGTAACAGTTTTCAAATGAGCTATTAATTAGATTTATTTAATTTTAATTAGTCGTAATAAAATTTTGAAAAATTGAAATGTAAGCCTTAGAAGAAAACAATGTAGAAAATAAAAAAAAAATAAAAACATATTCGCCGAAGTAGGGCTTGAACCCAAGACCCTGGCATTAAGAGTCTTACGCTCTACCGAGTGAGCTATCCAAGCTTCTGATCGTCACGCGCTAATATTGCCATATTTATTTAAGGCATTTCACCTGATAATATTTGTCGGACGGACTAATTTTCAGATACCTACATCTTACAAAATTTTATATTGATGTTCCGCTCCAATTGCTCGTAGCATGATATTATATAGCCTATAGCCTTCCTCGATAAATTGGCTATTCAACAAAAAAAATGTTTTTCAATTCGCACCAGTAGTTTCTGAGATTAGCGCGTTCAACCAAACAAACAAACAAACTCTTCAGTTTTATATAATATGAGTATAGATTTTTTAAAGTGCACATACCGAGGGTCTGAAGAGGTTATAAAGTACATCAGTCCCATGCCTAAATTAATCAGCTTCCAAAAAGTTCAGTAGCTCTCGGTCTATAAGAATTAATATATTAATTTGATTATGGTATGTTCCGTTGACGTGGGGTTTAAACATCTTTATAATATTAATATAGATATTCATGTTTGGACCTTAATAGGCTACACGTCTATAAATTATGCCATCATCAAAATCTATATTAAGAAGTCCGTTAAGCAAACAAACGACTGTCGCCATATGTTGCTTCTACAGTGAGATGAAAGGAGCCCTAATAAACTCGAAGATTTATAAATGTACTTTTAAAAATTTCGCAAATGTTCATTTACATATTTTTAATGCTTGTGTATTTGTGTTAAAAAATATGTTGACACTCGACAGGCGCCGCGGAGAGAAAAATTTATGTGAACCAAGCAATTACTTAATGGCTAGAACTTCATTGGTAAAAAGCTGTAAATGTTTATATGATAAATGTTGTTTTTTTAAAGGAACGTTTACAATACATAAAATATTAAGAGATTGCTATTGGAAAACTGGACAGTAGTACCAAATTACTTATATGCCAACGTTACGTCCTTTATTTGAACTCTTTCAAGGTTCTAAGAAACGTCATTTCTCAAATTTAATTAAATTATTGCTTACTAGCGGCTCGATCCGGTTTCCCCTGAATTTGTAGATTGCCAGCGTTTTTTCGTTGCAAAAGCGCTTTTATTTTAACTCGATAATATAAATCCTATGTCCATCCTGAAGGTCCAGTTTAAATATTGGTGAAAAAATGTTTGAAATCGGATGAGTAGTTTCGGTGATTACCTCCTACATCCAAACTTACAAACTTTACCTTTTTATAAGCCATGGATAAGTCCAAACAAAGGAAAAAACGTTGTCGTGATAAAAACTCTCATATTCCAGGATTCTTATACGTTTTTTATTAATTACTAAAGAGAGAGACTTTAGATTATAGACGGTCGAAAACTAACATTACATAGAATTAGTTTATATAAATATTTTCTTTGATTATGGCATAATGTCGTCTGTAACTTCTATTTACAGAAAAGCTTCCATTTTCTTTGTTGACATTTCTTTTTCTTTTGATGTCAACTATACTGTTATAGATAATACAAAGGAGAATTTATATATTATATATTTTCAAGGCTTGTTCACGGGTAATAATAGTAGCAACAAACATATAGATTTTATAGTTTCCTGTTTGTTTTGGAATAAATTTTTCAGTGCATTTTTTCAATACTTATTTCTGAGAATAAATTCATCTGACATTAAAAAAAGCACTGCGTGTTAACAAGAATTTTGTAAAACTCTGTTTACACCATTTCTTTTTTTATTAAAGACTATCTGCCTTGTCCGGATTCGCACGGGTCTAAATCGCCATTTTCGCTTACTGCTCAGTGTGCATACCACGTCTACCGCGCGATTTAAATTGCCGGATTTCAAAATTGGAACCGGGGTTATTGTTCGTGCTTGTTTACCTGCTTGTTTCGAGCAAAAACTAATCAGGAAACAGGAGGTGACATGGACAACGCCCACAAACAAACACTGCGTCATAGGTTCTGTTCAGAGACAATAAACGCTCATTTTTGTTAACATTCGAACTGTCACTGCGCGCGCACCAAACAAAGCATCGCGTGAAGCGAACACATAAAAGCCGCCACGAAACCCAGCTCCACAGCACGCTTAAAACCCACGACTCGCTGACCCAAAAGCAAGCACGCTAACCATTACACCATGCTGTCCTCACTTGATTTTAATCGCCGAACAGTTTATGGTCGAACCAATTTGTTGATTCTAATAGATAATTAGATACACGCATAATATGTAAACGCATTACATTTTAAACAAGATGGCTTTCCAATAAAGCAGTGACTGTAAACGGTGATTTACGACGACGCGTGGAGGTTATATTATGTGCGATGTGTGACAGTGGTAACATAAAACAGATTTTACTGCCGTTTTCACTCGACTCTTAGATTCAAATCGACGCCCTTAATATTTTATTGTTGGTCGTAAAACACTAGTATTGTCGACAGGTCTAGACGCATAGAACAGACAGTGCGTGATAGGCCCATGACACTGAAACGCTGTCATAATCTATGATATGCTTTATGAAAACTGACTAGTGACTACATAGTTCGTAAGTTGTAAGCTAAACGCTTACAAATTACAAAACAGATCCGTATTTTGCGGTATTTAAACAGTGTCGAATCTCACGCATGGCGAACCTTTCTACATCTAAGTGCCAATTTTTAGCTCGCTTTCTTGTATGTCTGGCCGGGTGGAATTTTGTAATTGATTTTAAACTAACTACCTGATGAAATAGAAGCTTGACATTTTTGACATAGCTCAGAATTAGATGACAATACAAGAAAATACTAAAATGAAGAAAATAATGAAAAAATAAAAAACATTTTGCTGAGTGAATGCAGAAGAATCTTAAGTCCAAAATGGCTATAGATATGTTTTTGAGCATATTTAATTTCATGTTTCGCCAAAATATGGTATAATAGAATCTACTATACCATATTTTGGCGAAATATGAAATAATTCTTCATTTATATATATTCTGCATATATCTATAGGTATATATACAACTCAAAATAGCCATTTTGGACTTAAGATACTTCTGCAATCTGCATTCACCCAGCGATTTTTAATATACCTTTCCACGCTTTTAAAACGAACTAAAAAGTATAAAATAATTTCTTTACTGACAGATTTTTGACTTGTAGGATTTGATACAAAAAGCGCGGGGCGCATGCGACAGTTATACAAGAAGTGCAGAGAGTAAAAAATCTATTTATGAGATAAAACGAATAGTGCGCCCTACGTTTTTCGTTTCAAACCCTACAAGTTAAAAATCTATGTGTAAATAATTTATACTTTTTAGTTCGTTGAGTTCGTTTTAAAAACGTGATATATTAAACAAGCGGCTAAAGAAATTTAGGTGTCAAAAAAAAGAATTAAAGTAGATGAAAAGAATAATGAAACAATTACGACAGATTCAGTTTCGTGTTCGGAAACGAATTAGGCAAAAATTTGCACTCATGATTTATGACCAATCCGGGCCTGGCGCTTATCAATTAATGACTTTGCGGATTTCGGTTGTTATTATTATATGACCGTTAAAATTCAAACGATTGTTTTGTTTTGAAATTAAGCCGAGGCAATAATGTACATTTACACATAAACGCAATTTGTCGAGGCGTCAATAAAACAATGAAAGTTTTGTGTCCAGATATGTGTATTTACTTCAAACTTCGCAGCGTTGAATATTTGAATTGTTATGGTTATTGCAGTTGAAAAGTTTTCTTCGTGATACTTAAATTTTCCAATGACCAAAAACTCTTTTCAGACGCCTTGACGAATGAGTTTTGGCAACAATCTACTTTGAAATAGTTTTTCTTGAAGAATAATCTTAATATTACGTAATATAATAATACGTATGTATCTACTACACAATACGCACTGTCAAAAGATTATTCTATCTATACTTATATTATAGAGAAGTAAAGTTTGTAAGTTTGGAATTTGGATGTAGAAGGTAATCTCCGAAACTACTCACCCGATTTCAATTTTTTTCCACGAATATTTAGAATGGACCTTCAGGATGGACATAGCTGCTACATATTATCGCGTTTCGTGGAGACCAATTTTGCAACGTAAGTCGACGAAAAAACGGCGGCAATCTACAAACTCGGGCAACGCCGAACCGGGCCGCCGCTAGTATTTGATAACCAGTTTGGTTATAAAAGGTTTACTGAAAAATGTTGATATTGGATTCATCTCAATGTCATATTGTGTGTTATAGGCAATAAAAATCCATGCACTGTAGATGATAGACATGATAGACTGCTAAAAGCATAACCCTTCGTTTTGACTTTGCCGCAGCCAGGTAAAAAAGAACAAAGCGACGTGCCTAGCCAAGTATAAAAGTAAAATTTAAATTGAACAAAAACCCTTTTACATGGTAGTAGGCATCGTTATGTAGAAATTAGTGATGTGTCCACATGACTCTTTATTGGGAGCTGACTCCGTGCGTTCCGCTTACTAAAAAGAGTCGCTCAGAGGGAGTCGTTCAAAGGAGCGACACTAGACAGTACGCACTACACAAGAGTGCAGACTGCAAAGGTGTGAACTGTCATCATGCATGCTCAGGAGTCACGTAGCATTGCACAGCACAATACACACTCAGCTCTGAGCTCATTTTAATATGATTCTAATCTTATATTATTCGCATTTCGGATAAACTATAAAGTATAATAAAAGCTTAACAATAATAGTGTTTATTTTTACAATATTATATCTTTGTCAACGATGTCAATGTGAATGGTTGAAGTCACTGTAAGCTTAGTACTATTACACTTACAGTGTGTCATTCAACATTAAATGACTCACCAAAGTATTTCCGTACGTGCAAAATTCACTAGTGCCTCTGCGGTCTGCGCTGTGTGCGCTCTGTAAATGTGCGAATGCAACAGTACAGAACAGCACAGAGCAATGGCGCTCGGAGTGAGTCATTCACAAAAAAAGAGCGACTCGCTCTGCTCCGAAAAAGGAGTCGTTCATTATGAACGACTCGCTCAGGAGCGACACATCACTAGTAGAAATGTTTTCAATTTATTTTTAAATATATTGGTGCTATGGCTATTTTTGATTTCCTCGGGGAATTTGTTTGATGCGTGTCTGCGTAGAGATTCGTTTGATTACCGCTGCTCGTTAATACAATAAAATACTGTCAATAAAGCGTTTGTTTCCATTCTTTAATCGTAAAGATTGACTAACGATTTAATTTAACAACTCTATATCCAGTACCAGTGTTCCACTTTGTATTCTGTGTGTCGTTTTGCTTGTTAAAATCTAGACAGACATACAATTTATACGCGCTTGCCTCAATTAACTTTCTCTCTAAAGTTATAAAATTTGCTGTTTGTATTTGACTATTCAAATAACCCGTACTTCAGCTAGAATAATTTAATTGTTTTATTCTCTCTGCAATTTTGAACCACGATTCCTACATAATTATTACAAAGTTATTTTATACTTTTCGTTATATAGCAAAAAAGATAACGAACGGGGTGACGTGGTGGTGAGAGCACTAGACTTGTAATCAGGAGATTCCGGGTTCGAATTCCGGCGGGGGGCAGTGGTGGCCGGGACTTTTTCCTGCTGCCTCTCGCCGAGAATCGCGGTAATTCCTGAAACCGGCCATCTTGTTGAGGTTTTCCATGGTTTCTCTCCATAATTCCAGATAAATATCGAGATGGCTCCTTATTCAAGTTCGGCGTTGTGGTGAGAGCACTAGACTCGTATTCAGGAGGTACTGGGTTCGAATTTCGGCGGGGGGCAGTTGTGGCCGGGACTTTTTCCTGCAACTCTCGCCTAGAAACGGTAATTTCTGTACCGGCCATCTTGTTGAGATTTTCCGTGGTTTCCCCTCAATAATTCCAGATAAATATCGAGATGGTTCCTTATATTCTAGTTCATGTCAAACTCCTATGCACAAAACTTGCCTACCAATGTCCTAAAATTCCTTCATTCGCCCATTGCTATTAATTTGTTGAAGTTGAAAGATATATCAAAATAACGGGAAGTGTGATAGATGGAAAATAGTAACGGTGCGAATGGCGTCTGTTATGACATAAAGTCGAAAAACGGGCGTTAAACGCAAACCCCCAGTTCCGAGGTTCTAATCCGATTTGTGTTTTAAATTATTTCATAAATGAAAACATGAATGTCTTGCGCATGATTGAAACTTCACCATCCTCGCTTTTTGGGAAATATTTACTCACGAATTAAATCACTCGTAAATTAAATAACGTTGCCTATGCTTATTGGTATGCTTCCATAGCTGTGTTTTATTTTTCGTTCAAGATGGTTTAGACGATGCCGCCATCTGTCAGTCGATGCCTTTAAATAGCGGAAACTGAATAAGCACGTAATTTTCGTCTGAAAAAAACATCTGAATCACTCCCAAGCCGCGCCTAAAGAGGTTTTACTTCAAAAAAAATATGAAAAAGGGCAGATAATATTATCATTTAGCACGTAGTTTTAAAACAAACTAACGACTCTAAATTATGCATCATTTCCTGCTTGTGTGTGTCCTCGGTGACTCAACCATCATCTTTCGGTTACAATAATTACGTTTTCAGTCCACCATTAGAGCTATGCGGCTTGCCAACGACTCACAATCTCATTACCACTTCATTTAATCTATTGGTACTTCCTGGAGAGGGGCTGGGGTAGTATGCTATATGCCGTGTACATATGTAACTGGCATTAAAATACACGATAGAAAAACCTCACCAACCAAACCCGCTCTAATCGTTAACAAGCTTTTTATATAGACTCACTTAAATTGCTCTAAAGTGTTTTTTTAATTATTTTTTTATTTTTAATGCCACCATACAGCTGCTGAGGTGTATAATTTTCGTGTTCAATCCGCCATGCACGTTGTGAACAATCGTTGTTTCGAAAAACTTAAAAAATTATGCTGGGTTGCAGGAAATGTTGTTAAAAAATCTGATTTGACAATGACCAATTAGATTGTGAACATACATATTTCTTCAATAAATAAAATTATTATTTCAGACAATATATTAACAAAAAAATATATAATTAATACATTAACGCTTCAATCCGGATTTGGACCTTCTTCAGAACTGATCTAAAAAATATAAAAAATAATTAATATTTAGTTTCTAATTAGTGTTATTATAAAATTCGTTCAAAGTTATTAATATCAAAATATTGAAAAAATAATAACAAACAATTTTTATTAATCAGACGTTAATCAAAGATTTGAATTTGGATACATATTTCTCCATATGAAAAGCTTTGTAGGGTTTTAAATCGATCCTGCTCGAAAAATAATTGATCGATTGAACGATATTTTTCTTAAACTGTGTACTCATTGTACAATTTTTTTCTACGCATTTTGATCAAAATAAAGCTTTAAAAGCGATCTTTTTGTATGTCATTCTGGTAGTTCCTTATTCAAGTTCGGCGTAGTGGTGAGAGCACTAGACTCTTATTCAGGAGGTACTGGATTCGAACCCCGGCGGTGGGCAGTCGTGGCCGGGACTTTTTCCTGCTGCCACTCGCCGAGAAACGGTAATTCCTGTACCGGCCATTTTGTTGAGGTTTTCCATGTTTTCCCTCAATAATTTCAGATAAATATCGATATGGTTCCTTATTCAAGTTCATGGCCGAGATTACCTGTCAAAAAATCATTTACCAAATTAGAAATCGAAGCCACTTCGATTGATTTCGAAATCAGTTTCGCCTCCCGAAGTAAGAACATAGTGAGACACCCTGTACAAGTCTATTATGCGTCGGAAAAGAAAAAAAATCCCCGGGATTATAACAAAACATGGCAGCTGTTTGTTAGTTATGTGATGTGCTTAAAGTTGAGACTGCCGTTCTAATGAGAGATCTTGCACCCTCATCCCTCGCTCTGTATGGATCCATTGCAGTTACTAGATGAGTCGTTATGTTTGAAGGGACTAAAACACTAATTAAAATCCTCTTGTATTTAACACAGTGACTGTCTGTTTATATAGACGTACTTCATTAGGACAGTGTTTAGCACCCTTATACAGCTGAGACGGATACAACTTTCTTAAATATGCCCAATTTAACTTGTTATTCTAAATTGTTTTTTACTTAACTACCCATGTACTACATACAGGTCGATTAATTCGAAATTTCAGCAGATCACGTCTGTTTTTAGTACGCTAACGAATTGGCTGTCGATCGTCTATAATCTACCAATCAAACGAATTCTTACATTAAATTGATTGAACACTGAAAATTAAAAATAACCAAGAAAAAAACACGAAATAACTTCATTCACCATGTTAGCATCATCTACTGATAAAGGTGGCACTTCACATGGCTATTTGTGTTCGCTATTGGGTGTTTGTTGTATTCGGCAAAATATATGACGTTCAAGACAAACATGCAAATAGAGGCAAATACGACCATCCACACATGGCAGTCAAATAGCAAACACACAAACATTTGGCAGCAGAACGCAAGGTTTAAAATTCCAGAAATTTTAGCACTGTTTCATTGTCCCAATTAATTTTCAAAAGTAATAATTGTTCCAGTCCTCGCTCACAGCACATACACAAAAATACTGCACGTCCGTACAGGTTCACGGCGCGTGCGCTTCTGAATATAGCCATTGTGTGGACGGTTTATTTGACGTATTTGCCTATTTGACTCCTTTGATTTGCCTCGAAAACCGACAAGCGCACGGTAACGCGTATTTGGTATTGGCCTTATTTGTCAAATAGGCAAATAAGGCCAACACTTTGTCAAATAGACTGTCCACACTTGGTAATTGTTTGCCAAATATGCCAAATACACAAATACAAATAGCCATGTGAAGTGCCGGCATAATGCGAAGTGGTTTGTTGTTTTGTAGTAACTTTTGATATTCAGTGTTAAAGCCAAATTAAAAGTGATACCATAATTCATTGGACCGTAGATTGTTACATTATATTAGCAGTATCGGGAGGTGATTTTATTTTAGATTTAATCATCATCTTCAAGAGATGTTTAAAGATTAAGATTTAATCATCATCATCAAGAGATGATAAATTTTTGGAGTAATCACCTTCATCAGGAGATGTTTAAGTCTTTAGTTATTCTTCATCTTCAGAAGATGATTAAATCTTTATATTGAAAGGGTGACACGCGAAAAATTCAAAATTTCAGAGGACTGTAGCTCTCTTACAGAGTGTATTCAGATCCCCGTCCATAGGAACCTTTTTTTTCAAAATCAATTGAGCCATCGCTTCCCGAACTTTGTTGGTAACATTTTTAAACACTTTGTATAATAAACATGATATGCAAAACAGTGCATATATTGCTACGTATATTTTCTATTCCCTCTCAGGCGTTGTTCATTCTCGTAGAAGCTTACATAAAATCCGGAATAATTAATAACTCTGAACTTAATTTTCACGTAACTTTTCGCGAAGATAACTTTTCATGAAATTTACATCGCTGCTGTTAACGAGTTTTCATATCGTCATCGCGGCGTCGTTGTGAACCAAAGCGGTTGATACAAATCGCCTGCGTTTTATTGCCAACGATTCCTATATCAATCGAATACGATGTCAATAAAACACATCTGTAGCTGATACTCTCTCTTTGCAGGCTTCCCTCCGGGGGGGATTCGATATCAGCTAAATCAGCGCGAATGAAGAGCGACATCCGCCTCGCGCTCTTGAACGCCCCCCCTTCTCCCCTCCCGTAAGCCATTCGGTTCTTTCGCCAATCTGCAGAGAAATTAATTGTGACAGTCTATTGATTATGACAGATGGTCGGCATGTTCAATACGCGCAACTTTGCTAAATACGTACTCTATTTTATTTGCTTGTAATAATATGCCGGTTCAAAGCGCTTACTATTACAAAACATTTGAAGTAATTTAAAATAGGGTAACAGGGTGAGTTTATTCCATAGAGATATAAGTAACTAGAGTACGCTAGTTCGTATGCTTGCCATAAGTGAAAGTGTCCCCAGTTGAGAAAGATAACGCTGCAGAAAGCCCAGAAAACCAGATATTTCTTTACTCAAATCAGATTTGTTTTGTATCATTAGTTACCATGGAGATTAGGAACTGTTCTCTGTCTGAATTGCAGACACTTTCACGGCTCACTCGCGTATATTCTAGTCTAATATCTCTATGGTTTATTCATTACTAGCGGCCCGGTCCGGTCTTCAAAAGCGTTTTTATTTCAACGCGTTAATATATAGCTTATATCCATCCTGAAGGTCCGTTCGAAATATTGGTGAAATAAATTTTGAAATCGAGTGAACAGTTTCGGAGATTACCTCCTATATCCAAACTTTACCTCTTTCAAAACGTGTTCATCTATTTCTAGCTAACCATAACCTCCCGAACTGACGACGACCTTTAAAAAAGGTGGTATTATATATTCTCCAGAATTTTTAATATAAAAAAATCGATATATAGAGAACCGCTCATGATTTTTACGTTGCAAATTCATTTCACCGAAATTAAACGACTGACCCAATTGGCACCAAAATCAATAGACTAGGTCTTACTAAGTTTTCTAAAAATATAATTAAAATCGGTACATTTTTGCAAAATAAGTGGATCAATCAGAATCTGACCTTATCATCTTCGTGCTTGCATTTCTTTTCGAAAGATTAATGTAATATGCATGTAAGAAACACTCCAGTATTTCACATCCTTTGAAGCATCGTCTTGTCACGAGTTAAACGAAACTGATTCTCTAAAGTTTCAAATCTAAATAAACTCGAAACAATGTATAATCCCTTGACACATCTCATTGTTTTCGAATTTGCGTAGATTTAAACTAACCAAAACATATAAGATACAGATTGGAACGGAACTTTTGTCTAGAACTTTGTCTTCTTGACGATTCTTCTGTTTTGTGTCAAACCTACACTAGAGAACGTCTACCTGTTTGTACTGATATCACTTGAAAAAAGTTGAGCCGATTTTGTTAAGTATCATCAGCTTAGCACCAGATAACTCCAGAACACTATCAATTTTACAGGGAACAATCTTATCTATACTAATATTATACAGTATGTAAACACGTAAGGTGCACATAGGGAAATTAACATTGAGAAAAAATAACTGGATCAGAGTGAACATTGAAATCTTGTTTTTCAATTTGACAGATAATATTCTTTTGCAAAATGAATGTGCATACTACCGAAAAAAATATTCATATGATTACAACATAATCGGACTTTTTTTTATTAATGGGACATTAAATTCCCAAAAATACTTAAATATGGTGCGAGATCAAATATCTCCGCCTATTCGTGTTGAACCTAGACATTGGGTCACTGATTTACCAGCGCGCATACGTCATACCAGTCAGACAGTTTTTGAATGAAATGTTTCCAAACAGATAGAGTTGTTTTTTTGTTTTATTTTTGTACAAAAAAATTAAAATAATGATTTATAAGAGCTTTTTTATTATTAAAAAAGCCAAGTAAAATAAAAATAGTTGGCAAAACCAAAAGTGCACATCCCGCAAGTTTTCCACTGTACATATTATAATGAAAAAAAATTGAGAAAATAGATTTAAAAAAAAAAACAATTAAAAAAATAGAAAGAAAAATAAAAATAAAATGGAATAGAAAAAAAAAATATTACTTGGTGTCAGCGGGAATCGAACTCGGCACCTTGCTATTACTGGACTACGCGTTTAACCACTCGGCCATTCTGATATCCCAGCTTGCGTTGTTATTATGGTATAGAAGTGGAGCAGTTATTCTACGTAATACACTACATTACAATAACAGTAATAGGTATTTTTTTGTTTTTTTAAGGTTTTTTATTTTAACTATTAGCTGTCAAAAATAATAAAATAAAACTGTTTATAAAAATTAAACTACTGAACACATTTATGTGAATTTAAATAGGGTTCTGGTCTGATAGTAAACAAAGTGAATAAAATATAACCCAAGGCAATCCGACCAAAATTGCGATCTGTAGAGTCGTGACGTACGTACATACGTACATCCGTACATACGTACAGACCAACCGACAACTGCTGTTTGTAACTTTCAATTACAATTTTAATAGTATTTATGAACTCGAATTGATTTAAAAATGGTTCTGTTTTATAGATCAGAATCTCCTCTTTTGAAAAAGCTTCAATTTGAATGGATTTCGTGTGAAATTAACTTAGATATAACTTCTTATATGAACGAAAGTCAGCTCTGACGCTCAAAGCGATAATAAAGCACATACCGCTAATTTAGCGGTATGTGCAATAAATCAAAATAAAATAAAAATCCCTAAGATTACGACGATAAGGCAATAACTAACTCTGATCCAAGTATTTTTTCCCAATGCTAATTTCCCTATGTGCACCTTACGCGTTTACATACCGTATAAAGAGGTAAAGTTTGGATGTAGGAGGTAATTTCCGAAACTATCATCCGATTTCAGAATTTTTTTTCACCAATATTTAGAATGAACGTTTAGGATTATTGCGTTAAAATATAAGCGCTTTTCGTGGAAATTGATTTTGCAACGTCAGTTGACGAAAAATCGATGGAATTCTACAAATTCGGACGAAATGGACCGTGTCCTTAGTCTTCTATATAAATATCATATTGCCTGGTTTACTTGCGATACGATTTAAGGAAAATCTGTTATGTTTTGGAGTAGTTTGTTTTGCTAAAGCATGAATGGGATTGTTTTTTAACTTATGGCATCAAAATTCACTCAAAAGTGTAGTTGTCTAGTTTGCTGTCCAAGCTCATCAATATAATAATTGATAGACTATGAACTGGTATTCAAAATCTAGTTTAGTTTTTATCCGGTTCAAGGTTTTCTATCGTAGCGGGATCAAAAACTAGCTCTGGAAGAATGGTTCCCAGAATTATATAAAAACAGATGCATTTTGAATTGACAGTATTTCAGCTGCTGTACTTGTGTTGTTTTTTCGCAACCGTGCAAATCTATTGATGCTTATATAATACGGTATAGGGGCAGTGATTTGGGCACGCGGGAGTGGTTTGACATACTCCCAGTTGGGGGTCCCCCAGACATACAAACACACATACGCAGGATGCGCCCGGAACCCCTGCCACGCGTTAAAGTGCAATATATGCATGGATGCATTATGCATCTTATGTATAAGGATTATACAGGCAGATCAACTTTGGAAAAAGGCTACGAAACTTCGATCGACTCTAATGTCAATATTTACGTAAGATTTTGTTTCGCTTTTGCATAGAAGCCATCGTAATTAAAAAAAAAAAAACTTATTTTGCATATACACAGGAAATAGCTGTTCATGACGATACACATAAAATTGTAATTGATGCTATACGCTTTGTACTTAACCGTGAAACATTAAAGTATCTGCCGACAAAGAAATTTCAAAAATAAGTTTGTTTTCATTGCGTACTTTTATGGTGGAAATTCCTGCGCGGTTTTTATTTCAAATGGTTTAGACAAGGTGTCTAAAGGTTGGAAGATGATAGCATAAATATCTGTAATTTTTTATTAAAAATAATTACTAATTAGTAAAAGATGAACTTCATAATGAAGCTTGTGCTATAATCATTCTTAATTACTAATTACTATTATTATAAAGCTGTAACGTTTGGTTCTAGGAGGTAATCTCAGAAACTATTCATCCGATCTCAAAATTTTTTCACCAATATTCAGAGTGGATTTTCAGGATGGACATAGGCTATAGGTATATATTATCGCGTTAGTGGAGACCAATTTTGCAACGTAAGTCGAAAAAAAATACGACTATATTTCAACCGAGCGGGGTGGCGTAGCGGTGAGAGCACCAGACTCGCATTCGGGAGGTACCGCGGGTTCGAATCCCGGCGGGGGCAGATGTGGCTGTGAGTTTTCCCACTGCCTCTCGCCGAGAAACGGTAATTCCTGTACCGGCCATCCTGTTGAGGTTTTCCATGGTTTCCCTCAATAATTCCAGATAAATCAAGGCCATGGTCGATTACCTGTCAAACTCCTATGCTCAAAATTTGCCTACCTTATCCTACTTTCCTAAAAATTCCTTCATTCGCCCATTGCTATTTATTAAGTTGAAGTTTAAAAACTGTAGAAAATAACGGGAAGTGTGGTAGAAAAAAAAACCCCTTTGCACTCGGGGAGTGCCTGCGGAAGTGAAAACTTGAATATTAACGTCTTACGAATTTTCGATCAAAATGGTTTGTATCATAGATTGCATTTTTATGTACGATATTTCAACGCTAGATGTCTAACGTTGTATAAATAAAAGTTTTCGTCTTACGCATTTTCGATCAGGACACGTGACCCTGACGATCTGACGCGAGTTTAACATTTTTTACCCATTACAAAAAAAAGTGTACAACGCCGCTAAAGAAGTTTTCACTTCAAAAATAGTAATGGTGCGAATGGCGTCTGTTATGACATAAAGTCGAGAAACGGATATTAAACGCATTATTATTATTATTATTTCATCCAATTTGAACGGTTATTATTATATTCCATAACCTCATTCTTTAAAGCAGCCATCTTGAATTATTACAGTATTCCATTTTTGTCTACGCGTCCAGTCCACTGCGATCCATCCTCTGTATAATATTGTAATGCAAACATTATAATATGAGAGAATATTATTACGAGGGATGTTATATTTTGATTGAATGCTATGTAGCTGTATTGATAAAGCAGATAATAGAAAATCTATAAGGTCGAACACATATGATTATCGGATATCACAAACTCTCCACTGAATTCGACGCATCCTGGGTTGCCGCTGCAACAGGATGGGTACAAAGACTCCCCTTCTCTATATAGATTGTAGGTATTATGTAATAAAATGTCTTTTTTCATTCAGCCCTGTCCCATAGTGTACGAAAAATAAATAGAGGGTGTCTGTTGATATATTATTATCTAAGTAAAAGCTTTAAAAACTATATGTATATAGTTCCAGAAATTTCGACAGATTTTTAGAAGTTATAGAAACTTTGATATCTCATTTTAAAAATTATAGCAAAAATCATTTTACCATTCCAACCCACAAGTCGGGTTACTAGTTTAAGTCAAAAATCACTTTTCAAAAATTTTACAATATCTTTCCGTTTTGAGGTCCCCCGAACCCAAAAAACATATTTTTGGAAAAACTGTGCGTCTGTTAGTCTGTGAACACGATACAGGTCAAACGGATGAGCGGATTGAAATTAAATTTTGGGAAGATGTTCGGTATGCAAGTATGAAGAGCCCTATTGTTTTTGGGGAAAATCGGCGCATGCGCAAAAGAGATATATGCTAAAACTGTTTTTTTTTTATATAATAATGGTATACTATTCATAACGGCTTATTATTCTATTTATTTTTTCAAGAAAGTTTTGTTAAAAAAAATTTTTCTAAACTTTATAGTTTCGGAAATATTTTGAAAATTAAAAAAATCAGCCGCTCTTTTGTTTTATGGATCTGTCAGAAATAAACTAGTTCGGCATTCTTTGATTAATTTTTACATGACGTGGAACATATTATGTAGGTAACCATGGCAACGAATAGTTAATATCATATTGAATACTAGCCATTACCCGCGTCACCTCACGCGATATCAGAAATTTTATTTTATTTATTATAATCAAATGTCAACATTTTTGAAGTTGGAATGGTCCCGTCGCCCAATTGGCTGGCATTTTTTTAATTGAATTTATGGACGCGAATAATTTAAAAATACAAATAGTTTTTTTCAGATACTGTGTGTTCCACATTTAAGTCATTTCGCTATGAAACTAATGTAGATAAAGCCGAGAGAGATACCAGAAAACATTTTTAACATTAAACATTTTTAGGTGATGTCTTGGCAGATCCGTGAACATTTTAAAAATTTTGTAGTAAAAAAGTTTTTTAAGGGATAGATGATGATGCACTTTTATTTGCAAAATGTTTTAAGGGCTTAGAATGTAAAAAAGAAGAGGGTATAAACCACACTGTCTTGTCAGAATATTCATACCTATATATTATAAGATAATCTACGGACTATTTTCTGTACTGCAGTTTGGTCTCGATGCAAAAGATTTAAAAATATAGGTACTTACTTGATCCATCTGCGGGGGAGATAAGCTTGGAATGTTTAACAGGGGGTTACAAAATAAATGCAAGGCATTTGTTCATCTCATCTGTGATGGCGATAACAAATAGCAATTTTTTAAAATTATTTTTTTTCTAGAGTTAGACCTGTATACAAGCAGACGCACTGACTTTTTCAAAAAAAAGATTGATTGTCTGTAAAGTCGGTTTACGGACGATAGTTTTACGTGATAACGCATTCCGTAATACATAACCTAAATTTATATAATAATTCGAATCTATGATATTGCATCTTTCGCTTCAAATTTAGGTTAATTTTATTTATTTAAATTACTCACCATATAATATAATTGTTTTTTTTAACTTTCTTTCTTTCGTATTTATTTTAAGTCTCAAAGATTAGCTGTCATAATATTTATAAAACAATTGTTTCACTGTTTATATAAAATTCCAAAACCTACTTACAATATTTAAGTATTTTCATACGTCAAAAAATTGATTTTTATAATGATAAAATTTGTAAGAAAACTATTTTTTAGAGAGATGAGACCTAGCTAAAACGATTTTTTGCCCCCCAAAATCCCTTTTCAGTAAATTTCATCCAAATCGTTAGGGCCGTTTTCGAGAAAAGCACGCACAGGGTCAGGCGGAACGTTACGACCGTTAGGAACGTTACGAACGTTAGGAACGTTACGACCGTTAGGAACGTTACGACCGTTAGGAACGTTACACTTTTCCGTGCATGCAGCCGGTGTTTTATCAATTTTTAAGATTGGTGATTCATCAATTTATAAGACGTTATCACGTCAAAAATAGTATTAGTAGAAGTTTTGTTTCAAAATATGTATTGAAGGAGATTTATTTGGTTCAGGAACAATAGAAATAACCTTTATCAAAGTATCGCTAGTTGCCAACGTTTCGAAAATTATTTTAATTTAGAAATTATAATAATATTAATGAAATTAAATACTATACATGTTTATAGGCCCAGAGGATGAAAATATAATTTTCGAAACGTTGACCACAAACGATACTTTGATAAAGCTTATTTCTATTGTTCCTCAACAAAATAAATCTCCTAAAAAAATAGTATATTACACCACAAGAGCTGAAAGTTTGATATCTTTGCATAATGACGCGAAGTGCAAGATTATCAAACTTTCGGCCAGTGTGGTGTATATTATTTTTCTTCATACCTCTGTCGTAAGTACGCTTATTAAACACATTAATTAATTACATAAAAACACAGATAAATTCCAAGCAAGCAGCTTTGAGGTTATGCGTAAAAACACGAATGACAGCTGTTCGCGACTATTAGCTAGAATGTAATAGAGTAGCTATGGAAACGACATCTAAACAGTGTGATTTTTTTACTGCCGCCCGAACGTGCGTACTTCCCGCATCAGTGCGTGTAATCCCACCAATGCGTAAATGTTAGACTTTCCGCCTTACAATTGATGTCGAAAGTATATGTACTTTCGATCGAGGTATGAAGAAAATATGTTTTCTTCGGATTCGGGTGACCTCGAAAAAAATGTTGAAAAGTGAATTTAGACCTAAATTAGTACCATTTCCCACTTACGGTGTTGAAATGGAACAAATGAACAAAGAAAATAATTTTCCATTTATTTTCTGTGCATCTCGCACTACTTGAAAAGAAACTCTAAAAAAAGTCCTGCGAGGAACTGTGGATGTACCGTTTTACGCTGCGTGATAAATAAAAATGCCTGTCTAATATATTATTTTTCAGAGCGTGTGAATGCGTTTGGTTTTTTCTATTAATGTTTACAAATTCGATGTCTCTCAACTAAAGAAGACATTAAAACCATAATGTCTTGTTTAGAATTTGTCTCATCTCACCTGAACGGGACATAAAATTAGCATAACAAGTTTTTTTTTAATAGATAATAATATTCTATTTCATCGTCACTCTATATAAGGCGCATGCGTCGTTTGTATGTTTTTAATATTAAAAAAAAACATATATTAAAAAATAAATTTATATAATTATTAATCAATTATTTCCGTAATAAGAGATCAATCGAAGTGGCTATTCATATAAAAATAATAAGGGCTATGTGCAAGGAGGCGGAGTTATAAATTTATCGATGCTTGTATCTTGTTAAAATTAAATATTGTAAGTAATCATGGAAAAGTTCTTCTGATTTTCTGGAATAAGTGGAAACTGATTTCGTCATTTTACTTTTTACAATCCGAACTCAACTGCCTCAATATATTTGTGCGTATATTTTGTTTTTACACGCTTTATATTAGTTTCACTTGTAAGTTTGTATGTATGTATATAAGTATGTATGTTTGTAAACTCGTTTGGACTACAGCAAGTGGTTTATGTAGTGGTATAATATGCCAGTACACTGGCTAGCCGTGCGGTTTAAGGCACGGGTCTTCGCTGACGTCAACTCTCGGAATCACGGGTCGTGGGTTCTAATCCCGTCCACGCCGGAAAAAAAAATTGTTTTTTTTTTCGGCAAATTTTTGACAATAAATTGAACTAAAAAGTGGAAAATAAACATAGTTTAAAAAAACTAAAAAACACACTTTATATCGAACTAAAAAGTGGAAAATATATATAGTTTAAAAAAAACTAAAAAACACGCTTTATATCGAACTAAAAAGTAATTTTTTTTTTTTTTAAATAGGCTCAAAACAATAATGAATAAAAAATACAAGTGTTATTGTGAAAAAAGCGTGGAGCGCTCGATGTACGAAAATATGGAACAAAGCGCCCCACGCTTCTTTCACAATAATACTTGTATTTTTTATTCATTATTGTTTTAAGCTTATTTTTAAAAAAAATATTTTTTACTTTTTAGTTCGATATAAAGCGTGTTTTTTAGTTTTTTTTAAACTATATTTATTTTTTTATAAACACGTTTATAATATTAGCTGTTGAACTACATCTATTGGCACTAATTAAGTTAATAATTGATCTAAATTTAATACACGTTAAATTGTAATCTACCGATAATCTAATTGCGTATTTCATAAGTTTATTATTCGAACACGCGAATTGCATATTTATTTCCACGTCAAATGAATGCGGGTTGCCGTTTGTATAAATTACAAAGCGACAGCCAAAAATATGTGGCCAGATGTTCAAAACACACCTTGGTTAGGTAAAATGAAAATATTGAGCATCGGTTTTGTTGGCATACAATAATAATATATTATGTAAGACTGTACAATATAGTGTTGCAGTCAAAACCTATAGTGTCTATTGAGGCAAACGGAAGTCTTGAGCGTTCCGCCCCTTATCCTTGAATCTCCGCTTTAAACCGTTTTACTTTGTCCGACTGTCTTTTAGCCAGGGATGTGCCGAGGTTCAATTTTTAACCGACCTCAAAAAAAAAGATTATCAATTCGACGAGCATACTTTTATGTACTAGCTGCGGCGAAAGATGAAGCCACCGCGTCATAGTCACGTGAATGCATTGCGCCCGTCTTCTAGCTTGCTATTGGCTGTTTCGAAGATCCATGTGCGTCGAGTGTTTATTTTTATTCTGCCGCTATAAATGGATATGTTGAACTTATTCCACAAGCCACTGTCTGCGGGCAAGTAGGCGTTCACTAGCATATTATTGATGACGTGCCTGGCTTCATCTCTCACCGCGGGCACTATACATTTTGCACATACCGCTAAACTCTACAATCGTCATTGCTGACTTTCGTTCATTATACAAGAATTTATATCTAAGTTGATTTCACACGAAATTCATTCAAGTGGAAGCTTTTTGAAAAGAGGAGATTCTGTTCTATAAAACAGAACCATTTCTAGATCGATTCTACTTCATAATTACTACTAAAATTGTAATTGAAAATCACGAACAGCAGGTGTCGGTTGGTCTGTACAATACGCGCCACGGATCTAAAAGGTTCGGAAGTTAGTCACAAACAGCGTCGCAAAGGCACATTTTAGAACCGTTGAGACTCCCACCACCTTCCAGCTACCTGCACGGAACGTGCGCTCGTCGATGATTAGCCGTGATCGCTCGCATTGCCTTTGTCACTTGTCGCTTTCCTGCTTTAAAATACAGTCGAGTACGTTATTGTCAAGTTGTTATTATATTATTTAGTTTTGTTGAGTTGCGAGTTTGTAGTTTTTCAACAGAGTGTACTGCAAGCGCAAGCCCGCATTCGCATCTAACTTTCGAGCCTTTTAGATTCGTGACGCGTATTGTATACGTACAAAGTTTTTTGAAGCCTACTCGGTGTAGAATATTCGACTCTATTCCGCTTATAAAAACATCTGAAACCGAATATTCAGCTTCATTCTATTCTATTTTCCTTCACCATTTTATGTATGTATTCCGTTGCATTCAGTTCTGAATGTTAGGATCAATTCGGAATTCAGTTGAACCAAATAAGGGAAACCAAACTATTAATAGATTTTGACAAAAGTAAATATCTTCAATTTTTTTGTGAAAATTTTCCAATTGAAAATTGATGTCTAAACTCTATAATATATGCAAATCTTTGATTAACGTCTGAATAGAAATCGTCAAATAAATTGGTCGACAATTTTATTTATTTGAAGATTTCTATAATATATGGTTTATCCCTTACTTTTAACTCATTTATTTATGGCATTCTTCTACAATTCAATGCATTTATGTGTTGTACAACGAATACATAATACTGTCTGTACAAAACATTTGGTTGTAGGTACCGTACCCATGGTCAATTTTTTACGGGCGCCACAAAATTCAAAATATAGGTATACTTATATACCTGGCGTTTAATGACTACAGTAAATCACTGAACAATTAGTTCCAACACATTTTTAAACCTTGAGAAAATTTGAAACAGCGAAAAAAATTCCAGCCAATTGGGCGACGGGATCATTCCAACTTCTAAAATGTTGACATTTCATTAAAATAAAGAAAATAAAATTTCTGATATCGCGTGAGGTGACGCGGGCAATGGCTAGTATTCAATATTATATTTGCTGTTCGTTGCCATGGTTCCCTACAGAATATGTTCCACGTCATAACTATTTTTTTTATTTTCAAAATATTTCCGAAACTATAATGTTAAGTAAGGGCCGTTATAAAAAGTATACCATTATTATATAAAAAACATCGTTATAGCATATATCTCTTCAGCGCATGCGCCGATTTTTTCCAAAAACAATAGGGCTTTTCATATTTGCATACCAAACATCCAAAAATTAGTTTCAATCCGCTCATCCGTTTGACCTGTATCGTGTTCACAGACTAACAGACGCACAGAGTTTTTCCAAAAATATGTTTTTTGGATTCGGGGGACCTGAAAACGGAAAGATATTGTAAAATTTTTGAAAAGTGATTTTTGACCTAAACTAGTACCATTCCCCACTTGTGGGTTGGAATGGTAATTCTTTTCAATGTTCTTTCTAATACGAGGCTGGTTTTGCCGCTAGATTCGATGCTTGATTTGGGGATTCCCTAAGCGATTTCTGTGCTATATTGATGTACGTTCACTGATTTATAAATGGTGCAACGAATAAAAAAATGAACGCAATATGGTTTTGGATCAAACATCCTGTATATTTATTTATGTATTTTATTGTATAAAAAACGGGACATATGGGTCACCGTAAATTATTGTAAATGTTTATAGCTTAGGTTGGGTTCAATTCTTTTTTTATATAAGAGGCAGTTAAAAGGAGTAAAACTGGTCCTTATTCGAGGGTTTACTTTTTATATTATTTTCTTTTTACAGTTTTATTGTGTCGTTTATTCTTATCAGCTCTGTTCTCTTGAATAAAACAATCTATGGATTCTTTTTTTATGAACAAAATAAAACATTTCTAGATTCGTAGAGAGTTCGATGCTATAGTAATTATGCAACCCATTTTAAAATAGTTTTGTCCGGCTTTTTCTCAACATTTTGTATAGATTGTTGATTGGAGAACTTCAAACATTTTTGGGTAGGTATTTGAGGCAAGGTGAACTTTTGTAATTCAAATCTTTGATTAACGTCTGAATAGAACTCTTCAAATAAATTTATTTGAACTTTTGTAATGTCTAAACACAAAATCGGAAGACCTGTCTGACGGATAGTGGGGCCTAACCAAGCTGTGAATTTTTAACTTTGCGAAGTTTTATTTGGAAAAAAAATTAAAAAAGAATAAAGTCGTTGGGGCATTTTAAAATTTTAATACCTTCAAATTTAGTATTTAATAAAATTAAAAAAAAAAGATGTTACAAAAGGCTGTTACAAAACTGTCTCAAGGGCTTTTCTTGCAAATAAAATTCAAGTCGATTTGGCTAGGGTCCCATACCCTTCGATTTTGTGTTCCAGACATTACAAAAGCAGTGTTACAAAAATTTTCACGCCTGCTCAAATACCTACCCAAAAATGTTCTTGGACTATTAGCTTTCCATCACGACTTCACTCGGATGGATTAATTATTTTATCCTAAAAAAACCTGGCATACGCCACTTCGTCTTGTGCGCCGCTACTTTTATTTAAGCATTCAGGTGTACAGAGATTCGTTTTAATAAAAGATCGAATAAAAGATTAATAGGCGTAATGTATTCCTTGAATTTAAATGCGCTCAAACGGAAGCGTGCCGAGGTAGAATGGTGGGAGTCGGGTGCTCCGCTGCCGTCTCCGCAGAGAGACCCGACCGGCGCAGCTCGCCAGGTCACTTATTTACCAAATACTATTATTTTAACACCAACGCCGGAAAAACAGAACGGTTCCGTTTAGTAAAATATGAGAACAAAAAACGTTGTAACATCGGAGCTACGAAATGTTGAGATCGCTTCTCTGGACATATTTTCATCTGTGTCCCTTATTTAGATCTGAGGAACTTCCTACCGCTGTTTTTTCTGAGTTTACTCCTTAAGAAACGATTTTGAGTTATAAGGCCCGGTACGGAAATTTTATGAGTGGTATAAAACCAATTAGTGAGGCGTTACGCTACACCGCTTCAAGTGTGGGCGTTACGCTCGTCCGCTTCAAAAGAGACAAACGTATATATATCAAGAGGATTTAACGAGCGAAAGAATTAGATGGAATACATTACACAGCGTATCTAAGGAGTAAATTCCAGTCGTGCGTCGGAGCTAACACACACACACACACTTTTTTTAATTTTAATTGCACATAACCCTAAAAATCAACACGCAATTAATGACTATGTTTACATAAATAATTGTACTGTCTTGGGTTCTCAACACGTGTGCTAAATTTCAAATTATTAAGATGTCTGGAAGTGAGTGAGAATTAAATTGAAGATTCCATTACATAATAATAATATATATTAATACGCTAAGGTTAAAGATGTTTGCCTCCCTTTTTAGAAAAAAACACACAATTTCTCCACATAATTTATATATCATTTTACAGATAATTGCTTGCTCTACTGACATCGACAACTAAAAAATTTTATATTGGTTTTGTTTTTGTAAATTAATTAATTAACAGCAACGCTAAACAACGTCACAGCAATGCTGCATGATGCCATCTGACGGCTTAGCTCAACGCTTTTGCTACTTGCGCCTCTATATGACAATTTTAGTTAAATATTTCTTCGATCTGTCATCTGAGCTTCATATTGTAATACAACGAAAAGAAGAACGTTATAAGCAGTGTGCAAAATTAAAAACGAATTGAATACCTGCAATCATATTTAAAAAATAATTTTGTAAAGTGATAATTATTATACTTATTTAGTGCGAATAATTCGCACAGGTCACGCTAGTAATCTTTATTTCTAAAATACCATACAGACATGAAACAAGTCAATAAAAAATTCAAACGTTAAAAAATTCCTCTGTGGTATAGTACGTATTAGTTATTAGATATTTTTTTAAATTTTGTTTAAATAATTTATAATTTAATAATCTAATTTCTGATGGAATTTCATTGTAGATTTTCATCATATACATACATACATACATACAGGTGAAATTAATTAAAGATTGTTAATAAAAAAATCGTAATCTAATAATTCCCTATATAGCAGAAGTAAAAATGATGCTAGGCCGAATAGCCCTGTCTGTCGGCGGCCTTGAAAAAAGATTAAGCCAGACAAAAAAAAAACATTTCAAAAAGCAATCGTACTCTGGCACTCCTTTTCGTTTACATACGTGATCTTTTCTCGACACTTAATCTCTAGTATCTCTATCTACTCTAGGATCCCGTTTGCAGTTGTTTATGGAGCACCACACAGAGAGATAACGGAGTGTAGAGAAATTCGATTCCGTGTGTCGATCAATGAATAATTCATAGGGCGGCGTTTTAAAGAATGCCTACGTAAACAGAAACAGATAGAGCCTTTGTTTAGAGACTGTGTGGTTCTGTAGCACTGTCTGTCGACGGTCACAAAACAAACTGACGTATGTCGATTTTTTTTCTCGGGCGGTAAAATAAGCGATGTGTTCCGAAAGGTTAAGGTTAACTTTGTTGCTTTCTGCATGCAAACGACAAAGAAAAACCATGAAATCAACGATGTACATACAGCTGATAGTTGTAACTTTTCAATTTAATAATTGGATATCAACCTTTACACTCGGGGTATGTTCCAAAATACAACCCAGTACACTGGCCAGTCCTAATGACGTCATGAATCGCCGCCATACTGTTGATTCGCTCCGAAATATACTGGCTAGCGCGTTGACGTATTATTATTTTTCTCGTCTACTAAAAGTTATTGTTTACTTTGTTGAGAAGACATGATTGCAAATAACAAAAAGAAAATAAAAAAAATCTACAAAGTCTGATGCACACAAGCCCGGTTAAATATTTATGTTTCGTCGCAACTGTCTCACCAGTACAATATGGCGTTGGATTCGTGACGTAATTAGCACTGGCCAGTATACTGGGTTATAATTTCGGAACATACCCAAGATTTGTCGACACTAGTTGATAGAAAGATGCCTTGAGGCTTACTGAAATCGTTTTCAGGAGCATTTTTTTAAATTTTTACTGAATAAAGCCCATTTAGATGGAGTAGAAGTTGTCGCTCGTTTTGGGGCGATAAAATGCAAGAATAATATTTTTTTTAACTTACAAGATCACTGGTTCTATAAAACAGTATTTATATAATAACTAGCTTTTACTCGTAGCTTTATCCGGGTGGAATAAGTGAGTAAAATTGATATAATTGATTAAAAAATTTATAAATTCAAGCTGGACTGTAATTTATTTAAGACGGCCCTAATAAACAATGTATTTGGTTTTACCATCTTTTGCAAAAACATAAGATTTTATGGATTCGATACACGTGGGCAAGCCGTACTATCGTTTATTTCATCCATATATCTAATACACTCTATATTCCCGGCAAAGATCGGGAAAAAGACTTAAACACTACGGTGCAGACATATATACGTCTGTCTCTCGATATTTATGTGGAATTATTGAAGAAAATCTTGAAAAACCTCAACAACCGGTACACCGAGGGGCAGCAAGAGAAAAGTCCCAGCTACATCTGTTCCCGCCGGGGTTGGAACCCAATACTTTCCTAATGCGAATCTATAGTGCTCTCACAACTGCGCTACACCGTTCGGTAGCAACTTGCCAGTACTATTGATTCTGGCTCGCTAGAGTTCGCTAGCGTCGCATACGACAGTTTCGCCTCTACTGTTATCGTCTTATAACATTGTTCGGTTATTTCATCCATATATCTAATACCCTCTATGTTACTATAGCAAAGATCGGGAGAAAGACTTAAACACTACGGTGCAGACATATATACGTCTGTCTCTCGATATTTATCTAGAATTATTGAAGAAAATCTTGAAAAACCTCAACAACCGGTACACCGAGAGGCAGCAAGGTAAAAGTCCCAGCTACATCTGTTCCCGCCGGGGTTGGAACCCAATACTTTCCGAATGCGAGTCTATAGTGCTCTCACAACTGCGCTACACCGTTCGGTAGCAACTTGCCAGTACTATTGATTCTGGCTCGCTAGAGTTCGCTAGCGTCGCATACGATAGTTTCGCCTCTATTGTTGTCGTCTTATAACATTGCCAGATGTTCGACCAGTGCCACTTTGCCCTGTGACTGTTGATATATAGTCTTTCTCATTCGCTTTCTCATTTTCTCTGACAAACGCGAGACACAACAACGCACCAAAACACACAAACTCTACACTTTGGTTGTACACTGTACAGATCAGCTATTATAGTAAACTCGGATTAACTTAAGGCCGCTGCACACGAGGCTAGAAACGCTGCTAG
Source organism: Xanthostigma xanthostigma (assembly GCA_963575645.1). NCBI lineage: Eukaryota > Metazoa > Arthropoda > Insecta > Raphidioptera > Raphidiidae > Xanthostigma > Xanthostigma xanthostigma. The sequence goes on from OY754474.1 coordinate 19,564,247, forward strand.
GAGTTCTGCTAGCCGGTAAGTTGGGTACGAAGCTGGAAATGACGTCACTGCGGGCTGCCTTACTAGCTCAGAAGATAGGTTTTAAAATTAGAACAGGGGCTATTTTCCCTGCTAGATTTGTTGCTAGGTGTGAGCAAGAACCAATCAGGAAGCAGCATCTTCACGTGGGCACTTGAACACCCACATGGCGTCATTCTGTCAGACAACAGACACGTTTTGCTCTGTGTTTATATTCGAACTGTCACTGCGCGCGCACCAGATCTATCCACAAAACATGCTTGAAAAATAATCTCGTGTGAAGCGAGCACTTAACAGCAATCAAGAAAACCAGCGCTAGAAAACTAGTAGGCAAATCTAGCAAGGAATCTAGCAGCGTTTCTAGCCTCGTGTGCAGTGGCCTTTAGACGAAGATCGCACCCAAGAAATACAAATTATTTTTTTGTACGATAAAATAGCTACTTTTCATGCCTGCATTACGGTAGTAAAATGACCCGTTTCGTACTAGTGCGTGAAGTAACAAAACAAGAAATCCAATGTTAGTTTTCCTGTCTGATTTCGCGCAACCTCAAAAACTATTGTCCCGGATCTGGTGATATATGAATGAGTGATTTTGATTCCATTGAGAGAGAAGATTATATATTTTGAAAACGCCAATTGCCTAATTGAATTGTTGGGGTCAGAGTTAAGGAGAATAGACTATAAAGTTGAGTTCGTCCTCGTATAGGCTATAGAGCCATGTTTTATTAATTCTGCTATGTAGTTGGTTATAAATATTAAAACGGAATACATTAAGGGGAAACCGATCTTCTACCCTTAGGTACATATGTTGCTAATTTAGTTCTATTTTGTGTGATATTCAACAATACAAGAGTTCGTTATTGATTTAAAGTTATTTATGTTCGAAATAAAACAAGACGCGCTGAACCATTTTCAGAATTTGTTTGTTCGCTTCCACTTCGAAATCATTTTCTACCGAGAATATAATTAAATTTGATCCAGAGGCTAGTACTATCTGTTATACCACGTTTAATTGTCATATCAATAGCTTCGACCCAGCGGGATAGCGTAGTGGTGAGGGCACAAGACTCGCATTCGGGAGGTACCGGGTTCCTGCTACCTCTCGCCGAGCAACGGTAATTCCTGTACCGGCCATCTTGTTGGGGTTTTCCATAAATATCGCGATGGTTCTGTAGCAAGTATTGTTACATTAACTCTCTCTCTCTATCTCTTTTGTAATATTGTCAAAATTAGTTTTCCTTAGCTACGCTGGAAAAATGAATGTTGTTATAACTTGGAAAAAAATTAATTGATTGCCTCTCCAGAGAAAAATTCAGTTTACGAATTGTTTATAATTCAAATAAATCGTTTTATTTTTTTTCAAAGTAAGAACTTAATATTTCTTACAGTTCCTTATTCAAGGCCATGGCCAATTACCTGTCAAAATCCTATGCTCAAAATTTGCCTATTATCCTAGTGTTCTAAAATTCCTTCATTCGCCCATTGCTATTAATTATAAGTTGAAGTTTAAAAATGCAGAAAATAACGGGAAAATAGTAATGGTGCGAATGGCGTCTGTTATGACATAAAGTTGAGAAACGGTCTTTAAACGCATTAATAGCTTCATAGTAATCGAGATTACAAACGGAAAAATTATTTAAAATTCGAAAATCATTTCTATTCGATTTATCTGTAGATATATTGATAACTAGCGGCCCTGAACGTGCTTCGCTACGTATAAAGTGAAATAATAAAACAATTTAATTGGAACATCTATCTATCTATCTATTTTATTAATTGCTAGCTATTTTAAAATATACATGGGCGTATATGTGTGTATGTCGAGCACTCCGGCTGCGCCGTCGTGCTCGAAAAAGAATAGCGTAAAGTATTCGTGGATAACTGGTCTTTAAAACACTTGCTCTATTTCGAGGGTTCACTCCGGCTGCGCCGTCGTGCTCGAAAAAAAAAGCATTTGTTTTAAACGATATTCAGTTTTTTTACATCCTCGATCTAGATATATGGTTGTTAAGTTTTCTTAAATAAGGATTCTTAAATTTTCTCTTTTTCTGCGCAATTTTTAAAATTTTTTCTGTCATAAGAACCTTCTCCTGACAATAACAAACACAACAAAAAAAAATATTGAAATCGGTCCAGCCGTTCACGCGTGATGGCGTGACCAAGGGATATAGGGATTCATTTTTATATAATTTTAATTACACCTATTTGGATCAATATACTATAAGGACTTAGATTTGGCTGTTTTCTTATAAAAAAATAATAATGATCCAATATGAAGACATTGAATTTCCGTAGCGCGAACAGAAAAGTAATACACGTGTGCAATAGCCGGAACAGGAAGGACATAAAACCTGCTGAGGAAACGAAAAGAACGGGCTACGTAATCGAACGGCCGAAATGCGAAAGTCGTGTAAGAAAACGGAAGAATATTTGTGCTTGTCGACAGGATCGTCGAGTTAGGAAAAATAGAGTCGCGATATTTTAGTCTCGTTCGATATTGCGACACATTAACCGTGTTTATATAAATCTCTTTGTATGACGACAATATGCACTGTCGTAAAAAAAGTATCATAGATTTTCAACATTGAAAATATACTCCACGGATTATGAGTTCATTTAACCAAAATGAGTTATTGCTGGCTGAATAATTCCACTTAGAATTAAGGCCGCTGCACACGAGGCTGGTTTTTGCCGCTGGAATCACCGCTGGAAGATAGAAATGACGTCACTTCGGGCTCGCGTGCATATTAGTTACAAGATGGACTTTAAAATTAGAATAGGGGCTATTTTTCGGCACGAAGGAAGATCTGACAGCACAAGTAAAGAAAACAATCCGAAAATCATTGACTTCTACACACGAGACTAGTTTTGCCGCTATAAATTCCTTGCTAGGTTTCAAGCGTGCTGCAGCGCTGGGTTTCGTGCTTGTTTTGAGCAAGAATCAGCGAGAACACAAAAGTCATCACGAAACCCAACGCTGCAGCACGCTTGAAACCTATAGCAAGGAATCTATAGCGGCAAAACTTGCCTCGTGTGTATAGAAGTCAATGATTTTCGGATTGTTTTCTTTACTTGTGCTGTCAGATCTTCCTTCGTGCCAAATTTCAAGTTTCAAGGTCACCGAAAAGTATAGGTTTTAATGAGTGATTCAGTATCATAATACCGTATCTTTTAATTGCATTGAATTAGCAGTATTTAAATAAAGCTTTTCTACATATACTAAAATATGTTATTCAACTCAAAAACTAAACTTTTTACCAGAACCATTTTCATCTAATTAATTGATAGATTGTAGATAATAGACGCTCGACAGTTGCACCAAAGAGTAAAGACGTTTACTTATTGAACGTACCCTATAGCGCGAACGGTGTCAAAACATCCACTAGTATATAGAAAAGAATAGAAATAGCCAATAGGTCACAAGATTAGTCTAAAGGTGGCACTTCACATGGCTATTTGTGTTCGCTATTGGGTGTTTGTTGTATTTGGCAAAATATATGACGTTCAAGCCAAACATGAAAATAGAGGCAAATACGACCATCCACACATGGCAGTCAAATAGCAAACACACAAACATTTGGCAGCAGAACGCAAGGTTCAAAATTCCAGAAATTTTAGCACTGTTTCATTGTCCCAATTCATTTTCAATAATAGTAATTGTTCCAGTTCTCGCTCACAGCACAGACCTAAAATACTGCACGTCCGTACAGGTTCACGGCGCGTGCGCTTCTGAATATGGCCATTGTGTGGACGGTTTATTTGCGATATTTGCCGTATTTGATGTGCCTCGAAAAACCGACAAGCGCACGGTAACGCGTATTTGGTATTGGCCTTATTTGTCAAATAGGCAAATAAGGCCAACACTTTGTCAAATAGACCCTCCACACTTGGTAATTGTTTACCAAATATGCCAAATACACAAATATGAAATACAAATAGTCATGTGAAGTGCCGGCATAAGATAGGTCATAACTATACTATTAACCCTCCTTGTTCATGATTTTTAATAACGACCTGTATCAATAATTTATTTTTTACAGGTTGTCAGACTGAGAATTAGAAACCATTAAACCTTCTGTCAAAAAGTAATTGCGTTTATCAGTGAATGATTTTTTAAAGTTTTAACGGTAAATTTTCAGTTGTATAAACAATATAAATGTTGAATATGGTTTATTAACACCTCTTATTCGTATTTCTGATATTAGTTTCACGCGAACTTTTCAGTGAAAATTGGTATTTTGTTCGAAAATCTTGTGCATTAAAACAGTAGCCATTTTAATAATATTTTAGAATCTAACCTGAAACTGATTGTGTTTGATTTGTTGGTCAGTGTTGCGACAATTGCATGTTAGATCATCTGTCAGTTCATTTATAAAGTTCAATTGTATTTTTATTATTACAGTGTTATACAAACAATGTAAATATTTAATAATGTTTTTAAACATCTCTTATTGACATTTGTGGTATTAATTCAGCTGTGAAATTTGTGAAAATGGAAATTCCGTGTGGAAATGTTGCCCTCCGAACCAGAGCCTATTTGCACTACGGTATCAAGCTGCCATGTTCATTGTAAGTACCTAATATCTATCGTTTTTTATTGACAATTTGTGGTCAATTTTTTAAAACCTTTTATCGCGGTATTTTTTAGCAATGTACAATGTGGTAAACTATATTACAGAATAACACATTTAATGAATCATTTGTACAGAAACTATGTGTTTAAAAAAATTTTTTGTTATTATTACTTCATTATAAGTAACTATTAGCAGCTAATTTTAAGTCTGCTCTTCAGTATAATCGTAATTTTTTTTAAGTACGTCAGGGGGTATACAGTGGTTGGTTTTTCTTATTTGTGTGTTTGGTCTTATCGTTGCCTTCACAATTTTGAATTTAAAGAAACACTTTTGTCGCAAATTTCTGTTAAATAATTATCACAACTTGTAAAAAGATTTTAATGCTTGTGACTTAAGTAAACTATTTTAGTGTGAAGAATTTGTTTTTATTTTCTTATTTTGTGTGTTTGTCATAATATGGCAAATATCAATAATTTGCTCTGGTGACAGGCCTAAACAATTGGACACAATTTTTAAAAAATGTTTATACGGACTGTCCCAAAAGTCGACGTTCAAGTGAATGAGACAGGGGAGGGTATTTCTAATAAAAATAACTATAAATGGGCTTATGCAATTGTTTTTTTTTCAATTTTTTTATTTTGCTCTGAATGTTTTAATGTTGAAAACGAGATCTAGCGAGTTTTGACAGTCAAACGTGTCGTGATACCGCATTGCGCGTGAAGTATTTTTGCACGCATGTCCTATAAAATAGTTACTTTACACTTCATTTTCAAAATTTTTTACAGTTCACTTGTAAGCAAACGTCACTTAATAGGCTATAAACTGCCAAACAGCGATTCAGCATGGAATTCCTTTATTCTAATGCGTAATGAGTCATTTTACATGTATCCATGCATATAAAACAACTATTTTATAGGGGGCAGTGCGAAAAAGTAATTACGCAGTCCTTTGAGAAAAATAAAAACGAAATCGTTTACGGTGGCTGATCCCGCACAATGCACTTTCTTTGGATATTGTCTCTACTCTTTTGGTGTTGACTGTGAATTTATTGTGATGGCTTCACAACCACAACAAAAGTTGTGATTAATGCGGTGGAAGGAATGAACTTTCTCATTTTATTGTAACTTGATACGACAAACAAGAGTAATAATAATCTACTTCGTTTGTATTTTCCATTCGTTTTTAACTTTTTTATAAAGAAGTTGAAACAGGAATTTCATCCCTGCAATAATGGCCTCGTCATTGATTTATGTTTATTAACTTGGTCGTTTCTCTCGCTATTTTGTAGACAATGGCGTTAGATCGTTTTAATTATATTATGTGCTATGAAGAATAATAAAAGCGTTTCATTATATCTTTTATTTTATTGTAGATTAAAACAGTAGCAAAGTAGACCCTCGCTTACAGTTATTAACTGTTTGCTCGTTTAGTCAACGCTTCTAACACTTGCATGTGTCTTTACTGTTTTCAACCGTCATTAGTCTCTTGCACTTCTATGAAAAAAAAACTGAGACTGGCAATGAAAATTCGGGACTGCTAGAAAATGAAAATATAGTCATAACTAGCGGTCCGTCCCAAAATCACCCGGGTGCAAAACTGTTAGAGTTATTAAAATACATAATCTTTCTCTCTCTCTTTCTCTCAGGAAATATAATATATAGTTTTGGAGATCTCGTGATGAGTCAGTCAGTCAGTCAGTCAGTGAGTGAGTGACGTATTTCGCTTATACAGTATGTAAACACGTAAAGTGCACATAGGGAAATTAACATAGGGAAAAAATGACTGGATCAGAATGAGCCTTGAAATCTTGTTTTTCAATTTGACAGATAATATTCTTTTGCAAAATGAATGTGTATACTACCGAAGAAAATATTCAAATGATTACAACATAATCGGACTTCTTTATTAATGGGACATTAAATTCCCAAAAATACTTAAATATGGTGCGAGATCAAATATCTCCGCCTATTCGTGTTGAACCTAAAGACATTGGGTCACTGATTTACCAACGCGCATACTTCATACCAGTCAGACAATTTTTGAATGAAATGTTTCCAAACAGATGGGGTTGTTTTATTTTTGTACAAAAAAAATAAAATAATGATTTATAAGAGCTTTTTATTATTAAAAAAGCCAAGTAAAATAAAATTAAATCAAAATAAAGTAGAAATCCTGAAGATTACCATGACAATTCAATAGAAATAACAATTAATGCAGTCATGGCTAACTCTGATCCAAGTATTTTTTCCCAATGCTAATTTCCCTATGTGCACCTTACGCGTTTACATATTGTATATAGATTTAACATTGACTGTGTCGTATGTAATGCATAGATAAATGATATATGTATTTCTGGTATTTATGACCCTGATTTTATAGCTGTACTAGCAGTTGAAAAAAAAATGTTCCTTCTTAATACTTAGTCTAGAAGCTAATGTAAATGTCTCAATTAAATTATTTAGTCCAGTGGCGGATGATAGCTATTATGTGACTAAAAAAAGAATGTAGGGTAAAGGCACCGGTTCTCAACCACCCAATTGTGATCAAACACTTTACCTCAATCAATATCGATCAACTTTGACTTTTTGCAATTTCATAATACAGTGTAAATTCTATATAGCGATACTCAAGGAACTGTGCAGTTTGTAGCGTTATTGAGAGTTGTCGTTAAACGGAGAGAAGAAATAATCCATTAATATTTTTTTACTAAAATATGTAGGTATTTACTCATAATATATAAAATTTACAACTGACCAACAAACATTCATACTATGACAAATTACAACAATGAAAGATAATCTCAACAAAGAAAAGAATGAATTTCTTAGAATCTTCGGTACGCATGATGCCGACAACAAATCAACAAAATAACAAACAAGTAATGATGACGTATTGTTGTCATTATTTAGAGTGTATCATTGTATGAGCAACAAGGTAAACCAACTAGAGTTAAAGTAATTTCGACGTTTTAAGGAGTTTGTCGTTATATGCACTTTTATCTTCTATTTGGAGTTTACTGTAATAGATTTGTGAGGTGTTAACGCCTGTCCTTGATATATTATCGACGAGCCGTCACTGCTGAGTCTAACACTTCAAAATTTTATTTATTAAATACATTATAATATCATTATGAAAAGTAGTTGACAATAAATTATAGTTCCAGCGCCATTAGCGGTTACACAGTTACTGCGTTCTATAATACAGTGTAAATAGTTACACACGAAATGATAATTGAACCTAATAAATTATGGTGACATTTACAGGGTAGCCGATACACTGTAAAATAAGCGATGCCTTTCACACATCGCTATTGTATTTTTGTCTCCTGTGGGCGTATTGTGAAGAAGGATGTGTCGCTTTTTGTTACGCAATCAGGAAAATACAGTTACTGCTAAACAAATTCGGGAGATACCTACCGGGTTTTTGAATCGCGGCGGGGGCCGATGTGGCCGGGACTTTTTCCTGCTGCCTCCCGCCGAGAAACGGTAATTCCTGTACCGGCCATCTTGCTGAGGTTTTCCACGGTTTCTTTCAATAATTCCAGATAAATTCCTTATTCAAGGCTATGCTCAAAATTTGCCTACCGTATGCTAATCTCCTAAAAATTCCTTCATTCGCCCCCCATTGCTATTTATTAGTTGAAGTTGAAAAATGTAGAAAATAACGGGAAGTGTGATAGATTCCCATTTTTTCTATATACAACTTATTAATAGCCATGGGCGAATAAAGGCATTTTTAGGTCATTAGGATAAGTTAGGCAAATTTTGAGAATTTTTGAAGGAAAATAGTAATGTTCTAAAATTCTCTTATTCGCCCATTGCTATTAATTTGTTGAAGTTGACAAAATGTAGAAAATAACGGGAAGTGTGATAGATGTAAAATAGTAATGGTGCGAATGGCGTCTGTTATATGACATAAAGTCGAGAAACGAACATTAAACGCATTATTATTATTAGTCTTTTCTTTTAATTATATATATGACAACGCTTTTAGTTTTCTTTAACACTCACAATATTTATTCAACAAGTAGGTATATCATACAATAAGGAGCATTATGTTAAAATACAAGACATTTCTACATTTCCTGTAGAATTATGCTTTGTTGTTTATGTACGCTTTTTCTTTTCATTTTAAGCTTTGTCATGTGCCAGTTATATTTCATGGAAATGTGGCGGTTGCATTTTCCGTGAGAGTGAAACACCTAAAAATAAACCACAAACAAATTTTTTTGTACTGCAAGGAATGCAGTTAATTGAAATAATCATGGTTTAAAGTTTGTAGTATAGTAAGCTTGATATATTAATAAGGCCAGTTTGTGACGCGGTTCCAAGCTACAAAAAAATAAGTTTAAAAACTGAAAGCCGACTACTGAAAAGTATGAAACAAGAAAATATTCTCATCTGAGGATAGCCGTAGTCATATGCCACCTACCCTAACAAAACATTACATTTTAACAGTGGTAAGCGACCATAAGCTCTAGGGCAAAGTGCATCACGCTATACATCTATAGAAGGACCTCATATATATGAGATGGCATACGACCACGACTATCCTCAGATCAGCATATTTTCTTGTTTCATACTTTTCAGTAGTCGGGTTTTAGTTTTAAAACTTATTTTTTATTTGTTTTCAATTTGCTCCCATCAGGGACCAAAATTCAAAAATAAATGTGGTCTATGTTATCCGGGCCATAATAACGAATCGATCGACACCTTATTTATCAAAATCGGATAAATAGTTTAGGCACTACGGTGGAACATCCGTAAATACAAACATACATAGCCTTCTAAACCCATAACCCTTCTTTCTGGCTTCGCCGTGGTCGGGTAAAAAGATGATATATGTATACCTACGTGTTTATCCAATCCTTGGAACATATACAATGGATCGACACTTCTAAAGCTTACACAGTAAAAATGACAGAACTCGTTTTTTTGTGTTTTGTTTCTGTGGCAGTTCAGATTTGAGGAGAGTCATGGCAGACAAACAGAACAACGGACAACATCAAGACTGTACAACACAGACATCGCCACAACGCTTTTAAGTGGTGTAATTAAGTGAAGACCAATTTGTGTGGGCGGATTACTCTTAACTATATCTCATATATTAATGTGTGAGAGCCAATATTACATACTATAATACTCTTTAACAACGCGTCTAGTCCGATGCCATTGAAACGCTTAACAGCTGTAGAACGGTGGTTACCTAATTGCGTGCAATGAGACTGCACAGAGACCCCCTTTTTTAATTTTGGAATATTACAAATAGGTAATTATTAAAAAATCGGAAGTTTTTACCAGTAAACAATTTCAAAAAGTTATGTACCTTAACTTTTGTTAATTGTTATGGTTAGTAATTAATGTTTATTTTCATAATTATTGTTTTAAATAATTTTCAATTTGTACTTGAAAAAGTCTAAATTTATAGACGAAACGTCGTACACTAAATAAATAACTTTTTGTCCACAATCCTGCGATTTTTATTAATAATTATCTCGATGGACACGATATCTAATATATAATTTCAAAAGGAGTGTATTTTTCGATGTAATTTTAAACAAAATGACTCCGCTACGGCGTTACGTCATCGGTTAGACGGTTTCAGCTGGTTCCTTACAGGGTTCATACGGTAGAGCTATAGATACATCTCTTTTCATAGACATATCAGCGCAGATATACCTTTGTCATCATCGTTCGAAATAAACACATTGTTTTAATTCTCGTTTGCAATTAAGAAGAAGGGTATAAGACCGAGATATTAACATTATTATGCGTAAGGAATGTACACTGTTCAAAATTATCGAATTTTGACAGGCGTCGGTTTTCGTAGCGTTTCAGCAGCGCCGCGTTGTGCGCTGTTCGTCGGAGTACATGACAGCGGTTGTGTTTCACGTCTGTGCGTATTCTGTGTACATTTGAGTAGCCTCCACGAACTGTGGTCGTCTGTCCATCATTTGTCATTATGCAAAGTGGTGCCGTCTATCTGTGAACCGTCTGTAATGTATACGGATAATAACATAGTAAGAACTCATTAAACTTCCACGAAAAAAGATATTTTCATGTATTTTTTTTAGAACAAATGTGTTTTGTGGTTAACCGATTCTGATATATGTCATAATTTAAATATAGATTAATATTATAAAATTCCGATAAGACTGTTAACATCCAAGTCTGTTGTTCAATCCCACCTCCGCTTATGGATGTTTTGTGATGTCATTTAATGATTTATTTAGATATAATTAGATGCTAAAGAACTCACAATGGCTAATGATAATCATTACGATTAAATTCCAACTACAGTATATTTTATCTGAAGATTGACTCTATTCAATAAATAGAGTAACTGTGATCCATTGAAGTTAATGATGAGTATTTGGAAAGAATTCCGTGGCATAAGAATCGAAAATGAAGCAATACTGAGACTTTTTTAAACTTGCATTTAATACTAACGTTTCGATACGTTTTGTATCATCTTCAGAGTGTTCAAATGCTGAAGATCTGAAGATGATACAAAACGTATCGAAACCTTAGTATTAAATGCAAGTTTAAAAAAGTCTCAGTATTGCTTCATTTTCGATCCTTATGCCACGGAATTCCTTCCAAATACTCATCAGTATATTTTATCACTGAATTAGTGAAAGCATAATATTAAACGATTTTTATCGTCCTATTAAATATCTTTTAGAAGGCTTTATATATAAGAAAAATTTAAATGTTATGACTTGAACCCGAAACAACCAATTTCGCGTTGGCTGAGTTACATTACTCTACAGTGCCCACAACAGTTAATTTTTGATTTCTCTTATATATAGCACAATGTACTGCAGAATCGACTACCTGCGAGAGCTATTTTAATAACAACATTACAAGAATGTTGACTTTCTCAATTTTAGCCGGCCTGGCTTAATTATAAACTAATAAACCGAGAGAAAGATTATTTACTGTATTATTCTTACAATGGCTAATGATAATCATTACGATCAAATTCCAACTAGTAGTTGGAATTTAATGATTTAATGATTATCATTAGCCATTGTAAGAATAATACAGTAAATAATAATCTTTCTCTCGGTTTATTAGTTCTAAAGAACTCAATTAGCAAGCGCCTATATAGGTTGTCTATTCGATTGTATTTTTTTTGGTATGTCTGTCTGTTCCAAAAAACATATTTATATCTTCGCGGGCTGTGGCCGATTTCGATGATTCTTTTTTTATTCGATAGAGTGTGTCTCAAAGGTGGTCCCATATAAATTTAAGCAAAATCGGTTCAGCAACTTTTTAGAAAATTAACAAAAATCAAAGAAATATTGCAAAAGTCGTAGGCGTGAACGTTGCTCTTCGGTTTCATTAGACACTAAAACAGCCCACTAAAAAATTGTAAATAAAGAAGTTAAAAAAAATTGAACCTCCTTCAAAAAATGGGCACTAAAAATCCAATAAAAAGAGTAAAATAACAAAGTCTTGAAGTCGGCACCAATTTACAGTGTGAACTCCATTTAACGTCACTCGATATAACGACAAACTCCTTAAAACGTCGAAATTACTTAACTCTAGTTGGTTCACCTTGTTGCTCATACAATGTAACACTCTAAATAACGACACACCCACTCTAAATAACGACAACAATACGCCATCATCAGGCAATGAACAGTACTTGATTATTATTTTGTTGCTTTGTTGTCGGCATCATTCGTACCGAAGAGTGTTATATAGAGTTTACACTGTATTGGCGCCGACCTCAAAACTTTGTTATTTTACGCTTTTTAGTGGCCGTTTTTTGAAGGAGGTTCAATTAAAAAAAAAAGTTTTTTATTGACTCGAAATTGAATCCATAAATGTACACTGTGCAGCGCGCAATTGGCTTTTACGTTCGATCGACACAAATATTACAGCCCTGCAGGTTTACGCGCAGTACGCCGCCATTCGTTTCGTAGTCGCACAGGCATTGCGGCCTAATTGGTCTAATGAAGTTGTTACGCAACACAGGTAACAAATACCTGTATTACACTATTCAGTGCAGGTACTTGCTTTTAATACCTGCTCACGATTCGTTCCACATAGTCACGTGGTTAAAGCGAAATAGCTATTTAATTAATGTAATTTATCATTATTCAAAGTTATACTTACATCTATATATTTAAAAGACAAGTCCTATTTCCCTAGCCAATCCGCCAGCAATATCTACTCAACCGATTGACACATTTTTTTTTTTTAACTGAAGCCTTTAGTCCACAGATGTGTCATCACTATTTTTTTTTTTTTTGTGAAATTTCGATAAAAGGGGTGATTTCAAGCGATAATAGTAAAAAAGACGAGGTGGTAGCGAGGTGAATGGAACAGAGAAAATCCATCGATGTTTACGATAGATGAGTGTGAGAGAAATGCAAATATGTACGCATGTCGGAGATTATGCAAATAGTTTAACAAGTCGACTTTGACAATTGAAGTGTATATTTTAATTAGTTAGTTTTTTAGCGCAAATATTCAAAATAATAATAGACAATTATAATTTTATTTTATTTTCCAAACAATTTAAGAAAGTGTAAGTTTATGTTAATTTAATGCCAAAATAGAGTTTTTAACTATTAAATAGACTGTACCAAGTCTAAAATTTGGTCTTGGGTCAGAAAAAAATAGTGAAAATTGTACCAAATGAGGTTAGGTTTTTTTAAAAATTAATTCTGACAGCTCTTGCAGGGTAACCATGCCAACGATAAACAGATCGCACATATACATTTTATTAAGTAAATGGAAATAAGAGAAATAAAATTATTGTCGTAGGTCTGTGTCAAAATAACGATTTTTTAGAACAATATAAAGATACATGCAAAAAGTTTTGCACGGGTACACTAGTTCTATTTAAAGATCGAAGATTAAAATTGAACCTGAACTTATTGTTCTAATTTTTCATATCTTTACTTAAAAAAACGCCAAAACTGTTCCCAGAAAAAAATTGGTTTTTAGTGTAGAAGCCTATTTTTTTTTGACGTGATAACGTCTTATAAATTGATGAATCACGTCAATATAAAAAGATGAAACACCGGCTGCATGCACGAAAAAGTGTAACGTTCCTAACGTTCCGCCTGACCCTGTGCGTGATTATTAAATATGATATTCGAGCGGAATACGTTATCACGTAAAACTATCGTCCGTAAACCGACTTTACAGACAACCAACTTTTATTTTTTGGAAAAGTAAACAGTTTTGGCTTCTCGGATTAGAACTTGAAAACTGGAGGTTTGTAATAGACGAACACCCATGCGAGCTCGAAGAGTTCAAAACGGAAATACGAAAATAATATCGTGTGCGATGATCATTTGTCTGAACATTTTTTTTAAATGCTTGAAAGAGTTATTTAAATAATTCAATATCGCTGTACATATCAGCTGTTGGGCATATTTAAATATTAAATTATACCCGTGTACAAAAATACTTTACCTAAGGGCACCATTCACACCATTTATATCTCGTAATGCGATAAGCTCGATTCAAACGAACTCAAAAACAAATCGAACTGTTTTTGTTTCGTTTCATAGTTACTTTGCGTTGTTTCGTGAATATGTGAATCGAACTTTAATTCACCTACATGACTTACTATCTTGATTCTGACACGACAAGAGTGTAGATATGCCTATTTCATATTATTTTTGATAATTTCACGTTTCTTTGTAACTCAACTAAAATGAAAGTTTGGAAATTATGTTGAAGTGAATTTTCGTTCGTTTCAGCGCTGAAATATTCTGTTCGTTATTAAAGTGAAACTTTTATTCTATCGCCCCGAATTTTTCTGGCCGTCTGTTGCATGTCGCATTACAGGCGGCCGCGGAGTATAGGGGTAAAGTGAAAGGCGTTCGGAGTAGGCGCTCGGTAGAGCAGCCAAGGCCAATATGGCGGCGCCCATTGTTAGCATCAGCTGACCGTGTAGTATGTATAACACGTAGTCAGTCTGTCGTGCGGGCAAGTGCTGTACAGTGTTTACATGTTTTAATTCGTGTATTCATGTGAATATTGTTGTTTATTATTAATCGTGATGGATAAGTGTCTACAATCCAACGCCTACAATCCAATAGAAGTTTCACTTGCGTCGTGGTTTCTGAAAACCACACAACTGTTTTTTTTTTTACATATAACAATATTTTAAATTTTATTTAAGACGCAGTATATATATATATGAGTTTTGTTGATATGATAGCTATTGAAATAATAAATGCGTTACAGAAAATGCATACGAACCTGCTTTTTGGGCGTCCGGTCTATGTTGCATTTTATGTGGAACAATTTTCTGTAATGCATGAATGATTTCCATAGCTAGCATACAAAACGCATGTTTTAAATATAAATAATAAACATGAAATTTTTACAAAGAGAAAAAAACACTAATAGGGTGGTTTGACAGCACAAATATATAAAATTAAAGAAGAAAAAAAGAACTCACCTGTCACAAAATTTGGCGATGTCAGCAAAATAAAATAAAATATCCATGTCAACGATGACACCATTATCTGCATTTTTGTTTCGTACTTCTTTTCGGGAAACAGTCCACATTTAATAATATTTTTTTCCATTGTATATATATTATTTTTACACGGTTCTCTATGTTTTTATACACTGATGTATTATAACCACTGTGACGTCATTACACATTACAATAATGTTCGTTCTATTACTAATAAAACACTTTAAACTCACCTAGTATATTATTTAGTAAGTATATATTTTTTTATAAATGTTTTGCGTATACCAAATGATTTTGCTCAAACAAAAAAACCGGATGTCGGCGTCAGAAATTTCATAATTCTCAAAATGACGGGCGTGACAATCATTTTAAAGTTGAATTTGTATACCTGTAAGAAAAGCATTGTATGATTTTGGTCCAGATATATAATGCAGGCAAATTAACATATTTAGAAGCCAAGAACAACATTAATTGTAGACAAAACTTTTACCATTGGAAACGGTAAAGGGGCTCATAATGAACGTGGCCCGGCCAGGGGTAGAATTAATTCGGGGGGGGGGGGGTTAAAAAGGAGGGCAAAATATATTATTGCGTTTTCCAGCGAAACTTAATGTCCTATCAAAAAATGTTCTACACGACAGTTGTAGAACATAAAAAGATCTACAACTTTCATAGATGTCACATTTTACTGTGATCTCAAAATGTCCGTGAAAAATGCAAAATGTGCGAAGAAAACGATTCTTTTTTTTTTTATTTTTCATTTTCGCATTAATAACTCAATTTTGATGAAATTTTGTGAAAGCATTACCGTTTACAATGATAAAAGTTCTGTCTACAATTAATAGGTATACATTCTAAATCTGATTTGCCTGCACTAATAGTTCAAACATGGCTGTCGGCTAGTTTCTTTCGGCAATTTTTAAGTATCCCAAAAAGTACACGTGGCAGTTTTTTCATTCTAACATTAAGGTAATCTATTAAAAGTCAAACTTTCAAATAATTACATTTTCAAAATTTTCTCTGGGAGCCAATTTGGTTTATAGGCACAACTCACGCGCTACAGCTAGTAATAAAGTTTGTATGCGTTTGTGTTATAAAGTCGGTATGTGTGTATGAGTGTTATAAACACTGTTTATACATTGATATATTATTTCATAAAAGCAGTTATTATCTAAAAACAACGAACATTTTCCTTGCCATGTTTTCCTCACATTATTATCACAAACCAGTTATTATATTTCCTCAGTAGACCAGTTTTAATTTCACTATAAAATATTGTTGATATGTGAAAAGAAAATCTGTCGTTTTCCAAAATGAAACACCAATTACCCGCGACATTTCCTTCTCGATTTGTGTAAACTATACTACTATTATAAAGATGGAGAGTGCGAATATATGCGGAGGTAATTTCCGAAACTACTCATCCGATTTGAAAATTGAATAGACCTTTAGGCTGTATATTATCCCGTTAAAATAAAAGCGCTTTTCGTGGAGACCAATTTTGTAGCGTAAGTCGACTAAAAAACGATGCGGCAATCTACAAATTCGGGCGAAGCCGGACCGGACCGCCAGTTATTAATATAGATCATACATTTAATACCCTCTATATTGCTAGTTTTGTTACATTAACTCTCTCTCTCTTTTTTGTAATATTGTCAAAATTAGTTTTCCTTAGCTACGATGGAAAAATGAATGTTGTTATAATTTGGAAAAAATTATTATTTTGAAAAAATTTAATTAATTAATTTCTTCTAAAATAATAACAACATTCATTTTTCCATCGTAGCTAAGGAAAACTATTTTTGACAATATTACAAAAGAGAGAGAGAGAGAGTTAATGTAACAAAACTTGCTACACTAGCAAAGGTCGGGAGAAAGACTTAAACACTACGGTACAGACATTTATACGTCTGTCTCACTTATTATACTCTGAGTCTCATGCGCATGTCCGTGAATGGATGCGCGTCAGTTTGCGCATGGAACTAAGCTGTGAAAGGGAGGTGGCTTGCTCTATTCCACTTACTAAATGCCCCACTACAGACGCGACACTTGCGCACAACGGGTCAAGTAAAAATAAAGAGATAGAAAAACAATCATTTGCTGTCTCACTTCATGTGCCACGCTTCCAATTACGGCCACTAGCAATATAGAAGGTATTAAATACATGATATAGATTCATTTCATAGTGGAGATAATTTATAAAACTCGAAAACAATATTAGAAACTGCAATATGTTTTTAATAGTTGTGTTAACTATTAATAAGAATCGCAGGATTGTGGACAAAAAGTTCTTTATTCAGTGTACGACGTTTCGTCTATAAATTTAGACTTTTTCAAGTACAATTAATGTGAAAATTTAAAACAATAAATATGAGTATAAACATTAATTACTAACCATAGCAATTAACAAAAGTTAAGGTACATAAGACAAAAACATGGCAACAAGTTTATGTATACATTTTAAACAATAAAAATAAATAAAATAAATAAAAATACGAAAGTTAGTTCAATTTCATTACATAGTTATACTGACTACTTAAATTTTGAGTATCTGTTCTGTAATTAATAGAATTGTTTTTTCTAATAAAACACATTTCACTGATATTGCGTTTCTTCCAATTTGACTCTTTATCTAATATTTGAACTTCATCAAATAGAAATTTATGTCCAATGTCGAAATGATGAGATGACAACGCAGTCTTATTATCACTTGAAAAAATCTAAATTTATAGACGAAACGTCGTACACTGAATAAAGAACTTTTTGTCCACAATCCTGCGATTTTTATTAATAATTGTCTCGATATGGACACGATTTCTAATATATAGTTGTGTTAACGTTAGCTTCAAACTTTTCGGCAGCTTAGAGTAGAATTTGAATAGACAAGGAATTTTCATTTAATCCCATTGTCTTCCAAGTGAATATACAAAATCACTGATATATAAACTAAATGTGTTTTTAATAGTTATGCTAATTAAACTCGCTGAAAGTTTTTCAGAGCAGTTCACAGAAATTTGAATATAATGTAGGTGTTTTCCATTGTCTTTCGAAATATATATATACGTACATATCAGTTACGACGTTGTCATTAACATATATAAACTTTGTGAATGGTATATTATATAACAGCTAGTTCTACACGCAGTGTATGTTATCTCTGATAACATTATGCTAATCAATTTTACCACATACACTGTAAGGGTTGAACTTTTTGTTCAAAACTAAGCACTGAAATCCTACAAAAAGCCTTTGAAAATTTCCGAACTTTTTGTTAGTAAACCGCCTAAAGTAATTGTACAGGTCGAACTCAAAGTCGTGTACAATGTACAGCCTGCGGCGAGGCGAAATAAAAAAAAATACTTTTCATTCTGTGAGTGGCCATTATAGTCCGAGCTTCCGCCGTACAAAAGTCTACTGGACAATACCACCAAAATTTTATTAGTGAACTTAATAAATTAATATTATTCTGTCTGTCTGTTACGCTTTCACGTCTAAACCGCTGGACCGATTGTGATGAAATTTAAAATGAAGCTAGTTTAAATTCTGTGGAAGGAGGACATAAACTAGCTTTTTTCAAAAACTACCCCCTAAAGGTTTATAAATAAAGATTAAAAATGAGTGTTCCGGTACTTTTAAAACGAAATCTTGATTCGCCCAAATTGTGTAATGATACACGTGTACAAGTCTCTCATCTGAGTCGAAATATTGTTACGGCTATTATAATTAGTGGCAGATCTAAATAAGACAGTGTTTTAATACCACGAATACCGATTATACCAACGGATTTGCCTCTTCAATTTAAAAGAGTACAATTTCCATTAAAAACTGCTTTCGGAATAACTATAAACAAAGCATTTAGAAAAACCATGTTTTTCGCGCGGCCAACGTGTATCGAATCCACAAAATATTTATGTTTTTACAAAATATGGTAAACAAAAAAAAACATTGTTTATTTTATAAGTCTTACTTGAATTTATGAATTATTTAATACACTGATTCCTCGCGGAAGATGTCTCGGGTAAAAGCTAGTAATAATATAATGAATGACATCAAATCGGGGGGCGATTTTCTATTTTTTTTATGGTCATTATAGTTTCTATATGTAATTAGCGTCGAGAAACAAACGAATTTTACCTTTTCTGTTAAAATAGTTCACAAAATATGGCCAACATCAAAAACGTTCAAGCTATTTTTTTGCTTTCTGTTCCCCCGGTATATATAAATAGACCGTGCGTATAATTCGAATCATTTCTGAGATAGAAAACGTGAATATTAAATTTTTTAGCTCGGAGATATTAAATCCTGTTTCAAATCAAGCGGAAATTAAACGTTTTTTTTTGTGAAATTTGGGATTCGTTCACCATTGCTACGACTTATTAACAACTACAACAGATTTGTTAATAATTCTAAATTATCTTATACACTTTTCTCTTCTATAACGTTTTATAGAACTCACTTTACATTTTTGATTTATTTTTGGAGTGCCACAAGATTCAAAATGCTATTGAAGAGAAAGATTGTTTCCCTATTTTTTAGTGCGCTAACTTAAAAAAAAATTAATATCCCATTTCTGATCGTTTCTGACATTATTAGTCTCACCAAAATTCTATTAATTGGGTTTTTGGCTTTCAAAACAGGAAAATAAAATAACATTCAGTGTTTTCAAGTTGATAAGACAGCCATCCTACGCTTTAGATTGAAAAGGGATAGCTCATTAAGTGATGCGTATTTTACTGTGAATAATGCAGCAATAAAGGAACAAAACAAAACAAAAATATTAGGTTTGCTTATAGATAATACCTTAAAATGGGATGAACATGTAGATACTGTATGCAAGAAACTAAATTCTCTACATTTCCAAATCAGAAATCTTAAACGAAATTTAGATCAACAAACTCTATTGAGTGTTTATTATTCTTTAGTATTATCCACGGTAAAATACGGCATTATTTTTTGGGCAAACAGCACAAACAGTGCTAGAGTCTTTATAGCCCAGAAAAGAATAATAAGGCTAATTTTCAACTTAAAGCCTAGAGAAAGCTGTAAAGCAATTTTTAAAAATAAAAATATCTTAACTTTCTGGGGAGTTTACATCTATGAGCTTATAACGTTTCTTTACGATTCGAATTTATTGCTAACCAACAAAAATGAAGTTAAAAACTATAGTACAAGACACAATAATTTGTCTATAAAACATAGAACATCCTTTTACGAAAAATGTCCTATATATAAAGGCAATAAACTATACGAAAAACTTCCTCAAAATTTGAGGAAATGTACAAATATAAATTCTCTAAAAAACGGCCAAAAAAAATTCCAGCTCGGAACTGCACCATACAAAAATGATTTGTAAACCAATCGATTGTATTTGACGTTTGTAACCAATTTTTATTATTGGATCAACAATAAATTATTATCTATCTATCTATCTAATAACGGAAAATTATAGAAGCGTTTCTCGTCTAAGCTAGTTAATTATTCGAGGCTTACTATTTGGACTACCTTATGTAGTATGTTCTAGAATCTAGAGGGACTATTTTATGTAAAATTCGATATTAACTAATACGATGTATATATATGAAAATTAGAAGTAAATATACCGTTTAATGTTTTACGTGCTGTTCGTATTTGTTTTTGTTGAAGCACGCTTTCTCAACTGTTTTGAATACTTTGGCGTTACGCTATTTTTGTGATAAAAAAACATTTTAGAATAGTCATTAAGCGTGTTTTCTGTTCAAACAAAAGAAAAATAAAAAGAATACAATTTATTCTCTGATCATTTGAAGCGAGCAAAATAAAAGAAAGAATAATTGATTGTTTTCAATAATATAAGCTGAAACTGGAACTACTGTAGGATTACTGTCAATGGATGCTTTCGTATATAGATAATGGAAAAACTTCGTGTGTTCGTGAAATAGGAAAAGATAGATACTTTTTTCATAAACTTTGTAGACCTGATTCTAAAACTCGAATACTTCTATTCTTGTTTCGTTTTATTTGAAAATACTCCTAGCTTCCGACTGTGGTTCTTCGAATAACTATAGAGAGCCGGATTTTTGGTGCTACCAGTGGCGTAACTAAGCGTGGGCGAGGCGGGCCCTCGGGCTTCGCGTGAGACCCTCTTGTGTGCTGATTTGAGGTCAAACGCCATGAATTATATTAGGTTTGTTTATGTACCTATATACAAATATGGGATGATGATCGCTGCATTGATTTTGGGAGTAGGTACCCACCGAAAGAAAAGGGCCTCGCTGAGGTGACTTCAGCGACGTCTAGATTAGTCCACGCTACGCCACTGGGTACCACCACCCAGACAGAACTATGAATTGTAACAATTATTATTATTTTACTCAACATATTTATTAAGTAAGTTTGTAACATGAATATTATTTAATTCAACACATTTATTAATTTAAGTTTTTTAACATGAACACTACTTCCTATAGTTCATACGCTCCGCTGCCATCTTGCCTCTGTTTCTCCACATGACCACCAGAGTACAGCGGTGGCGGCAAGGCTTTTTAAGACGTGGTGTTACAGAATTTCATATGAAATTGACATAAAGATCAAAATAGGGATGTTTTTTGAAACAATAAATAGTAATGGTGTAATTTTACTATTTTAATGTTTATATTATAAAATAATACATACAATATTTGGACATATAAAAAACTGAAAATTCGGTAATAAATGGAAAATATTTTATCGGCAGGACTGACATTTTCTGCTGGAAGTAACTTCCAGCGTGACAACTGCTTTTCCAAATATCTTCTAAATCTTTTGGAGGAGTCACTCTAGTTTATTATAACGTGGTGTTTACTACACACAAATGTACTGTATAAAAATTTAAATATTAATTAATATAATTCCTTAAAGCAAAACAGAGAAGCTTTAAAAAAACAAAATGGATAATTAAATTTTATTAATGCGAGTGAAGCAAATCTTTCGAGCTTATATTTTGACGTATTCTTCTCTCTTTTTTGCCTTGTGGCAAAACTCTGATATAAACAAAACTTTATAAAACGTACAAAATCTCATTTAATTAGGAAAAAGTCGCTTCAGTCTTTAATTTCTGCTTTTTGCAGAAACGGATATTTTTTATATATTATAAAATTTAATTCTCTAGATTTGTAAAAAGAAAAAAATATATATGTACAATGTATATACTTAGCGATTCCTTATAATTTTTTTACGTCTCTGTGTTCTTTTAAGCTATTACTTTTTAAGTAACATTTAGACATTTTATGGTGTTATGTAATACGTTAATAGTTATTTATTACTGACAGGGTTATCTAGGTCTGTATAATCATTTCATATTTTCAATTTGATTTTAAGTATAGTATTTAATTACAGATATGGTTCATAGGAAAATAATGAAAGATAAGTTTATTTAATAAATATTTCTACACAATATCGTTTCGCCGAAATATTTTTAAGACCACCTATAGTTAGAGTTATTTGGGTTTAGTACTAATTCATTATTTTCATTTTAAATAATAAATTGAAAATTCGATTGATTCTTGTACCAGTTCTCGGATTAGAGCCTGAGAACTGGGGGTTTGTAAAAGAGAATTTATATAAACAAGGGCATCGCAAAGCGCTCGATTATTCCCAAAACACGTCAAAATTTTAAACATCAACTGCAGGATTTTGTTTGAATACATACTAAGGATGCTTAAAAATACATATTATATTAAATTAATGAGAAGTAGATTTTACTTTGGATGTTTTTTCATCAACTATTTCTCTAATCTTCTCTAATCAGAATTTACTATAAAGTTCCCAGTCTTCAGACTAGAATCCGGAGGCCATGGTAAGTGATTGCCACTTACCATGGCGCCCAGATGATAATGCTGTCATTTTCTAATCTGTTCATTAAAAGTAGAAAACATGAGAATTCAAATAAACAGTTGGTTTTATGATTCGGTATTCCATATCATTAATGTATTATCTAAAATTATGACACCCCATCGGTCTGAGCTAATGTCTTTTTTCTAATCAGCTTATTAATTGAAATTAGAGTTTAAAAATCTCGAAAAAAATACCCCTTGATGGCAATGCGGACTAAAAATTATGAGTTTTTTTAAACTCGAATATTAATTACAACCCTAAAAATGCTTATATAAATTATTTATATATTTATAAATGAATTATTGTATTGTCATGGGTTTTTATTACGTGTACAAAATTTCAAATTAAAGTGGATGACAATTAAATTGAGATTCCATTAATCCATAGATACAACTGAAGTTAATAAAAGAGTGTTAGACATAGTTAAAAAACAGAGATTTTTCTAAATTATGATTAGTTGATAAAGTAATCAAGGCGTTAATGAATTTTCTTATCGTTTTGGTCACCCCTAAGTTACGGTATCGTGGTTTGACCACATTTTTCGACTATCACGCAACTGTTTATATAGCATACATTTAACTTTTTCGGAAACGTATGTCTGCTTTTGTTTTTGATACAGTTTTACCATATCACAAAAACAAAAGATTACATGTTACTTTTTAATAAAATATATTATATTCACAGAATAGGGAACAACTTATGTTTATAACATTATAACTTTGTTGAATTTACTTACATAACTACGATACGTTATAAAGAAAATTTATTGTTTTATTAACTTTTCTCATGTTGTGTTTTCTTTATGTAATTTAAACTTTTGTAATTTATTTTTTGAAACTTTAAAAATGCTGACTTTGAAGTTCAGCGAAGCTAATCGAATAAACGTTGGCTCAATCATTTATTAACTTTTCTCAAAATGTAATGAAAAACCGAGTTTCATGAGGTTTCACACGTATAACGATCATTTGTTAACTTTTCTGATGTAGTTACAGCGTGCAGACTATAAAATAGAACACCTCGTAAAGAGGGCTCCAAAAAGAAAAATTTCTGGAGATTTTCTAAAATGAGTTGTTAAAGGACCCCGCACGGAACATATGGGAATCGGCCCTCGGTTAAAATCTTCCATACTCGGGGATATTATCCAAAAATCGACGCTGATCAAAAGTCTCCATGGGCACGAAGTCCGGAAATGCGATCCCGGGGAGTTACTTTTATTGCAATCTGTATAATATGTATATGATATATCTATGAGATGTAGATATGTCTATAATAGAATATCACAAGGAGACGGGTGCATTTGCTCATTTTCCCTATTTTGATTGCAATAAAAGTATACTTTTATTGCAATCAAAATAATAATAACTCCCCGGGATCGCATTTCCGGACTTCGTGCCCATGGAGACTTTTGATCAGCGTCGATTTTTGGATAATATCCCCGAGTATGGAAGATTTTAACCGAGGGCCGATTCCCATATGTTCCGTGCGGGGTCCTTTCCTCGAAATACTTATAAAGCTGCCTACAAAAAAATATAGTTTAAAAAAAACTAAAAAACACGCTTTATATCGGACTAAAAAGTAAAAATAATTGTTTTAAAATAAGCTTAAAAAGCGTGGGGCGCTTTGTTCCACATTTTCGTACATCGAGCGCCCAACGCTTTTTAAGCTTATTTTAAAACAATTATTTTTACTTTTTAGTCCGATATAAAGCGTGTTTTTTAGTTTTTTTTAAACTATATTTTATTTTTCACTTTTTAGTTTGAGGATCTATAAAAGAATTTATTAATCCTGGGGGTCCTAATAAGGATAATGGGAAACTGTTATCAAATTATTGCATTGTCATCGGTCCTTGATACGTATGCAAAGTTTCAAATTAATCAGACTTCGGGAAATTGGTGAAAATTATGCTCAAAGATTCCGTTACGGACATACATACATAGTTAGTTACATACATACATAGTTAGTTACAACCCAAACTAATATAAAGCGTTTAATATAGAATTATATTCGTATTTTAATTGGAATGCTTTAATTTTTTTTTTTTTTAAATTATTCAAATTTGTTATTTTTTAAAGTTTTGTAATTTATTAAATAAACTCATGTTTACTAAAATTTTTTTGCAACATTTTTTATCGGTCAGAATTAATGTCCTGGGGGTCCTAATAAGGATAATGGGAAACTGTTATCAAATTATTGCATTGTCATCGGTCCTTGATACGTATGCAAAGTTTCAAATTAATCAGACTTCGGGAAATTGGTGAAAATTATGCTCAAAGATTCCGTTACGGACATACATACATAGTTATTATTATTAATTATAACTATGTATGTATGTCCGTAACGGAATCTTTGAGCATAATTTTCACCAATTTCCCGAAGTCTGATTAATTTGAAACTTTGCATACGTATCAAGGACCGATGACAATGCAATAATTTGATAACAGTTTCCCATTATCCTTATTAGGACCCCCAGGATTAAAAACTAATATAAAGCGTTTAATTATTAATCCTGGGGGTCCTAATAAGGATAATGGGAAACTGTTATCAAATTATTGCATTGTCATCGGTCCTTGATACGTATGCAAAGTTTCAAATTAATCAGACTTCGGGAAATTGGTGAAAATTATGCTCAAAGATTCCGTTACGGACATACATACATAGTTACAACCCAAACTAATTAATCCTGGGGGTCCTAATAAGGATAATGGGAAACTGTTATCAAATTATTGCATTGTCATCGGTCCTTGATACGTATGCAAAGTTTCAAATTAATCAGACTTCGGGAAATTGGTGAAAATTATGCTCAAAGATTCCGTTAGTACATACATACATAGTTACAACCCAAACTAATATAAAGCGTTTAAAAAGGTTCCGCTTAACCAGTTTTTTATCTTTCTGAAAATATGAGAAACTTCCATACTAAAAGCTTGTCGAGCGTCTATAGTCAATCTTTCTCTTTCTCACACAATAAAAGTCTACTAACATTAAAACAAAATCATTTTTTAAAGTTTTTCGATTAACAATGACACCTCAAAACTGTTGTAAATAAACAAGAAATAGAGCTCGTAAATTTTTTTTGTGTATCGTCATGAACAGAACAAAAATCAAAAATAAAGAATAGTTACTTCTTACCACAACAGTTTTATTAGCGGATGTACATTTCGGGAGCTATGCTCTTTTCAGCAAACACTAAACTGTAACTACATAAATGTACATCCGCTAATAAAACTGTTGTGGTAAAAAGTAACTATTCTTTATTTTTGATTTTTGTTTCAAAAACAGTACTCTTAATATTTGTATGAACAGAACAGTTTGAATGTATACAAAATAAGCATAAAATAAAAAAAAATCAAAATAATACCGATCAAATAAATTAATACAACAAAAACAACAAAAAAATTCTAACTTTAGTTTCTTATTAAACTTCCAGAAGCGTCGCTCTCATAATCTTAGAAAATGACACACTTGCAGTGTTTCAAATAGTTTTTACTGTGAAGCATTCCCATGTTACTCCCTAAGTTATTTAGATCACTGCTGGATTACAGAAATCATTGTCAAAAAATGGATTTAACAATGATCTTAGATTGTGATCATATAATTACAGTTTTTATACACGCAGTAACAGTCAAATGTCGTTGTGAAACTCTTTGTGATGAAGAACATTAGCCTGTACTCTCACAAAAATAAATGATTAATTTACATAGAAAAATACGCAATCTAAATTTTGATCACAATGCGGAGAAAAATGTTGTTTCGAAGTGAAAATTGTACAAAAAACTGTATTAAATACACGTATACACAGTTTAAAAAAATATAGATTGAATCGATCAATTACTTCTTGACCATAAGCGATTAAAATTTTTTACAATGGTTCTCTTGTTGGAGAAATATGTTAACAATCTAAGATCATTGTCAAAACTTTCTAATAATGCTTTTTACAACCCTGCATGCATCTATGTTCACTTCGACTTACTCATGTAACGCTTTTTTATGAAACAGACAAAATCGCTATAGCTTTGTATTAAGGTAGAATGATCTTTGAGATGTCATTTGAAAACCAAAAATATCCCGTTCAATTGTTATTTAAAATGTTTAATGTGCGTTCCTTTGTGTATTTACTATGCAATTAAAAAACGTGTACCTATAGCTTCATTAAAATATATTAAATACGTAAAACACTGCGATACAACAAAAGCCGAACCCACCCGATTATCTATGCGTACAAATAATCGAAAGGCAATGTATAATTAAAATTTTTGCCAAACCGTTTGTTGTAAAACGTGATGATTAATTGTGAATTGAAAGCACGTCGCGCATATTTGAAAAAAAGTCCGTAGGTATCGGAAATCAATAACGTTTGATTAATGATCATACAACACATGAATTTATTGTATATGACAAAATTTTTAATTTTCGCAATTATCTTACCAAAACAGATAAATTACCAACGATTAATTTGATTCCGACATCACTGCATAGTAACCGGTTAAATTAACATTTAAATTCACCATATAATTCAACAACAATTAGCATAAAACTAATTTCGTCTAATCATTGATTAATTCCAACTTTTAAGCAATACCATTAAGTTAATGTCATTGATTGTTATCGATTCAACTGTTTTCATGATTAGAAATGCAAATTACACAGTAATTTGTCAGTAAACATAACAAACACGCATCGGACATCGTGCAATACAAACATATGCGCATACACGTCGCGCCGAAACAAAACGACGTCGTCGGTGAGAATGTGCGAGCGGCGGCGTTAGCACCTTCTCCGCGGCATGCTATTCATATACTGAAGAACTCGAGCCAGAGATACAGTGGTCTCTTCTATGCCGGCCGTGCGGTGCAGTCGGCTCGCGTGCGCGTGTTTTAGCTTAGCTGTTGGCGAGGACCCTCCAGTTCTATCCACATCCAACACCGGAGCCATTTTTGTCTCACTCCTGCACGTGTGTGCGGTGTGGCCATCGGGTTGATCTTCTCGCTCTAAAGACCGTTTACACGGCCAAAATTATTTCCAAAGGGTAGCTATAGGTATAAAAAGATAGAAGACACAATGTTGCGATGGAGTTTGAAATGGAAGTATGCTGGGCATGGAAAAAACTCTACACCCAGTATAAAAGAAAGTCTCGGCTGGTGTCTGTCTGTCTGTCTGTACCGGCTAATGTCAAGAACTACTTGAGGGATTCTATCACGATTAAATTATTAAATTATGAATTACATTCACGTGTATGATGTTTTAATTATTAACTTTGTTGACGACAAACTACGCTGTAACTAGTATCCGACCGAAGATTCGGCTTCGTCCAAAATGGGCCGAAGATTTGGCCGAAGCCGAAGGTTGCTAACAAACGACGAAATTGAACGAACTGTTTACGAATGAGCGAGAGCGCGATGGACATGGCGACTTCTAGAGACGATTAAAATTACCTTTTTATATTATATACTAGTGTGACCTGTGCGAATTATTCGCACTAAATAAGTATAATAATTATCACTTTACAAAATTATTTTTTAAATATGATTGCAGGTATTCAATTCGTTTCTAATTTTGCACACTGCTTATAACGTTCTTCTTTTTGTTGTATTACAATATGAAGCTCAGATGACAGATCGAAGAAATATTTTACTAAAATTGTCATAGGATAGAGGCGCAAGTAGCAAAAGCGTTGAGCTAAGCCGTCAGATGGCATCATGCAGCATTGCTGTGACGTTGTTCAGCGTTGCTAATAAT
Organism: Xanthostigma xanthostigma; assembly: GCA_963575645.1. Lineage (NCBI taxonomy): Eukaryota > Metazoa > Arthropoda > Insecta > Raphidioptera > Raphidiidae > Xanthostigma > Xanthostigma xanthostigma. Next base: position 19,592,881 of record OY754474.1, read on the forward strand.
TAATTAATTTACAAAAACAAAAGCAATAATAAATTTTTTAGTTGTCGATGTCAGTAGAGCAAGCAATTATTTGTAAAATGATATATATAATTTATGTGGAGAAATTGTGTGTTTTTTTTCTAAAAAGGGAGGCAAACATCTTAACCTTAACGTATTAATATATATGATATGCGAAATATTATTCATTCTAAAATTTTGAAGTATCTAAGATTTTTGTTGTTTATTTCAACTGTCGAAGAGTCGACACTCGACCGTGTACCTATTGCTTTAGAATCAGCGAATGGCGGTGGTCCATCCGTGTTTTCCGGGCGGTTTTGTGCGTGTGTGCGCCGTATGAACCGAGGTCCCCTCGAAGGGCGAAGGACCGACTGGACTCTGTGTTACATGCCGGCTACCGTCGCTGGGTATATATACTATACGTACGCCGGCCGCTATTGATATATGATTCTCGACATTGGTCCGGCACTAAAAACCCTGCGTGTGTTAGACTTTGCACACTATTTATTAGTGGCCAGGCTTAAAACTAAAATCACTGAAACGACTCTGTTTTTATTAGTTTTTGTTCCGGCAGAATTCCTTTCTAATTACTCTGTCTTCTTATTTCCTGTTTGATAAAGATTTATGGGGGCACGTTTTCAGAAAACTTCTTTAAATCAACATTTACTTCAGACATAAATTTTACTTAACGGTTTGAATATATTATCAGTATTTCATATGAAATTGCTTAGGGTAGGTTTTTTTTACTTCTTTCAGGCAACTGTTTTTTTTTTTATCAAGGATGGATATTATTCGAGAGTCGGCACGAATATATCAGCCTTGAAATATATCGAACCCTCTAAATAAAGTTATTATTCAAATTAGCATTCTGCATTAACTTTAGTTACGCGAAGCAGAAGTGTTTTGTTTTACTTGGTCTTGCATTTGTTTCAGTTATCTATTTTTGACGATTGAAATTGTTACATTGTGGGAACAGTCAATAATGAATTAAGCATTTAAAGATCCTTAAGGGCGATATTAATTTGTGACTTCTCTTTAAATTTTTAATTTAAGAGTATTCGTCCCTACAAATACCCCCTGCATCCTTCATCTCAAATCTTTTCCCCTCGCCTAAAAACGGTTCGCGCTCTCCCGACGCTATTTTTAAAGCTAGAGGGTTCTGGTAAACGCCAAATGAAAGACAAAGAATCAGACTACAGATCCTTCACGCGAATTTTTTGAAAAAAAATTCCTGAAAAAACTTACAACCTTTTGAAAAAAATAATAAGTTACGTAATATTTCACACGTAGGCGAAACTGTTTTCCAAAAAAATCGCCTGAAGGATCTGTAGTCTGATTCTTTGTCTTTCATTTGGCGTTTACCAGAACCCTCTAGCTTTAAAAATAGCGTCGGGAGAGCGCGAACTGTTTTTAGGCGAGGGGAAGCAGGGGGTGTTTGCAGGGACGAATACTCTTAAGTTACTTTTGTTAACAGATTTTGACTTTGTTATCGTTATTGATATTTTCTTTTTTTTTTAAATAATACACGCATCGCGTAAAGCGAACACAAAGCCATCACGAAACCCAGTGCCACAGCACGCTTGAAACCTAGCAAGGAATCTAGCGGCAAAACCAGCTTCTTGTGCAGCGACCTTTAGGTGCATTGCCTGCATTTACCAGCGCCTGATTAATATAATGTTTTGTTTCTTTGTTACAGATGTTGAAGAAACCACTTCAGAAATTTGGTGAGTGAGAAGTTTTTATTTATTCTACAATTGGGTAACTGTTATTTTTGGAACAGATTCTTGCCTGCTCTTGACTGTTACTGTTATTTCTTTCTAATATTATTAATATTTAATGCGATTTTTAAGTTAGGCATAATACATTACGTCTGGCATACTTACCTTACTGCAGTACTGTGATTGATTCAAAATCATATCGGTTTCGAAGAATCTTTTGGTTTTTTTGCATTTTTTTAAAAACCGATTTCTATTTGATTTTCAATCTTGACGTCTGAAAAAGTTATTTTTTCTTACTTTTATTGTTTTTTTTTTTCAACCCTCTTCCCTATATCACAGTAAATAAAAAGCTACCCAGTAAAAATATCACATATCATATGACAGTACTTGCGTTTGTTTCTAACGACACGTTGAAAATATAACGATCGTTTTCTCTTTTGTTTTCTTTATTCTCTTGTTTTCTTATCTTCGAGTGTCGGTTCGAGTGGAGACAGTTTTTTGATTTACGGTTAATGTTTGTGACGTTTATTTGTTTTTTATATGCTTAAATCGAATCATTTGTTTCACCTTGTTTTTTGCTTCCATTTTCGTCAAATGTCTTTTTGATAACACATTTACTTAAGTGACGTGAATATTTTCTCAAATATCGGAGATTGAAAAGTTTTCTTTATTGAATTAGTATTTATGTCAGTAACCAAATATTTCCATTAAAAATTATAAAGTATACTTTGTCTCAAATCTGTTCCCCTTAGTTTTATATCAGTTTCCACTTCTTATACGTAATGTTCGCAGACTTATTTGACATCGCGAACTCGAATACAGCGCGTCTTAGCATTTGCGATATGGTTCTGATTGGCTGCCATTTTGGTTAGTTTTCAGTAGCGGTGCGTGAACATTTTAAATGGGCGTTCTGCTGGCTCAACCAAAGGTACGGGCTAGGAATGAGAGCGGGAGGTTTATTAAATGATGAATCACATCAAACACTCTTCACAACAAAACACACTATAACACTAGTCACTACTGCCATAAGCCGTGTGTCGTGTATCACGTAGAGTACCGAACAGCGCCTGAACGCAACAAAGTCTGCCGCACAGTACACATACGATTTTTGTGGTCAGCTAGCGGTGATTACACTATTTACTGACATTAAATATTGGTTAAATTTTGGAAAACATAAATGATTTTAAAATTATGAAGCGCCTAAGATTTTGATTGTTCTGCGGCTCTGCAGCGCTCGTAGAGGAACCGCCACTGGATAGCCGTAACGAGTAGTGATGTGCCGGATATCCGTATCCGTATCCGCGGATATCCGAGGGAGAAGAAAGATCCGTATTCGTTAGTTTTTGGCCGATCTTTTACGGATCTCTTACCTTATTCATTTTCAATTCGTAGATGAAATTTTATATATATAGGTGATTAGGTAATAATGAAAAACTGTTAAATTCCATTTAGATTATTTTTATTTTTTAAAATCGTATTTAGCACCTTTATATTGCAGACATTTATCGAAGTGAGTACCATACTAATAGTAAGTACATAATAATTGGAAAGAGACAATCTGTTATGAGAGTTAACTCTTAAAGAGGTCAATAACTTTTTCCCATAACAGATAGTCTCTTTCCAAAGGTCGAGGTGCAATATTTACCGCCGCGTACTCTAAGAAAGTTATAAGATCCGTATCCGCGGATCTTGAAACCAAATATCCGTATTGAGATCCGTATCCGCGGATATACATTTTTAACGATCTGGCACATCACTAGTAACGAGTAAGCCTTGACCATTTATAATGGAACATTTTACGCTCCCATATTCAACCGTGGAGCTAGGGGCTTGTAGCGTCGACGCTCAGCTATTCTCGGCACTATTTTTAACAAAAATCGTCACCTGACGTTCGCGTTGTGATATCGCGTTTAAACTAACATTTTTAGTAATGAAATTTCAACCATTTTTGTTTAAAATGCTAAGCGTTTGTCAGTGATAAAGTCGACTAGAGTCGAGGAATTTGTCTCAAGGCGTTTTGGCATTGTTTATGCTCTGGTTGATCTGTTTTACTATGGCATATAGAATCTGTTTTGCTACACCGTTGCTGCTGATATCCTAGAGGCACGCAATTATTAAGCATTCCATATTACCTCCAAGAGACTTGTCGATTTAAATAGCGATTCAAACGAATCTTGTACCTAAAGCCGCTGCACACGTGGCGGGTTTTGCCGCCGGAATCACGGCTGAGTCTTGCGCTGGCTGCCGTGCTGGCTGCGAGGATGGAAACGACGTCACTGCTGGCTTGCGTGCGTGGTTACAAGCTGGATTTAAAAATTAGAACCGGACCTATGCTTTAGTAGGTTTTTTTTGAAGGGGACTCAATTTTTATAAAGCTTATTTAGTAGTTTATTCACAAAAAGAAACATTCACAATGGTTACGTATGTAAAGTTAAGAAAATATCTGTACACGCTTTTTAGTGGCTTTTTTGAAGGAGATTCCATTTTTTACAAGCTTTCATTTAGTTTCACCTGTCCCGGTGTCTGTCTGTCTGTCTGAAATCCAATCTTGCAAGTTGATTTGACCCACTTCCCGTTATCTGATTGAGCTGAAATTTTGCATACGTATGTAGTTATATAATGAGGCGCTTTAGCTTACGCTATTCGCGCCTAAAAACAGTATCTTGTCACGTGGCCGACATGGCTTCTGAATGTGTGTTCTGTTCGGAGTCAATAAAAATTCACTTTTGTTATAACATTCGAATTGTAACTGCGCGCGCACCAAAGCTACCTTCGAAACACGCGTCTTGTAAAGCAAACTTTTATAAACCATAAAGTTTAGAAAATTAATTTCCACAAAACTTTCTTGTAAAATTAAATAGAATAATAAATCGTTATGAAAAGTATACCGTTATTGTATTAAAAACAACGTTATAGCTTATATCTCTTTTGTGCAAAATCAATAGGACTCTTCACATTTGCGTATCAAATATCCTCCTATTTGGTTTCAATCCGTCTGATCTGTATCGTGTACATAGCGTAACAGACGCACAGACTTCCAAAAATTACTTTTTTGGATTCGGGTGACCTAAGAACGAAAAAATATTGTAAGACTTTGAAAAGTGAATTTTTAACTAAATTATTCCCCACGTATCTAAAGGCCGCTGGGCACGAGGCTAAAAACGCTGTTAGATTCCTTGCTAGATTTGCCTGCTGTTTTTCTTGATCGCTCTTAAGTGCTCGCTTCACACGAGACTATTTTCCAAGCTTGTTTTGTGGATATATCTGTTGCGCGCGCAGTGACAGTTCGAATATAAACACAGAGCAAAACGTGTCTGTTGTCTGACTCTGAGCAGAATGACGCCATGTTAGTTTGTGGGCGTTTGTTCAAGTGCCCACGTGACTGCTTCCTGATTGGTTCTTACTCATACCTAGATGCAAATCTAGCAGGAAAAATAGCCCCTGTTCTAATTTTAAAACCTATCTTGTGAGTTATATAGCAGGCCAGCCCGCAGTGACGTCATTTCCAGCTTCGTACCCAGTCTACCGGCTAGCAGAACTCCTATCAGCGTTTCTAGCCTCGTGTGCAGCGGCCTTAAAATACAAGACGTATCCTAAATACAAAATATTCCGCAGCTATCTTCTGTTAAATCACTCTAAGCCCGAGTCATATTAGACAAGAATGAACAGATATTGTGGATTACGGGCGCTCGACAACTTATGTCATTGGCATCTATTATAACTGATTGCTTTCTTAAACTAGCACGGTTTAGCAAATAAACTCTCGAAATCGCATCTCTTTTTAACGCGACAACTCGCGTTATAATAATAACAAACATGGAACATTTGAAGCTGTTGAATGGCTGCGTGTCTTCTCTTAATACCTGCAGAGTCTAATTTAAATCTGAATTGTAATTAAGCATTTCTATTTCTCTTCTATAATAATAGATAGAGAACTTCTGTCAAGTTAAATACGCAACTCTAAAATAATTTAAACTGTCTGCCAACTTAATAACTAATAAAGAAAAGTCTATATTCTGTTTTTAGTTTATGTTGATGTAGTCAAATTCTCTGTGACATTATGACTTATTTATCGTCGAACCACTATTGGTACGAGATCTATATATAAATACGGGAAGGAAAATTGTTAATTTTTTAATCAATGTTATAAAATCTGATTTTATTCAACACACGTGAGTAATATATAATTTCGGGGCCCTGCTAAATTCGGGAAAAAAAATAAATTACTTCATGTTGACGCGTAGAGTGCGAATAATGAGCCGAAACTGTACGGTAATATATTACTGCACGGTTTTTGGACCAATAGGAACGCGGTAGCGATTTGTATATATGAAAACAGCATCGCAATTCAGCGAAAGTCAGGGCCATCTTGTGTGCATCGAGGGCGGTGGGTACGTCAATCAATGAAGTGATTTATTATTTCTTCCTCTTTTATCAGGGCCCCGATTACATATTATTACTCGTGCTAGCTGAATAAAGTATTACGTGCGACTATTGATCGAAGGAGAATATTCCACTCACGTGTTACCGCACTCGCTACGCTCGTGCGGCAAATTTCACGCTCATGGAATCTTCTCCTTCTCTCACTAGTCGCACAATATACTATTATTTCTCGAAGGTTTCTTACTTTCAAGTTTGGGGAAGGTATTTGGAGTCCACTTAATTCATGAAGAGAAAGTCGATATATTTTTATTATAAAAAGGATTGTTAAGGCTTTCGAAGTCGTCTTGCATTGTGACTTATTTTACTAAGTGAAATAAAGATCGGACGTCTTTGTGGTGAACATTTTTATAGGTCGTGATGTATCCGTGTTGGATTGTTCAAGATTATAGTTATTGACTTTTTAAGCGACCTAAAATTATTAGAGCCAGATGACTCGATACTGATATCAGATCTATAATAGTATATGTCTATACTAGGGTTGGGTAACACGATAAATTCATTTCATCATCATCATTCAAAAGTCGAGTTAGACTTGACACTGATATGACATGATACTGATCAAGATGGTTACATGAATATCTGGTGAAGTGGCGTTCAATTTTGAAAGTCGTACAGCACGATTCACACGTTGCAAGTCCAAAGTTACGCCATTTGTAAACTTGCGCAATACAAAAAGTTAATAATAATAATATAAAGATATTTTTGGTTGTCTAACTTTGATCCCGCCAAATTTACGGGGAAACAACCATGGGAATATAGACGTATCAGTAAGCTGTATAATTGCAATTTGATATCTTTCTTTAGCCCAGAAAAATTCGACTGTGATTATACATTGGGCGATATTTTGGATAGTTATAGTCCAACCCTAGCGAGTACTTTTGGTACTACATAGCAGCGGTTGTAAAGACCATGCCGAAATGATTGACACTTACTGATTACTATCGTTGAATTGACCACCTAATTGATCGTGTTCCTCTTCTATTGGTCTAGTGCTTACCATAAGCGTCGTTACGATTTTTATATAATATGAATGACTATTAACTATTACATTCAAACCTACCAGAAATGAAATATTTTCAGAGTAAATAAATCATTTATATAGACATTGGTTTTTGGGGTTATAATTAAAATTATAGTTTCAAAAACTCAAAAAAAACATATTTTTCTATAGCGATGTGGACTAAAAGTAAAAAATAATTTACTACAGTAATTATTTTTTTTTAACTATTATAGTTGTCAAAAATAATAAAAAATAAAACTGTTAAAAATTAAAGTACCTACTGAACACAATCCAGTGAATTTAAATAGGGTTCGTGTCTGAAATTAACTTAGATATAAATTCTTGTATTAAACTCTGATGCGCAAAGCGATAATAGAGCACATACCGCTAGTGTAGCGATATGTGTAATTGAAATTAATGATTTTTTTTTAAACAGAACGTGATATTTAATAAAAAAAATTTAATGCGCTAATAGGTCATATGCATGAGACTCCAAATTAGTTTAAATTTTTATTTTGAAATATATTTTAGTTCCTGATCATATCGTAATGGTTATTTTATTAATCTACTCACTGAAAAAAATACAAATAATAAAATAGAAACGTAGAAAATACACGCTACTTTCGAATTTTCGAATTTTCAAAACGCAGCGTGACATCAGAGTATATATCAATAACAGTTTCCATGGCGTCTGGGTCGTCTCACAGTAAGTTTACGTCAGTATTTAGAGAAAACAACAAATAAACTTCATTTAGAACATTGACAATTTGACATCAAGGTTGACATGCATCGTATATCATGACGTCACATAAGCCCGCCAACATGGCCGATTGTTTAAACTGTCTATTTTTGAATGTGAAATTTAATATTTTTTTAATGATAATATTACATTTTTAAATGATTATCAATTTTTTTCCGTGTTATGGTTGACTAAATAATTTATTAAAAATATAAAAAAAATACATGCATATGACCTATTATACGTACTGCGATGATCCAGCTGACTAGGATCACTTTTTTTTTAAATAAGAAAATGAAAATATTTCACAACATTAAATCTCGCATATTTTAAAGATTGCAAAAAGGAAATAAAAGAAAAAGTAATTTCCGTGTCTCCGTTCAGAAAAAAATTAATTCCTAAATATCTTCTTATAGGTATATAGAAACATCCCCTAATCTCTGCAGTGTACTCGATTGGGTTGTATGTGTGTGGTGAATGAATTAGTTTTAAAAAGGCTGGCTATAGAGGTACAAATAGAATAAACGGTCGGGAAAGCATCTATAAATAATCGATCATGGGCTAGATTGGCTCGCGTGCGGACGGCAAAAGGGCGAAGAGGAAATAGGCATCAATAGATATGGATTTGAGTTGAATCTGCGCAATCTGAGATAACGATCACCAATTTCAGTTCTTTGTGTATTTAACTCGATGGCCGAGAAAGCTCCAGGATACGAAACGAACATAGATAATAAATACAAGGTGTATTTTGTGTAAAGACATCGATTCCTTTATATACAGGGTGTGGAGAAGTTCATATAATTTAATGGTTAACTCTCTATCCTCTTCTATTCGATGATGAACACGTGTTTTAAATAATGCCTTTATTTGAATTTTATAGTGTTCTCTTCACCGTTTTTCTCTTTTTCTATAATGCTGAGCTGCAAAAAGGATTGTCAAAATATTTAATTTGAATCATGAGCCTAATGTCGTTGTGAAACTTCCCGTCATCTAAAACATTAGGGTGTATTCACACAAAACACGATTGATCAACATAGAGAAAGATCGCTTTTCTGGCTAAATTTTGATTAAAATTGCGTAGAAAACCGTTGTTTCGAAGTGGAAATTGTACATAAAACATTGAGAAAAATATCGTTTCAATCGATAAATTATTTTTCGAGTAGGATCGATTTAAACTTCTACAATGCTTTTCATACGAGTATGTGGAGAAATATATGTTCATAATAAAGAAAACTTAACGAAGAAATGAATGTGATCCTTGATTGATTATGATGTTTGGATGAAGAAATTATTCGTAGCATAGGATCAAAAACAAGCAATACTATTGCATTTTTATGCTGACGTTTCGACAATCCGAAGATGACAAAAATAATTGTCGAAACGTCAGCATAATTTCCACCATAGTGTTGCTTGTTTTTGATTCTATGCTACGAAGAATTTCTTCATCCAAGCATCATTATGTTCACAATCCAAGGCCATTGCCAAATCAGATGTTCTGACGATTCTTTCTGCAATTGAGCATAAATGTACTCCATATCCACTCCATTTTCTTCTACCTTCGTAAAAATAATCTGTTGTTTTTTTTTACACTATTTTCTCCTTTCTAAGTTGCATTCTATCATCTTCTTGATGTTCTCAGTCTGCTTTCCAAATGGTCCTTTCCAAAATGTCCGACCCACTTCATCATCATTGAATCATTTTAATTTCATTGTCGATAGACTGTGGTTCGTCCAATCGAATGCTATTATTATTTTTCAACGTTATCTTTCAGCGAACATAATCGGATTCCATATATTTTTACATCGCCGATGATCATGATGATATCGTCACAGTCTAACCGCGTGCCCAGAAGGCAATTTAATTGGTCTGCTTCACAGAACGTAAACTAAGAGATAGAGAGAGAGAGAGAGTGGGAGAGAGAGAACCTTCGTCTCTCATCGATAGACGTGCGGATTGCGTGTGTCTTGGCGATGACATATCCTGATTGAATTTTCTTTCCACACCAATTCACAGCGGATTTACTCGTTCCTTTTATCGTTTTCGTCTATGACTGTGTACTCCTCCCATCCCATAAAGTAACCCCGCACCCTTCTATTGTCTGTGCGCGGGCGTTGTACAGACGTACAGACACACAGGCACACCCCCGCATTAACCTAAACTTTACTAATAAAATCATCACCGTTAGATTTTTTTTCTTTCTTTTTTGATTACTTTCGCTTATTGTTAGTAGATGTTTAGGGTGATTTAATAAAGCCAACTGAACAAGAATAATAATGCCAAGTAGAATAAAGTTTTGTGATACTTAATAAAAATTGAGATGCTTCCACTTGAAGTTTAAAAATGCTGAAAACATTGTTTTTAATTTCAGCCGATATTCAATTTTTTGTACGTGGGGTCTCAAACGACACCGATCGTCCATTATGACGCTGTGCGGCACGATACTAATATTAAGTTTGGGTGTAGGAGGTAATCTCCGAAACTACTAATCCGATTTTTAAAAAAATTTCACAAATATTTTGAATGAACATAGGTTATATATATTAACGCGTTAAAATAAAAGCCCTTTCGTAGAGACCAACTTTGCAACTTAAGTCGATATATTTAGATATGTCAAAACAAGAGAGTTTTTTGACTATTTTTTTCATAATCTATACTAATATATAAAGCTGAAGAGTTTGTTTGTTTGAAGGCGCTAATCTCAGGAACTACTGGTTCTTATTTTTTTGTTGGATAGCCCATTTATCGAGGAAGGCTATAGGCTATATAATATCACGCTACGACCAATAGGAGCGGAGCATCAATGAGAAATGTTTCAAAATGTATCTCAAAAATAGCTTCTATTCAGGTGAAATGCCGTAACTACATATATCAATATTAGGTTGTACATTCACAAGCTCGGCTAGGTAAGTCGGCATAATATCAAGGTCGTGGGTTCGAGCCCCACGTTGGACGAATATATTTTTAATTATTTTTATTTTCTACATTGCTTTCTTCTAAGGCTTACATTTAAAATTATTTTAATTTTATTTACGACTAATTAAAATTAAATAAATCTAATTAATAGCTCTTTTTAAAACTGTTATAACTATAGGTACCTACATAAAAATAATTATCCTACAGTGTTTTCAATTAAATATTTATTATATTTAAATCTGAATAGAACTCTTCAAAAAAAATTTATTATATTTTATTAATTGATTTAAAAGAAATGTATTACTTAAAAAAAGTATAAAATATATTGCTTTTTATCGACAAAAACTTTTGAACGGTTACTCCGAACATCATGAAATTTGGACACAACATTCATCTCGGTAAACTAAGATGAATGCGCCTACTCATGTTCCTCCCTTCCCCTTCCCCATTCGTTCTTTTGCATCCGGGTGAAACCGGACGGGATCGCTAGTTGTTTAATAAATTACAAAAGTTGTTTTCGCTGGACTTGCTGATTGTAGTATATTATACACTCTACTACTAGCTAATATCAAAATATTATACAAAATTATACAAAATCCTTTTGACCGCGACTTCTTGAACTACACTGGTCAACCCTGTGACGCCAACATCTATAAATAAAATATCGGTTTTAAGTTGATAAAGACTCCGCAACGTTGCAATAAATCTAACATTTTCAATCTGACAGTCGGTTTTTTTTCGAGTCAAGAAGTTTTGTTGGACTTTTGAAAAGTGGTACTTTACTATGCTGTGTGTATTTTTGCAGATCCTTTTTTCAATATTCCTTACATATTTCCTTTAACGTCGCGATGTATCCTTTCTATGTATGCATTATTTGTATACATTTTCTGGATTAAATTTTGAACTTGGCCAATAACAGTAAGAATTTAAAACGTCTAGGATTTTGTCGACATATGGCGCTATAAATTTTGGTTTCAATATACTTTAGAATATTCAATTTTATTTTTATATGAAAAATATTCAAACGAAATGCACACTTATAGAAATAAATGGGTTCGTTTTTCATCTTTAGTTAAACGTTTCATAGAACTTTTTTAGAATTTATTACTCACAATAAATTTATAGTTTTACTTTTACGACCTGCAAGTTTTTTTTATTTTGATTCAATTTTCAGTGTTTGCGCGTCTTAAAAAATAACTAGTGTGACCTGTGCGAATTATTCGCACTAAATAAGTATAATAATTATCACTTTTCAAAATTATTTTTTAAATATGATTGCAGGTATTCAATTCGTTTCTAATTTTGCACACTGCTTATAACGTTCTTCTTTTTGTTGTATTACAATATGAAGCTCAGATGACAGATCGAAGAAATATTTTACTAAAATTGTCATATAGAGGCGCAAGTAGCAAAAGCGTTGAGCTAAGCCGTCAGATAGCATCATGCAGCATTGCTGTGACGTTGTTCAGCGTTGCTCGCTGTTTCAAAATTGAAGCCGTTAGATGGCAGTATGCAGTATTGTGTCTGTTGTATTTCAATATGAAGGTCAGATGACAGATCGAAGTGTTGACGTTGTTTCAAAATTAAAGCCGTCAGATGGCAGAAGTTGTTCAGCGTTGCTGTATTTTAATTAATTTACAAAAATAAAAGCAATAATAAATTTTTTAGTTGTCGATGTCAGTAGAGCAAGCAATTATCTGTAATGATACATAATTTATGTGGAGAAATTGTGTGGTTTTTTCTAAAAAGGGAGGAAAACATCTTTAACCTTAGCGTATTAATATATATGATTCAACTAGTATTTAAACCTGTCGTTGCTTGGTGCTTACTTGAAATAATAAAATAGCCTCATTGTTCGAACATCTAGATAACAGGGCGAAATTTAGTTACTAGTATTTCGTTAGATGACAACGCGCGACGCTTGCTTTGTGTATGAGTTGGATTATAACTTGGTTTTTTGTTAAAGACAACTAGATGACAGGGTGAAATTTAGTAACAGAGCGATATTTAGTTTCTTTTTAATTGTAGTAAATGCCATTGAAATTTCAATGTGAAACATCTAATGGCGCGTTTGATGAGTATAAAACTGTTCAATTGACGCGACACTTTTATGGGACGACGTTTTATGAGGGGGCGTTGCGTTTTTCAGTTACTAGTATGGTGGAACTGTAAAAATAATTTTTCTACTTTGAATTTTTTGTGTATGTATTCTAAAATTCTCAAATATTATTTTTAATATGTATTAATTATTCGTAAAAGACTCGTTTAAAATAAACTTTAATATGTTATATGTATTTTGTAAAAGCTTAAATTAAATTTTATTTCAAAGCTGTATTATACTTTATGCCGCCAAATCGAAAACGCAAATCTCCCGACGCAAAAATAACCTTCGAGAGAGAAAGAGAGAAAATGCACTGCCTGTGTAAACGTAAACTATGACACAGGGCTGGGTAAACTTTTACCATAATATAAAACAAACCACAAAAACACACACGATCAGAATTTTAAAAAAAACTAAGGTCGCTGTGCCCAAACCCTGCCGACAATATAGTGTATTTGCTAATAGAGACAGTGTGACTAAATTATGTGAACTTGAGTTTGTTTTTTGATCAAAATATAAAATTTAACTCCTTAATACATACCTCAAAATAATATTTTTTTTTCTTAACTGTAAGTAAATTCAAATTCGCAAACCAATGTTTCCTTAAAATTATAAGTCCGGTCCTGTTAAGTTAAGTTTTAGCAGCCCATTTCAATTTTTACCATAAAAGGGTTAAATTTCAATTTTGAAACGATTCTGAGAATTTTTATGGCATTTCAATCGCTAATAACTACCGTTTTAAATGGGCTTCGTGTGGTGATGAATTCAACGTGTCCAGATTTCGTTGAAATCAATTAAAACTTTCGAAAGTTCAGTACATATATTTTTTGTTGCTTTGACATATTTTTGCAGCCCTGCTATTTAGTGTATATAGCATATTTCATGTACAAAAAACCAATATATAGAATGAAGTTTAAGCTCCCAACGTGTGCAGCAACCAACTTCGGACCGAGAAAGGAGCTTTTACTCGCAGCTTTGCATATACTGCGCTTGGAATTATCTATACATGTATATATATTTACATGTGTGGTCGCGGCAGACTAATCCGCTTCCGGGAAAGGAAAAGCTCTGTGCAGCCTTCTACATCCGGTTACTGCTTGCTGAGTTGTCGCTATTGAAACACTCAATATTATTGCAAGGTTTGTTCGTCTATTGCCACCACACTCAGCGTACACCGGCCACATCAGGTGTGTTATAGGCACACTTGGTAGAAGTGAAACTTATAAAGTTACTTATATACTGTAAAAAGATCTGCAAAAAATATAGACAGAGTCTATTGACTCTGTCTATACCAGGGGTCGGTAACCTTTTGAGACGGAATAGCCAAAAGTTACAATTTACAAAATTTCCCAGTTTTTAAAGAGCCACTAAACATTTTCGTTTCAGTATGATAGTATTTGCTTATATAGGTATAATATAAATATACGAGGACATTACGTCGCGACGGGGGCGGTGCGGATGAGACGCGATTGGAAATGGCTGAGAGAGATAGACATGGTGCTCAATCATGGATCGATTGGACGATTTTTAAGGGTTTATATAATAAATTAATTATTTTTTGCGTATGGAACTGGAGAGCCTCAACTTTACATCAAAAGAACCGCATGCGGCTCGCGAGCCACAGGTTGCAGACCCCTGGTCTATACTATAATAATAATAATAATAATATTTATTTTGTTCACCAAGTAAACACGTCAATACAAAGTTGTTACATACAATATAAAAAAGACATAGAACTAAAATTGTTTAAAATCATATAAAGCACTATTTAGTAAAGTTTCCTTAATTTCCTTTTTGTATTTATTTATTGGTAACTGTCTTATTTTTTGAGGTAGCTTATTATAAAATGAAATTGCCCAATAATTTGCTCCATATTTATATTTGTTCGCTGAGAATCTTGTTTGCTGAATATCAATATTAGCTCTAGTTTGGTAACTATGGTTTTCATAATTAAAATAAAATTTTGAAATATTTAGTTTCAGGTATACTAAACATTCGTATATAAAGACGCTTGGTAATGTTAAAATTTTATTTTGTATAAAATATTCTTTACAATTATATTAGCGACCCAATCCTGTTTCGCGTGAATTTGTAAATTTTCACCGTTTTATCGTCGACTTACGTTACAAAATTGGTCTCCACGAAAAACGATTTCATTTTAACGTCATAATAACTTATGTCCACAGTCCATCCTGAAGATTCTAAATATTGGTGAAAAAATTTTCGAAATAGGATGAGTAGTTTCGGAGATTACCTCCTACATCCAAACTTACAAACTTCACCACTTTATAATATTAGTATAGATACGTAAGTATTGTTGGTATGGCACCTCCCGTGAGTGCCCGGTCTGTGTTGCATTTTATGTGGAACGATTTTCTGTAATGCACTAATGATTTCCATAGCTATCATATTATGAACAAAACTCGTGTATATATTGCGTCTTACATGAAATTCACTGTACATTCGCGATTATGTTTCTAAAGTCATTTATTCCCTCAGGTCCGTTCTTCTGGTAGAACAGCAGGTAATCTTTGCAACGTACCGACGCTATTAATTTAGTTGTCGTTCATAAAACTATGGCAACAGCACTGGTTGATGAAGTCGGGCATCACTGCTGTATTTCAGTGATATGTACACGGAAAAATAATCCTTATTAAATTTTAGATAACTTTTTTTGCGTATTGTTACTTAAAAATATTATTTTTATGCACAGATTGCGAATTAAATTTAAACTGCATTTCAAAACAGCCTATTACTATAATAATAATATTAATATACAGTATGTAAACACGTAAGGTGCACATAGGGAAATTAACATTGGGAAAAAATGACTGGATCAGAGTGAGCCTTGAAATCTTATTTTTTCAATTTGACAGATAATATTCTTTTGCCAAATGAATGTGTATACTACCGAAGAAAATATTCAAATGATTACAACATAATCGGAATTTTTTTATTAATGGGACATTAAATTCCCAAAAATATTTAAATATGGTGCGAGATCAAATATCTCCGCCTATTCGTGTTGAACCTAAAGACATTGGGTCACTGATTTACCAACGCGCATACGTCATACCAGTCAGACAATTTTTGAATGAAATGTTTCCAAACAGATGGAGTTGTTTTTTTTGTACAAAAAAATTAAAATAATGATTTATAAGAGCTATTTATTATTAAAAAAGGCAAGTAAAATAAAAATAAATCAAAATAAAATAGAAATCCTCAAGATTACCACGATAATTCAATAGAAATAACAATTAATGCAGTCATGGCTAACTCTGATCCAAGTATTTTTTCCCAATGCTAATTTCCCTATGTGCACCTTGCGTTTACATACTGTATAATATTTTAAAGAGGTAAAGTTTAGATATAGGAGGTTAATCATCGAAATTATTTATCCGGTTTGAAAAATATTTTCATCATTGTTTAGAAGGGACCTTCAGGATGGACACATTATCGCGTTCAAATACAAGCGCTTCTCGTTACCAATTTCGCAACCTATGTCGACGAAAAAACGTTGGCAATCTACAAATTCGGGCGAAGCCGGAGCAAGCCGCTATCCTTCATAAAACGCGTCTATTTTTTGTCGGAACGGAAAGGGTTAACAGCACCAGCCATATATGCTTTGAAGTACCTACTTTCTTACTACACAAGCGAGTATTCCTGCATGGAGTTATCATGTTTGTTTTTTTGCAAATAGCATAACTGAACACAATTTTAGTGCTTCAGGTTGTTTAGAGCAGTTCGTGCAAAATAAAGAACAAACATTCACTACTTACATACAGTTATACAGTTGAACCTCGATTATCCACTATTGGCATGACCAGAATATTATTTTATGGACAGAACGAAGCCTCCCCCATCTGTTAAAATTTCTTAAAAGTTCATACAGATACAATTTTTATCAACAACCCGTTGTTGACAATATAATGCAATAATAGAAAAATTCAAACACTGTCTCTGCTGGGACTCACTATCGCGGGGTATGAGTTATCATGTCTTTCGTATTTTGGAAAAATTATAAAAAAAATATATTATTGGACGTTTACTTCCACCAAGGCTATTAGCGCTGCTAGAGAACAATAGAGCGGGATTGAACTGCCTCGTTGTTATTGTTTTATGCCGCGAAGCCGATATGGCAGTGAGCGACATCTGACGGTCACATGAAATCATATTCTATAACAGTTGCATGATTTATTGCTCATTTAGTCCACCAGATCACGCTGCGATCGATTCAGTTTGTCCCCTCTCTATACTCTGCACTAGTAATGACTTTTTATTGGGAGCTGGCTCCGTGCGCTCCGATCACTAAAAAGAGTCGCTCAGAGCGAGTCGTTCAAAGGAGCGACACTAGATAGTACACACTACGCAAGAGTGCAGACTGAGTGAACTGTCATTATACATGCTCAGGAGTCATGTAGCATTGCACAATGCACAGCACAATACACACTCAGCTCTGAGCTCATTTTAATATGATTCTGATCTTATATTATTCGCATTTCGGATAAACTATAAAGTATAATAAAAGCTTAACAATAATAATGTTTATTGTTACAATATTATATCTTTGTCAATGACGTCAATGTGGATGGTTTAAGTCACTGTAAGCTTAGTACCTTCTATTACACTTACAGTGTGTCATTCAACATTAAATGACTCAGCAAAGATAACTCCGTACGTACAAAATTCACCAGTGCCTCTGTGGCCTGTGCTGTGTGCGCTCTGTAAATGTGCGATTGCAACAGTACAGAATAGCTTAGCACAGAGCAATGGCGATCGAAGTGAGTCATTCACAAAAAAAGAGAGACTCGCTCAGGAGCGACACATCACTACTCTGCACCCGGCCAATAGAAGAACAAAAATGGTAATCGGATAAGAGTGAATCGGGATAATTGATAGTCGACTGTACATACAGCATATTATACGAATTTTAATTAATTATTTAACCTTAACTGCTATTTTAACATCTCTACTACACCAATGTCGATAACAACCGTTTTCTTATTAATTATTCCGTGTAATTCACTTTCGGATTTGACGATGTACAAAAAAGTTGTACATATATACCTTGTATACAGAACCGGTCTAAGCGAGTTTGACAAATTCTATATTTGTCTAGCAATTTGCCTAATCTATGCGAGCCTTTTATGGAGTCAACTGTAAAAATCTCTTTAGAACATTGAGTAGATCAAGTCGTTGATATGATAAAACAAAACTTTTGACTTTGCCAATAATTTTGGTCAGTGATTCACAAAATACTTTCCGCCACCCTTCCGGGCCTGGTTCCCCGGGCGGTCGCCCAACGTCCCCTCCCCCAAAGTTGGTATTGCTTGTGTAAGTATATTATACATAATGTAAACATTGAGCTTGTTTATGCTTTTAAATATTTAATGTTTTTAAACTTTGTTCGTGGAGATATACCTACACAGATTTCTGCTTAAAACGAAATCGAGATGTTTCATTTTAATTCTCTATCCCCGTCAATTATGTGTTTACGTCGACATTAATCTAATTTTCATTTATTAATGGAACACTCCGGTATTTTTATAGCACGACCTACAATACTGTAAATGCTATAAGCTCGCCGATGAGAGAAAAAATTAAATAGAAATTAAAATAAAATTATTTGGAAATGTATCGTAATTTGGCAGTTTGACACGCCATTCATTGGTTCATCTTTTGCGGCGATGACGTCATATTACTGCAATTGGTTGGACTCATCTTGTAAAAACATAACTACTATATGCAGCAAATTCACTGAAAATATCTTCGTAAAAATCGTTGGAAATGTTTTATTTATTAGTAATATGCTTTTCTGATCAAGGGTATAAAAAGAAAACTGACATTTTTTTGTTAAAACTATGTCAAGCCATCACGAAAATAATAAAACAAATATTGCCAGTACAAACTTATTTAGAAATACACATCGATAGAGTGTGTTCATATAGTAGGTATTATCTTAATTTAAATGAATATATAAAATTAAATAACAATTTTGATGTCAATAATTAATAAATTATTCATCAAAAATGTATTTTTCGTTACGTAAACTATCTTTGTAGTTTATAGAAACTTGTATATTTTAATAACACCACCGTTGCAAGTTACAGCATATTTGAGCTGATAGATTTGAGCAGGCCTTGGTTTCAGTCGTGATTAGCGAATGACCCCATTCGAGTGTTTCTGATAGATCGCGGTATTAAAACATAAAATTAACCGGTTAAATTTTCAAATTAGTGTTAACTGTTGTAATAATTAGTTTGTTTAAGTGTTCCTGATTGTTTTTCTATAAATATAAACCGTTGAATTGCAAAATTTATCGTAAATTTGTTGTTTTCAAAAAAGTGCATTTTGTGATAGCGTGGCGTTTGACATTTGGTAAGTTTCATTTCGAGTTTTTGGCTATATTTTTTTTCAGTGGATATTTAAATTATATATCAGTATAACGAGGAAAATTTTCTCTTTAAAATGATATGTAGTTTGCCCGGTTTGAAGAATTTTTTTTCCGGAAAAGTTGATGTTAATATTGAGGTTATAAGATCAATTTAGACCACGATGATTGTTCGCTAGATACCCCTACCGCGCGTACATACCTGGCGAGCCTATGTTCACCGTGCTTTTTGCGCCCTATGATAAATGTGTCAATTAGTACTATTATTTATGTTTTACTTATCTTTTTAATATTATATGTATTTAATATGATAAGTATTTAATTACTTGTTATATTTATTTTGATTTAGATTTGTTTTACACTGTTATTGTAATGTTTTTAAATATATTTAAGTAGTGTTTCAACTCGAAATTTTGGTTAAGTTTTTTGATTATTCAATCGCGATTTTTTTGCAATTCACTGAACACATATCGTCAGTATTTTATTATTCAATGAATTTTTGTATAAATTCACGTAATTTTATGCATATATATAGGGTGAGTCATTATAATCTTCTGATAAGATTATCTTTTTTTGATAGGGAAAAATCGAAAAATGGTTCAGGACAAAGTTGTTTCGTGAGAAGGGGGACATCTGATGCCACGGTCACATTTGACCTCGGGTCGACAGTTCAAGGTCAACTTTTTTTTTAATGGGAACCCCTATTTTTTACATCGGAAATCGATTGTACGTGAAAAAACATGAAACTTTTGTCCCAAACATTTTTATCCAAACCTATATTTTTCAGAATGTCCTTGGTTCAAAATTTTAATTTTTTTTGTGTGATTTTTTCGAGAGTAGTCGAGGTGATAGGGATACTGTTGTTTATAGTGTTTCCACCTATGTTCTTTTATTACAAACCCATGATATGACAACCTCTATACTCTGCCGAAAAAGTCCGTCATACCAATTTGAAGGTACAAGTTGCCAAGTTTTACCGTTATGCTGTGGAATTTTGTTTTTTCTTATTATGATTATTTGGAGCGCTCTTTCAGAATATCATGGTATGACAGCACGCACAAACTGCCAGCAATGTCTGTCGTAACGGTTGTACAGAGTTTTAGATATAAGTAAATTAATTCAAAAGAGCTTCAGTGACACCAACATTTTAGCCCAAAAATTTGCATATCGTCTCGCCACATATACAATACATTTGTTTGTCGAGTGTGTGTACACCAATGTTGCCAACTGCATCAACCAGATTGTTTCTGTTTCATTCAAATTGTCTGTCTCGACAAGCTACTATTGAATATTATATATTATGAAGAGTACAGGGGAAAAAAGGCATATATCAAGATTTTTTAAATCTATACATAGGTAATTTAAGTGTTGACAAATACAACAAAAACAAACCGCATGACGAAACATTTCACCACATGTGCGTGACGTCAGCACTGTTTACTGTCCGAAATTTTGTATGTCAAAAATCAAAAATCTTAAACGAAACCATTTTTATCGCAATTTTTATACACAGTGTTTAAATTGTTTTTCGAAAACTGTATCCCGTATAGTAATTTCTTCTGTCATTTAAATCCATACGGGCTACAGAAACAGCAAAGTAGGCGTTATCTTCGTACAAAATCCAATTTTTCAATATGGCTGAACTGTCAGATATATAAATATTTACTTATTGTGGAGTGAAAATAAATTATTTTACAAGAGGTACGTGCACATAACATACTATATAATATATAGCTCTCGTACGTGACTATTAAAACTCGCTAGACGCTCGTTTTACCATAATATCACACTACATCAATCACATGATACATAACGACATTTTCTTCTGTTATATGAAGTGTTTTTCGTTTCTGCGCTTAAAAATGCTAAAAATGTACCTTCGTAATAATACGTAACTATTTTTTTTAAACAGCGTCAGCACAGCCCTATTTGTCCACCACGCACATTGATATAGGGATGTGAAAATATTAAAATTAAAAAAAAAATAGTATTTTGTCCCCTAACACTCTCTATATAATATAAGGAGTATGACTTTGTGATCCGAAGTTATTACATAACCTCTTTGAAAATAAAACAGCTTAACTGAATTCTGCATTGTGGTTACAATGTATGTTTGTAAATTGCAATTGTAATAACAATGTCCCACTATACAAACGACGGCTCTATTGCCATTTTTCTATATAGCTAAATTTATCGACTCCACATCACTAAATGTGATGTCGATTGGCCCAAATTCCTAATCGTAGATTTACTTTATTAAATGAACGTTCAGTGTTTGTCAAATAGAGGCTTGTTCAAGGGCGTACGCAGAATTTTTATTCGGGGAGGGTTGCGCAAGAGGTTATGAGGAGTAAACATTGAAATCCAGTTATCATAGTCCAAATTCGAGAAATTTTTAGCTCACAACGGGATTTAGTATGAAGTAAGCCGCATCAGTTTTCACACTTTTTCCACAATTTCAGATCTGAGGAAGAGCAGCTTCCCTCCCCTACCCTCTTTGCGTGCGACCGTTTTGTTTGAATGACGTGTATTTTTCATTCATTCTGCTATGAAAAATTCCATACGCAAGTAGGCATATCTACCAAGGGCGTAGATAAGAGGGGACGTAAAGGTGGTAATTACCCCCCCTCCCCCACAGGATCATCATAATACAAAAATTAAACTGAAAATAATACGAATACATGGCTAAAAAATAAAATTTAGAAATACTTCTAGAAAAAAAAAATGTTAAATTGGTTTGGGAATTAATAGTTTGCTTGACACCTTCCTTCGTGAGTATTATTATGTGATATTAATAAAACCTAAAAATATTGAATTTTTTTTTGCTTTACCCCCCCCCCCCCAAGGAAAAAAATATCTACGCCCTTGATACCTACCTTATTTTACAATTTGTCTTGCATTCTGAAAAAAATTTGCCGGTAAAATTTTAATGTAAAATTGAGATAATATAACAATTTTAGTTTCTAAGTGTAAAATAGTGCTTAATTTGATTTAGATGCAATACAAGTTTGTTCATAATTTACCAAAAATTCTTGATAGCGCAATGAATTTAGTTATGTAATAACACTAACTGTAATATCATTACGGAAATGTTACGTTTCCACTAATTACATAATGAAATACAACGTGAATGTACTAAATATACAGTATGTCTTTTTTTAACGTCCTCTTGTCAGCTTGTATGACAAAAAAATCCGGTGAGCTTTCATGGTTGTACTGCAGTGTTTTCTGCAGGACTACGTCTCAAAAATCTCTAACCTCAAAAACCATTACTCTCCTTCTGATTTAGTCGGGTAAAAAGTATATGCATATTAATATAGACAAATAGTAAAGATACAAGTAAATACGTACAACTCAACAAGGTATAGATCCACGTTTTTCGTTTCAAATCCTATAATACAACTTAAAAAAATAATTTTATACTTTTTAGTTCGTTTTAAAACGTGGTACCTATATGTTAAAAATTTGTTTTATTTATTTTTTTTTTTGATAATAATACAGTTATAGCTTTTGTTTGCTACAATTGTTAGAAGCACCCATTGTTACATCGCTATATTATAGAACAAAATATTTTTCAAACACTGTCACCGTCGGGATACGAACCCCGAATCTTTCCACTATCGCGGCGGACTGAGTTTCCTTACTCCACAGCGACATATTTTAACAGGCGATAATTTTAATATTTAAAGCAATTTCTACCTGTTTTTTCACATCGGTGATAATTTTAATGTATAATTTAAAAAACGTGGAACTGTTTTTATAGACTTTGGATTAAGAACATACAGTATAATTAAATGTGATAGTCCGTGGTGTCTATATACAGAAGTGTTTATTTTGTCAAAATTGTGTTCAGAGGAATAATTTATTAGCACCGCAGTTTAAACCTGTATGCTTAACTCAATAATACATAATATACCATAATATAAAACGGAACGGTAAAGCCCGAGTTACACTCGCTGTATAATCTTCGATTCTAATGGTTTACCTGTCGCTACAGTAGACTACCGTTTAAAGTCCAGCTGCAGAACTATAACCCCGTTCTAAGGAAGCACCGCCGAGCATTGAGTGTCAACCCCGCCACAGCACGCTTGATACTTAGCAGTAGCGATGTGCCGTATCGTTAAAAATGTATATCCGCGGATACGGATCTGAATACGGATATTTGGTTTCAAGTTCCGCGGATACGGATACGGATCTTAACTTTCTTAGAGTACGCGGCGGTAAATATTGCACATCGACCTTTGGAAAGAGACTATCTGTTATGGGAAAAAGTTATTGACCTCTTTAAGAGTTAACTCTCATAACAGATTGTCTCTTTCCAAAGATCGATGTGCAATATCTCATTATAAAGATAGTTTTTAGTACCTTTGAGTTATGTACTATTGGTATGGTACTCACTACGGTAAATGTTTGCAATATAAAGGTGCCAAATACGATTTTAAAAAATAAAAAATAATCTGAATGGAATTTAACAGTTTTTCATTATTACGTAATCACCTATATATATATAAAATTTCATCTATGAATTGAAAATTAAAAACTCGGGTCGCAGTGCGAAACCCTGCCGACAATATAGTGTATTTGCTATTATAGGCAGTGTGGCTCCCTTATATATACTTAACTTTATTTTTGAACAAAATAAAAAATTTAACCCCTTAATACACCCCTTAAAATAATATTTTTTCTTAATTTTAATATTGTTATCAATACAACAAATTAAATTCACCCTTCACTAAATAAATCCATATCTACAAACTAACGTTTTCATAAAATTTTTAATTCCGGTCCTGTCGGGCCGATTTTAATAAAATTTTGGTAGCACATTTTAATCATTACTAAAGGGGTCAATTTCAATTTTGAAACGATTCGGAGAAATTTTTAGGTATTTTTGGGCCCAAAAATATTTTTCAACCCCTAAAACCCACCCTTAAAGTGGCCCGATTGGTCCCATTTTAAATAGGCTTCGTGCGGTGATGGATTTCAACATGTGGTTCAAATTTCGTTAAAATCAATTAACTCCTTCGAAAGTTATAGCCCGCACACATATATATATATATAAATATATAAATATATATATATATATATACATATATAAACATACTTTTCCAAAAATGGTGCCAAAGTGTTTAGAAGGCTATGAAACGTCGAGAAATTTTGGTCCGACCCCTAGGTCCCGCCATCCGACCGACGCCAATAGTGTAAGTGCCTTATGGCAAATACACTAATAAGGTAAAAGCTCCGCCAAAAACTTACGGATACGGATCTTTCTTCTCCCTCGAATATCCGCGGATACGGATATCAGGCACATCACTACTTAGCAGCATATATTTATTGACTTCTATATGGCTACTGGCCGTAGGTGGAAGCGTGGCCCATGAAGTGAGACAGCAAATGACTGTTTTTCTGTCTCTTTCTTTTTACTTGACCCGATGTGCGCAAGTGTCGCGTCTGCAATGGGGCCATTAGTAATCGGAATAGAGCGAATAGCAATATTCCTTTCACAGTTAGTTCCTTGCGCAAACTGACGCTGCAACTGACGCGCATCCATTCACGGACATGCGCATTAGACTCAGAGTATAATTAGTGAGCTAGACATATAAATGTCTGCACCGTAGTGTTTAAGTCTTTCTCCCTATCTTTGCTAGCAATATAGAGGGTATTAAATATATGCCTACAGCAGCCTCGTGTGCAGCGACCTTAACACTTTTTTCGTGATGGTCACGAATAGGTTAAAACTCAGCATCCAAGTGTTGGTAGAGTCGCCTCTAGCTCCAGCAATATTCTAGTCTGTAATTATAGGGCACGCGGACGGTTAAGCTGGGTTTACTGTAATTACCTGCAAACACTAATAGTTTACGTTGTATAAAATAGCATACATTCACTTGAAGCGCGTAAATCATAGGAAACGTCAGCCGCGTTTATCCGGAGCTTAACCTAAATGATGCGTTGAATCATTACGAAAAATTTCCAAATTTGAAGGTACCATGTAACGTATGTATAGAACATTAAGTATTGACTTTGGAATAGATTTTTTTTATTCAATACTAGCGACCCGGTCCGGCTTCGCCCGAAATTGTAGATTGCCACCGTTTTTTTCGTCGACTTACGTTGCAAAATTGGTCTCCACGAAAAGCGTTTTTATTTCAACGCGATAATATTATAGCCTATTTACTAACGTAAGTTTGTAACATGAATACTATTTAATTCGATACATTTATTAATTTAAGTTTTTTAACATGAACACTACCTTCCTAGTTCATACGCTCCGCTGCCATCTTGCCTCTGTTTCTTCACATGACCACCAGGGTACACCAGTGGCGGCGTGGCTTTTTAAGACGTGGTGTTACAATTTTCGCATATCGTCGTTGGTTCTGTAATATCTCTTATGTGCAAAAAGTAAAATTTGCAGGAAAGGCCAAAAAGTGGTTATTTCAGCAATGGATGATAAGAACTAGCAATTTCAGAGGTATATTACTAATTCATACTTATCTTCACTATACAGGTTTAATTAAGATGAGTTTTTTCTTAAAAAATATTTAACGTTAATTTCGGATTTATTGGCACATGGGAGGAATTATTTGATAATAAGAGTTACTTCCCCTTGTTGGTTACTGTAAAATTAATTTTAAGGTATTACTAGTGTATAGAGCTCTGTTTCCTGAATCTTTTCATCTAAAAAACGTAAAATCTGCCAAATATGCACATAAGAGCTATTACAGAACCAACGACGATATATATTGTCATCATTCTACTTTTCTATATTCGCGTCTCTACGGGTGAAATCGAGGGTACTTCAATATAGCTTATAATTATTACAAAGTTACGATTGTATTTGATATCAAGTTATGAAATATCGACTCTATACTTTTTTTAAACACTTATGTTACGTAAAAAACTGACAAGAAAATTGTGGTTATTTATATTAGAGATTATTTCGAACACGTTTTCTGTTGTCGCGTAAATCAAAAAAACGACACGGAATTCGGTAACAGATATTTAATTTCTAATAGCAAAAATATATTTTCGATAGATTTATTAGTTGTTAACAGTTCTAATGCTATGTTTCGAAACAATACGGTAGATAATTACTATGTTGGTACCAATGTGATGTATTCATGTACTAATTTTAAATTATTCAGTTTAATTATAACTTTGATAATAACTAATAACAGTAAAATTATATTCAATATATACCTTAAGTAATATACATTTGTATAGTAAATTTGTATAATTTTGTTGTACTCCAGGCGAAATTGTTCGGCGACCGAAAACACGATTTCGAGTGTCATTAGGGATTAGAAATTAGAAATTGCTATAAAACAGTGTTTTTTTAAACTCTAGTTTTTTTCGCTCAAATCTAAACCTGCATGTCATGGAATGAACTATTATTTTATGAAACACATTTTTCGTCACATGTATGCATATTTTGTTGTCAAATACTTAAAGTGCCATAAGCTGTTAAAACCATTAATAGTTACAAAATAAACAAAAATTGCACGTTTCATCTGTTTTTACTACCTACTGTTTTTAAAAACAACAAAAATTTACTGTTTGAAATTCACACAGCTGGTGATGATCGAAATAAATAAGGCCTTAACGATTAGAAGTAATCTCAAAAATACAATCAATTATGGTAGTTAGGGAGCAAAAAAAAACATGTTGTCCCAACTTTCTGCCGCCTGGTACATAAGCTTTTTAAATTTAGAGCATTTTTTCTTATATGATATACTTATAGGCGGAATCTGGACCCATTTTAAGATAAACGGGATAGAAATTGTAAAAGACAGTAAAAAATGGTTAAAATTTAAAAAAACATTTCTGTCGATTCGTTTTAAGGTCTGCTAGAGCCAAATGACCGGGAAATACCAATTGCAACCAATTGCACCCTCCTCAGGCCACTCCTATATCCACTTTCTTAGAAGTGGCCTGGGTGGGTGTAATTGATCAAAAATATCTGCCGCTAGTATTTATAATTCAATATTTTAATAAAATCTTTGATTAACGTCTGATTAGAACTCTTCAATAAATAAAATTATCGACCAATTTTTCAGACAATTAGAAACTAATTATTAATTAATTTATATTTTTTAGATCAATTCTGAAGAAGGTCCAAATCCGGACCGAAACGTTAATGTATTAATTTTTATATTTTTTGGTAATATATTTGTCTGAAAAATTGGTCGATAATTTTATTTATTCAATATTTTAATGATTATTTCGGGCAGCGTTGCCAGTTTTTTTTTTTGCCAAGTCGGGATTTTGGAACTCTTTGAGTGAAAACAGCGGGATTCTTTCGTCGAAAGCGGGACATAGTAAAAAAACCTATATAATCAGAAGTTTTCAAGTACCTATTTATCTTTTTATTTGAATTAAAATTAGATAGCAAAAATAGCCATAGAAAATGTATTTTAATAAAAATATAATATTTTAAATCAGATTTACCCTATCGTTAAATAGTTGAGTCTTATTCGTCTTCAGAATAAAAAAAAAGCAGAAATCAAAATCAAAAAAGTTTTATTCATTAGAAAAATATGGCGTTTCAAACAATAGTCTGTGGAGTGAGTGTTACAAATTGCAACTTACAATAAGAGAATAATTATTTATAAGAATTACTTATTCATGATATTTCTGTGAAGATTTCTTTTAAAGTTATTTAATTACTTATATTTTAATTTTTTTTATTATATTTTTTAAGCTACACAAATATTTCAAATTTATATTTTTGTATGGGGCTTGCCCTGTTGAAACAACAATAAACAATAAACAAAGTTATCCCCGAGTTATCCCCGAAAAGCGGGACTGAGCCTGTACCGCGCGGGACATTTAATTTTTATTTAAAAATCGGGACGTCCCGCCAAAATCGGAACGTCTGGCAACGCTGATTTCGGGCTCTACGGGACTTCGCAATTTTATAGCGAAAATTGGTAGGCATTCGGATTTTCAATTACTTAGTACATATCTTCCGTAAGGGCTATAACAGTCGTTGTGACAACCGGCAGCAACGACCCTCTGTCGGAACTTACTATAACTGACAGTCGTGCCGGGATTCCCCGTGAGATTCTTAGGCACGGCCGGTCTGGAATATTAAGACCACAGTCTGTGGTAAACCCCTCACATAAGTTATGTATAACACGCAGCAACCTCAGAGGTGCGAGCGGTCAAATGAAATATTTATCTGTTACATGACTCGGAGCTATTCCGACAGTCTTAACTGGCGTATTCTTAGAAGAAAGAGTGCCTCTATCTGTCTGTCTCTCTCTCTCTCTCTCGATCTCTTTCTGAATTCTGACTATCATAAACCCGCTGCTCCGCTGTTTATTAAACCAAAGCTAACGAGAAGTTTAAAGTATTTAATCCTATACTAACTGCACTTGCTATAAAGTTCTACTGAGGGCCAGTTAAGGATTAGACGGTGATTATAATCTTGCTTCACAAACACTAAAATTATTATTAGTGTATTTGCTTGTATATATGCGTCAGTCGGATGCATAATATGCTTTGATTCTATACTGAGCATAAGAATAAAATCGCAATGGAACTATTAGGGTGCAAACATATACTTCTGTCTTTTTTTACGCCGTAAGCACAGGCGTATCCAGGAGGGCGAAACAAGCACGGGGGACCCGGCTTAAGAAATTTCTAATTTGTCCCCTCCTGGGCCAAAAGCTGGGTACGCCCATGTTAACGTCATAGAAAAAGACAAAGTTTTTGAAACAGAGATACTTTATTCATATTGAATGCAAGTACATCAACCAATCCTATCATCGGAGAAATCAGGGAATTATATCGAAGAAAGAGACGCAGATATATTTTTGATACGTTTTGTTGCCTTCGCTCACCGCACATTGAGTAGATAGACAATGATTCATAGAGTTAATTAATAAATATATGGTCGGATGGCAAGACCTAATATTCGAACCTCAAAATCTCGTTCAACATACCCATGTTATTCTATGTACGTATGCTTAAACAGATTTCACTTAAAAAATATTTGACAAAGTTTGATTTTCATTAGGTGACATAAGAAAATATTCGAGAGAAACGTTATCAATTTATTAATTAAATACACAGTAGATAATAATAATTATTAATAATTTACACGTGTTGAGTGCTATGAAAAATAATTATTACTGTGCAGTATTTAATTAATAAATTGATAACATTTTTCTCGAATATTTTCTTATGTAAAATTTTATATGAATTTATAGAGAAAAAATGGAGGTTTCGAAGATAAAAATATATGTTGCCATTTAAAAAAAAAATGCATGTCCGCTTCCGGTTGAGTTTGAAGTACAAACAATTATACCTCAGCAGTTATAATATTAACTATATATATAGTATCAGCGACGTGTGTGCGTTTTGTTTCTACGGCCCTTCCCTTGTATGAGCAATAATACGTATGTGCACCTTTGTTTTGTGACGTCACGAGCCCTGCATTAAGAAACAATGCAGGGCAATGATTATTTAGTGACTCTAAAACCGATTGTAAATTCCTGCCGTAAAATTAATTAGTAGCTGTCTTGTCAGCAGCAATTACGGCAGTCAGTTGCCGATAGAATCGAAGCAATATTATCTATCATTTAAATCGTGTTTCTATTTATTATCTATCTATAATATAATAAATAGATCGAACTAAAGTGATAAATAACGTAATGTAATGCAACAATATTATCATGCATATATAAATGCACAATTCACTCATGAATTTAATTGTAAACCTGCTAGCTATTTTTTAATATTTATTGCCTGTGGTTTATTTATGTTTATAATAAATGCATGGTGTTTATAATTCGACAGGCAAACACTACGCCCATTGTGTACCATAGTTATACTCTGTCCAAATTTAACTTGCCGCAATTTTTTAATCTGAAAAACATTTATTTGCGCGTCTTGGCGGCAGACAGCTATATATTATCGTGCTAAAATAAAAGCGCTTTTCGTGGAAACTAATTTTGCAACGTAAGTCGACGAAAAAAAACGGCGGCAATTTACAAATTCGGGCGAAGCCGGACCGGGCCGCTAGTAACAAATCCAATTATTCTTTAGCAGAAAATGGTCATGATCATGATACTCGTTTTAAAAATTACATAAAATTACCTATGGCAAGCATTGATATCTTCAAGTTTTGCCCACTGAATTTCGCAGCAGCTCTTTATAATAAACCACCTGTGAGTTTTAAAATTAATGAAATAAAGGTTTTCAAGAAAAAGATAAAGAATTTTTTACTGGAAAATGCATTTTATAATGTAAATGAATTCATAGATTATTTTAAATAATATTTTTGTTTTCCGAAATTTTTTTGACGTATCACATGATCATTTGTATCTCTACTGGCAATAAATGCTATCTATCTATCTATTAAATATTTATCTATCATTTTGTTAAATGTAAGTATTTTTAGTGTTGAAGTGGTCCTGTCGCCAACTTGGCAGGTTTTTTTTTATAATTTTGACTGCTTCCACTGAACTAATAATATAGAAAAAAGTGGATGCATGTACGTATACGCGCGTTAAAAGTTATACTTCTTTGGCGTGCTTAAAAACTAATTTTGGCATAGTTACTCCTTTCTCGACGTAGACACCCACTAAGAACGGATTGTATGCAAATCCTACCATCACATGTACTATGGGTGTGAGTTGTTACGTTGGAGGGTGTGAATGGTTGCGTAGGTGGGAAGGTCAATACAATATTTCCAGAGAAAGAGAGGAAAATACAGAGAGAGAGTATGTGGCAGTCCGTTCTTAGTTGGTCTCTACGTCGAAAAAGAAGTAACTATATGCCAAAAAATTGGAACGCATCTGTGTTTCGTGTCAATCGCGTGCGAAGCCGCGGGTAACGGCTAGTAAACGATATAGACGTTCTCGGAATTTCAAACGTGTCGAATTATTTTCGGCGGGGTGTGGTAGTTGTCCGGAGCCAATATGAAACCGCAATTATTGAAGCATTTTATGAAGATTATTAACGTGCTTTGTAGAAAAAAATACAAAAAGCATTTTTAATTGAATAGAGCCGGCCGGTTTCGATCAGTAAATCGCGATTATAGTGTGAGCAGTAGGTGCCAACCCTGCAATTACTATACAACAGTAGTTTCAGCTGAACCATTGTGTAGCGCGTATAGCTTGAGGAGCATTTAGCCATGCTACATTACGCCTGCCCACTGCTATCCGTTTTTAGATCATAGAGACCTAGACCAAGAACGACAGAGAAGCGTGGCAAAGACGTAATAGTATTTAAATGGACCTAGCATTTCCTATATTAGTAAACTAGCCGTTACCCGCG
Organism: Xanthostigma xanthostigma; assembly: GCA_963575645.1. Taxonomy (NCBI): domain Eukaryota; kingdom Metazoa; phylum Arthropoda; class Insecta; order Raphidioptera; family Raphidiidae; genus Xanthostigma; species Xanthostigma xanthostigma. Next base: position 19,624,462 of record OY754474.1, read on the forward strand.
TCTGTGTACCTACGCGATTGAGACGAAACACGGATGCGTTCCCTGTCATAGTTACTCCTTTCTCGACGTAGATCCCCCCTAATAAATTTAAAAGTTGATCACATTCACGTGATCAACGTCCTGACAAACCTTGAAAACGACACCCATGTTGATTTTTAGACTATTTTTCACCCTCTGAAAGGGTTGTTTTTGAAAAAGCATGAAACGCGTGTTTATTTATTTGTTGACAGGAGTAATCCTGCGCATATTCGAGTTGATACATTTATCTTATATGATTTTGAATCCCCGTTACACCATTTTCGGGGTTGAATTTTCAAAAATATGCTCTTAGCAGATGCTTTCGTCATAATGACTATATTTGTGCCAAACAGCCCAATTCGTCCAGTGGTTTTGAGCTGTGCGTTGATAGATCAGTCAGTAAATCAATCAGTGACAGTTTTCTTTTATATATTTAGATACATTGCAGTGATGACACCACAGAACAGTAAATGTTCTGTGGATGACACCATCCAATATGAGAGAGATGTAGCAAGTATTGTTACATTAACTCTCTCTCTCTTTTGTAATATTGTCAAAATTAATTTTCCTTAGCTACGCAGGAAAAATGAATGTTGTTATCAATTTGGAAAAAATCAATTTGAATTAATCATATCTGGAGAAAACAATTCATCACAATTTTTTTATAATTCAAGTCTAAGCGTTTTATTTATTTTAAAGTAAGAACTTTAATAGTGCTTACACATAACGTATATTATAGTTGTGCAAAAACGACAATTAATAATAAAGATTTAACTGATAAAATTTTGTCAAAAACATTCTACAAAATGTCGTAACTACTTACGGGTGAAATGACAGATTAGGATAATTATTTCGTGATTTCTTCCTTCGCATTAAACTTAATCATAATATTTTAACTTCAAGATACAGTAGATAAATATTAATAATTTAATGATAAATAAACAGTAATTTAAATTCATTAAATACAAAATCTGATCCATCTCTTTTTGTGTTCAGTGTACAGATTAAAATGTTAAATTAATTAAATGCAAAAACTGATCCATCACTTTTTGTGTTCAGTGTACAGATTAAAATGTCAAATTAATTAAATGCAAAAACTGATCCATCTCTTTTTGTGTTCAGTGTACAGATTAAAATGCGTAATCTTTAGCGAGACCTGTTACGCAATGCACTTACGTTCTTGATTAAACTCGCGTAATTTTGTTAGACGATTTACAGTCATCGGCTAGTTTTTGAAAGGCGTTGTGTTGTGTAGCTGTGAATATTTTACGATTTTTTAACTGTTTTAAATATAATCAGCTCGTTTCAATATTATTAAATCGACAAATAAAGTGATTCTTTCTTTCGAAACGACTAGATTGTTAGACGACTGGAAACATTCTTCCAAACTCGAAAATACTTATACATGAACTGCGTCTATATATTATGTATATCGGTGTAGTGACTAGATACTGAAAAGTGAACATTAGATACACAATAAATTCATGGTTAAACTTTTGTATAACAAATGCAATGGTGTCAAAAGTGTCAACACTCTTTAAACTGGGCCACGATACCAAACACAGCTTGTAAGTAACAAATCTTATTTTCAGCCTTTACTTATTTTTTTTTAAAGATATTTAATATCTAGCGCTCATTGCAAACCGAATGAATTTTTACAAATTTTTTTTGTTGTCACTATTTATGTATTTACTGTTTGGGGACTCTGTGTAGTGTTGAGCGTCTATAATAATCTGCAATCTATCTATCCTGATAATTGATTGATAACAACGTTGCAGTCAATGTTATAGGGGTTTGGTTATACTTATAAATATTATAAAGTTAACGCAACGGGACTGCGAAGAAACAGAAATCCCTTTTCTTAATTGATTTATCTTCGCATTGTCAGGCAGATGTGCATTTGCTTTTGATGGAAATGTTCATTTTTCAATTGTTCTTCAGATTTGTTTTGTGGAGGTGCTTGTAATGAAGTCTTGCTAAAGTTACTCTAGCGTCTGATATTCATTATGAATCCCGTTTTTGAGTATAGTGAAAGAGGAAACAAAGTTTTGGTTTTGGAAGGTGTAAAGTTTTCCTTTTCGAAGGTTTTAAAAAATGGCGAGTCGTTTTGGCGCTGTGCTTTTAAAAACTGCAGAGCTATTAAGATTTATTTTTCTTTCCTTTGATCATACATAATTATTATTACAATTGCCTGGTGCGTAGTTCGTGTACTGTGAATGTTTATGGTCTTTTGTACAGTGCGCAGTTCGTGTAATAAAGATTAGGAGCCAGGTATACAGTGCGCAGTTCGAGACCGTCGGAAAATACGATGTTTGAAAATCGGATCGAAATCAAAGCTAAAAACATTATTCGTTGGTCATATGGAAACCGTCGCAGTTGATCTGTTTTTATTCTAGAATAAAAGAGCCGTTAATACGAGTTATATGGTTCAAATATACGATTGTCTCTGCATGAACACAGAACAGCCGGATGATAGTCAAAATGCAAATTCCCAACATGCATACGATTGCACACAACAGAATGTATCAATTATATGCATATGGTAATGATTGAGTGCCCATAACCTCTCTCCATACATACCTACAGTGTGTACTGTTTGTCATTCGCTGAATTAAGCCCATGATAGGCCGACAAGCCTCGTAACACAAACAAATAAACAGCATCCCGATCGTATTACGATGCCGTTGTTCCCGTGCTCTAATATGCATTTATCTTGTTTATGTTTTAAATTAACTTATCAAAACGAACACAGTGCAGAGAAGTTTTTATTAACGACATTTGGATCCAGTACGATAACTCGATGTGCCCAAATTTTACCTTTTTTTTTGTAAGTCATAGAAAACGCTAAATTTTGACGTTCCAATAAAAAAACTGCGGATTATTCAGAAATTTTCTCAAAAATACGTAAAAACGTTTCGTCTTGCATTGTTATTTTTTGAATCTACCCAATCAGAAATCACATATATATGTCGCCGGGATATTGTCAAACCCGTGATATTATAATTTCACTTAGTGAAATTATAATATCACGACTCTTTGTCAATCGTGATATTGTAATTTCACTAGTGAAATTACAATATCACGGATTTGACAATATCCCGGCGACATATACACGTTATAACAACTGGTGTAGAATTTGTATTACTATCTCACTTTGTGTACACGACCTCGCAATTGTTTTTTAAACAACTCCCCCCAAACGCCCTCCCCTTTTCACTGCTTCAAAAAACGCCATCGTATCGACACGGCCCCGTAATTGTTTTTTTAAAAGAATTCCCTCCAGACGCTTTCTCCTTTTCACTGCGCAATTTTTTTTTTTTAAATCAATTATCCACATTTGAAACGGCTAATAATACTGTTATATGTTATTTCAAATATAATAATTGTGTATTTTCAATAGATATTTTGCACTTCGAGTTATCTAACCAATATTTATGTAATGGCGCTTTCTTGCCTTTTTGGTTATTTGAAAATAATGCCTGTTATTATTATTAAAACTAGTGAAAGTATCATGTCAGTCAGTGCCCGTTAAAATAAAGTTTAATAAAAATGTAATCGTGATGTTAATATTCTGTTCTAAAATCTAATCAATATCTACATAAATTTATTAATTAATAAATAAAATTATCGACCAATTTTTCAGACAAATATATTAACAAAAAATAGTAATTAATACATTAACGTCTCGGTCCGGATTTGGATCTTCTTCAGAACTGATCTAAAAAATATAAAAATTGATTAATCATTAGTTTCTAATTGGTATTTGAAAAAAAATTCGCTTTAAGTTTTGAATTATCAAAATTGAAAAAATAAATTTATTAACACACGAATTAAATTGTTATGAAACCTGGCACCTCGAAGTATTCCTGAGTACTACAAAATCGAAGTAATTAACCCCTCGAGAAGTGAAGGCTGAACGGCCATAAAAATATTATTTAAATATCTGCGTCGAATTGAGAACCTCCGCTTTTTTCGGTTAAAAAGTAAACGTTATTTGCTTATACCTAAAAGTGACAAAACTGATACAAATTTATGATATTATGTAACGTAGGTCGTCTTTAATCTTTATCACAGTCCGCTTAGTTTTGCTCTTTTGGCACGCCACACTAGATTTATTTCAAACGAGTTTTTTTCGGTATGCAGCCAGCGTCGTTATAAAGATTATTGACGAAATCATGAACAGTCGATTATATCACAGAAATGTCCTAGTTTGGAAATAATTCTCTATCTTGGCTCCCGACTGTCTTCTGTCAATGATAAGAGGCAAAAGGAAAACGCTATAAAACATTTCAAGAAGAGGAAACATTTTCCCTTACGTGCTGTTAAGAAGAAAAGATATTTTCTTTCTTTGCACAATGTTTGGAAAACTAAGGATGTGAGATTCATTTGAAAAAATACATACATTTGTAACGAGATACCACGCGCCACGAATCTAAAAGGCTTGGAATGCGGGCTTGCGCTTGTACAGTCTAACTACAACCTCGCAACTCAACAAAACTCTGATAACAATAACAACTTGACAATAGCGTACTCGACTGTACTTTAAAGCAGGAAAGCGACAAGTGACAAAGGCAACGAGCGATCACGGCCAGTTACTGACGAGCGCACGTTCCGTGCAGGTAGTTGGAAGGTGGTGGGGGTCTCAACGTGCCCAAATGTGCCTTTGCGACGCTGTTTGTGACTAACTTCCGAACCTTTTAGATCCCTGGCGCGTATTATAATTTCGTTTTCCTTGTTATTTTCCGTGTATTTTGTATTATACCCCAGAGCGGAGAACGTGTTTCCAGGATAACGACGTCCGGATTCCAAATGGCCAAACCGATTTGGGAACGTGAGATAATGGGTGATGGGTCCGGCAAAATCTCACGTCAACTTTTTAATTCAGAGAATATACATTATTACAATAGATAGATTATATAGATAACATTTAAAAATTATAGGGTAAATCTCGCGTGATGGGAAAAATGGCAATCGGTATGCGAAAATATTTTTCCAGAAAGACGTATACATTTCACAACCCTTGTAAAAATAAGTGATACATTCACGGTATATATCGCTCTCTAAATCAAAAATGTTTTATTGTTTTCCTCAACTCGGAATGTTTTCCACACAATATTTCCTCTAGGAATGTCTGGGCTTTTACAGTATGTTAGAAACTAGTTTTGCGATTATTTTTTTTGGGGTTATTATCTCTCTATAATAAAGAAGCTACAATCGCTTTTGCGCAAAGCTCTCTATACTGCACTGAAAAACGCGTTTACATATAGAATCATTGTCAGTCTGTGCCAGCATAACTTGAGATAAAATTTGGTACACTAGCCACTGTTATCTTTTTGTATCTACGTCCTATAAAATAGTTGGTTTTCAATTCATTTTCAAAAATTTTTACAGTTCACTTCGGTTGCGCCGTAGTTTGCGGTTACACACGTAATGATAACGATTTATTATGAAAATGGTAGCACGAATAATAATAATAAATATTCTTTATTTGGGTACAGAACTGCAGCCGAAGCTGATTTCAATCTTCCCCATCGATAATTAATAAATGTACACACAAAATTTACAAAAAAAGAAAAATAAGTTTTATTTACTTAACACAACTTTACACCACTTGTGTTAAATGAGTCATTTTACGACATCGGTAGCTATTTAAAAAAAATGTTTTATAGTCTTTATATTTCGACTAGGAAACATTTCCGTATTAGCAACTGGGTGTAGAATTAATTTTGTTCATAGAGTCTTCAGTTTTCTGCTGTCGATGATTTTAAAATACACTCTGTATAGATAAGTGTCTATACTCTATATGTATAAATGAACAAAACTACATATTATATCGATAAAAATCAATAATGTATATTGATACGAGGCCATGAATTGCCATAAATATTTGTATATCTGCGTTTATACAAAATATATTGCCTGCATCAAATTTTTACTGAAATCCTTTCTGTTTCCGCCGTTGAGAATAATTTACTATATTAATTTCCTGTAGAAACAATATTATTTTACTCTAGCAACTATGCTATATCTATATATTATCTATTATAATAAACAGTCTTATCGAACCTTTCCTTAAAATAGATCACATTTATTAAAATATACTCTTCATTTTAATGAGGGGAAGTGCACAATGTATGTTTCATCACGATTTATACGAATTGAGACAGGTAAAATCGATTCAGGAGAAATCCATATAGGAACCTCAATAACGTCCAGACTTAAATATGTTGCAGAGTTCTATGTCCGTTAAATAATAAAATCAAATTTTAAAGGGTAATCTAGGACTACTCATTGCAGTTAATTATTTATTACCACCGTTCAGACTTAAGAAATAAATGAATTACGATCGAATTTCGACCACAGAAAAGTGCAGTCGTAATAATGTTTTCTCTTCTTATATAATATATTATTTCCAATTTTGAAAACGTTAATTTATAAGTATTCTTATTTAATTAAACTTTTTCTCCAAACGAAAAAGAAAATGATAAAAGAAATAATATACTTTTCACTCATTTTTAATTTCTAAGAGAACATTGTTTTCTGCTGTGAGATATGCATTGTTAATTTTATGGGGTCGCAAATAATATTGAAACAAAGTACTTCGTTTGAAATGTATTTTTACACTATACATAAAAATATATATGGATCTGTATTTTTCTTTTGTAAACTTGAATCTTGGAAATAAGAAGCACTCTAATTATTTAAAATTAAGATCATATCATTTGTATTGGCGTTTTTGTCACTTGACTATTCCAATTTCAATCGTTTTCTGCATTCATGAACTTTTGAACGACCTTCAGCCCTAAGGTATTGACACAGATAATCTCAGCTATCGAGCGTCTATAATCTACAATCTTCTTCTGCCCGCCCTAAGGCAGTGTTTTAATCGCAAAACTACATAAATATTATTGTTTTCCATTTAATTATTTAATTTTTGACATAATAAAAAGTGGAAAATAAATTATAATTTTTTATGTTTAACTTTATTTTCTAATTTAAAAAATTGTTTTTTGAGCTTTGACAAAATCAATATTTTTGACGAAACGTAAGCAATAAAAGAAAAGAATTATACCTATGTGTCCGCATTCCCGTTATTCATAATTATTATACATAAATAATATTGTTTTTTCATTTAGTTTCTAAAATGGTGTAAAACACCTAAATTATTTTTTTTTAATAAAATGAGTTTGCTTTCCAATTGACAGGGTCTCATGTTGGAGTAATTATCAACTTTCCGAATCGTCGTTCGGGGTCAAGCATTTTTTAAATTTAAAAATAAATCAATTACCTCGAAAATCGTGTGGTTTTTACTGGGCCATGTCTTCTTATTTTGATAGCATGTGGTCAAATCTATCACCGGGTTATGCTTTACAGAAGGTTTACTGGACATTCTGTCTATGGTTTTTTTTAAACAGAACGCTTGGCAAAAGTTAAAACGGGACCTCGATCATTTCCTTCGCCATTTCAACGGTCAGAGTATAAGAAAGTATATCGTCGCAAAACTTCTATTGAAAGTTTTATAAAGTTGTGAACATTGCACTGAAATGTGTGCTGCATTTAAAAATACAAGGCTTTTGTTTAAAAAGAAGCGTATAGGTAAGTAAAACTTATTCCAGAGTTATCGGTGTTGTTATATTGTTGTTTTTACTAGTTAAATAACAACAATTAAATTCTCTGCTCTAACGAGAGTTTGTAAAACTCGGAAGCCATCGAATTATTCTGAAAATACGAAGACATGAAAATGTCGACGACGCGTTTACTGAAAAAGATCTACCGGCTGCGATTTTTTTTAAATTTCATTTTTTACACCTCACATCTACTATGGCAGGAAAGTATTGGATTTAGTCGGGATTATTAATAGATCTTCGCGTTTCAATCATTTGATAATTTTTTTCTTCTTCGATATCTCAAAAAACGGGATGACGTAGGGCTATGTTTTGTTGTATTGGTCTGCAATTAGCTTGGATCTGATTAGATTTTCAACAAAATCTATTCAGAGGACACTGAGCTCAGGCATAAGTAAAAAAATAAGTAAATCTCAAATTGACGTCTGAATAGAACTCTTAACAGAAATAAAATTATCAACCATTTTTTTCAGACTGTATATTGACAAAAAATTATAAAATTATAATTCAATAGATTTCGGTCTGGATTTGGACCTTCTTCAGAAATAATCTAAAAATGAATTAGTATGTAGGTACTTATTTTCTAATAGAATTAAGATTGATTTTTTTATTATTTTTGAAATATTAATAATAAAAAAATCAATCTTAGTTCTATTAGAATATAAGTAGATACTAATTCATTTTTAGATTTTTTAGATTATATCTGAAGATCCAAATCCGGACCGAAACGTCATCTATTAAATTATAATTATGTAATTTTTTGTCTGAAAAAATTGGTCGATAATTTTATTTCTTTAAAAAAATAAGTTCTGGACGTAAAAATATAAATTATGTTTTTTTTTAAATTTTGAGAAAGAAAATAATTTCTATAACTAAAATTACATATCCACTGCCGGTTTTCGAATTTGTAGACCGTGATTAATTGGTATTTCTATTAACGGATCACGGTCTACTAGCCCGGAAACCAAGAAGATTTAAATTAGAACCAATGTCACTTCATAGAAATCACAGCACATCTTTTAGACACAGCGCGTATATATTTTATTCTCTCTTTTGCGAATTTCGAGAGCAACCAATTGACTTTCCCTTCCACATTATGTAATTCAAGAGCAATTGGTTTTTTGTACGTATGCAGATCACTGTAAAATTGGAAGGGAAGGTTCGCCTCTCCGGCCGAACTTCGTTTTCCCTTTTTCCGCAGATACACAGACTGACAGACACGCGGACTGACAGACAATCTTTTCACTAAACTTCACAACAATAGATCTTCGCGTATTGAAAAGTCATTCATAGAACGCTACTTGGATATATCGATTTTATTTCAAACGTAGTTCTGTTGAACGTTTTATTTTATGCATGGACTCAATTTTTCTTTCTTATGAGGAAACAGTCCGAAAAAAAATCTTCACGTTTTGAGATGATGTCTCTGCGTGTAAATATTATGTGGTAATATTAAAAAACTTAAAAGCGAAACAATATAAAGGACCATGCGGTTTATTTTGCTGTATTTGTTATTATTCTGATTATATTTTGATCAAAATCGATTCGGTGAATCCGTCGATGCCACGCATTAACATAGGTGAAATATAAATAAATCTTAATAATTTGTTTTATTCAACTCATGCGCGTTATTCATGTTTTATCATGCCTAAAAACCGAACCCTAAATAGCCATTTACCGACTGGTGACAATTACTTGTCATAACTCAATGAAGATTCCTACTAGCTCGGCCATTGTGCAGTAATGAAAATAAACGTAACTATTTTCTGAGTCGTAACGAAATAGTAGGTAACAACAACTCCGTTGTTACCCATTGAGACTAAAATTGAGAGGCCGAATGTTTTCGACATGGAGTTTATTCATAACCGGCTAACCTCAAACCAAAACATTGAATCGTGCTGTTTGGTGCTGTTAGTATTGACAGTTTTTTTTATAAAGAAATAAATAGATATTTACAACATCTCATTATAATTAAAACATGAATAACGCGCAATTGTTGAATAAAATTATGGGCGCAACTTGTAGGCTAAGTCATGACCTGTCAGCGCGATGAATGACTTAGACTTCTAGTTACGCCAATAACTATTTTCTTCGAGAAAAAAATGTTTTCTTAAATCAATACTTAACAGAACCTTTGCGATTTCGTTTTCTTCACGTTTTTTTGGGTATTTTCTGTGATACCTAATAACGCATTCGCTTGAATATAGGTTTCTTTTTATTCGGGAGAAGCTAATCTGATATGAAATTATGTCTTTTTAATTTCTTGTACCATTTATCCGTGTTGAAAGTCGAAAGAAAATCTAATTATCTGAGATGTCGACTTTATTGAATTAATCCATCAACTCGGCTGACCAAACTGAACAATTCAAGCAAACAAAATTGATGTTTTCTCGTCGATTTCCCGTTCCCTACTATCTACTAGGTATATAGACAAACTAATAATGCGCTCACATCTACGGATGATTCTTAATTATTTGAAGAAACTAACATACCGTATTTTTCGGACTATAAGATGATTTTTAGAAAAATGTATTTTATTCAACACGCGTGAGTAATATATAATTTCGGGGCCCTGCTTAATTCGGGAGAAATAATAAATTACTTCATGTTGACGCGTAGAGTGCTAATAATGAGCCGAAACTGTACGATAATGTATTACTGCATAGTTTCTGGACCAATAGGAACGCGATAGCGAGCCGAAACTGTACGGTAATGAATTATTAAAGCATAGTTTCTGGACCAATAGGAACGCGGTAGCGATTTGTATATATGAAAACAGCATCAACAAAAAGTTGAATTTTGATTCTGGGGGCTAATTTCAGGAAGTGAAATTATAAATTAAAAAAAAAAACATTTTTCAAGGGCATAGTGTAAAGCGTCGATTGAAAGCTTAAGGAAGCACGAATTCAACATTATAAAATTTGTTTTTATCGATGGAACGGTTACTTTGGCATGATGATTTATATAAAATAGAAATATTGCACGTATCGAAAGCTGTAAAATGATTTAATAATTTACCCCTTTGTATTTCAATTAAGAACTAAAATTTTGACTGAAGTGATTAATAATATATTTTGTCATCACGTTTACGAAGATTCCCCCGTCCGTGTTTGGGACAAAGTATCCCGGACGCGTTCCGAAAAATCCGGACGTAACCCTATTCGAAGGGATCACACTCTGTTTAACTAGGATGTATTACTTGCAAGCAAGTATGATCAGTATTTTACCCAACATAAATATATCTTTGCTTGCCCGTTAACACACACCAAATGACACGGTTCCCACGCACTTAATCTATTTCCTATTTTCTTCCCGTTGGACTAACGTATTTTTTCTGCTATGCTAGAAACACGTGACCGTCCAAATTAACAGTCTCCTGTTACGTTGTTTATTAGTAATTGAACCGAGGGAGCCACCGTACTTCACCAACTAACGCAGTCGGGTCAGCTGCCGCGTTTATATAAAGTTCGCAATATTAAATTGTAAATAGTTTCGTTGTAATATAATTAATTATACTAGTGGTCGAAATTCGACCGTAATTCGTTAAATTTTTAAGTTTGAACATTACTTTTGTCATTAAATGGATTACTCCTGAATCGATTTACATGTCGTACATTGTGATGAAACATTTCTCCTCATTAAAATGAAAGAGAACGATGTATGTTTCATCACAGTGTGTGCGAATTAACTTAGATTTGTATAAATAAAAACTCGTTTGGGCTTTTAATGATCAGATACTTTATCTAAGAGATAAGATACCACATCTTAAGTAACCTACGCTTGTCAAGTATCCTTACCTGTGATCTTTGCTTCTTTTAGTTAGTGTCCTATAGGTCAATCCAGTTTACTGTGTTTTTCAAACCATACGAAAATTAAAACTAAATAGAGATTCTTAAAAAATCTTGCAATGACAGTTTGTGTCTGTCGGATTAAACGTGGCTTTGCTTGAAGGCGACATCTAGATAACAGGGTGAAATTTAGTTACGAGTATTTCGTTAGATGACAGCGCGTGACGCTTGCTTTGTGTTTGCGTTTGATCATAACTTGGCTTTTGTTAAGGAGGTTAGCGCATAAAAAAAATTAAAGATTTTTTTAATAAATTTTTTTCTATGCGTTCATAATAATTTAAGTAAACTAAATTAAAAATTTGAAAATTTTTGACCACTTAGTTTTTGAAATATTAATGATTGAAAAATGGAAATTTAAGACGGTAGAGATAGAGAATCAGTACACGAATGTCTTTAAACTCATTTTCGTGAATGTTTAAATAAAGATTTTTTTATAAAAATGACTGTAATAGATTAAATTAAATTTATTGACCATTTAAATAATATTTAACATTCTTTGAACCAAATAACTGTGTAAGTTGCACGCTACTAAAATTTACATTAGTAAAATAATTAAATTTAATAATTAAGAAATTTTCTTAATAAAGTTTTCGTAATATTTTTTTTATAGCTCTAACATAATTTATTCGAGTTTTTTGCAAAACTACACACAAGAAGGAAAAAATTTCAGTTACATTTCATTATTTCAAGGTTGGCAATTTAGTCAAATTGTCAACTGTAAATTTCATTTATTAACTTTTAAAAATAATAATTGATTAGTGAATTAATAATAACCATAAAATAGTACTATCTTAATATATGATCAATTAAAAAATAATCCTATTATATTTTTCTTTTCCTTTTTAAATAAATTTAGAATATATGTTCAACTAGTAGAAAGTACCACTCAAACCTCCTTAAAGGCGATAACTAGACGACAGGGTGAAATTTAATTACAGGGTTAAATTTAGTTACAGGGCGATATTCAATTACAAGAATTTCGTTAGTTGGCAGGGCGAAATTAAGTTACCAGTATTTCGCTTCTAATTTATGTGTAGGCGTCCCGCGACGGCTGAGATTTCTTTATTATTTATATTTCTCTTGACACATCGACGTGGAACGAGCAATAGGGCAAGTTTGCACAAGTCGGTCGCGTGTGGTGCAGGCCATCTAATGTACAATTATCCGTCAAGCGTAATGACTGACGAACCGAACCGTGACTGCATGCATTCATTCCCATTCAACATCCAAAGTCTTCTCCAGACTTTCAAGCTCCGTTCACCTACCCAGCTCTCCCCTGACGGCCATAATGCTACACTTCGTCTCATTTAGTTTCGGTACGCCATGGGAAATTATCAACGAACTCAGTTGGGATACCTGGAAAAATATTTCGTTTAAGATCTTTTTTTATAAAAATTGACATCAGAATCATCCCAGCTCTATTTTTACCTGCTTTTTATTAACTACTAGCACGCGGTTGAGACGGCACACGGCAACAATGACTGTAATGGAGCCTTCGGCTCTACCGTATTATAATATTGCCTCGCGAACCAGAACCCTGATCGCAGAAATAACAGCAGTGCCACTACAAAATTGTATTTTTTTTGGCACAAAACCATCGCAAATCAAACCAACCCACCAAAGATCCAAAGATCGGGGCCCCTCACTTTATTTCTGATAATAATCCACGTCGGTTGCCTGTTATTTAAATTTGTATTTATGTAAAATTATAATATATCGTCGTTGGTTCTGTAATATCTCTTATGTGCAAAAAGTAAAATTTGCAGGAAAGGCCAAAAAGTGGTTATTTCAGCAATGCATGGTAAGACAGCAATTTCAGAGGTATATTACTAATTCATACTTATCTTCACTATACGTGTTTAATTAAGACGAAGTACCTATTTTCTTAAAAAATATTTAACGCTAATTTCGGATTTATTGGCACATGGGAGGAATTATTTGATAAGAGTTACTTCCCCTTGTTGGTTACTGTAAAATTAATTTGGAGGTATTACTAGTGTATAGAGCTCCGTTTCCTGAATCTTTTCATTTAAAACACGTAAAATCTGCCAATTATGCACATAAGAGCTATTACAGAACCAACGACGATATGCTTATTTTAAAACAGAGCTGTTACTCATTGTCTCTGGTCCAAGTGAATTCCTGGCTACGGTCTTGCATTCATCCTCTTGAGACGCGAATATTTGGGTACCAAGAGATTTATAAAATCAAGGACAGCTTTGGATCTAGTTAGTTCTCGGAGAGACGCGGTGGGCCTCTATGAAGGCCCTCGTGCTGCGAGAAATTTTTCCAACTTCCAAATTATCTATCTTGCACTGCTACTGCGTATAAAAAATATAATGGATTCAGTAAGTTGTAAAGAATAACTTTGCGAGGTTATGTTTTAAGGAATACTGTAAGCCTTCAGTTTTAATCTACCAGGAACGTTATGTACAATATCTTGTATATATAATCCCGTTATGGATTGTGTATTTTGATCTAGTCTAAATACATCAACTTACAAGGATTAATCGAGTTCTAACAAAGTTAGACGCGATATATTTCTTACATAATATTTCGGATTAAATGGAATATAACTCTTAAGATATACGCATACATACGTCTTCATATATCAGTTTAAGTATATGTGGAAGGCTTATGTATATTGAGAAATGGCCGCGTTGCCTTGTAGCTTTTGGTCTGGTTTTTTTACACTTGTTTCTGTAAAAAGCAGAAATGAATACATCAATGTCGAAATGCCGCTTTAAGAATTTATTTAATGGCAAAGTTGGAAACTTTCTTAGAGATTTTATTCTTGTCTGCTGTACTATTGTTCGAGTATTTACTATGAGCTTTCGAAAGCTTGATTACCTCCTATCCTCGTAAACAAATTTTTTATACTTTGAAATGCAACTGTTAAATTGGAATGAATCATTGTAATTTGCGCTGTACCTACTTTTATTTTACTCATTAGCTTCTTCCACTTTCTTCCAATACTTTCATTTTTAGCGCAGTCAACATTAATAGCTGCTTTACAGTCTACACGCACGTAAAGTGGCACATTACATCACTCGTGCTGTAAAACCGGTTGCTCTATACAAATTCTTTTGTAAATCAGTGTCTGTCTGTTGTTTTTTTAATAACCTATTAGAAGTGACGTTTATTTAAAAATGAACTGTCAAAAATTAAGAAAATTAAGTGAAAACCAGGTGTTTTACAGTAGATTTGTGCAAAAAATATACAATCAACTGTTACAGTAAGTTGATGTCTCTGCACTTCCACCATTAACTACTGTTATTCTGCACCCCCACCATTAACTGTTGATTTTCCTGCACTTCCATCATTAACTACTGTTATTCCTGCACTCCCACCATTAACTGTTGATATTCTTGCACGTCCACCATCAACTACGGATAATCCAGCACTACCGCCATTTCTATTTAAGTACTGGAAGCAAGTATTTTCTAACAGATTTAAGTAAGTTAAAGATTTGAAGCACTTATAATAAATGTCCCTACCGAGGTTCTGGAAGTTTTCTCGTAGTGGCTTTATTTTTTTTTCTATTGTATAACATAGCAACGTCTAAGTTGTCTGGAATTTTTAATTCGCTAATAAAAATGAAAGTGTATTGTAGAAAGGGACATTGGACATTTATTATAAAAATTTTACATGAATTTGACTCTATTCAATAAATAGAGTAACTGTGATCCATTGAAGTTAATGATAGGTATTTGGATAAAATTCCGTGGCATAAGAATCGGAAATGAAGCAATACTGAAATATACGTTTTGTATCATCTTCAGATGATACAAAACTTATCGAAACGTCAGCATTAAATGCAAGTTTAAAAAATTTCAGTATCACTTCATTTTCGATCCTTATGCCACGGATTTTTTTCCAAATACGTATCATTTATTATGAACTAACATTTTTTTAAAACGATTATATTAATGAGTGTTTATTTTGTTGCAGGACGGACATGTCGATCGCGACGAATCTTGGACATTTTCAACGCACCCGGTTCGTTACCTACTCTTTGCAACAGCGAGCGATCAGATTCAGGTGAGTTGTATTTCTTCTTCTTCTACACAATGTTGCACCCCGCGTTGTACTTGAGCCAATTATTGGATTATACGTCTAATGCAACTGTTTCGTAATCTACGAGGTGACTCTCAACAATTTCACGTTCTAAAATTCTATTTCTCCGGCTCCAAGATCGCGCGTCACAGCTCACTCTCTTTTGTCACAAAAATTACACATCTCGCGGCAATTGGGTATTTGAATAAAAAAAAGAGATGCGTTGGTTTGTGGACACACGACGGAAAATATGTTCCTTACGAATTAATTATTTATTAAACAATAAAATTATTATTTTTTTTTGTTTATTAATGAAAGCCGGACTGGGCAGCTAATAATTTGTAACGATTTTCTTACAAAATGAATTTTGACAGCTATAGTCTCTAACCTCTTGACAGATAGAATAGACCAGTCTAAATGCACTGAGTGAATTTCAGTTAAAACGCGATATAAGCGTTTATTTGGCAGTATATGAAAATCATCAATGATATATCCAAAAAACAAAACGATTTTCTTCATACCTCGATCGAAAGTTTGACATTTACTCCCTGTTATTTATTATATTAAATGACAGCGGTAACCCTAGTTACGAGTATAAATACGCATGAGAAATTTTTTCCTCCCGCCGTTCTCACTGGGAGTAAATGTCAATCTTTCGTCCCTGCTGATCAAAGTACGTACTTTCGAGCGGATATGAAGAAAAATCGTATACACCACACGGGTTTTAAAAGTTGAAATCTCGGCCCTGCGCGTCATGAGCCCGAGGCGAAGCCGAGGGCATCATAACGCGCAGGGCCGAAAATTCAACTTTCGGCCCTTGTGATGTAATATACTATTCTGTAATCGTAATGCATTAATGATTTCTGTAGTTACCATATCAACAAAAGTCTTGCCATTTTGCGTCTTAAATGAAATTCACTTACTCGTAATATCAGCGACGTATTTGTCCAAATATAAAACTATATAAGTAGATATAAATTACTTTTTATATACAATGAAAATAATAAAGTTTCTCTAATCGACTACGAAAATCTAAAGCTGTGCGACACTATTAATAATTTATTGCCTGAATTGTGTGTTAAATGTTAATTTTTGCGCCATTAAGTATATAACATATATCACCGACTTAAACTACAGTGCTCTAAATAGATAGATTCAATGTGTATATCTGTGAATCCCAGATATATAGCCGTTTTGTATATCGCCTCCCTAAAAACATACTCTCTCATGTTGGCTTGCCAGAAAATCTATATTTGACAATTTTAACCATATTATTTCGTGATGTTTGGATGACGAACTTCTTCGTAGCAGGGAATCAAAAACAAATGCAATACCACGTTAGAACTTGTATTTATTATGCTGACGTTTCGATAAATATTTTTGGTTTTTTTTTTGGAACGTCAAAATTTAGCTTTCAGGTTTCGGAAAATTGAATTTATTTTTTTTTACATTTTTAGTAAGTATAATATATTGAGAAAATACTGTAAATATTTTAGACCGAAATATTAAATATTTACAAAGCTATAGTATATAGTCGAGAGCAGCAACGGTCTTACGGTAAGACTCTTACCTGCTCTTACCTCTCAATTGTTATCACGTAGGTAACCCTTATACTTTTGTAGCAAAAAAATTAGCAGAAAACGATACCTTTGAAGAACAGGAAGGCAGGCATAGCTGATTAGTGTAAATATTCATTTTATTTTTTTGTAAGAAATCTGAAATCAAAACTTAAAACGCGTTTTTCTCAAAACTACGTTTTTGTAAGTGACGCGTTTTTCTCAAAACTACGTTTTTGTAAGTGACGCGGGTTATTGAAACAATTGTATACAACCGATTGCTTTCAATTTTGCACAGGGTATTCTACACAACCATAGCTCCATCCGGTACTAGAATTGCTTAATTATAAAAATTATTTCTATTTTTTTAATCGAGTTTCAACGAAAAACACACAATTTAATCGTTGTTTTTTTTTAACCCGCCATTTTGTTATTTATCAATAAAAATGTTTATTTCTAGTACGGGATAGATCCACAAGCCTACAAAACAATAACCAATTTAATTTTTATAATTCAGATGACTCCAAGTGACGTTATCACCCGCTCTACCCACCTACCTCCATTTAAATTTGTCTAATTTAGGTTAAAAAAAAACAATTATAAAATGGCGTAAAATTAAGCAAAGAAATTTTTTTTTCTTAGTTTATGATGTCAGTAAAAACATGTAATAAACTTGAAATGATTGTACATTATTTTGTTATTAAAAAAAAATTCTGAAATAAGGGTTGAAAACGAGACTGAACATAGAACTACGTCCTTAAAAAAAGTCAAAATTTGGGCACATCGAGTTATCGTACTGGACCCGTCAAATCTATAGCGTGCAGTCTAAAACCGGCAACTTCGTTACGTCCGACAGTCCGAACAGTTCGCGGATTGTGGGGCGAGCGCCAAGACGCTTTCCGGCATTGAAATACGCGCGGACCCCAGACCCAATGAACATCCGGTATGCGTCCATGTAACAGCTATGTAGAACGTGAATCTTCTGGAGATGTTGCAGATTAGCGAACCGTATAATAAATTACATTAGATACTTACATAATGCAGAGAGAGCGAGCTGGTGGCATTGCTCAGACGTACCAACTGAAGCTGTCGGTGCAACCCGAGGGTCGGATAATGTTTCTCTCTGTATGACGATGTACAGAGAAACTTAGCGGCAGTGTTCGGGAGCAAAACGGTGCATCATCGGGTTATCTATGCGTCCATTACACAACATTCTATACACATTTATCTATGGTTCTCTTTGTAATACGTAACTGTACTCAACTACCTCGAGCGTTTCCCTACAACACCTTTGAGAATTACTGACAAACTGTTTTGAATATTTCAGATATACGTTTGTGTACGGAGTGCATATATTTCCTTCGGGTCCTGATTTTTTTTTTCGATCTTATACGTGACTTTACAGAAATAAATACGACATCGCCGCTTGACGTTTTCACAAACTATTTTGACTGGTGATCGAAATCCGAGCGTAATTCATTAATTTTTAAAGTGAAACTTTTATTCTATCGCCCCGAATTTTTCTGGCCGTCTGTTGCATGTCGCATTACAGGCGGCCGCGGAGTAGGGGTAAAGTGAAAGGCGTTCGGAGTAGGCGCTCGGTAGAGCAGTCAAGGCCAATATGGCGGCGCCCATGGTTAGCATCAGCTGACCGTGTAGTATGTATAACACATAGTCAGTTTGTCGTGCGGGCAAGTGCTGTACAGTGTTTACATGTTTTTATTCGTGTATTCATGTGAATATTGTTGTTTATAATTAATCGTGATGGATAAGTGTCTACAATCCAACGCCTACAATCCAATAAAAGTTTCACTTGCGTCGTGGTTTCTTAAAACCACACAACTGTGTATGGATTTCTCCTGAATCGATTTTACCGGTGTTAATTTCGAATACACATAATATATTGTGCACTTTTGCTGATCAAAACGAAGAGAACGCTGCATGTTTTATCACAACACACTCAAATCGGTACCACACTCTTTTTTACCCGGCTACAGCGAAGCCAAATGGAAGGGTTATGAGTTTAGAAGTCTATGTTTGTATTTACGGATGTTCCACAGTATCGCCTAAACTATTTATCCGATTTTGATAAATGAGGTGTCAATCGATTCGTTATTATGGCCCGGGTAACATAGGCTACATTTATTTTTGAATTTTGGTCCCAGAGTGGAACAAATTGAAAACGAATAAAAAATTAGTTCAAAAACGAAAACCCGATTACTGAAAAATATGAAACAAGAATATTATATTCTCATTGGAGGATAGTCGTGGTCGTATGCCATCTCATATATACGTGGCCCCTCTAGATATATAGCGTGATGCACTTTGCCCTATCGCTTACTACTGACCACGGCTATCCTCAGATGATAATATTTTCTTGTTTCATACTTTTCAGTAGTCGGGTTTTAGTTTTTGAACTTAGTTTTTTATTTCCTTCATATAGGTATATATTCCGTCCCGATTTTACCCGGGTGCAAAAGAACGAATGGGAAGGGGTTGATACGTTTGTATTTAGTTTGTTGTTTTCATCCGCGAGCATTGGACATTTTGTCCAACCCTACAACAGAAATTAAATTAACGTTGTTAATGGCGTCTACTTACTGATCCTGCGTTATCCTTATTCTTTTTTATATGAAATATATTGTGAGGTGTCTGCAGATGTGAGTGAAGCATTTACGAGAAAACTCAGTTAGTTACCATGATTACAAATTGTATGATAATTAATTGGTCTCTGTTTTAAAGTGAACTCGAGTTAATTATACTAATAGACAATTAAACAATTACGAATACTATAATACAGTCTATCCGGCATTCACTGTGTTGACAATGACAATGACGGAATAGAAATTATTCATTTTTTAGGGTTCCGTACCTCAAAAGGAAAAAAGAAACTCTTATAGAATCTGCACTTTGTTGTCTGTCTGTCAAGACTCTTGGGAATCAAAAACCTATAAGCTAGGAAAGTATCTTTGACACGCGACCTTCGCACCATCTCGTGTTTGATTTTTTCAAAAGTGGTTCACCCAAAACTTACAAACACATGGCAACCAGCGTTATTCCTTATAATTATAAAAAAATATATACGCACAATGTCAGTCAAAAAACTACATAAATGATATACATTATTTATTTCAAAATTTTTTAAATCTTATTTTTGTTAACAAAATAACAGTTATGATATTTTTCATGTATTTAATAATGATTACAGACGTAAAATAAAATTTAATTTCCCTTGACGACGTACTGCTGCAGTATATTTTTTTCCTCTCTAATTCAGAAGAAAGTACAGGAAAACGGTGAAATTGTAATTCTGGATGTTTAGTTGGTGTATCTTTACAATCAACAACACAGCACTTCCGATTTGATAGCTTTTTACCCATTTTATTCGACAATTAATCCTTATTAAAATGCACGTATAACATATGACACTAAGGTTTTGACTGAACCAGATTTTAAAAAAAACCACAAGAGGGCGCAAAAGTCGCCTGTCAAAAGATACTTTCCTAGCGTATAGGGTACTTCCCGTTGACCTAGAATCACGAAATTTGGCAAGAAACAATATCTTGAAGCACAAGTAAAGGGAGAAATCCGAAAACCGTAAATTTGCAGTTATATCACAGAAAAAAGACTGTTTTTAAACCGCACCATCATGTTACGCACGTACACAGTAACAGTTGTGATACAAAACAAGCGTCCACTACCGGTGCGTTTATACAACACAATATGAGAACTCTCGCATACAACACGGTACGGCTATCAGACATAGCCACGAGACTACAATACAGTTCAGTAGTCCATCTGAACTCATTGCAATTATAACACGCTTAGTTAGCAAACCTTTGTCGAAAAGGGTCATTTTACAACCGCTATAAAGGTATTTTACTGGGGATTGTGTAAAAAATAACTGAAATGTCTTGAAATTATTGAAAACATTTCGGCCACGAAAATGCCACAATACTAAAACGAACTATTTATTTTGTGCAATAAATAAGTCATATCGTGCATGGAGACCAGCTAGTTTATACGGGGTAGTACAGCAATTGAATTTTCATTTTATTTATAAACGGTCTGGCATCGCTTGTTTTTTTATCAATAAATGAACAAATGACAATCGATAACAGTTGATTAAAAGCAGGTGGTACCTATGCATTATAATCGTTTTGCCCGTCGGCAGTGACGGCGCCTGTAAAAGCGTATCTCGTATTATTTAATAATTGAAAACCGGCGTCAAAAGCCAACGCATCTGTCATTATTTTTGTACATGCGCCGACGAAACTCGTTTCTGCAAACCTATTTTCCTGTTACCTTTAAGGTGACGCTAGAAATTTTCCACGATTTCAAACTATAGACTATAGACGCTCGGCAACTAAGATCCAACATTTATTAACATCGATATATTTAAGATATGTATTTACTTAAACATTGTAAATAATATTAACAGATTTTTTTTATTTTTATTTACAATATTATAAATAGAGCGGTAAAAGTAACGAGAAATTGTGTACCCGTATGTATTCGTTACTTAAAGAACCAGTACCCGTTACTTTCGTATCGTTACGTTACTCGTTACTTTTCATACGACATACAATCGTGTACTAACAGCATCAAGCATGTACCATCGCATCGAGGCGCGTCGCATACGTGATACGGTATTACTTCTATCGTATAATCGCATCAAACGAATCGAACTGACATGGATACGACAGATGCAAGTAACGAAATGAATTTGTAAGTAACGATTCGTTACTTCGAGTCAGACGATGTACCCGTTACTCAGTAACGAATACGTACGGTTTGTTACAGCTCTAATTATGAAGAGTTTTATTTTAATTTTATAATTTAATTATTCCACACGAAATAATGAGATCCTAACCTAAAAATTGTATTTTGAGGTTGAACATGATTTTAGGTTGAAAAGACGCAACATATATAACGCAATTATTTATATTGTTAAACTATAAATATGTCCGTCCAATGACCTTGAAGTAAAATATAAAAAATAACTTCGTTTAAAACGGGTCGTGAAGTAAAATTCCATTTTATAATAAATCGCTGCGGGTTTCCCCTTAACGCGCTCAACGCATGCATTTCGTAGTTTCCACGCTCCAATGTTTTTAATTAAATTATACCCAGGTCACAGCTTGAGAAAAAAAATGTCAAATGGAACCTGTGAATATGGAAATAGGAACCTCAACTGGCTGAAAATAAATTGCCGCTCATCTTAGCATGTCACAGTCTAAAATAAAGTACTCTGTCAATTACGTCAGCTTGTCTATTAGAATGTACCTACGTTTCTTCCCGTGGAAACAAAATACTTATTCTTATGTGTATGTTATGGACTATGTGATTAATCAAGGCATTATGTATAATTCCCGGGCAATATGAATAATGACAAGTCAAATCGGGCCATGTAATAAAACTTCATTATTTATCATAGTGCCTGGTCATTATGAATATTGCTATGTGATTGTTGGGCAATATGATAATTTAAGTACATTTGGCAAGACGTGGGGAGCAGGGACAAATATGTGATACGCACGAGCCAATCAGGGCACGCAACTCATCCCCTGCTCACAACAGAGCGTATTTTACAATATTTTTCGTTTTGAGGTCCCCCGAACCCAAAAAACGTTTTTTTAATTTAAGACTGATCATCTTTAAAAAAAACTAATATTCGTTTTATATTTTGAATTTGTTACTAAGTACTATTCGTACCTTCCTACCATAATTATTTTACAATAATAATGTATGTCAACATTAAAATAACTTAATAAAAATATCTTCTTATTGTTCTGCCCAATAGATGAATGGCATTATTCATAATGCCCTGTCAATTTAATTATTTGAATAGTTTTTATCACACTGTCCTTTCATATTAGGCATTTTTCAAACTGCCCGGGCATTATGAATAATGCCCTATTCATCACTTGGTCCACAACATATATAGTTCATCAATACTTAGAAATTAATAAATTATACCCGAAAAACGGTAGTTTTTGTGCCCGTTTAAGGGGTCCACAATTTTTCAAGTAGTAATACTTCTTTTGGCACGGATGAGCAAAATTGATTGTTGAAATTGAAAATGTAACGAACCGAGTATAGAACATTAAGCTAAGGTGGCGGTGAGGTAGAACACTTGCCTTGTAACCGGTCGGTGTCATTATATATTTGTAAACTAATGACTATTGAATTTAAATTAATTTGAGCGTCTAATCTGTCTCGAGTTGTAAAATAAAAACATTTAATTAGCTGCACTTTTCGTAACATGAAAATGACGTTGTAAAAACGACTTTATTACATAAGAAATCAAAATAATAAAAAATAATGTCGCAATTATATATACTTGCAAACTGTGTATAATTAGTAATCAAACTAATTACGTTCTTTTTACACTGAGGAGTAATTTTTGTGCTTGAAAAAATACTCTTAATTTTATGTGCCGTTAGGATTACAAACTTTACAGCTTGGAAACGGATAGTCTGAAACCATCGCGTTTTTTTTTTTGGTAGAATGCATGAGAGAACATTTAGACGTTAAATAGAGTGGGATAGAGAAACGTTGCGAGCGAGATGAAGATATAAAAAGATCCGGTGAAGTGGGAGGGAGATAGAGAAACGAGCACACGAAATGAAGGTTAGGATATGACTTTCCATTCGTTAACTGTACACGACGGGGTAATCCCGCTTTACTTACTTACACTGGCGCGGCGCAGAGGTTTTTTAGTAGTCAACTGATTAGTGATTACCGTCCCATTACCCCATCACGGATATAATACTTATTATGAACGCACATTTTACCATGGTACAAAATATGTATAAATGAAGGTGCGGTTTGTCAAAATTAAAAAAAAAGAGATTCTCTCGATTCGTCGACGAACGCTAGTCTCCTCTCGCGTTTTATATTAATACTGGCAGTCGCGCCCGGTTTCACCCGGGTGCAAAAAAAACGAATGAGGGGAGGGACATGAGTCCACACGTTCATCTTTGTTTACCGAGATGAATGTTGTGTCCAAATTTCATGATGATCGGAGTTACCGTTCAAAAGTTTTTGTCGGACAGACTTTTCATTGATGCTCCGCTCCTATTGGTCGTAGCCTATAGGCTTCCTCGTTAAATAAACTATCCAACAAAAAAAAATCAATTCGAACCAGTAGTTCCCGAGATTAGCGCGTTCAAACAAACAAACTCTTCAGCTTTACATATTAGTATAGATTTAAAATTTACGGATGTACAAAAAAAATATAAAATTAAAAAATGTTTGATGTGAAACATTTACTGGCGCGTTTGGACGGGAGTAATAACGTGCAAATGCCGTGGCGCTGTGATGCCATGACGTTACGTTTAAATTTAGTATAATTCCGTTAGATTACAGCACGAGAATGTGTGTCAGCGCTTGGTGTGTGTATGGGTGGGATTATAACGTGGCTTTTGCTGATGGCGACATCTAACTGACGTTTATTAGTTACTAGAATAGTTATTAATAATAATATATTTATCTAATATGGCATACAAAAAAAATGCATATAGATAACGTCAATACATAAGAAGAGGATATTACTTAAAAAAATTTCAGCTCAATCGGATAACGGAAAGTGGGTCAAATTTAACTTGCAAGATTCGATTTCAGACAGACAGACACCGGGACAGGTGAAACTAAATATAAGCTTGTAAAAAGAAATTCTTTTACTCTATAGTGACATTCAATTACTCGATGATACACTATAATAATTTTTTGATACCAGGATTTTTTTTTTTTATTACTCATGCGGGAAAAGTGGTATGTTCACGCACGTTGTTACTATTGAAAAGTAGCTATTTTCAATTGCGTGCGGAAACTTTATTTGTCGCACTGAAATTATTGTTTGCCGCACGCAAATTCAGAGTTGCCATAGTTACCAATACAATAACGATTTTAACTAACTTCTTTTTTTAATTCGTAATAAAAT
The DNA here is from genome assembly GCA_963575645.1 of Xanthostigma xanthostigma. NCBI lineage: Eukaryota > Metazoa > Arthropoda > Insecta > Raphidioptera > Raphidiidae > Xanthostigma > Xanthostigma xanthostigma. The sequence continues at coordinate 19,649,510 of OY754474.1, forward strand.
TTTAATTCAAATTTAGTTTAATTCGTAATAAAAAATATTATGTGCTACTCGTGCGGCATTGTCGCACTAGTTGCACAATATACTATTATTCCTTCTGACGCTTTGTTGTAATATTCGAATCATGGCATTGCGAGCACCATCACGAGCAACGCTTACATGATTTTTACTTTTACTCTTATGTCTTGTCTCATTTAAGCGGCGCTGCCTGTAACTTAAGGTTGCATACGGCGAAAATGGCGTTTGTTGATGACGACATCAGACATGACTTAGAACGATATCTTTGATATGTCGACATATTGTGTTTGTTTATGTAGTTTCGCGTGCAAAGATGAAGACATCCGAACGGTTAAATATTTAGTTGGACTTTAATAAATAACGTTGGACGATGGTCAACACTAATTACAGACTCCATACGTCACATACAAATCACATGACGCGCGAGGGTAGAAATACTCAACATGTACCTACTTCGGAGTAACAGACATGCGTACTAAATTCTATGTAATCCCTACATGTGAATATGACAGGGCTTCGCCCTATACAGCTGGAACGATTCGTCGGAAATGGAATTTTTTTAAAAATTGACGAAAGCGTTCATAAAAGTTCATAAAAGTAGGTACACTATTATTTAACAGTTTGGCAAATTAATCCTTACAAATAGCCAATCTTGAATATTTAACTTTGCGAAATTTTATTTGCAAGAAAAATCCTTCAGGCCTTTTAAAATTTTAATACCTTCAAATTTATTATTTAATAAAATAAAAAATAAATAAGCCAGATCAGTTGGGTCTAAACTCTAAATATCTGCCAGGCGGTTGCAAAACTGTGTATTATACGCGTAGGCGAGTAAGACGCTATACAGCTGCGGCGGGATATACGCTATCTCTCACACGTCAACCTACCCGCAGCGTCTTACTCGCACTCGCGTTTAATAGCAGTCATTTATAGATCCGACTAAATGGTCTGGCTTATTTATTCTTTAATTTTGCTAAATACTAAATTTGAAGGTATTAAAATGTCAAAATGCCTCAAAAAAAAATTTAGAATGTTTAAAAATTCAAGTCGACTTGGCTAGGCTTCACTACCCTTTAGCCAGATCTTCGCTTTTGTGTTCAGACATTGTAAAAGAAAACGCTGCATCAAATACCCAAAAATGTTTGACAGCTCTCGTATACTTAGTAACACTATAGAACTGCACAGCAATAATATTATTGATATTTTTTGAACTGACAAAATAATGTGTCATTAAATCAATTCATCTTTATTTTTTGTTATTGAAATTCCGTACCGAAAATCAACCGATTTGTCATGTTAAATTGAACCAACTGTAGACGAAGGGATGGATGAACGCTATTATGCTTATGTCATGTACACATGTGACGTCACTAACACATGTTACAGACCAGTGAAATACATTCACGCCAGCCTTTTTTTTATAATATATTATTTCATATCTCCGTGCATGCAGCAGGAGTGCCCAACTTGTCAATTTTGATCGATTGAACTGTATCTGATCAAAGATTCATAGAATAGCATACTAAAGAAGTTCTTTATTGTCCATTGAGAAAAAAAAACCTTGTTACGTCACTCAAGTCAACAGAAGTCGTTCCGAAAATGACTTCTTTTGAGTTTTTCTGACCTCTATTAACGAGTAACAGCTGTTTGCTCGTAAAGAATGAACAAAGCTCGTTACCCTGTTTATTTTGACTCGAGCTATAAAATTCTCAAGATGACTTCAGGCTTTCTCTCTTCAAGATTTGATTTTACTTATATTTCTCGTAAGAAAATGGAGCTATTGTTGATTGTGTCATCTCCGAGAACAGGTTAGGTTATCCATTGCTCTGCACTTAAGGAGGTTGATGCGTTACAGTCCCAATCAAAAGTAAGTCGAATTCTAAACGGGAACTTTTCCATAATAAATTTTTACAAAAGGTTATAAGTCGATGATACCAATAAATTATTGGCATAAAGGCATGTTAAATAAATAATTTTTTTTTAATATTAATTAATTATTTCAGTATTTTACTTAATGGACTAACTTCTGAATTTTTTGTACAAAGTTAGGTTAGAAAAAATAAATTTATGTAAATATCTGTATTTTTTGCAGTAAATAATTAAAAAAAAGAAATTAGAAGTAATAAAATTTAAAATTAAATCATTAAAAAGTAGAAAATTCTCTTAAAATTGTTAAAATTGTCAAGTATAAAAGTCCATAATCGAAAAGTGCTAAGGTTTAATAATTTTTTTATTGATTAAAAGTCTCCTAATTAAATTGGAAAAAATATTAAAATATGCGTAAGACATCGATGCTTTACATAGTTAGTTTTCGGAACTGCTGACATTATTTGGTTATTTGCAAAAAATTAAAATGTACCGTTTGCATGCTAGGTTGACATATTATTTTCCATAAGACTACATGTACAAGTTTTTTTTAATTTTTATTTTATAAATCTCCTAATGATTTTGGATTTTTTACAGAAAATTTTGTCATAAAAAAATCTATTTAAAAAATTTTATTTCAGATTTTTTTCATTATCTTCGTAAAACGGCTCAACCTCCTTAAAACGTAAATATTAGTCGTTTTTCGCATGACGGCTGTGAATTACTGCTGCAATAATGCACCGATTTTATTTTTGTGTCTCTAACTTTATTATTAAAGTATCGTTGTCGAGCGTCTATAATGTACAATATCTGCTTGAGTCTTACAGGTTTTAAAAGTATTATTTGTGGAATCTATACTTCTTGTACATTAATTTCTCTTAAAAAAATAATAGATAAAATGTATGTCAACACCACAATAAAATATGCAAAAAAATTTTTTTTTTCAAAATTGCAAATATTAAAACCATGCTACCTCTTAAATATAGGTTGTACACGCCTACTATCCGACGTCACCGTAATGCGAATAGCACGTATGCTAGGGGATTTAATTTTCATAATGAAAAAGTTAAAATCAATATGACCCTATTTGGTCCACTTGCTATGTACAAGTTATTAGTATCTAAGTTCATGTTCTTCATTCGCTAATGTACAGTGTACAGGCCGTGTCCACATCTGGACAAAAATCAATTTGAAGCAATATAAATAAAGCCCACATTTAGTAGAGATGACCAATGATAAATAATTAATCTATGTTTGTAGAACGTATTTTGTTACCGATAATCAGATTGTTAATATCGATGATAATTCAATTTTTTCACATGTTAAAACACTTTTTATAAAACTATAAAAATGTTAAAAAAAATTGTATCATTATTTGTTATGATATTTTAAACCTAGTTTCAAACTTAAATATCAAAACAAATTTAAAAAAAGGCTTTGATATGAAACATCTACTGGCGCGATTGGATGGGAGTAAAAACGTGCCAATCCCGTGGCGTTTCGTTTATTTTAGTTACTAGAATTCCGTTTGCAAACTGCTCGAAGTAACGCGGTCCCTTGGTATATAATGCGAGGTGATGATCCGGTATTTTAAAACCAGGGGTGTCAGACTGATTTTTCTAAAGGGCCAATAAGAGTGTGTTAGCGGGCCAGAGACTCTAAATTAAAAACTAAATCACATACTAAATTAAAATCTTTGTTTATTTAGTTTAAATCAATTTTTATGTAAAGCTAATAAACAGGGTAAATTATCTTGAGCTGGAGGATCCAGACACCTGAAGTATCTTGCTTTTGATAAGCTCATTGATGTCAGGTGTCTAAAATCCTCACTGGATAGATTCTGGTCGCGGATGGCTTGAGGACCGATGCGGCCCGCGGGCCGTATCTTTGACATCACTGATTTAAACGACTCGCGTACCGTAATTGTGATCCGGCAAAGGCGGTGAAAAAGATGCTTATTATTATTATGCATATTACATTACATAATTATTACATTACATTATCATATTGACAACGAAGAGTTTCTAAATATGTTATCTTTTCATATACCTAAATACTTAAGCCGGAATCACCAATTGTTTTATTTACCAACGCCAAGAACCTGTCACTTTGCTAATTCGCCTCTGTACAAGACGTGTGGACTTGTAAATAACATTAATTGTAGTAGTATAGACATTTTCAACTGCACATTCAGTGAACTTAAACTTGCATATAAACGTTCTTGATTTTCTGTAATTGGGCTATAATTCGATGGTTAATGAATACTGGCTTAGAGGAATCAGTAGACATTGAGTAGCGGTTCAAGACATAAATTTTTGTCCAGGTGTGGACGCGGACTAAGGATTACGATAGTCTTCGATCATGCGAACATATGAAGTTCCGTATTTGTCTTGTATATGAAATATTTCGCTATAGCAAATCCCTATTTCTCAAAATCCATTTAATTTGATTGAGTCGTGTGTGTTTTGTTAACTTTTCGTGGATACTGCGCATAGTATATTTTCAAAGAAGGAAACTTTTCTCCGACTTCATTCAAGCTATATCAAATTAATAATGGCCGTATTAAGGGCTGTGTATACTACGGCCCTACTTTCTTAGTTATTTTTTCGCGTGAACTAAATGATATTCCTCGACAACTGACTAATAATTATAGTCAGTTGTTCATTTAGTTATTTTTTCGCGTGAACTAAATGATATTTCTCGACAACTGACTATAATTATTACGGTTCGCTTCTTCTAGATAGTGAATGCGCTAATTAAAGTTTTCAATACAGTCGGACTTATCTATTTTCAACTGATTTTAGTCAGTCGTATAAAATATTCATAAGGGTGCGAAAGAAAATATTCAAGTAAAACTTCATCAGTCTAATTAAATACACAGTAATAATAATTTATTTTTAATAGCACTCCACACATGTGTAAATTATTACCAATAATTATTACTGTATATTTAATTAATAAATTGATAACGTTTTTCTCGAATATTTTCTTATGTAACTTATGAAACTTTTATATAAATGTATAGATAAAAAAAAATGGAGATCTCGAAAATGTAAAAAAAATATATACAGCGTGTCCACGAATGGAATTGTTTTTTATTAATAATTAATTATTGGAGAAAAAATATTTTTCTGTGGAAAAGTTCTGCTTCATCCAAAACCTCTAAAACACCAAAGAAAATTTTGGAAGGAGAACTGTTCTTTAAATCGAGAGAGATGGAGGACATGTTGGATTCTGATTTATAATTGTGAATAAATAAGTAAGTTATGTTATTATTTTGAATTAAATTTGATTGTGTAACTAATTTTGCGAAAATCTTGAATATCACAGATAATTAATTTTTATTTTAGTAAAATAAAACTTTTTGATTTCCCCCGTATAACTTTAGGCCAAAAAAAAATTTCTTTGGTGTTTTAGAAGTTTTGGACGAAGCAGAACTTTTCCACTGAAAATAAAATTTTTGCTCCAATAATTAAAAAAAATTCATTTGTAAAGAAAGTTTGTGGACAGCTGTATGTTGCCATTTGAAATTTGAGTTTGAAGTACAAAAAAATATGCCTCAGCAGTTTCCAATAATAAATCTCGAGCTGAACAAAAAACTATTTAAACTTTTTTGTGTCTAGTAAAATACACTAATTATTAACTGTTACCACTTTCGGTTAATGCACCTGTTCGGAACTAGTTCCACATTAATACATCTTGTCAAAATTCACCATATGTGTGTCAGCGACTTAATAATGGCAATGCACTGAAATTCAACAAAGACAAAGTTCGGTTTTATTACAGCTCAATCTAAATACTGTTACCTTATTCATGCGACTGTGGAATAGAAACGACGCAATGCAATGTTGACTGTAAAACGAGACGACTCTCAAGGTATCAAATGAAGTATACTTAAAGTTTGGTCCAAAAGTGTTCCTATAACCCGGTTGTAATTTTCGTTATTAATTCATTTTTCAACAACGCGAACGTCTACAATAGTAGACTGTGTATCGAGGGCGTAGTGTATTTTCGACGAAGTGTTCCATATATCATGAATCATTGCCTATCTACTCAATGTGCGATGAGTGAACGCAACAAAGCGTATCGAAAATATATCTGCGTCTCTTTCTTCGATGTAATTCCCTGATTTCTCCGATGATAGGATTGGTTGATGTACTTGCATTCAATCTGAATAAAGTATTTCTGTTTCAAAAACTTTCTCTTTTTCTGTGACGTTAACATGGGCGTACCCAGCTTTTGGCCCAGGAGGGGGCAAATTAGAAATTTCTTAATCCGGGTCCCCCGTGCTTGTTTTGCCCTCCTGGATACGCCAGTGCTTACGGCGTAAAAAAAGACAGAAGTATTTGTTTGCACCCTAATAGTTCGATTGCGATTTTATTCCTATGCTCAGTATAGAATAAAAGTATATGAGGTGTTCGAACCGTCGATCCGGATTGAAACCCTAATTTTGGGAAGATGTTTGATATGCAAATATGAAGAGCCCTTTTGTTTTTGGGGAAGATCGCAGCTTGTGCAGAAGATATGCTATAACGTTGTTTCTTAAATAATAATTGGTATACTTTTCATAATGGTTTATTATTTCATTTATTTTTACAACAAAGTTATGTTAAAAAAGATTTTTTGTTAAGCGTCATAGTTTCGGAAATACATATTTTGTAAAAAAATCAGATATTCTTTTGCTCTGAGAATCTGTCAAAAATAAATTAGTTAAGTAGCTGAAAAGCATGCTTTGGATAATTTTTACATGCAAATGAATAGCAAGTTTCATAATATTTCTTATACTAGTCGTTACCCGCGTCACCGCACGCGTTAACACAAATGTTATTTTTTAGTGATCACGTTGCCCAATTGGTTGGAATTTTTTTTTGGGGGGGGGAGAGGGGAATACAGCCGCATGCAAGAATTCTGTCACAAAACTGTTTCGAATGCGGCGCTCGTAAAAATTGGGAACCGCTGGTCTACAGCAGTATCCCGCACCGACATCGGGGAATTCGGGAACCGAGAACTTGGATGGAGATGAATTCGGTTAGGTAATGTGGACAGGAAGGAAGATAGTTAAATATGCGTGAAAATGAAAACGGTTTAGTTAAAATTTAAATGTGCACAGAGCCATTGTTTGCTGATATTCGGATAATGTAATTGACGACGGTATATATCAAACTTGCTGACGATTGTTTTATGATTCAATTACGTTTGCACAGTAATTTGTTGCCCTGTTGACAATTTCAAATCCAATAAAACGTTCGTATATTATATTCAAAATCGACAGACCAATGAATTTGTAGACGAAATTCGTTTATCGATGCTACAATTAACTTGTGTCATATTTATGTATCGCCAAGGGCCGTTTTCTGGTAGCTTAGAATACTTACGCGCCGCGCTGGATAGCGGAAAGCATTGTCAAAAAATCTCTAATTGTGATACAATCATAGTTATACTAGTGATCGTCCAGTGGGTTGAATGTTATTGAAGTTGGTAGAAGTTTTGTTCTAAAAATATGTATTGAAGGAGATTTATTTGGTTGAGGAACAACTGAAAAACAAGCTTTACCAGAGTCTCGCTTGTGGCCAACATTTCGAAAAATGGTTTATTCTATTCATATCCATGTTATTGAATGACTGTAAATGTTCATGGGTATTTGGATTGACAAAACAGTTATTATTTAAACAATTCTTTAATATCATCGTACGACGTTTCGTCTCTCTCGAGACTTCTTTAGATACGATGATATTAAAGAATTGTTTAAATAATAACTGTTTTGTCAATCCAAATACCCATGAACATTTACAGTCATTTCGAAAAATATATTTTCATCATCAGGGCCTATGGACATGTATAATAATCGTTACATTTAATATTATATCAATTTCTAAATTATAGTAAATACATTTTAGATCAGATTAAACTATACATTATTACATACCTTAAGCTTATTTCAAACTTGTTATTGAAGTTCTTTTGTCATTATAATATGTGAATTTCTCCTGAATCGATTTTGCCTGTGTTAATTCGTACACATCGTGATGAAACAAATATATTGCGCACTTCACCTCGTTAAACCGAAGTGAACGGCCGTTTGAGAAATGCATCTTTTTTGTGTTATTCTAATATTTTATTTTGCTCACATCTATACGTCAAATCGAGTTATAGAGCAGCAAATATTATATTTAAATGTTCTTTGACATTTTTCAACGCTGTATGAATACAATAATAATATATTATGAATAGTTCGAGATCAGAGATTTATTTCATCAATACCCTTCGACGCACGCCCCGTCGCGACGCTTCGCTATACAGCCTGTCGAATTTTTAAACGTTCACTGCTACTAAACATTACCTTGAAAGCTACTTATAAAGTAGCTCTCGCTGGACTGAAAGTTCATATTCTGCGATGATTGTCAAAAAATTTGATTTGACAGAGATCTTAGATTGTGATTCATATAATTACAGTTTCCATACACCAGGAGCAGTCTAATATCGTATTCAAACTCCCTGTCATCTAGGATGTTATAGATTGTATTCACACAAAAACTAATTCTTGTTCTACATATAAAAAAATATCGCTTTTCAAACTAAATTTCGATCAAAATGCGTAAAAAAACGTTGTTTCGAAGTGTAAACTGTACAATATAAAAAGATGCTAAACAAATGTATAGAGATCCAATTCTTCTTGGTTTCCGGGCTTGTATTCCGTGGTCCATTAGTATTTCTACCTGACGTTTCGTCTACAGACTACAACTGCGGTAGACACTATCAAAGGCGATGTGGTAGCGGGAGAAGTGTCCTTCTAGGCTGCTCACACTTCTCCCGCTACCACATCGCCTTTGATAATGTCTACCGCAGTTGTAGACGAAACGTCAGGCAGAAATACCAATGAACCACGGCATACAAGCCCGGAAACCAAGAAGATTTGGATCAACACCGGCCGTGAAAGCCTACACACTTGGACATGTACAGAGAGTTTAATAAAAATATCGTTTCAATCGATCAAGTATTTTTCGAGCAGGGTTGATTTAAAACTCTACTAAGCTTTTCATGCGGAGAAATATATATTATGTAGATTCACAACGTAGATGCTACCTGCTCCTGCAATTGAGCATAGATCTATAGTAATCACAAGTCGTCATTTTTGTAGTGGTACACAGTGTAACCTCTTTATAACGTCCTTCGTTATAACGAAAAACTCCCTATAACGTAGACATTTTTACAATTTGGTTGGTTTACCTTAAAACCCATACATTAATACCCTCTTTATAGCGCAGCAGCCATTCTCTATTACGAAGAAGTATGTTCATATTTAGGCGTCAGCAAATGTTTACAGACGTAAAGAGGACGATTCTGAACCATCACCAACTATTCAACAAGCACTTGATGCCGCCAAATTTATCGAAAAATTCCTATTGTTTAATGAAAATGATTCCACCACATCCCAAGCTACGCATAAGATACTTAATAAAATACAAAACAAATATTGGCATAGCAAAAAACGTCAGGCAAAGTTAACAGACTATATGTGTTTGTAATAAATTAATTAGGTGAAATTTGGTTATTTTTCTTTCTTCCCTCCATATAACGAAAAAAAAATGCTCGGTCCCTTGAGATTCGTTATAAAGAGGTTACACTGTATTTTCGTGTTTAAATTTACATTGAGGAACACCGACTTTTGGGATTTTTTTATATAGGAGGAAAAACGTGACAAAGATTCTGAAAAAAGTTGTTTTTATGGAATCCTCGTTATCGGGAACACATTGTATAGAGCCACGTGTACAAGGCAGCTCGCGTCACACGTGTTAGTTGTTACAATCTGCCGCGTTGGCGCGTGCATCGCGTCAAGGGTTGTCGAAAACAATAACCGCTCGCGTTTACAATCAATTCTGCCAACTGTACGAGCTGTTAGTGTAAACACTAATAACCCTAGATAATATGTTCATAAACAGCAGTCTATTGTTTTCAGTATGTACACATTAAATGATCGAATGTGTACAAATGGAATTCGAAATAACTAAAATAAATTTACTTTCAGTTACGCATAAATATCTGCTTTGCGTAAATATTGATAGACGTTAATTAATGAATACATACATAGTAAATAATTATTATTCGAGCAGGCTGAAATTGAATATTCTGTAAAAAAAATATCAGAGATTCTCTAGGACTGCGTTGCAGAAAGCATTGTCAGAAAATATAGTTTGACAATGATCTTAAATTGCGACCATGTCTCCATAGAGAGGCTGGTTTTGCCGCTGAAACTTCTGCCGGTCGGCGGGCTGGCTACGAGGCTGTAAATGACGTCACTGCACTTCATTTCGAAACGTTTGTCGACGCATTATGATCAAAATTTATCTTGAATAAAAAATGTTTTTGACGTGATAACGTCTTATAAATTGACGAAACACCGGCTGCACGCACGAAAAAGTGTCACGTTCCGAAATGTGTCACGTTCCGCCTGACTGCTACTAAAATTTAGGTTATGTATTATTAAATATGATATTCGAGCGGAATACGTTATCACGTAAAACTATCGTCCGTAAACCGACTTTACAGACAACCAATTTTTTCTATTTAAAACAGCCGTTTGTTTTTCTGTTAGTACAATCATGTTTTACTATCTACATAACAAAGAGTTTGACAACGGCATAAATATCAAAAAAGTGATTATATGATATGATTACAATCTTAGACCGCCGCACACGAGACTAGAAACGCTGCTAGGAGTCCTACTAGCCGGTAGGCTGGGTACGAAGTTGGAAATGACGTCACTGCGGGTTAATCTGCTAGATCACAAGATAGGTATGAGCAAGAACCAATCAGGAAACAGTATCTTCTCACGTGGGTACTTGAACAAACACACACAATCCAACATGGCGTCATTCTGCTTAGAGTCAGACAACAGACACGTTTTGCTCTGTGTTTATATTCGAACTGTCACCAGATCTATCCACAAAACAAGCTTGAAAAATAGTCTCGCGTGAAGCGAGCACTTAACAGCAATCAAGATAACCAGTAGGCAAATCTAGTAAGGTATCTAACAGCGTTTCTAGCCTCGTGTGCAGCTGCCTTTACTCCTGAAGAATAAAGCTTTTTGATTCCCATATTCGATATACAAATATCACAGGCATGCAAAGTCTCTGTGCCGACCAAATTATTATGGTATAATTTTTTTTAATGGATTACCAATGATTTAGTTAAAGTAATAATTTTAAAGAAAATGTATTGTACGAATTACGATAAACGTAGGTACATGCGGGATCTTATCTTTTTAATAATTTACCAAGGCATATAAGCCAAAGTACAAATATTAGACAATTTGAAATTGAGCTCAAAAAGTAGGTACCTCACTACAAATTGTTTTTATAGTATAAATGAATATTTAAATTCTTAGCTTTTAATTTGATTTTAATTTGATTATTCACATCTATACTTAGTATAAGCTAGGTGAAATATTAATATTCTTATTATTATAACATATTTATTCATTCTGTAAATCTGGGCACGGCTTTCTGTTACACTCTGTATATATCGACTTTTCTCGCTTCGCTAGTAAATTTAATGCGGTTTTAATCTGAAACATTCACATATATTTTTTACCTGTCATTGGCAGCCGGCGCTTCGGAAATCGTTGATACGGTTTTGATTAACTTTTTTCCTTCCATTATATTATAATTTGTGATCGGAACTGGCGCTGCATGTTTAGCGCTCGGCTGTATTCATGCGGCTAAAATATAGGAACCGGCACAGCCGTTGCCCTAATATCAATTGATTTTTATTTATCATTAATTGGCAATCGATCATTTTACTTCGCTCGTCGTGCCTTCAACGTTTGAAGTATCGTTTATTTTCGTGTATCGCGAAATTATAACGGCGTGAGTAATACAATTTTTTACGTTTCCGTCACACCCTAAACTTTATTTTCTTTCGACCGTTTAAAAAAAAAAATAATAAAAAAAACTCGGGTCGCAGTGCGAAACCCTGCCGACAATATAGTGTATCTGCTAATACAGACAGTGTAGCTTTATTATGTGAACTTAACTCTTTTGTTTTTGGTCAAAATAAAAAATTTAACCTTCACCCTTCACTAAATAAATCCATATATACAAACTAACGTTTTCATAAAAATTTTAAGTCCGCTTAATAAAATTTTTGCAGCACATTTTTATATTTATTGATGGGTTAAATTTCAATTTTGAAACGATTCGGAGAATTTTTTTCGGTATTTTTGAGCGCTAAAACCCACCCTTAAAGTGGCCCGATTGAGCCCATTTTAAACAGGCTTCGTGCGGTGATAGATTTCAACATGTGGACCAAATTTCGTTTAAATCGATTAAGTCTGTCGAGACTTATCACTGTCACACATATTATATAAACATTTCCAAAAATGATGCCAAACTTCTTAGAAAGCTATGAAACGTCGAGAAATTTATTTAAAAGAAAGTGTTTTGATGCCAATTAAAAACGACTGAACCGATTTTTGCCAATCTCGAAACATTCTGGACGAAATGGCGTCATATCGTGTGTTCTGTTCAGAGACAATTAACGTCCACTTTTGTTAGAATTCTATCACTGCGCGCGCACCAAACCCATCTACAAAGTAAGCTTCGATAGATGCATCGTGTGAGGCGAACACATAAAAGCCATCGCGAAAAACCAACGCTTGAAAACTAGCAGTCAAATCTAGCAGGGAATCTAGCGGCAAAATCGGCCTCGTGTCCAGCGACCTTTAGGTATTATGAATACGCAGATTTGACTGTAAACGGTTCCTAAGCAAACTGTAGCACCAAGACGATAACTATCGAAAATACGAACACTTGTGGGTTTTCAAGATAACAATAGTGCCTTATATACAGATAAGCGAGTTATTATACCTGGCTATTCGCATTGTTACAGGAATACAGAGGGAAGTATGTCTAGAGGGTAGTATAGTATTACTTACACAATATCTGGCTACGAGACAGGACAAAACAGCTTATGGTGTTTTTTTGGTAATTTTTTCCAAATCTTTAGATAGACGTTCTAACTCATTACCCACGACGGGAACGACGAAGGTATATGCGTTTAGCCTGAGAGATTGTTTGTTTATTTGTTTGTGCACTCGAATGTCGCCAGATTCAGATGCGGTTTTTTTTGTGTACAAGCGTATCGCTTAGCTATACTAATAATGATTTAATAAAAATCAGAGGAATAGGATCAGGAAATCAGTCAAAACTTCATGCTTACTCGCGACGTTTCGGCTTTAATTAAGCCTTCCTCAGGCGTTCATAAACGATAGTTTATGAACGCCTGAGGAAGGCTGATTTTTATTAAATTATTTACATCATCAAGGATCTTAAATAGTATCACAATTATTAGGTGATATGATTGACTTGACTCAACTAACTCAGTAGCTCAGTTGACTCGAATAACATATTCAGAACTCGGCTCTTTTTGAACCGGTTCAGGGAGCCGGCTCACATACGGGATCCAGATGCAAAGATGCAGATCACTAAAAAGACCCGTTTATCTCATCTCTAATCACACGTTAATCAAAGATTTGTTTTTTTTTTGTTGGGAATAAGCTTTGGACACGGAAAAAAATACGAAAGATATTCTGTACATGAACGTTTTTGCCTTGTGACCGACAAGTCCATAGAGCAGACACATATTATACAGGATCTATAACAATGTGAGTTATTGTGTTCGATACGGGTGAAGGGCTCACCCTCTTTTGTAACACCTTTGTGACTTTAATTTTATTTTCAAACATATAAAATAGACGCGACGACCTAAGTAAAGTCGTAGTTTCACCAGCGAAATAATGCCGTTCTTCCATTCGAAACAAACTGTCTAATCTTGTTGGATTTATTATCATTGTTAAACGGTATTTACCCCAGCATATAACGTGCCGCTATGTGTAACGCATCCTAAGCTACCAGAAAATGATCCCAAATAAGTCCCTCAAGGCTCGTTTTCGTATCCCTTGATAATTAAATCTGATCCAGTGATTTCGTAGGTCAGGGCTTACGCTAAAACAGCTGCATAATGCATGTTGTTTCGGTAATTCTTTAATTACGAGAAGACGCTAATGATCTCGGTTGGCGAGCATCTATAAATTAACCAACAATTTTTTTTCCTCAATAGTTTTTTTTTTCTTAAACATGACGTATTTCTTTCTTCAATTAACGCGTGGAATTTTCTTTCAGAACTTTAAAAAAGTACATTTTTGAACTTAAAAGATATTTAATGATTTTGATATTTTTTGACGACTTATTTTGTCATCTTGTTTTTTTATATTTCTAAATTGGTACGCGCTTAAGATCTTTAAGTAATCATAATAAAAATATAATTAATAAAGTATATCATGCTTTGTAATTTTTCAAAAGGTAGGGCATACATATTTCAAAAGATATCCATTTTTAAAATCATTTTACCATTTTACCTGTACAAATGCAATTTCATACTCTTTTGTTTACCGCTTTGCATTAAAACCACTAATTACCAGAGTTAAACAGAATACTAATTAGGTACCTACTATAATAATTATCTGGATTATGGTGCGACATTATTTTTTTTTTTCGTTATAAAACGATAAAAATTGATATTAACATATTATGGTCAAATGGTTTCCTCACAGTCAAATTAAACGCTAATGAGCTTAGTTGCTGAGCATCTATAATATACCCCTACCCCTCTTCTCTCTCTTAGATTGAGATTACATTTCTATAAATCTTTGATTAACGTCTGAATAGAACTCTTCAAATAAATAAAATTGTCGACCAATTTTTTTCAGACTATATATTGACATCTTTTTGTAATATTCATTTATAATTTATTTTTGTCAATATATAGTCTGAAAAAAAGTGGTCGACAATTTTATTTATTTACATTTTTTAAATTTTAGACGAGTTATTTTATTTTTGGGTATAGTGTAATAATGACTTTATTCATGAGTCAAGATGTCAAACTAAATCTTGGATCATCTATATATACTGTATGACATATATCCTTTGTTGGATAAATTCTTTATCATTACACAACAATGGAGCATATGTGGAATCAATAGCTTTAGAAACGGCTAATGAACCATGCGTAAAAAGGATATTGGAAGAATAGATCGCGCCGACAATGGGTCTGCGGTTTTGTGGGGCTCGAAGTTGTTGCAGTGAAGGAAACTTTATTCTCCCTACATCTTAAACTCTCGACTGTTTGTATTGACGTACAAATAGATTATTATCTAACTTCTATCAAAACGTTCATACTTTTGTTTATCCCTCTTACAACCGGCGAAACTTGTTTTGTTTTTGATTATTTAGGGATCAAAGAACCTAGAAACATTAATTAAAAAAATGTGTACTCGCGTTTAACTGAAATTAACCTGCACGAAATAACCTTGCGAAGTCGATTGCGTTCACAAAAAAAAACTTGACGATAGTCGCGCCTGTATAGAATCGGTTGTAAAAGGTTATGAGACATGAATAGCAAAGTTTGCCTAGACAACATTATTAAAAAATACTCAAATTAGTTTTTGATAAAAAAAATTTGTTGAAACCAATTTTTTTCCGGGGATATGAACAGATTGCAATTCGCAATTTCTGGTCATTACTCAAAATAAATAAAGATCAATTGCATATTTCTACACGCTTTATATTAACTTCACTTGTAAGTTTGTATGTATGTATGTTTGTTTATAACCATCGTTTGGACTACAGCAAGTGATTACTGTAGTATAATATGCCAGCACTGTAACTGACGTCAACTCTCGGAATCACGGGTCGTGGGTTCTAATCCCGTCCACGCCGAAAACAAAAATTGTTTTTTTTTTCGGCAAATTTTTGACAATAAATCGAACTAAAAAGTGGAAAATAAATATAGTTTAAAAAAAACTAAAAAACACGCTTTATATCGAACTAAAAAGTATAAAATAATGAATAAAAAATACTATTATTTTTGTGAAAAAAGCGTGGGGCGCTCGATGTACGAAAATGCGGAACAAAGCGCCCCACGCTTTTTTTACAATAATACTAGTATTTTTTATTCATTATTGTTAAAGCTTATTTTAAAAAAAATTATTCGATTTATTATCCCTACTTAAATATATCCAATACTAGCGGCCCGGTCCGGCTTCGCCCGAATTTGTAGATTGCCACCGTTTTTTCGTCGATTTACGTTGCAGAATCGGTCTCCACGAAAAGCGCTTTTATTTTAACGCAATAATATGTCCATCCTAAAGGTCCATTCTTAATATTGGTGAAAAAAAAATTGAAATCGGATGAGTAGTTTCGGAGATTACCTCCAAACTTACAAACTTCACCTCTTTATAATATTAGTATAGATAAGTGATACGTTGTCAGTTTGTCTCTCTTCCACAGATTTCAATGAAATTTTAAATATACATCCTAGATTAGATTGTAAATTTTGTATCATTACTAGCTTTTGCCCGCGACTTCGTTCTCGTGTATACGTTACGGGATATAATAATAGCGCACGGACGGAGTCATATGCAAAAAAAAATAAATTTTGGGTTGGCACTAGGTCGATACAATCTTAATAGCTGGTGCTTTTAAAAATAACATTAGATATAAGCCAGTCCATGAAAGTGAAGTCGTTTTCTTTGAACGTAGATTATAATTTAGATTTTTTTGTTTTGAATGCCTGAATGTTTTCGTTAAATTCATACAGTTTTTGTATCTTCTTTTTTTTATTTTGTTACGAATAAACAAAAGCGATACGTATTGTGGTCCGAATACAACATTACCTAGGGAGACATTAAAACTCAAATTGTATGGCGTATAAATCATACATAATAAACGATAATTATATTTTTTTTTCATATTTTGTAAATTCAGAGGTTGATGCCTGATGGTCATAACTCACGACTCACGAATAAAAGGTGTGAACGTATCGTGTGGGGTTCATCCATCTTTTTCCCCATTTTTATTTTTTTTTTCTGTACCTGTCTAGGTATAAATTAGCTTTTGTTTAGTCAGTAGCGGTTCGTTGAACGAGATTATATTATTTATTATTTAGTGTACAGCCGATTTGTAAAGTATTTGAGTAAAAGTATTTCAAAATACAAATACAGATACTTTTCTAGTATTTGTATTTCAAATACTATTCCAGTATTTGTACTTGTATTTCAAATACTTACCTAGTATTTGTATTTCAAATACTTTTCCAGTATTTGTACTCGTATTTCAAATACTTTTCAAGTATTTGTCCTTGTATTTCAAATACTTTTAAAAAGTATTTTTACAAGTCCATGCGACAAAAGTATTTGTTTAAATACTCAGTGAAGCAAGCTGGCTGAAAAATAAAATGTAGAAATACTTTTTGAAAAGGAATTTGTAAAATTAGTTTCGGAATTAATATTTTGATTGACACCTTCCTTCGTAAGTATTCTTGTGTGATATTAATAATACTTAAAAATATTGATTTTTTTTGTTTTACCCCCCCTTCCCCCAACAAAAAAATATCTACGCCCATGCATATCACACAGTTGACATTGCACGCTGCATTTCTTAAAATATTGTCGAGTGAAAAAATTGCTCGACTTTGCCCTTCAAACTGTGACATGGTCATATATTTAATACCCTCTATTGCTAGTAAAGATCGGGAGAAAGACTTAAACACCACGTCTATTCATGACCGTCACAAAAATACACGCGTAGTCTAAAAATAAATTATTCAAAAAGTGTTAAGGTCGCTGCACATGAGGCTGCTATAGGTATATATTTAATGCCCTCTATATTGCTAGCAAAGATCGGGAGAAAGATTTAAACACCACGGCGCAGACATTTATACGTCTGTCTCACTTATTATACTTTGTGTCTCATGCGCATGTCCGTGAATGGATGCGCGTCAGTTGCAGCGTCAGTTTGCACATGGAACTAAACTGTGAAGGGGAGGTGGCTTGCTCTATTCCACTTACTAATTGCCCCACTACAGGCGCGACAGTTGCGCACAACTGGTCAAGTAAAAAGAAAGCGATAGAAAACAGTCATTTGCTGTCTCACTTCATGGGCCACGCTTCCACTTACGGCCACTAGCAATATATAAGTTATCAAATATATGGATATTGACTCAATGACCTTGTACAAAGACCGACGATATTTCCAGTCGGGTGCTGCCACTGTTCAGTAACAAACAAGAGACCCGACACACAACGCACAGCGCACGGGACTCATCTTTGTATGCAAATGAGGTGGTCCCAACGTAAATGTGTGATTTACAATACAAATGAAACAAGTGAAGGAAATGTCTATCAAATAACACATATTAAAACTCGTGTCTCTTTCTTTCGAAAACAAAACTGACACTACGAAATGAACAAATGAACGTTTACTGTTCGAACTTAAAATGTAAATACGTGCCATACAGTATAGTATTAAATTAAACTAGAAGTCAAAAATGCTAATTTTCTGACGTCAAATGTCTGGAAATTCTATCTGAATCTTTGCTCAACCGAATAAAAAGTATATTTTGTAGTCAGTGTATACTAAGCTTCATTGAAATCGGTTCAGCAGTTATCGATTCCAGTCGTCGCCGCTGCACACGAGGCTAGAAACACTGCTTGGATTTCTGCTGGCCGGTAGGTTGGGTAACGAAGCTGGAAATGACGTCACTCTGGGCTCGCCTGCTAGCTCACAAGATAGGTTTAAAAATTAGAACAGGGACTATTTTTCTTGCTAGGTCCATTGCTAGGTATTAGCGACAACCAATCGGGAAACAGTATCTTGTCACGTGGGCGACTTGAACAAACGCCCACAAACACTATGCCACAGTGTGTGTTCTGTTCAGAGACAATAAACATGCGCTTTTGTTACCGTTTTATAATAATAGCAATTGAGAAAACCAGCGCTTGAAAACTAGTAGTGAAATCTAGCAAGGAACCTAGCGGTAAATCCAGCCTCGTGTGAAGCGGAGTTTACAAAAGATATAAAAAACATAAAGCGATCACAAGAAATCAAAATGAACGGCGACTTTTGGAACCTCTGTATAACGTACTGTCTTTTAACAATAATGTATAATGTATATACAAGTTTAAATTTTATGAAGACATTTTGACACCCAGACAAATACTTCATCGTAGTCAATTGTATTGGATATAAATAATTTATTATCGCATTACAAAGCTGTTATTTTTTATTTTTAACGGATATGTTTCAATAAAACAAAACAGGATACTCATTAGACAATGAATATAAGTAATTAAAATTAATTCAATATGTTATAGGTTGTGGTATCAAATAAAGATAGGAACATTTATTTTTACATTTTGAATAAATTATTTTTGTGTATCCAAAGGCCGCTTACACACAGGTATAGTAGCTAAAGCAAGTAACTAAAGCAAGTAACTAAATTTAGCTACTTGCATTGTGTGAACATTCAGTTACTTTACTAAACTGAATGTTCACACAATGCAAGTAGCTAAATTTAGTTAAAATTTAGTTACTTGCTTTAGCTACTATACCTGTGTAAAGCGGCCTATATCGTAAGTTGGTTGATAACTGACAATATTTTGAAGCAGTGGCGTAACTACAGGCAAAAATTAGTACAGTGGTTCCCCGAATTTAGGAGGCCCCGCCGTAGCTGGCAATATTTTCTATATGATAACGTTTAATGCTCGGAAAACTGTAAAAACAGCGTACTTCATGCTTTATTAAATGCACATTTTTTTCCAAATACCTACTTCTAGTTCTATACATCTCGAACTTTCGACAATTTTTTCCGTTCATTAATTATGAAGGTATTTATAGGTATTAACTGGCTAAGGAGGTAAAAATAGTTTGTGATTTGCATAAAATTCGTTCTTAGTGTGTGTCCACCCGAGCCAAATTTCAAGTCAGTCGGGCGTTAAGTTTTGGAGATCTCGTGAGTCAGTCAGTCAGTGAATGGTATTTCACTTATATATCGATATAATTATATATATATATATATATATATATATTGATTTTCTTCTTTTTGAATATCTAACAATGCAACTCTGGCATTTTTCGCACAAATAATCCGTTTTTTTTATTATTCTGAACATGCAACTTGCTATCAGCTGCTCCAGCTGTAGTACAAGAAAAACTCACATGGCAGTACCTATGTAAGCACAAATTCCAACACGGAACAGTAATCTTTCTTTGCAAAGTAAAAAAAAATAAAAAACAGAGAAAAACTAACTCTGTTATAATATTCTCTTACAAAAAAAAGGAGTATAAATATAAACAGCGTCTGCTACAGTTTAAAAGTACTGCCAACTTTCATGTATAACATATACCTATAGCCGTCTACAACTTGAGTATACAAGGATCCTTTAAAAATATATATACAGTGTGTAAACACGTAAGGTGCACATAGGAAAATTAACATTGGGAAAAAATGACTTGATCAGAGTGAGCCTTGAAATCTTGTTTTTCAATTTGACAGATAATATTCTTTTGCAAAATGAATGTGTATACTACCGAAGAAAATATTCAAATGATTACAACATAATCGGACTTTTTTATTAATGGGACATCAAATTCCGAAAAATACTTAAATATGGTGCGAGATCAAATATCTCCGCCTATTCGTGTTGAACATAAGGACATTGGGTCACTGATTTACCAACGCGCATACGTCATACCAGCCAGACAATTTTTAAATGAAACGTTTCCAAACAGATAGAGTTGTTTTTTTGTTTTATTTTTGTACAAAAAAATTAAAATAATGATTTATAAGGGCTTTTTATTATTAAAAAAGCCAAATAAAATAGAAATCCTCAAGATTACCACGATAATTCAATAGAAATCCTCAAGATTACCACGATAATTCAATAGAAATGACAATTAATGCAGTCATGGCTAACTCTGATCCAAGTATTTTTTCCCAATGCTAATTTCCCTATGTACACCTTACGTGTTTACATACTGTATATCAAACGCCCTAGGTTATGCTTTTAACCCGTTTTTTTCAACTGTACTTTTATCTCATTAAAATTTTACTGAATTCTTTTTACAGTAGACTCTCTTCAATTATTTTTTTGAGGATTGCAAATAGAAGAAGTACTGTATTGTAATCTTTCTAATTCGTAAATCGAGACTTATCAAAGAGCTCAATAGACTCACTATAAATGAAAGTTTTCGA
The DNA here is from genome assembly GCA_963575645.1 of Xanthostigma xanthostigma. Lineage (NCBI taxonomy): Eukaryota > Metazoa > Arthropoda > Insecta > Raphidioptera > Raphidiidae > Xanthostigma > Xanthostigma xanthostigma. The sequence continues at coordinate 19,670,480 of OY754474.1, forward strand.
TGCCGAACCGTGCGTCTATTTGGAACACGAAATACATTAATAAATAATCCAGAAATGCTGCGATTTGCAATATATCTAATAATAATTATTTATTTACAGAGAGTAAAATATTTTTATTCAACACGCGTGAGTAATATATAATTTCGGGGCCCTGCTAAATTCGGGAGAAATAATAAATTACTTCATGTTGACGTGTAGAGTGCTAATAATGAGCCGTACTGTACGATAATGAATTTTCTGAACCAATAGGAACCCAGTAGGGAGTGGAAGCCGTACAATAATGAATAATAACTGCGCATAGTTTCTGGACCAATAGGAACGCGGTAGCGATTTGTATATATGAAAACAGCATCGCAATTTAACGAAAGTCAGGGCCATCTTGTGTGCATCGAGGGCGGTGGATACGTCAATCAATGAAGTGATTTATTATTTTTCCCTCTTTTATCAGGGCCCCGATTACATATTACTCGTGCTAGTTGAATAAAATATTATGTGCGACCATTGATCGAAGGAGAATATTCCACTCGCGTGTTACCGCACTCGCTGAGCTCGTGCGGCAAATTTCACGCTCATGGAATCTTATCCTTCTCTCACTAGTCGCACAATATACTATTAATGAACAATTTTAATTTATCTAGCCTTCGTTTATAAGCATTTCGAATTCATTTTAAGTGAACTAAATTATATATTGAACCAGCGGCTTGGTCTTGTTTCTCACGTATAAATTAAATGTTGTTATTCTTTTAAATAAGTTGTTTAGCTGCGGTTCACTTCGCTCATTCAATCGAGTTAATACTTTGCGCACTCACTTCACTAGTGCGTTCAAATTTATTATAAACCGACCCGGCTTCTCCCGAATTTGTAGATTGCCACCATTTTTTTTGTCGACTTACGTTGCAAAATGGGTCTCCACGAAGATCACTTTTATTTTAACGCGATAATATATAGCCTATGTCCATCCTGAAGGTCTATTTTAAATACTGGTGAAATTTTTTTTGAAATCGGATGAGTAGTTTCGGAGATTACCTCCTACATTCAAACTTACCTCTTTATAATATTAGCATAGAGTATAGATTCGATCTTGATGCAAAAAATAATGGTTGTCTGTAAAGTCGGTTTACGGACGATAGTTTTACGTGATAACGTATTCCGTAATACATAACCTAAACCTCCCAAAATTTGGTTTCAATCCGCTTATCCTTGGTGTCGGAATGATAAGAAATGTCAAAAGTGACGTTTGCAACTTACAAAGTATTATGTTCTAATAATAATTAGTTATTCCAATACTTAACTTAGAAGGCTTTGCATTTCACAATATACTAATGTCAAAAAATTGAATTAAACATTAGAAATGCAGCTGTTTTCATGTTAAGACAAGACATACGTTTGCTTCTAATTTCCATGTACGGCAAACAAAGACAACCGACCGCGTCGCGCCATGCATTAGACAACATTGCATTTATACAGCTATTTTTCTATATAAATTTGTATAAAATATTTTTCTATATAAATTTGTATAAAAAAACTGTTTAGGCAAATTCTGTTATACGAAATCTATGTAAAATGTTCTCCTCTTTCGTTTAACACTGGTTTCAAACCGATCTGATTTAAATTGAGCGAGAAATTAGCAAAAAGCACGCACAGGGTCAGGCGGAACGTTAGGAACGTTAGGAACGTTACGTTACACTTTTTCGAACATGCAGCCGGTGTTTTATCAATTTATAATATTGGTGATTCATCAATTTATAAGACGTTATCACGTCAATAATTAATTTGATAAAGAACTTAAACTCCCAAACTGCAAAATAATTTATGCAAAAGAAAGTTCTTAAATAAAATAAGGCAGACAATTTCTTACTGTTCTCTTTTTCTTTTTTGTGAACCACCCAGTATACTCTATCGCCTTCGCAAATGCAGGCATAGTCAACGATATATATTAAGCTTAAGTCTGGAAAATCTGTAATTTATTGAAATTTAATTCAAAATAAAATAACTGATAAGACATCTCACTTGCTCTTATTCGATATCATAAATTGATTTTATTATTCATTTTCCGTTCTTAATACCTAAAATCTACTAAAGATGTTCATGTGGAAATTTATATAAGCTATCCAAAAAAAGACCATAAAAAAGAGACTATGTATTTTACACTACACACTACAGAAGTAAAACTGGTGTAAAAATAATGTTGCCATCAACAAAAGCCGCGTTATAATCCAACACATACACACAGTAAGCGTTAACACACATCGTCGCGCTGTCATCTAACGAAATTTATAGTAACTAAATTGAACGTATAACGTTAGACAGCGTCAAGAGTCACGGCATTTGCAAGTTTTTACCCCCATCCAAACGCGCCACTAGGTTTCATATCAAAAAGTTGTCATTCTTGACAAGATATAATTTCGATTTCCAACCAAAATCAAGCAATGCCCTTTTAATCCGTGTTTGGTTATAGTTTAAATTTTGAAAAGGTACAATCTGCATATCCCTTATGTAAATCTACAAATTGCAATATGTTTCATGTGTACAGGATAATCGATTTAAAACGTGCGTTGGAATAAATTGAGAATGCAAAATACACGTTTAATTTAATTACTATATTAGTGTGTGCCGCTCTACTGATAAATATCGAAGCATTAAAATTTCCTTGTTTTATTAAATAAACCTTGCGCAATTTTAACAATCCAGGGAAGAACTTTATAATTTTAATTCGGTCTCTTGTATTTTATCCATTTATAGCAGGGTTTCCCAACCTTTTAATTTTTTTCGTGACAAAAAACAAACGCACGTTTTTTTAGCATTTATTACAAACTTTAATTTATACAAAGTAAACTATAAACCAAAGCTGTATTTTTTTAATAAGTCGTGCAATTGTTTTAAATCATTAATTTGTTCTACTAGTCAATTTGTTGCTCTTAAAAGCTACAACTAATTTTGAAGTACCAAAGATATGCGTGGACGTTTAATTTTATAGACCGTATAACTTTTTAAACAACGTTTGTAAAGCAAAAGGTCGGATATAAAAATTAGTGTTGAACTAATTTGTAAAGGTGGTGCGACACTCCTATGGTGTCACATTACATAAGGTTTAAAGAATGCCGCCTTAAAGTGTAGAAATTTGATATGCCGAAAACTGTTCATTTCAGAATTGTACAATATATTTGTTATTTAATGAGCAACGCTCCTTTTATTTCTATATCACACAACGACTGTTTTATTCCGGCTTCGCTCGAGTCGAGTTTAAAATAGAAGCCTGTCGCTCATTCTAAATACTGATAATTATGTTGGAAAACTCACCCCTGCACATTGTTAGATTTGATCGAAAAAAGATGTACCTTTTTATTTATTTTTAAAACGCGTTTTTTTCCGAGTTTCACGTTTTTAGCTTGTATTTAATGAAAGGAATGTGCCGCATTTATTCGACTATTTTAGAAAATTAGTTGTTTTTCACTTATTTAATAAGTAAGCACAGAAGTATGCAAGGTTTTTGTGCCTATATTTTGTAAACTTTTTTTATAAAATTCTTCAGTTCCAATAATCTTACAGAAAACGGTTTGCTAAATTCGCTGAACTTAAATAATGAAATGCGTCGAAAGATCTTCATTTATAACAAATAGACTATATATGTTTATATAAATTAATAACATACATCTGTTTTTCGAATGACGTATTCCTAATGAATCGAAAAATGTTGGAATTTAGCTACATATGTTTCCGTAATATTATTTTAAATAATTTGTTTTGATTGTGTGCTCTCCCCCTTTTTCGTACAATTGCAAAATAAACACTAACTTTGCAGAAAACCTTTCTATATATTGAATATTCGGAAATGATGAAATTCCCTCCAAGATGACAGTAAATCATCGCCAGATGACTATAAACTTTTATTTATTAAATAGGCGAGTTTTCGGAAAGGGACAACGTCGAAATTCCTTAACCTAGTTGGTTTACCTTGTTGCTCAGATAATGATACACTCTAAATAACGACACACCCACTCTAAATAACGACAACAATACGTCATCATTAAGCAGTACCTACTTGTGTATTATTTTGTTGCCCTGTTGTCGGCATCGCGCGTACCGAAGATTCTAAGAAATTCCTTCTTTTGTTTGTTGGAATTATCTTTCATATGTTTAGCTCAGCTGCTTTTGTTGGCCAGTTATAAATTTTATATAGGTATTATGAGTAAATACGTATTATAATAAAAAAATATTAATGGATTATTTCTTCTCTCCGTTTAACGACGACTCTCAATAACGCCACAAAGTGCACAGTCCCTTGAGTGTATATGTTACGGTTAATACAAGAAAGTAGTTAATTCGCGAATTAGTCGGCTAATTACCCGAATTAACCAATCCTTGACGTTGGTTAATTCGGGTATTAGCCGGTTAATTCGCGAATAAACTACTTTCTTGTATTAACCGTAACATATATATTTTCAAAGCAAGACTAAGAGCCGGAAACAACCGAAGTAAATCCTTTTGGTATCTCCTTGCCGCTACCAATATATGTATTGTTTACATGTTTTACTTCAACCGCGCTTAAAGGTTACACGCACACTTTAGTTTAGCTATTCTAAATCGTATATATATACGTAATGATCTCTGACTATAAATCGGTTGTTTAATTTTTTCGAAATGTATATGTTTGTCCTACATTCGACGATTTCAATAGGACGGGAGTCGAACTGTCACAGTCCGTATTATGTGCGGTTTTCGCATTGTTGCCAACCTCGCGACTTTATAGTCCCTGGTCATTGCTAACCAACGTGACTGTGTATTGTTTAATCCGAACTCACCAACCAGTCAGTAAAGGTTGGCAAGCCTACGTGAGGGCCGCCTAAGTGTAATACCGTTGCAAAAGCTGCGGCCACGAATCAAAGTGGCCTAAGTACATGTTTTTTTTTTTTTGTGTCTGTTCAAAATGTATTGATTTGATTTTATTTTCGTTTGTTGCAGGGCGCAAAGAAAAATTTGAAGAATACCGACGCAGAGAAAAATTTGAAGAATACTGTAAGTGCCCCAGAATCAATTAATCTATACTATTATATAAAATTCTTCGTCCATATGTATGCAGTATGTTTGAATGGATTAATTTAAACTGTTCGACGTTTTTTGACATAAACCACTTTGTCTTGTAACCGAAACTCTGGCCCTTCACAAAATAACTACAGGACATTCACAATACTATTATTATCCTGCTATCCCTTGATTAAAGGTTTCCGCTGACAAAATTATTTTCCTGTGCTTAATTCAAGTATACAATGTAATTTTACTAATCAATGCTAATATTATATACAGAGTGTTCTCGGCCTATTTAAATTTATTTTTAGTGGGTGATCGTACACGTCAAAAAACTATAAAAAGGCGCAGTTCTGATCCTGCATCGTTTGCACATGACCCGCTTAGACCAGGGGTCGGCAACCTGCGGCTCTTTTGATGTAAAGTTGCGGCTCTCTAGTTCCGTACGCAAAAAACAGTTATTTTATTATATAAACACTTAAAAATCGTCCAGTCGATCCATGATTGAGTACCATGTCTATCTTTCAGCCATTTCCACTCGCGTCTCACCCGCACCGCCCCCGTCGAGAAATATATAATATTGAAACGAAAAGTAGTGGCTTTTTAAAAACCGCCGTAGCTCTCGCTATGAGACGAGATGTTTAACTATATTTTTAATTTTCAATTTAATACCAATTTTCACTTATATTCCGGTAACTATTTTTATTGTCTCACTTTAGCTCTTGGTACAGCTCCGCAAGCTCTTTAATACGACATCCGAATCAACGTCCTAGCTAAACGCGTTTCAACACTTATACATTAACTACACAAAAAGGGGATGATTAGTGAGCGAAAATTAGGGAGCTAAATTAGTACAGTTAAACTATATAAAGAATAAAGTAAAGAAACGTATATATGATTTGTTGGTCTTGATTATTTCGCAACCAAGCCAAAGTCGTACCGGAAAGCTAGTAGTGATATATATTTTGATTTATAAGACAGTCGGAACACCGCTTTTCAACTGTTATATTAATAAATCATTCGAAAGCGCCATTGTAACTTAGGAACTTACATAATCGGGTCAAGAGCGTCACAATTTATGAAATTATGATGTATACTTCAAGATTACTAAAAACTCTCTCTAAGAGTGTGAGCTTTCACGGCCGGCCTTGTTCTAAATCTTCTTAGTTGCCGGGCTCGTAGGCTGTGGTCCATCGGCGCTTTTACCTGACGCTACAACTGCGGTAGACATTACCGCCTTTGATAATGTGTACCATCAGTTGTAGACGAGACCTCGGGTAGAAACACCGATGAACCGCGGCCTACAAGCCCGGAAACCAAAAAGCTTTAAAAATTGTCCGTTATCTGATCCTGCACGAAAGGTTTAATGTCTTGACGACTGACCCAATTTAAATAGTTTCAGTTCGAGTGTTTTGGATGTATATTGCATTTTAAGTGGAACGATTTTCTGTATTAAGTACTATTGAATTAATGATTTCCATACTACCAAATAAAGGCTCCCTTAGCGCATGTTTTGCTTCTTTTGAATCATTAAACATCGCTCGCCACTGCAGTCGCAAAATATTTCTTTTTTTTGCGACACTCTGTAATTTAAGGAAAGTTTGCGTCGGAAGTTTGCTTAACTAATGTTTTTTGTGCGCTTAAGTATATCGCTTATTATTAGAGAAATTAGTTTTCAAATATCTATTTAAAGGTCTATTGGTTAGTTAAGAGTTTAGAAACACTTTAAAGTTTGTGTTCATTATAATTTCCACAAGGCCAAGTTTTTACCTAACCCTCCACTGAGCTCAATACGTTGTTCATTTTATGGTTATGTTTTCAAGCGGTTTTTTCGCGTAGCTTGGAGGGAACTTTGGTTATGTCCACAGAGGACACAGATGGACAGAGTTTTGTCCCCTCTAATTTTTTCGCTGACTGCGGAACAAAAATATATGGAAGAAAAAATGTTCAAAACGTAAGTATAATACGCGCCACGGATCTAAAAGGTTCGGAAGTTAGTCACAAACAGCGTCGCAAAGGCACATTTTAGAGCCGTTCAGACTCCCACCGCCTCCCAGCTACCTGCACGAAACGTGCGCTCGTCGGTGATTGGCTGTGATCGCTCGTTGCCTTATTGTCATTTGCCCCTTTCCTGCTTTAAAGTACAGTCGAGTACGCTGTTGTCAAGTTGTTATTATTATTTTAGTTATGTTGAGTTGCGAGTTTGTAGTTTTTCAACAGACTGTACAAGCGCAAGCCCGCATTCGCATCTAACTTCCGAGCCTTTTAGATTCGTGGCGGGTATTATAAAAGTGTGCGAGTGGGCGGATTCCGTGCCTCTGTTTGAAGTAATTTTTTTTTAAATATTCTTTGAAAATTACATTTCAAAATACACGTAGATGCAAATCTTTCATAAAATGAAATTAAAAAAAAAATGGTGAACAAGCCTGTTGTGCGCAGAATATAAAAACGGCTGCTCAACTTAAAAAAAAAAATTAGTTCGCGTACCGCCCCCGCGCAGCTTGGATGGAACTTTGAATTTATGAGTTTTTGGAACACCGATATTCAGCTGTAATGTGTCATCCCATTTAAAAAAAAATAGACATTAGGTGACCCACATGCCCACGAAAGGGTTAATATTCAACGGGTTACTTATCAAACCCTTATTATACGTAAGTGTGCTATAAATTAACTGCTCGATATCTTCGTGCAATATCTACAGCGAAACCACAGTTAATAGTATATACTTTGACTTAATACAGAGTGATTAACAAATGTGCGCCAAAATTGTAAAGTTCAAAATAGTAAGAAAACATATTGGTTTGAAAACACACACCGTTAAAGAACTGAGAGTGGCTAGTCGTATAGAAACTAGCAACGCTGCTGTTTGTATGTCGTCTCTTTGTTGATTTACAAACCCCTAATTCCCAGATTCTAATCCGAGAACTTAACGTATCAATTGGTTTTTTAACCGACTTCAAAAAAGGAGGAGGTTCTATGTTCGACTGTATATATTTTTTTTTATGTATGTTCACCGATTTCTCCGTCAATTATGGACCGATTTTCAAAACTTTTTTTTTATTCGAAAGAGTGCACTTCCGAGGTGGTCCCATCGGAACCAAGTCAGGATCTGATGGTGGAATCCGGAGAAATCGAGGGAAACTCTCAAATTTCAAAGGCACGCATACTTGGCCTACCCATTGCAATACTTTATCTAACACTAAAAAGAGAAAAATAAAATATTTTTAACAAAAAAATTGAACCGACTTCAAAATATGCACTAAAAAGTAAAAAATAATAATTATTGTTATTTTTGGAGTCGGTGTCACATCGGAATTCGAAAGTAGCAATTTAAATCTTACATGTCTCTAGTTCTCGGAATAGATTTCATTTTGGCTGACACCGACTCCAAAAATAACAATAATTATTATTTTTTACTTTTTAGTGCAATTTTTTTGTTAAAAATATTTTATTCAATACTAGCCGCTACCCGCGGCTACGCCCGCGATTGAGATGGAAATCGACTTTTGACATGCATATCAGGGGTTGAGGTATTGCACATATTTTGACAAACAATTTTCTTATTTTTCGTAAAAAATTTTTATTTTTTTTTAATAAAAAGTATCCTATGTTACTTCTAATACCTTCAAGAGTGTATGTGCAAAGTTTCATGATGATCGGTTAAGTAGTTTTTGCGTGAAAGCGTAACAAACAAACTTACATTCGCATTTATAATATTTCGTTTTCATAAAATTTGTAAGTCCGGTCCTGTCGGGCCGATTTTAATGAAATTTTAATAGCACATTTTAATCATTACTAAAGGGTTAAATTTCAATTGTGAAACGATTCGGAGAAATTTTTCGGTATTTTTGGGCCCAAAAAATGTTTTCAACCCTTTCTTATTTTTCGTAAAAAATTTTTATTTTTTTTTAATAAAAAGTATCCTATGTTACTTCTAATACCTTCAAGAGTGTATGTGCAAAGTTTCATGATGATCGGTTAAGTAGTTTTTGCGTGAAAGCGTAACAAACAAACTTACATTCGCATTTATAATATTAATATGATACAGCCTATACTAATATTAGTAAAGAGTAAAGAGGTAAAGTTTGGATGTTGGAGGTAATCTCCGAAACTACTCATCCGATTTCAAACATTTTTTCAACAATATTTAAAACGGACTTTCAGGATGCACATAGGCTATATATTATCGCGTTAAGATAAAATCGCTTCTCGTGAACACCAATTTTGCAACGTAAGTCGACGAAAAAAAACAGTCCTGCGCATTTTCGAATTTGATACATCTATGTCTTCTATTTCTCCATGCAAATTTTGAACCCTCGTTACACCCTTTTAGGGGCTGAATTTTTAGCGGATTTTTAACTATTTGTGTGCCAAATTTCAGCCCAATCCGTCCAGTGGTTTGAGCTGTGCGTTGATAGATCAGTCAGTCAATCACGGTTTTCTTTTATGCTTTTATTTTGATTATTCTGTTTGCCACGCACTGTCGTCTCGTAATGCTCCGCCTAACTCCAGAGTTGGGACTGAAGGTCGATCGGGAAATGTTTAAATTGTTCATTCCTGGCTTCACAACGACGCCCGTTCGAGTTGTATTTTTTAATCAGCCTGTATGGCTCATGCATTTGTATTCGAATGCATGTCTATATATTACCCTGACCCTCGTCATGTGGACGGACATTGTGCGTGGCGTGGTACGGTGTTGTAGCACGGTGCGGTTCTGGTTTTGAATAGCTAACGACACAGCAGCCGTGGAAGACCCACTACGCACATTGTATACGAACGACAGACACCTGTACACTGGCCTCCCAGTTACACGTCGCATGCCGGAATTGGGCTTTTGAATGAAATTTTTTTTTGTCATAAATGGAAAGATCGTATATAAGTTTTATAATAAAGCTATTTTTCTTTTTTTTATTTTCGTTATAATTCAAAAGTTATATCAAATTAAAAATACATTTTTGTACCCAGTTCCGAGAACGCGCCGACATTTCCCGAACATAATGCGACGTCATAATGTTTTAGTCAATACACATGTAGAAAGCCATTGATAGTATCTGCGTATATACATTTTACCATTATGACGTCACAACTGTCAAAAACAATTTTAGTGCGTTTGCAGTCACGTGATTTTTTTTAATATTTGATCAATTTTAAATTGCTTATAATTAATTTAAAAAAAGTTTTTTGAAACTTTTCCGCATCGATTATCAATATTATTTATAATAAAGTTTTAAAATACAATAAAAAAATCGATAATTATTTTTTTTTCAAAAGCCTAATTCCGAGATTTCGTACTTCCCAACTACGGTAGACTCGGGAATAATCGAATAATTTTAAAGGTCGCCACTCGAATGATTTTTATAATCGAACGATTCATTCGAAACGATTCCTTCGTATGAATTTATTCTCGGTTTCTCGACCTTGAGAGAGTCACCTTTATACAGTATTTCATAAAACAGACGGAGATAAAAGACGTAAGTAATCGTATTCAATACTGTGCAATGCGTTAGTATCTCGAGTGGTTATATGTGAAAACAATTCATTCTATCTGTCTATTCATTCCAATCTACATGATGCATTCAGTATGATGATTATAACGAATATAGCTATAGTTTTCAATTATCAGCAAAACTCGATATCTTAAGGACGTAGTCTGCTGTTCGGGTTTTGAAAAAATGAATTTATTTTTTTTACATTTATAACAATTATAAAATGGCGTAAAATTAAGCAAAAAAAATTTGTTTTTCTTAGTTTACGATGTCAGTAAAAAATGTAACAAAATTGAAAGCATCGTACATTATTTTGATATTAAAAAAAAATTCTGAAATAACGGTTGAAAACGAGCCTGAACATAGGACTACGTCCTTAAATGAAATTCACTGCATAATGTTAGTATAATACGCGCCACGAACCTAAAAGGCTCGGAAGTTAGATGCGAATGCGGGCTTGCGCTTGTACAGTCTGTTGAAAAACTACAGACTCGCAACTCAACAAAATAGCAATAACAGCTTGACAATAGCGTACTCGACTGTACATTAAAGCAGGAAAGCGACAAGTGACAAAGACAACGAGCGATCACGGCCAATCACCGACGAGCGCACGTTCCTTGCAGGTATCTGGGAGGTGGTGGGAGTATCAACGGCTCTAAAATGTGCCTTTGCGACGCTGTTTGTGACTAAGGCGCGTGTTATAGCGTTGTCGAGTAGGCTTTTGTAAAGGTCCGAGTTTCGACTCTTAAACAAATGAACGACGGCGATAACGATCAAATTGAGGTTATGAATTGTGTTTGTATTGTACACGGCTTTGATGTGGTGATATTGTACTGGTGTTACAAGGCTGTCATAAAAGAGCCTTCACTCTGGGTTTTATGCGCTCAGACACAACGATAAATATTTATATCCTTGTTAAAGTTAGATTTCTGCCGGTGATTAGCCCTCTGCCACATTTTGCCACCCGTCTCCCCTGATTAGGATATCATCTTATCTTATCTCTCGCCGTGTTATAATGATCATATAATGGGACATGGGTCTTGAAACCCTTCTCCACTGAAATTACAGCCTGTTACAGCTTTCCTCTTAACGGACAGTCGCACCCCTTTGGTATTTCAGACGGACCGTTTTGATAGTTTGGGGGATTTTGGCACAGGTGCAGAATCTTGTTTTTTATCTGCCGATTTTGTAAGGATTAGAAATGTAATAATATAAAGTAGATACTAATAAATATTTTAAAATTATTGTTTTAAATTTGCAGAATACAAACAACAGTTATCTATATTCCATATAGGTCTAGTACTAATTCACATTTTCAATTTATTAACTTTATTTTTTTAAGCCACTATCGATTTTATTAAATTACGCGGAAAAAATTGTTTCGAAGTGAAATACAGTTTAAGAGAGACACCTAGCAGATGTGAAACATAAATTTAAGCGAAATTCAAGTAACTAAACATCGCCCTGTAACTAAATTTCACCGTGTGACTAAATTTCGCCCTGTCATCTAGTTGTCGCCTTCAACAAAAGCCAAGTTATAATCCGACGCATACACAAAGTTGCTTCATTCAGTATTTAAATACAAATACTTTACCTGCATATACTTGTAAAAAATACTTTTTAAAAGTATTTGAAATACAAATACTAAAAAAGTATTTGTATTTTGAAATATTTTACAAGTCCTTCAACTATAGCCATAGTATGTCCATATAATGTCTGACACCTCGAATATGTCGAACATATTCGAGGTGTCAGACATTTTGAATGGTTCATGTTATTTGTCAGAGAACATTATTTTAGCGATTTGGTTGAAGTTTTTAAGCTATCCATTAAAAAACAGTATATATAAATTTTTACATGTCGTCAAAACGACATCTTTCGGAAAATTTAGAGGGAAAACGCCCCAAAATCAAGAAAAGTCAGACTAGGCCTAATGAAGCCATATATACAAAGTTTGGGGAGAGTATTTGTCAGTAAAATTTTTGCCGACGGGACTATTCCCTTAAAAGTGTCGCGCCAATTGGTCCTAACCAAACGCGCCATTAAAATATCGTTTCAATCGATCGATTTTTATTCGAGCAGGATCGATAAAAACCTAAGGTCATTATCATACTAGACAATGCTTTCTTTCATTGTTAGATAGTAATTTGCGCGCCGTTCGTTGCGAGCATTTTAAATTATCGAGTTTGTGACGTCTTTTATATAAAATTAGTTACTTTAGTGCTTAAAGATAAAATCACAAAATTTAGTACTTTTTGCAAACGCGATAAGTAAGAAAATGAAGTCTCGAGACTGGAGTATTTATTGTGCAGATAATGAAACACCTGGTGCACCGTACGCTGTCTCCTTGCAACTTGGATAGTTGCAGAAGCGACGAAGTGATAAAAACCCATCATCGTAGTTCTGATGCGTCTATTCCCAAGAGACAAAGTTGGCTATGTCGAATTTCGATTTTTTTTTTTTAATTTTCGAACAGTTACTTTTAAACTATTTGATCTAGAGCAGCGGTTCTCAAACTTTTTTGGTGACGGAACTCTTTTGGAAAGCGAAATACTTGACGGAACCCTCCAATAAAACAAAAATGTCTTTATGTGCATTCTTTATTAATAAGCATAATACGAGTAGGTACAATGTAACAGTTACTTATTAAAAAAAATCTAAAGGGAGGTATTGTTTTTTTTTTTAATGAAAATAATTAATGTTAACACATTCAAACATTAAATAATAATAATTTTATTAACTATTCCAGTATAGGTACGAAATCAAAATGTTCTTTAAAATTTTCTTTTAAATAGGCATGAACGTTGTTTTCTTGCTGGCTGATCAGCTCGCACTGCCTCTTTTGTCGGCGTGCGTATAGCATAATATTAAAAAATATTATACGCAATATTCTTTTTTAATATTTTTCTAAATTCTTACGGAGCCCCTACAGGGGTTTCGCGGAACCCTAGGGTTCCGCGGAGCACACTTTGAGAATGGCTGATCTAGAGAGTACATTGTAACAAACAAAAGTTGTTTTTTACCATTGTTTTGACACTGATTTTTCATTAAACACTCTAGCGGCTCGGACCGGCTTCGCCCGAATTTGTAGATTGTCGCCGCTTTTTCGTCGACTTACGTTGCAAAGTTGGTCTCCGCGAAAAGATTTTGTTTTAACGTGATAATATATAGCCTATGTCCATCCTGAAGGTCCATTCTAAATATTGGTGAAAAAAATTTTGAAATACGCACTTTCTTTTTATAATATTAGTATAGAATATAGATAACTTTTCATCCTCTCAATACATTTTTCATAAACATAACGAATTTTTTTCAATGAATAATTGGCTGATTTTTTTTTTCACGGTATGTAAAATTATAAAGTACCTATTACATAGTCACTTTCTTATACCTAATAGGTACAGATAAAGCATACAAGAGTTGCCATTTTGTGGAAAATGTCCCGTTTTACATGTACATTTTGCCATTGTTCTTTTTCTATCTAAGAAATGATTTAACATTTTTTAAAGTTTTCATGAATTCTGAAACTAGAATTTGGCAATTAAAATCAGTCGGAAAAAATTAGTTTTCATTTATTTTTTATTTAGTTTCTTTATTGTACTTTCATAGCTTCTGTACCACGCCCAACGAAGAACAACAAAAAATGTATCACAATTTTCATCTACCTTGTTTAAAAATCTCGTCAGTTTAATTATGTAAAAAAAACCATAACATGTTATTCTTTCTCTGCTGTAGTCAGTGATATTATTTTAGTTATTATATTCATTTTTTTGCCGGCTTATAATTAAATATAAATTATGGAAGGTAGTTTGTAAAACGAAAATAAAAAAAAATATTATCAAGATTTTAAAAACATGGGTGACCGTGATTGCTTTTTTTGAAGTCTGCATTTTTTCTTTTAAATTATTTTTTTTCCTGTATAATTTTCATTGCGTACCAACTTGAGGGAAAATACTTCATAAAAAGAAAATACAGTCGGCCTCATCTATTTTCAACTGATTTTACTGACGTATTTTTAAGTTTCTAGTTCTTATTTCTCACGCAGTGTCTCCTCCTACGCTACTCAGCTAATGGGAAAAAACCATATACTTTTATTCTATACTGAGCATAGGAATAAAATCGCAATCGAACCATCAAGGTGCAAACATATACTTCTGTCTTTTTTTAAGCCGTAAGCACTGGCGTATCCAGGAGGGCAAAACAAGCACGGAGTACCCGGCTTAAGAAATTTCTAATTAGCCCCCTTCTCGGCCAAAAGCTGGGTACGCCCATGTTAACGTCATAGAAAAAGACACAGTTTTTGAAACAGAGATACTTTATTCAGATTGAATTCAAGTACATCGACCAATCCTATCATCGGAGAAATCAAGGAATTACATCGAAGAAAGAGACACATATATATTTTCGATACGCTTTGTTGCGTTCACTCACAGCACATTAAGTAGATAGACAATGATTTATATAGTAAATTATTAAATATATGGAAGAAGCATTTAACCTCAAATTAATATTTAATACTATGATTATCACGAAGTGAGGATGAAGAATAAGTTGAAAATACACGAGTTCTACTGTAGGTGGTTGTACAACACCGTTTCTCCTATAGTGCAATATCGATTACCATAAACGGACTGACATGAAGTGAGGCGCCCGTACACAATCGTTAAGTTGGTACTTACGTACATAACCTCCGTTCATCGTAGCTTGCATACCGACTTCTTGGACACATTCAGGAAATAGGTTTCTCTTATATGGCGCGCATACGTTCTTGAAACTATAATAATGTTCTACTTTTTTGCAAGTATACGATGCGGTAAATCATCCACGAAATAATTCTCTAAGAACAAGTTTCGATGAAAATAAATTCTCAGTTGAACTCTTTTGAAGAAAGACAGCAACAAATTGTTGAAACATGTTATCGTATACCGTTTTTTTCGGACTATAAGACGCACCTTTTTACATAGAAAAATGACTCTAATTTTGGATGTGTCTTATAGTCCGAAGGTACAATTAAAATATGTTTTTCAATAAATCGCTTCTTAATTTGAGTTACGTCTTATAGTCCGAAAAATAGGGCACGCTACGAGACGAGTGATAGTACCGACTACCGAGAGTGAAGATGAACTGAATATTGCTAGTACGAGTTCTGTTAACAATAAATTAATATTATGATCTCAAAATAACATTAATATATATTTTTCCAAAAATAATGTTATAAATTTGAGGTGCGTTTTATCTTTCGGCGTGTCTTATAGTCCGAAAAATACGGTAGTAAAAAATAGATATCTTCTATAAATAAAATTATCGACCAATTTTTCAGACAATATATTAACCAAAAAAATATATAATTAATACATTGACGTTTATTTATTGAAGAGTTCTAATCAGACGTTAATCAAAGATTTGAAAAAATAGATACTATTAATGATTATAATTATCATGGGTGAATTTTGACAATTTTGTGGGTGAAATTGTACCTACATTTTTTTTTGGTATATTTTAAAATATTTTTGTGAATTTTGACATTTTTCTATTGAATGTTGACAGTTTTTTTTGTGAATAGGTCTAAACTTTCAAGTCTGACTTTGATGTTATTTAATTTTAAACACAAAAACAATTTGGACTTCAACAAGCCATAGGCCCCTAAAAACTTAGATGCGCCGCTGATTTATTTGGTTTATTCAACCGGACTTTTTTCCTTGCAATGTAATAATAGAGTTCCGTCAACTCATTTATGTCTCTGTATATATATATGAGAAGAATGTGCATTTTCCTTTTTCGTGAAAAGAGGTAAAAAGAAAAAAGGTCATTTCCCTTCATCGATTACATCTCCATTCTGGATTGCCGTCCGTTTTTTCGTCGTCTACTTCGACCCGAAGCACTCGTCCAGTTGTTTTCCTTTTTTTTTACATTGCACAGTAACGTGCTACTGCCGCTACGTGCCTTGCTTCTTCTTCTTCTTTTTTTGTGTTAGAATTGCAAAAGATTCCCAACTTAAACGATACACGCTTTCGGCCCCAGATATTATCATTTAGAATACGCCAGCTCTCTTTTATCTGGGAAATATAAAATCGCTCGTTCGGATATTGTTTTTATCTTATATGGCATGCAATATCCATAATTTTACTACGGCCAGTTACTAAAAGCGTTTGATACAACAAAATTGCGAGATTACAGATAGGAGACAAGCTGAGGAAGGTAATAAGCGCTCGGTTTATTACAGATAAAAATTGTATTCAGTCAGCAAATTGAAATCTTTCATTTATTAAAAATGTTGAAATTAAAGAAACGATTCGAACGGAGATAAAATGTAATCCGTATACAATGTAAGCAGGATGAAAGCTTATGTACTGTACTGGCCGTTACCCGCGGCTTTGCACGCGATCGAGACGAAGCACGGATGCGTTCCCAAATCCTATCCTAAACTGATTTTTCACTTACGATCACATTCTCTCTCTCTCAAGCAATAGCTGGAAGGGTTTATATGCACTCGCTTTGTCTATGAATCTGTGTCTCATTATAAATTGAATTGAATTTTTTTTTGTCATATATTTTATTAATTTGATAATTAATTATGAATCTAATAATATAATAATAATAATAATAATAATAATAATGCGTTTAACGTCCGTTTCTCGACGCCATTCGCACCATTACATTTTTTTTCTACCACATTTCCCGTTATTTTCTACAATTTTTACACTTCAACTTATTTAATAGCAATGGGCGAATGAAGGAATTTTTAGGAAATCAGGATAAGATACGTAAATTTTGAGCATAGGAGTTTGAAAGGTAATTGGCCATGGCCTTGAATAAGGAACCATCTCGATATTTATCTGGAATTATTGAGGGAAACCATGGAAAACCTGAACAAGATGGCCGGTACAGGAATTACCGTTTCTCGGCGAGAGGCAGTAGGAAAAAGTCCTAGTCACGTCTGCTCCCGCCGGGATTCGAACCCGGTACCTCCCGAATGCGAGTCTAGTGCTCTCACCGCTCGGTTAAATTATGAATTTAACAATTATTAAGTGGCGCTCAGAGTTATAGTGTGATTTTTGCATGAATTTGTGATAGTCTTGTAAGTCTATGCTAACTCATTTTAAAATAAATGTTATGTCATGATTTTATTAAAAAGAGACATAATAGTACATATTATGATTATGTTCTAGAATGTTCCTGTTTTATTATACCAATTTTAATGTTGGTTATTTCTCAAAAAATAACTAAGTAGCTTTAATATAGAATTAACCAACGGAACGTATTTTGAACACAAACCACGTGACGTTTTTTTACGCTCCATAAACGGGTCAGATTATTTTTAACAACCAAATTCATATCTTTAATAATAAATTGAAGATCCAATTGATACTTTCATCAGTACTCCGATTAGTACTTGATAACTGGGGGCTTGTAACAAAATCGCTAGACGTTCGGCTAAATTCTCAAACCAGATCCGATTGCATTGACTAACATTTACAATGAATTTCACGGATCGCCTCTGAGACGACAAGCAGAAAACAGTGGCTGTATTATAAAAATAAAAAGACTATTTATTCCGAAAAAGAAGTCTCATTAATGTACAATACTAAACAGTAAACTGTAATGTGAACATTTTTCAATGTGTAGTGCGCGAACTCCGCCTATTTAGAACCGCTGTATTTCCATTTTTGAAACTGACAGATCTGCGACATCAAATTCAATGAAATGACATGCTTACGCAACACAATATAACATTTATAGATATTATTGCACAAAGCCGACTGGAATTAGTTGAAACGTGTTCTTGATCGGACATGTTTCTAATTTAATAAATGCAATTGTATGATTTGAGAGTTTTGTTAATAATTTCATCAAATTGTTATATTTCCTAGAGTAATTAAACGTTTAGCTGTTAAATTACTCGTCGCTCGGCTAAAATACTTGCATAGTACGTACGAACACCGAACCACGTTGTAACCCTATTTAAGAACGTTGACGTCTGATTCTAGATCTTAAACGATCAAAACTTTAAATAACAAAATCTTTTAACTTCATAATAGAATTATTATTTTGGATAACGTCTTTGGTGTGTATTATTAAAGCTTAAAAATTTGTCAGAGCTCAAATCAACTATTCAAAAGAAATTATTTGTTTTTTTTTTTGTTTCAGGTACCTACATACAAAACTTCCATTCAGCTTTGTTTGTACGAGTATCGTGATGTAGTCTTACAGCCAAAAAGAGGATTCGGATATTCCGTTATTTTGATGTTCTCTTCGAAGATTCTGGGTGATACTTTATTAGATGAAGATCTAATGAAAGTCAATGATTCAATCAACTTTGAAAGTCAGAGAAACGCAACATAACATCGTGAAGCCATCATTGCATCACCGTCGTTTTCGAACACATCTTAGACGCTCGACAACGAAGTTCATAGTGTTCAATTACATACATCAAATTGAATTAAACGACATCACAAAAAATCCATGAGGAGGTGGAATTCGAACCCACGACAGTTTGATCCAAAAGCCAACACGCTAACCGCTACACCAATTAGTCATCGAATTTGTTTTAATTTAATTCAGATACTAATACTGTAACTGAAGTTAATTTTAAATGAATTTTTTATTATCGGACATTGGTGGGGTGATGGGGAGGTCATCGTAGGACCCATCACGGTGTAAAGAGAGGGCGGCGACTTTACACACAGGGCTCAATGGTATGATTAGTTATGGCAAAACGATGCGCTCATTTCTAATGATATTATTGAGTCCAATTTTTTTTCATGCTTATTATTGTTTGAATTCTGTATAAAATGTGGCATTTATGGAAAAAAAGTGTCGCCCCGGCCCACGTGACGCTTCTTTTCTCTGGGTGTTGCTTTTGTTTTATTGCTGTGCATATTTTAACGTTTTTTGCTTTTTTTTCAGGCATCGTTGGGATATCTTAAGCACACATAATAGACTGAAATGAGAGACAGATAGTAGACGCTCGAAAGCTGAAATCATTAGCACCTATGGCTTCCTTGAGACGACTGCGATTTGCTACTACGAACTTAATTTACAGAGATTAGAGTGAAACGGCCTGCAAATATTTTTATTTTTTTTTTTGGGATTAATACGATTTTTCAAAATTTAGTGTGGACTAACATCAAAGATAAAAATTCGAGTTTCATTTCCAAATTCATTAGGCATTCATTTTACGCATGAATAGCTGCGTCGGCAAATTAAATTAAGATGTTAACAAGTATTTCTATTGCAGATTAAAGCGAAGTGATCTAAGACTAGATACGACATTCCCAACGGAACTGCGTGAAGTCCCATAGGGAGGAAGAGTTCTTTCGGCGGGAAGAACGTCTCTTCAGTTTAATTTCGGGTTCTCGGCCTCGATCTTGAATTTGATAGTTGTTTTCATCCGCCGGATGTCCTAGGTGTTATCTGAAACGTTTTGGGCGGGTCGTCTTGAGCGGCATTCATTAGAAAGGTGAATCCGCGTTTTCAGTTTGATGCGAGCTGTTGTATTGAACTGCGATCCTCTGAGAGGGTGGCTGGGAAGCGGGGCGCTGTGGACGGACGATCCAAACACTCCAGATCGGTCTCATTCTCGGATACTTTACTGCTAAGTGCTCTACTTGCTAACTGTGGACAAACTTTGCCGAGGAACGTTGGGTAATAGATTTCTGTTGCAATACTAGTACAGGCTAGGGCGCCCTCAGACACTGTATGATTTTTTTTTTGTTTTTTTTGATTTTAATTGACTGCCACCGGTGCACTCCGTACCTTGGTTGAGAAGCCGTTTAGGCTGGCGTATTGCGATCACAATTATAAACCGCATCTGCTTGGATCTACTTACAGCGATATAAATTCATACCATTGAAATTCGAACTAAATTGCTGTTTGACGTCACTTAAAACGAAATTGCCTCCAGCGCAGCAGTTCTTTGTAAAATGGATTTTGTGGGTTAAATTCGCACCTCAAATTTTCAATTAATAAAATAATATGCATGCTTATTCTATAGGCATTCAGTTTCGAAATTATCAGTTGTTCTTTGTCAGATGAATCCCTCAAATGATTAGTATTTTGAATTTAAATTTGTTTTTTTGTGCAGGGAAGCGTTTGAGGAATATTTCTTTTTTTTTTCTTTTTGGCTTATTTAGCTCTTTTCTGGCGAAGAAATGTTGGTACGACGACAAATTCACCAAAACGAAGGTCTGTACCAGGAGTTCACTTCACTTCAAAATAATATTGCTCTACAAAATTCACATGAAAAATATTTGCAGATCACATCGAGTTTTTTTTTATGTTATGTACTACTAATAAAATCTTTCCGTTTTTCGCTTTTTGAGTCGGTGGTGCGTGGCGCCGGTTTCTGGCTCTCGCGTTTACAGAATGTGCGGGAGTGTCTTCGTTTTTTGTGGAACCGAAATGGACTTGCCATCAGCTCCGCGATCGCGCGAATAAGTGTTTAACTAATATTTCAATGATTAAATCGAAGGTACTTTCTTCTGATGTCGGGATTTCCAGGACAGCGAGGCGATCAACCAGACCAAATGGATCAGAACTGACCAGTGCAGTGAAAATGTTAAAAACGTTAATTAAAAAAATGTGATCGCGATTTTAAACTCGTATTTATTAAAAATAATTTATTAAAACGATTACCCAGTGCAGTGTTTAAATCAATAAAATAACAGTCAGTAGTTCGCGACTTTTACCTTTCGTGTGCTGGACTGGAAGTTGGAACTGGAATGACCTACGAGCGCTACAGAGATTTCGTCTCAAGTATGTATTTTTCGTTTTTTCGTTTCTTGTTTTGTTTTCCTTTAAGTGTTAATTAAAGGAATTTTTAAAATATTTTATGCTAATTATTTTTTTTTGTTTGTTGCAGGTGCTGACGAAACTGTAGTGCAGAATTTTGGTGAGTGACTTGTTTTTATTTATTTATCCTGTTACAGTGAGCTGGAGTCAACGAAAGTCCTCCCGTATTTATTGTGATTTACCTGACAAAGTTGACTCTTTTAGGGGTTTTGGACATCCAGAATTGTTAGAAGCTCACGTGACAGACAAAGTTACCACTGATAGAAGTTTTATATATTCAAGTTTGAATGAAATACGAATCAATAATAATGATTCGAAAGTATAAAAAATAATCGATAAAACTTCAGTTTTCAGTTATGACTTTTAACATATTTTTAATATTTTAATCGGGATCACATTTTCGCGGTCGTGTTTTAACTTTCTTATTATATGTAAAATTAAAATCTTTCAAATATTCTTGCCTTTTAGGGTCTCCTTTTTAAAAATGTTATTGTTAATGTAAAACACAACATTTCTTATTTTGTAGTTTTAAAAATTCACTCAGTTTGGAACGTTGTGAGATACATTTTTTTGTTTATTTGATTTATTTATGTAAATATTTTGTTACCTATTTTGTGTCGCATTTATGTCTAATTTTAATTTAAATTTCACCAAATGGAATTTGAATTATTTTAGGAAAATTCTAATACGGCACAAAATGGGCGACTTCATCATACAATGGCCGCTTTCACCAATAGCTGCAGTTCAGACTACGACAATAATATTACAACAATTGCTTACTTAATTTCAAATACCTGTCTCACGAAAATATGTTTTTTTTTGTTAATATCATTTTTAAATCTCACATTCAGTTTAATTTTTTAATGTTAAAAAATCCAAATGTTCAAATACAAACGATTAAATTCTCATAAACTGGTTAATCGCTGTTGGTGCAAGTGGCCTTAACACAACCATTTATAATTTTTCATTTATCGTTAGCTTTAGGGCTATTGCAGCAGTTTAACTGTAACCTGTAGACTTCGATGAAATATGTAGGGAGGGCTTTTTGATTGTTTGCACTGCTGTGTTTAGGGTTTTTTTTCCACAGAGGTTCCATTTGGGAACTTTAGATGTTAGGGTAGCTGTAGGGCGCCGTTCGGCCAACTTTTGTCCTTACGCGTGCAGGTCGGATAGGACAGCGCGGTTAGTAGACCACCTGCGATGATGTCCGCGGTTGAGATTTTAGGTCTTGGCTCGGTCGAGACTGCCTTAGCTTCCAAGCGAAAGTCAATAGCTGTACCTTCCACCGTGAAAATCGTTTAAACTGTGTTTTCCGTAGTAAAAATCGCACTTGTCGTGTTTTCTATTGTGAAAATCGAGGTGCTGTGTTTTCCGCTGTGAAAATCGCACTTGTCGTGTTTTCTATTGTGAAAATCGAGGTGCTGTGTTTTCCGCTGTGAAAATCGCACTTGTCGTGTTTTCTATTGTGAAAATCGAAGTGCCGTGTTTTCCGCTGTGAAAATCGCACTTGTCGTGTTTTCTATTGTGAAAATCGAGGTGCTGTGTTTTCTGCTATGAAAATCGCACTTGTCGTGTTTTCTATTGTGAAAATCGAAGTGCCGTGTTTTCCGCTGTGAAAATCGCACTTGTCGTGTTTTCTATTGTGAAAATCGAAGTGCCGTGTTTTCCGCTGTGAAAATCGCACTTGTCGTGTTTTCTATTGTGAAAATCGAAGTGCCGTGTTTTCCGCTGTGAAAATCGCACTTGTCGTGTTTTCTATTGTGAAAATCGAAGTGCTGTGTTTTCCGCTGTGAAAATCGCACTTGTCGTGTTTTCTATTGCGACAATCGAAGTGCTGTGTTTTTCTGAGTGAAAATAGGTTGTGTTTTCCATAAAGAAAGGTCGCTGTGCTTTGTTGGGGCTAAGGTCTAGCCTCCATTGCGCTAGGAGCGTTAAGGTGGTCGAATTTCCCCAGTGGATTTCTGCGTATCGCGAATTTTAGGGACACACATATTATGACACATGTATATTTTTTGTTATTGGATTTGGGTGTACGGCGTGCCTTCTGTCTTCGCATGCAATGTTGCTAAGACACCAGGTACGTCGTGCACTATCGTTAATTTTTAGCTAGCTGCGCTTTCCGCGGTCCATATCCCAATAGGACATCCGCGTTGGACCGCACCTAGGGTTCTAGTCTCAGGATTGCTTGGTTTGTAACGCTACGAAATATAGCCTTACAAAAAAGTTGTCCGGCAATCTAGTTCGAACAGCGGGCTTACGTCCTGTCGCAACAGTTGTAAGTCCAGTCACATCAATAAATGTATACAGCTGTTGAGACCAGAGCGAGGGCCGAGGCCTGCTGTGAAGGGCGATGGTTGTTTTGCGTTCCGTGCGTAGGATTTTGTGGATTTAGGCTTTTCACAGACAAAGAGTCTAACTAATCACAACTCTCATTTCGCTCTGATGATTATTTTTTTCAGTTTTTTGACGTTTGTTTTCGGTATTTTTGTTTTAAGGTGTTTTTTTAACAGTACTTTTTTCCAAATTTAATCTTTGAACTAGAGCTCGCAAAATAATTAAAAATCAATCGAAATTCATAATTTTTGTTAAATTATAAAAACGTGCTTATATAAGCACTTGAAAAAATATCATTGTGGGCCAAATGGTATTTTCTAGACGGTAATATTTAAGTTAATTACGTTTCGATAGATAAACTGTTAGCTGAAAATGTATAGCAACGGTTTTACAAGAAAAATACCGAAACAACGTCCAACGAGCGCAGTCTAGATCTGCCCAACTGAAAACCATTCAGTGTTGAATGGTTTTCTGGTCAACGATTCAACAATCAACATACATTCTCCCTTAGAAGCTCTCCGTGAAATTTAGTTAAATATAATTAATTGAAAATTCATGTGAATCTAAATTTTTCATTTTTTATTATATTTTAATAGTAAAAATTTGTTTAGTAGGTACATTTTTTTGTAAATATAAATTTTCTACTCCTTAACATTTTTGTTAGGACCATCTATAGTCAATATCTGAATTAATTTCAGAGTAATTTTTGAAATATTAATTATTCGTATAAAATCAGTTAGTATATTCGTATGTTCGAATCTCGCATCTCAGTCGTTAATCGAAATTGTAGGCCCTCCGTGACTCGATCCCGAGATAATAATTATTTTTTGTGTTTGGTGTTGGTTTTCCTTCCTTTGGGACGCGATTCGTGTCTATTGTTGTCAGAAACGACCAAAAACAACACTAGTCGCACCCTCGGGGGGGCATAGGGCTGCATGTTAGATTTCATTAGTTCAGCTGAATTTTACTATTTAGATACTTTTTTGTGATTTTATTTCAGTACAGTGCTAAAAAAAATTGAACGTGATAAAAATTGTTCGAGTATATATCTGTAAGTATTTCTTGTTTAATAATTTTATTTCGAAACAAAAGTGTCGACGCTTACCAATTATTGTCAACACATTCTTAAATTTAGATTCTTGTTTGATGTAAAAAGTAACCACAAAAGATCAGAATGTTTTTTTCTTGGCGTACGTTTTGTTAGCATCATCAGAAGATGATTAAACCCTAATCATCTCCTCATGATGGTTAACACAGAAAGCGAATCGTGCAGCGTGTTTTGTGGCGATTTTTTTAATAGTTAGTGTTTTATTTCGATATATCGTTTGGAGTCTTTTTGCTCTTAAAGAATTTTAAATATTTGTGTAGACAAGCATTTGGGAGACGTTTTGTCTTTTTGGCTTTTTTGACACTTTTGTTGGTGAGGCAAGGCTGGTACGAGGGGTTGTGCACGCCATGCGATCGTATCAGAATGGAAGCATCTTATGGAGGTCGGTACCGGAGGTTCGCTTTACTTTGAAGTGTTCCTAAAGGCAATATTTTGTCGAAGTAATAAATAAATAGTTGTTGTGTCGAAAAAGTTGAATGGAAAATAACGCCCTTCCAAATTATGAGTATTTTGAATCATATAGAAATTTTTGTGTATGTTCAAGCTTTTGAACTTTGAAAAGTCAGTGTCGACACTTGAATTATTCTTAACAATAAGGTTCTCTTTAGGTTAATCCTTCTGTTTCGTTTCAGGTATATATTTTGTATTAAAACGTCACCAACTTGTGATCATTAACTGACGAATTTAACCAACCAGAATTGTAACATCATTGTTCTAAGATCAGTGCAGCATTTTTAAAATGAAAATAATCTCAATTCAAAACAAGCTCACCCGAAGAATAAATACACTTTATTAATGGTTAATTTTAAAAATACAACTAGTTATAATAACTTTAAAATGTTAACATATTTTATCAGTGTAGGTATATTATACAAATTTCTTGAATTATGCTCCAAAATTATTCTGTGTTTAATAAATTGATTACGTTTTTCTCGAGTATTTTCTTATATTATAACCTTATTAAAATTTAATATGAATTTATAGAGATCGAAAATGGAGATTTAGAAAATGTAAAAAAGTGTATGTTGACATTTGAAAAAAAATGCATGTACACTTCCGATTGAGTTTGAAGTACAAAAAAATATACCTCAGCAGTTTAATAAATTTCGATTTGAAAAAAAAACGATTCAAAATATTTTCTTCATACCTCGATCGAAAGTAAGTACTTTCGTCCCTTATAGCAGGGACGAAAGTTTGACATTTCCTCCCTGTTATTTATTATATTAAATGACAGCGGTAACCCTAGTTACGAGTATAAATACGCATGAGAAATTTTTTCCTCCCGCCGTTCTCACTGGGAGTAAATGTCAATCTTTCGTCCCTGTTGACGAAAGTACGTACTTTTGAGCGGATATGAAGAAAAATCGTATACACCACACGGGCCTTAAAAGTTGAAATCTCGGCCCTGTGCGTCATGAACCCGAGGCGAATCAACTTTCGGCCCTTGTGATGTAATATACTATTTACAAGAATTATTCATTGTTACCGCTATCGGTGAACATACTGTATATATACAGTAATACTTAACAACAATGTAAAATTAATGTGCGTATAGTTTAAATTTCTGTCAACAGATGTCGTGTCGTTTTATGTATCTTTACTGGAATTTTAAAGATTTTTTTGTAGAATTGTCTGAACTGAAAAACTGCCACCTCCTACATGTTTTAGCATACAATAATATTTTTCTGTATAACAAATGCTTTTCAGACATTTTCTTTTTGTCCTGCTGAAAAGAGCAAGTAAAATCCACTAACGCGTACATTCAGGATCACACACACAGACACACACACACGTATCGTCTTATAATGCTGACGTATACTTGTAAGTTCCCGAGGGAAGACGTGATGTCGCCTCGTGCTTCCGAACCAGGTGTTACTCGTGTCCTGAAAACAAAAAAATAATAATATTGCATATCACATTATATACAGTGTGTAAATTTAGTCTGGTACAATACTTACACATATAAAAAATTCATCTGCGATAAAAATATTCGGATACATCGATTTTCTGCAGGTACATGTCATTTTGCACACATCGCTAACCATGTGCTTTATTATCGCTTTGCATGTCAGAGCTAACTTTCGTTCATATACCTAAGAGGTTATATCTAAGTTAATTTCACACGAAATCCATTCAAATTGAAGCTTTTTAAAAAGAGGAGATTCTGATCTATAAAACAGAACCGTTTTTAAATCCATTCGAGTTCACAAATGCTACTAAAATTGTAATTAAAAATCACGAACAGCAGTTGTCGGTTGGTCTGTACGTATGTACGTCCGAGTTCTATAGATCGCAATTTTGGTCGGATTGCCTTGGGTTATATTTGACATTTGCAGACAGTTTTCGAGATATTGTTAAAAGTGACCAAATATTCGATTTGTATTGTTTCCACTTCAAATCAACGTTTTTCTACGAATTTTGTTCAAATTTTAGCTTGGAATGGGATTTTTTTTCATGTAGAACAGTCATTTGTTTTTGCGTGAGTACAATATAATGTTTTAGATGAGAGGCAGTTTGAAAATGACATTAGACTGCTCCTGATATATGGAAACAGTAATGATACGATTACAATCTAAGATCATTGTCAAATTAAATTTTTTGACAACCCTTTCTGCAACCCAGCATAAGTGCTGAAATTGAGTTCCGACTAATTTTTGACAGCTGTATCGATTTTTTGTTTACTTTTAACAATTATTAATTTCTCGGGAACGATCAATGCAAATGACAGTTTGCTTAAATCAGAATTTCAAAATCTATATTCAGATCGGGAAAAATGGAGTCGGGTGCCTTTAAAATAAAAAAGACGATGGCGTCATTGTAGCAAGGGGTGGGGCTAAAAAAAGACGACTATCAAGGATTTTGACTGAAAATAATTTAGAATTTTTTATATGAATTGTTGTAAGACATCCTGTATATATTTTTCCATAACGTCTAGTTTAACTTCATATATTGAATATAGTTATTATTTATATTTCGTTTTTGGACTATTCTGTTTGCATTTAATAAATTCGATTCAATAGTAATTGTTTTCCATCTTGCGTCGACGTCTACTATCTATAAGAATATTGTATATGATGTATTTCATTTTTTGTGCCAAAGATTTCATTCTCTCTTTCTCTCTGTTTAAAAGAGAAAGCAAAAATGAACAGTTTGTAAAGACACGTAAATTTTATCATCACGCAATTGACAGTTGTTAATTAAGATATTCACTTATCTTTATTTGAAAAACCACTTTGCAAATTAAGTATTGTTGTTTGGCGCCATAATTTGCATTTGCGATTCCACGAATCCACATTCCTCATTTCATTACAAGTATTTTTTTTTTATAAACTCGATGCAAGTCTTGAAGTCTCACTTAAGACATGCATATAAGAGAGCGTATGTTTGTTTGAACGCAATAAACTCTGATAATATTCAACCGGATTTCAAGCGGTTTTCGCGAATAGTTAAAGACAATATTTGAGAAGGATTGAGACAAAATCTCATTGAAATATCAAAACAGCTGGGGGACCAAGTGCCCGTTTGTTCCATTCCTCAGGTTTATCTGTTAATGAATTCAATTTATACATTTGTGCTAGATTAAAATTTGATTGCAATCTAACTTTGATTCAAATGGATTTTTACCTGGGCAAAGCCGAGCCGCACAACCAGTTCGTCCAGAAATAAGCTATCGAATGAATAATGTTCAGTATAGCGGTTTATCGTATTTTTCGGACTGTAAGATGCACCTTTTTACATACAAAAATGAACTCTTATGGTCCTAAGGTAACATTAAAAATTTTTGACATGATAACGTCTTATAAATTGATGAAACACCAGCTGCACGCACGAAAAAGTGTAACGTTCCGCCGTAACGTTCCGCCTGACCCTGTGCGTGCAAGCGAGAGCGCAGTATAAGCGATAGAGAAGCACGATCGGCCCAAGTTTGACAGCTACTAAAATTTAGGTTATATATTATTAAATATGATATTCGAGCGGAATACGTTATCACGTAAAACTATCGTCCGTAAACCGACTTTACAGACAACCAATTTTTTTTTTAAATAAATCGTCTCTAAATTTATGTTAACAATAAATAAAACTTATGATCCGAAAGTAACATTAAAATATATTTCTCTAAAAATCATCTTATAAATTTGAGATGCGTCTTATTATAGTCCGAAAAATACGGTACGTTTTGATGTTCGTCCGAACGAATTCGTATCGTAGACGCTAGTAACCTAAGCTGTCGAGCATCTATAATTCTATTCTATTTACTACATCGATCATCGAATTCTCTCATTCTAAATATCTACAATAATCTACTTTGCGAATAAATGATTAGATAAAGCGGTCGCCTGTATATAGTTATTGATTGCATCGCGATATTTTAACACGTTCATGTGGGCAAATTGAATCAATTTTATCTCTTAAAAATGCAACATACCTCCTCGCTTGCGCCGCATATAAAAACACATGTTTATAAATGTACAGGCTGGTACAAAGATTTCGAAGCAATGCTTTATTTTCGGACTCCAATTTATACATAAAGTTCTAAAGTTCTGGTTATAATTTGTTGCATTTTCAAAACTATAATTTTGTTGTTAATAGTGCCAGTTAAAAAAATGATATTAAGTTATATTAGAATAGAATATTTATTCTTTTGTGTGTGACCATAAGTATGGTATACAAAAAGTCAATAATCAAATTAATAAACACAAAGACAGGTTAAAATTGTAGTATTTGGTCATTCAAGAAATCGTGATTATTATAATAACATTTTGCAATTAAGAATTCTTTATTTTTTTTTTTTTTTAATTTAGAAAGTGGCAATTTTTGCACATTTATCGGTATTTTAAGGTGGACAATTTTGTGGGTTGGAACAGATCTATATATTAATACGTGAAGAAAAAAACTTCTTCATACCTCGATCGAAAGTACATACTTTCGGCATCAAAGTCTAACATTTGCACATTGGTGGGATTACACTCACTGACGCGGGAAGTACGTACGTTCAGGCGTCAGTAAAATAAAAATAACCTATTAACTGTTGTTTAAATCTCGTTAGGGGAACACGGGCAACGCCGGGGATATGACAGTTGTTTTTATTTATAATTCAGTCAAATTTTATGATCCAGCGTGTGTATATAATGCATCAGCGTTGTTTTAACTAAACAGATAAGATCAGGAGTAACATTTCGCGTTATTTTATACAAATCCTAAACAAATCATCAAGCTGAAGTGATCGTAAATTGCTTATATTAGTTGCAGTAAAATTATTTTAGACAGGTTCACAGCCGGACTTCGAATTTGTTGCTCAATAAATGTCTGAACTAAATCCACTTCGATATTTTTAAAGTTGATTTAGACAAGCGACAATCGACAGACAGTCAGTTTTTAGAATGTTTAATTAATTTTGAAAAAATATCCAAAAATTCTATTTTATATTATTTTTGTGTAAACCTAGATAATCCATGTCGTGCCGGAAAATATATTTTATAGGCGTTTTGGCGTTTAAAGAAACTGATAAAGATTACAGGAGAATTATTTCAAATGATACTAAACGTCAAAAAAATTTCGCTACATATTTTTGACGAGTTTTGGCGCCGAGCGTAATGTTTCTGTTACCTTTATCAACTTCTTTATAATGCCTGATTTTTTTTTCAAGATTTTAGACCTACTACTTTTGGACGGGAGAGACATCGCGTACTAAAAAAATTGTGTCTACGAAAAATATTAAATTTTTAAGTTTGGAAAAAATCAGGCATTTAAAGAAGATGGTAAAGAATACATTAAAACGGTTGCGAATAACGTACAGAACCCTCGGCGCATGGAGTACGGATGCTTGATTGATCGGTTTTATAAATTAACTAGCGGCCCTGTCCTGCTTTGCCCGAATTTGTAGATTGCCAGTTTTTTTTCGTCGACTTACATTACAAAATTGGTCTCCACGAAGAGATTTTTTATTTTAACGCAATAATATGTCAATCCTAAAGGTCCATTCTAAATATCGGTGAAACAATTTTTAAATCGGATGAGTAGTTTCGGAGATAACCTCCAACATCCAAACTTAGAAACTTTGCCTCTTTATAATATTAGTATATAGATATCACTTTTCTAAAAATAAACTATGTATTATTTTTGGCCGTTGCTGTACCTACCGAAAACTGGTCGAAAAGGTAACGGCACGCCACTGATAAACCGCACAGAATTGGCTTCAATTCGCCGTATCGTAAATTATATTTATCTAAACTGAATAACGATAATGTCGCTCGTTTTCTGTCAGCAATAATTTTTATGTTTTCAGTTTTTAATTTTTAATGAATTTTCTCGTCGCGTATGCAGAATAAATTTATATATATCTGACTAGTGCACTGTCAGTTTCGATATAATTGGCTCGATATTCAAATGTTTATAATGGGCGTAGACGACACTTTGAAATATTATTGTCTCGCTCTTCATTCATGCTGTTGCAGTCAGTGTTAACACACATAAAAAATTCAACGTTTCTTGGTGTCGAATGTTTTCAAATATAGAATTACTAGCGGCCTGTCCCGGTTCACCCGGGCGCAAAACTAAGATTTTGACGTGATAACGTCTTGTAAATTGATGAAACACCAGCTGCACGCACGAAAAAGTGTAACGTTCCGCCTGACCCTGTGCGTGCAAGCGAGAGCGCAGTAATGTATTATTAAATATGATATTCGAGCGTAATACGTTATCACGTAAAACTATCGTCCGTAAACCGACCTTACAGACAACCAATTTTTTTTAATACACTAGCGGTTTGTCCCGGTTTCACCCGGGTGCGATAAATATAATTATGCAAAATGTACTTCGTTTGCGGCCCGGCGTCTAAACTAATAGCTTTGAGCGAATTCTACCAGATTTGCTTATGAACTAATAGCTTTGAGCGATTTATAACAGATGTCACTACTTGATACTAAAACAGTTTTTTTTTTGTTTGCTTCTGAACTGATAGCTTTGAGTAATCAGTTATCAGTATCAGATGTCGTTACATGTTACTAAAACAGTTTTTTTGAAAAACACAGTAATTTTTGTATAAAATAAACTAGCTGTTCTACCCGGCCTCGCCCGAGTTAAATTTAGAAACGCGAAATTTCACTCATTCGTAATAATGATACAGTTTGGAACTTGGATATTAAACAACAATTTTACAACGGTTACTATCAATTGAATCGTATTTAAATTCATTTTTTTAAACCGTGCCTATAGCTCATTTAAAACCTTTTTAATTCTACCCAGTAACACTTTTGATTTTACCATAAGTACAAATCAGTCTTCACTCAAATGTAATTGTGTTTTTTTTTATAAATGGTATACAAAAGGTATATTGCGATTATACAAAGTAATTAATACAAAACTAATTACTGTATATTTTATCCACGTAGATATATATAGATATCACGAAATGGGTATAATCTTTTAGGTTATGTATTAATGTAATTGCATTTTAGTTTAGGCCGTTTGTTTATTTATGAGCAATAAGCATACTTATTTACGGCGTAACGGAGTGGCCATTTGTATTTCAGATATACCACTTTTTGTACAAACTTCGTCTGATTTGTGCTGATATTTACGTCATCATTCCGTATATTTAATATTCTCGCCTGGCGCGACAGAAAGCTTTCAGTAACATAACCTCAAACATTTTTTGACGTGATAACGTCTTATAAATTGATGAATCACCAATCTTATAAATTGATAAAACACCGGCTGCATGCACGAAAAAGTGTAACGTTCCTAAATCCTAACGTTCGTAACGCGTAACGTTCCGCCTGACCCTGTGCGTGCTTTTTGCTAATTTCTCGCTCAATTTAAATCAGATCGGTTTGAAACCAGTCTTAAACGAAAGAGGAGAACATTTTACATAGATTTTGTATAACAGAATTTGCCTAAACAGTTTTTTTGTACAAATTTATATAGAAAAATAGCTGTATAAATGCAATGTTGTCTAATGCATGGCGCGACGCGGTCGGTCGTCTTTGTTTGCCGTACATGGAAATTAGAAGATAACGTATGTCTTGTCTTAACATGAAAACGGCTGCATTTCTAATGTTTAATTCAATTTTTTGACATTAGTGTTTTGTGAAATGCAACGCCTTCTAAGTTAAGTATTGGAATAACTAATTATTATTAGAACATAATACGTTGACAGTTGCAAACGTCACTTTTGACATTTCTTATCATTCCGACACCAAGGATAAGCGGATTGAAACCAAATTTTGGGAGGTTTAGGTTATGTATTACGGAATACGTTATCACGTAAAACTATCGTCCGTAAACCGACTTTACAGACAACCAATTTTTTAATAAAATGACACCGTATAAGAAAATTAAATATTATAGACTAGTCGCCCGGTCCGGCTTCGCCCGAATTTGTAGATGACCGCCGTTATTTCGTCGATTTACGTTGCGGAATTGGTCTTCACGAAAAGAGCTTTTATTTTAACGCGCCAATATATAATGTATGTCCATTTTGAAGGTCCATTCTAAATATTGGTGAAAGTTTCCTACATGCAAACTTACAAACTTTACCTCTTTATGATATTAGTATAGATTAAGACACTCAACAGCTGAGCTCATCGATGTGTATAAAATGAAGCCATTTTATTTTTAATGACGCAACAATGCATCTATTTCTCACGGGCTATCATTTATACAAAACATATTAAAATGTAACTACGTTCTCTCCGTATGTATTGTTTTTAATTTATTGTTCCCAAGTCTGTCGTCTGTTCTACAGCCCTGTATTGTATACAACAATGCATATAATATACAGGATGTTTGTTCGTTTTCTTAACACCCTATATACAGTGTAAACTCACTCCTTAAAACTTCGAAGCTACTTAACTCTAGTTGCTTTACCTTGTTGCTCATACAAAATGATAACAATACGTCATCATTAAGCAATAAACAGTACTTGTTTGTTATTTTGTTGCTTTGTTGTCGGCGACCAATTATAGCAAGGAATCTAGCGGCGAAACCAGCCTTAACACCAGTGGCGTAACTATACCGCTTAAGGCCCATGGCAAATTTTACTAATATGTTGTAATAATAAATATGCTATATAGGATCTTCATGTGCTCCCGACCCTCTCGGGTCGGGGCCCGTCCTGCCACCCTGTTGTTACGCCACTGCTTAACACTTTCACGAACAGGCTTTTTTGATTGTGCAGGTCGTGCAGTTCTAGGCTTGACAAGTGTGCGCGGCGTGTAATAGTCTCTTTTAATATTACTCTATACTAGATGAAAACACAAATAGCAGACATATCGTATCCTAATATGTAATAATTTTCGTGAAAAGATTCAACCGTAAGTATAATACGTGCCACGAATCTAAAAGGCTCGGAAGTTAGATGCGAATGCGGGCTTGCGCTTGTACAGCCTGTTGAAAAACTACAAACTCGCAACTCAACAAAACTAATTTAACGATAACAACTTGACAATAGCTTACTCGACTGTACTTTAAAGCAGGAAAGCGACAAGTGACAAAGGCAACGAACGATCACGGCCAATCACCGACGAGCGCACGTTCCGTGCAGATAGCTGGGAGGTGGTGGGAGCCTCAACGGCTCTAAAATGTGCCTTTGCGACTAGCTTCCGAACCTTTTAGATCCGTGGCGCGTATTATACGCAGTTTTCTTATACATGAAACGCGGAGAAAGTGAAATAATTTAAGCCGCGCGTTCAGTGAAGCAAGTCAACACACTGTATGCCCGAGAATTTAATTTGCAATTCGTGAACAAGGCCTTAAATATGCTGTTATAAGCGCAGTAGAGAAAGAGGAGAGCCGTTTTACAAGAATTGTGTAATAAAATTCGTATTTAACACCGGTTTTTGCTTCGATAGGAGCCGTGTTCTGCGGAATTAATTTTTTTTAGGACTTCGCTTTATGTTCGCTTCACTTTTTTAATCGGAATTGTGTTTGGATTAAAGGTCGAAAATAGTAGATTTCGTACCTAGTGTCGTAATGGATTATATTACGATGACATTACGTGTCGAGAGCGAGCGCCAGCGATTTTTAACGCACGGTGTTTTTTTTTTGCAAGTAACTCGTTTAAAACAGTTGTTCATCCACCATAAAATTACTGCACTTCCACCATGTACTAAAACTTAGTCGGTTTATTTGGGTTTTTCATTTTTTGATCAAAATAAAATATAGCCTACGTTACTCTGGAACGATGTAGCCTTTTCAAATCTTTGATTAACGTCTGAATAGAACTCTTCAAGTAAATAAAATTGTCGACAAATTTTTCTCAGTCCATACGATATATTGAAAAAAAATAATAAAAATACAAATCAATATAACACAAGATGACGTTTCGATCTGAATTTGGATCTTCTTGTGTTATATTGATTTGTATTTTTATTATGTTTTGTCAATATATCGTATGGTCTGAGAAAAATTTGTCGACAATTTTATTTACTTGATGTAGTCTTTTATTAATTAATTTTTAGAATCGGTTCAGTAGTTCCAGAGATTACCCTCAACACACACACAAACCTCTATAATATTTAAGTCTGATGTTTATTACCTAATGTTAAAGAAAAAGCTGATGATAAGAAATTAACCTTTTTTTATCTTATTTAATATTATTTTTACGTTTTATTTAAATGTGATTTTTTGCTGATATTTATATTCGCTTGAATATTTTCGAATGCGGATATTCCTTAAATGGATGCATAATGAATTGACATGAATTCTATTTTAATTTCATTCTGATGATGGAATGCCTATTCCCGAAAGCGCTCAAAAAATTGTCATAAAAGAAAAATTAAAATTTTTGGAATTGTTTTATTAACTGACCTATTTCATTACAAACATCCAAACTCATCGTCACAATCTTAAAAGTATTCCTTACATTCCCAGTAAAGATTATATTGAACAATTCGGAGAAGATAGCTGATCGGTTTTAAATACTACGATTTTATAGAAACGTTTCTTGTATCGTATCCTCGCGCTTCTTTAGTCGCAACGTTGATACAGGCCGCCTCGCGCAGAGTCGCGAGCAAATCCTCGCAATACGCGAGTCGAGTCAAATTATAAAACCGTTTTAATCCACTTCCTTGGTCTGATTTACTGCGCGTAATTTGTTTATTCCCGTTTCCACGCACTTCTCTAATTTCTTTTATGTTGAGGTCATCTTTAAACGACCGAGCGTCAGCGACGTCGTCAAAAAAAACACCCCCTTTGCACTCCGGAAGTGCTGGCGGAAGTGAAAACTTGAATATTAACTTCTTACGAATTTTCGATCAAAATGGTTTGTATCATAGATTGCATTTTTATGTACGATATTTCAACGCTAGATGTCTAACGTTGTATAAATAAAAGTTTTCGTCCTTCGCATTTTCGATCAGCACACGTGACCCTGACGCAAATATATGCCCTGACGCGAGTTTAACATTTTTTACCCATTACAAAAAAAGTGTACAACGCCGCTAAAGAAGTTTTCACTTCAAAAACTCTCGTTTTTAATTTAAAAATACGTGAGTATTGACTCGTTATGTACAATGATAGCAAATCGAACTTTCTTGTGTTAAAAAATACCGTTCGATTTTAATCGTTAATAACTACGAGACTAATAATGCGTTAACGACGGTTGGGCCCACAAGAACGTGTCTTTACGCGTTTGTCGCGCAGGATTTGTTTTGCCTATGACGTCGTCCCTAGCACGTTGATGCGGGTGTCGTTTTGAAGAGCTCGCGGAGGACTAGGTACTGGGCAACAAAAATAGTCATCGGAATATAAGTGAATATTTGCAGTAATTTGGTAGTTAAATTAATTGTAATGATAATATCGCTCTGCAAGCTAACGCAGCCTGCGCAGCTCGTCTGCACAATTTAGGTGCTG
Source organism: Xanthostigma xanthostigma (assembly GCA_963575645.1). Taxonomy (NCBI): domain Eukaryota; kingdom Metazoa; phylum Arthropoda; class Insecta; order Raphidioptera; family Raphidiidae; genus Xanthostigma; species Xanthostigma xanthostigma. The sequence continues at coordinate 19,707,077 of OY754474.1, forward strand.
CGTGTACTAGATGTTTCGTAAAGCTGTGTCCTGACTATGCCGATCGGCAAAACTGTTACGATCGGCAACGAATTTGCCTACAGTCACGTTCACACTAGTGCAGCATTGCCGATTGACATAGTCAGGACACAACTTTACACTACGCCCTACGGTAATAGTAATTATTATGTTCTAGAATTTTATCACAAACAAAATTTCATAATAAACGCATTATTTTCTTGAAACCATTGACAATATTCCTATACGCAACAGAATAACAGTGCAGTGCGCTTTTCGCGTTGTTCCGCACGCCACTGTATCAAACCGCGGAAATGTGTTATGACGTTGCGGTGAGCATGCCCGTGTACATAAATCAGCGTCCGCTACAATTACTTACTTATGCAATATTTATGTTATTTATTTATCATTGCAGATAAATTAATTAGCAGTCACTAATTTAAAAGTTAGCGCTTTCCTACAACCCGCTAACATTAAAAGCTGCTTAAGCGCACCCGTGCACGCGACGTTTCTTTTTTTTATGATTTGTTTATTCACAGTTTCGCTGTTTCGAAAATGTTTCATTACCAACAATTCAAAATTCAAATATCATTTTCGTTCTTATTAGTCAGGCCCGGACCTAGAACTCTAAAGTTTGACTTTACAGGAGACAATTATCAATTAACTAAAATACTAGCGGCCCGATCCGGCTTCGCCCGATTTGGTAGGAAGCCGCCGTTTTTTCGTCCACTTACGTTATAAAATTGATCGCCAATGTCCATCCTCAAGGTCCATTCGAAATATTATTTTTACCGAATGAGTAGTTTCGGAGATAACCTCCTACATCCAAACTTACTGTAACAATCTCGCCGTTGGGACAACAAAGAATTTCGTGAGACGACAATCACTTCGTCATTCCAACAATGACTCACATATTGTCGTAGGAGACAACAATCGGCTTGATTGTTGTTCTAACAATAAGCGTAGGTAAAAAGGGCTTTGTTGTCAAATTCTAGACAATTTTTTGTTGTCCCAACGGCGGGCTTGTTACATTACAAACTTTTACCTCTTTATAATATTGTTATAGATTTCAAATGCATCGTTTCAAGTGTTACATATCTAGCTTTAATGAGTGTCTTCAATTATAACTTAAATATTGTTGACTATTTCGTGATCAAGGGAACATAATTCTCAAGTACAGTGACTGGTGACAATAAATTTCATGCATAATGCATATTGCATAGTAAGTATGCTGATACTAATGTTAATATATATTGTGCAGCAGTAGGTACTCAGCAAGTTTGTATCTAAGTCTGTATATTATTAACATGTCGACAATAATATATCTACGGTAGAAGTAGAATACTTCTATAACAATATGTCAAGAAAATGAAGGAAAAATGTCAAATGCTTACATATGTGATATGAGTCTTATCTTCTACTTAATAAAACTCCAAGACTGACTGACTGACTGACTGACTGGCTGACGGACAACCTAAACTGGTGGATCTAACAGCACGAAATTTTGCACAGGTGTTCCTTACATACTATTAAGAAAGGAAAATTCGTTCTCTAAGGGGTTAATCTACTTAATTAAAACTCTGATACTTATTGACGGACATCGCACAGCAACTGGTGTCTAGAAGCGTGAAATTTTGAACAGGAGTTCCTTATATGATGTAGATGAGAACCAGCGTTGCCAGTTTTTTTTTGCCAAGTCGGGATTTTGAAACTCTGAGTGAAAACAGTGGGATTCTTTCGTCGAAAGCGGGACATAGTAAAAAACGTATATAATCAGATGTTTTCAAATATTTATCTTTTTATTTGAATTAAAACTACGTTTACGTGACAATAGATAGCAAAAATAGCCGTAGAAAATGTATTTTAATAAAAATATAATATTTTAAATCAGATTTACCCTATCGTTAAATAGTTGAGTCTTATTCGTCTTCAGAATAAGTTATCCCCGAAAAGCGGGACTGAGCCTGTCCCGCGCGGGACATTTAATTTTGATTTAAAAATCGGGACATCCCGCCAAAATCGGGACGTCTGGCAACGCTGAATTGAGAACTAAGAAAGGATTTTTTTTTAATTCGACGCTTACCTATATATACAGATGATTTTTTTCAAACACACAATATATGTATTTTCAACGCGATTAAAAAATCTGCCAATTTTGTTTACAAAAAACGGATGAATTTGGAGCAAGGCTATTACAAACTAAATTTTTTTCGACGTAGAAATTCATATACTATATGTGTTACGGTCAATGTCCAGAATCCGGGCAATGTCCGAAATCGGACTAGGTTAAAAAAATAGATTTTTTATAAACATGATTTTCATTTTTATTGCTGGAATAAATATGAGCTCTGAAATTTAATGCATTGAGAAATATTGTTTATTGCTCATATCATATAAATAATAAATAAATTATACGTGTTTTCAAGCATCAATAATTGTAATAGAAAGCTGAAAAATATATTCTTCAATAGTTGATATCAGTGATAAAAATACCATAAACCGTTAATGATAACTTATCGTGATAAAGATACAATCAAATGTCAACGTTTCATGTTTATAAAAAATCTATTTTTTGAACCTTGTCTGATTTCGGACATTTCCCGATGTGCCTCGGACAATGTCGACATTGACCGGTCAATGTCGACATTACCCGGACATTGTCGACATTGTCCGGGCATTGTCGACATTGCCCGGATTCCGGACATTGACCGTAACATATACATGTGTTTTTTTTAATGTGCTTACCTACAAGAAGTGGATTATAGACAGTCGACAACACATTTTCATAAACGTCTATCACGCGAAGAGAAATGAAAATTCTTTCTCGTTGCATCCGAGTTAGAGGGGCTCTACTGTAAATCTATTGTCGGTACTGCTGTTGAACTTTGCCGAACACAGGTCGCCAGGTCGCAAGTAATTATAAACCGAGCGAGAAATGAGACCGACTCGCTATAATTCTAAAATTCGGTACACATTTCTTGTGAAAACGACGTGCGTTTTAAATTTACTTTTTAACCCCGGTGTAGACAACTGCTGACTCACCAGTTATAGCGTGTTATTTAGATCGGCTTTGAGCTGCATTTATCGCCAGCACATTATTACAGATAAGCATACTATATGTGCTGTCATATTACGCTAGAAGTGTTCATTGAATCTAGCTCATTCAGTCAGCACATGATACACTACACACGGCTTATGGCAGTGGTGTGTAGTGTTACAGTGTGACTCGGCAGTACGTATGTCGTATACATGATACACTACACACGGCTTATGGCAGTGGTGTGTAGTGTTACAGTGTATATTGTAGTTTGTTGAAAAAAGTAAATAATTACCTAAAACATCATAAACATTCGTAATTTAATTTTTCTGCAACAAGTGTTTGTTGGAAGAAGATAGATAGCGACGCTACCAATGCATTGAAGGTGTCATTTTTTTCATCAATCGTCACCGTTCGTGTAACGACACAATGTCCAAACTTGTTTTAAATGAATTATTTTAAAGGTCGCCACTAGAATGATTTTTATAATCGAACGATTCATTCGAAACGATTCCTTCGTATGAATTTATTCTCAGTTTCTCGATCTTGAGATAGTCACCTGTATACTTACAGTATTTCATAAAACAGACGGAGATAAAAGACGTAAGTAATCGTATTCAATACTGTGCAATGCGTTAGTATCTCGAGTGGTTATAATGTGAAAACACAATTCATTAATTCTATTTGTTTATTCATTCCAATCCACATGATGCATTCAGTATGATGATTATAACGAATTTAGCTATAGTTTTCGATTATTATCAGCAAAACTCGTCTATCTTAAATGCAATTTACTGTATAATGTTAGTATAATGCGCGTCACGAATCTAAAAGGCTCGGAAGTTAGTTGCGAATGCGGGCTTGTGCTTGTACACTCTGTTGAAAAACTACAAACTCGCAACTCAACAAAACTAACATAGCAATAACAACTTGACAATAGCTTACTCGACTGTACTTTAAAGCAGGAAAGCGACAAGTGACAAAGGCAACGAGCGATCACGGCCAATCACCGTGCAGGCAGCTGGGGAGGCGGTGGGAGCTTCAACGGCTCTAAAATGTGCCTTTGCGACGCTGTTTGTGACTAACTTCCGAACCGTTTAGATCCGTGGCGCGTATTATACGGTTGAATTTCGAGCACTCGTTCGATTGAATGTTCGTTCTCGCTGTGCAGCGGCAGTTTGAACGGCGTTTTTGACTGTTCGCAACAACAATGAACAACAATGAAAGACACTTAGGTGTAGCACCTAGGTGAGTGGTAAAATAATGAACACAGTTAAGTGTCTCCACGGCACACGCTGTCAGTGCAGCGTGCACCGACCGATATTTAAACCCCCCCTCCCCTCCCCTCCTCCCGCGCACTCTCTCCCCCTTCAAAGCTCGTTTAATGTTACATTGCAACGACGTAATGCGTACATTGTTGACTGAAACATATATGTATCCTAACCTTTCAGCCTTAAACTGTTTCGATATTTGCAACGGACGTTTCAAGTATTTTACCGAACTTGCGGTGAGAGAGCTGAAAATTCTTTTGTTACAAATTCAAAGATTCAAAAAAATGGAAAATGCGTTTTCGAATTTTTTTTTGGAACAATTCAGGAAGAGTCCAGGGAAGCTATGGATATTTAAAAAATGATAAATAAAAAAATCAGGACGTCTGTTTGTATTCTAAGGTTTTCATAACAATAAATGCCACCCACGATTTTATTTTACTTTAATCGAAGGTCCACATGGTGACTCGTAATAATTTTTTTAGTACATCATCGATTGTACAATGAAACTGTTTAACCGGCCTACACACCTTGATACAAGCTGCGATGCAGGCATCGACTCTATGTTTCATGAAACTTGCATCAGTTGCATAAACGCCTACTTAAATCGAAACCTATTGCGATGCCTGAATCGACTCCATATTCATGCAACACAAGAACAGTAGGGTTAAGTTATTTTCTAGGTACCTAGTGCTTGAAGAATAAAATGAGGTACGTTTTGCCAACACCAGTTTTATTAGCAGTAGTTGAGGCACTCTTATATACTCCATAAAAGGAAATGGTCAAAAAGATGGTTTATAGAAAGAAAACGTTATTCAAATGCTTTATTGGAAGAGCTAAAAGTACATTTGTATTCCAAAGACACGTATGCAGATGATAAACATTTATGAACTCTTCCCAAAATACACGATCATTTTCCATCATGGAATTTACACACACAAACAACAAAGTAACCTCTAAAATGGCGCGGGAAAATAAATTAATATCGTCTTGGCATCGACGCAATTCTATACCCGCTGAAACTTGCATCAGCAACACCGACTCGGCGTCGTGGCTCGCCGACAAAAATGTGATTCCAGACTCTGCATCGCTGCAAGCCGCAACTGATGCCAAATACGTGATTCAGTACTACACACACTGCTACTTGCATCATGAAAGATAAGAAGAGTCGATGCCTGCATCGCAACTTGTATCATGAAACATAAGAAGAGTCGATGCCCGCATCGCAACTTGTATCATGAAACATAAGAAGAGTCGATGCCTGTATCGCAACTTGTATCGAGGTGTGTAGGCCGCTTTAGCTGAAAAAACTTCTTTACCTATTTTTCAAGCGCTTGCTTGTGCTGTATGTTCGAAAGTCGGTCGGGACTGCATAATATCAAGCCCTGAGCTAGGGATGTGCCCTCGCAGTTAATAGAGAAGCTTCTATCTATTAAAATTTAAAACGTGCCATTGTGCCGGAATATATAGACATCTCTGTCTCTCATTTTCCGAGCGCATATATGAATACGAATTGTTATTTTTCTTAACCGCAGCGGGGGCTGTTGAATAAACAAAGCTCCCACGTTCGCTGTTGTTGTCTCTCTTTTTTGCCTATTGTTTAAACTTGCAACTGTTTCATCGTAATTATTATTTCACTCATTTGTCTCTTCCGTTTTTTTTTTAACTTTTTCTCTTTTTTTTTGGTATACTTTTGCACCGGAAATTTTTTAATAAATTATGTATTTCGGTGTTGTTTACGCTATCTTGTGAAAATGACACAACTCATTTTGATATACTGGCTTGGTTCGACTCTTTTAGTGCTGTTGAAGAATATACTGTTTTTTGAAAAGAATTATTGGAAGTTATGCTTTCTGTGGTCATAGGCGCGCCGACTTAAAAATAATCATCGTGGGTTATCTCACTATATTTTTTCAATAGTTAGCTGTACCTTACTCAATGTATTAAATATGCTATCCTTTGTCTAGTACATAGTTTCTCAACCGATGGTCCGCGGAGATTTTTGGGTGGTCCGCGAAGATTTTTGGGATATTGTATTTTCTAGATGTTTAAATTATATTTTTCTGTTACTGTCTGTTTTAATATAGTACTTAAAATATAGCGTTATATCAGCATACGGTGTTGCAAAATTAATTGTTTTGAATAAAAAATCAATTATATAAATATTTATTATTTTATTCCAATGTTGATGGTCCGCAAAACATTTTTGGATTTTTTGGTGGTCCGCGGATGTAAAAAGGTTGAGAAACTATGGTCTAGTAGCATAGTAACTTTTAAGTGAAAAAAATTCCTGAAAAAACTTACCTTTTGAAAAAAATAATAAGTTACGTAATATTTCACACGTAGGCGAAACTGTTTTTCAAAAAATTCGCCTGAAGGATCTGTAGTCTGATTCTTTGTCTTTCATTTGGCGTTTACCAGAACCCTCTACCTTTAAAAATAGCGTCGGGAGAGCGCGAACCGTTTTTAGGCGAGGGGAAAAGATTTGAGATGAAGGGTGCAGGGGGCATTTGCAGGGACGAATACTCTTAATAATAATAATAATGTCTTTATTGATTCAAAAGGGTTTTGATCAAATGGTGCGAAGTTCAGCGCGTAAACGCTGTTTTACAGCTTATTCCAGTTACAAAAGAAACTTAAATTACAAAAAAGAGGAGCTTAAAAATAAAACGTAACAAATGGTGCCACCAGCGTGGCCTATAGTACAGACTTAATTTTAGTTTTAAATGAGTTGAAATTTAAACATTTTAGCTCAGAAGGCAAGATATTATGTTTGTGCGTTTGAAATTCCAATACACACTGTATGTATTTTATAAGTAGTGTAATTATTTACAACAAAATCCTTTCATAATTATACAATTATTTATTTTAATCCCGGATAAATTTGTGTTGTGTAACAGTGGATAACGAACAGGTTTATTTTTCACTTAATAAAAAAATACAAGCTTATTGTTTAATTTTTTTGTACAGTATCATTAATAAGTTATGGTTTATTAAATATCTTTATTTGGAAACAGTGCAATATTATTTCATTAAATTTAAAAAAAATCATGCAACAGTGTTTTTAATAAAAAAATGTGAAAATAAATATTGTACAATATTTGTTTTCACATTGGACAGAACAGTTTTATTAAAAAACTGTTTTCTGATATTTTTAAATTTAAAAACTGTTGAAATTCATAATAAATGATCATGTATATGACAACAATTTGCACAATTTACCATCTCAACTTGCATTGAGGCCCTGATGATGAAAAAATATATTTTTGAAACGTTGGCCACAAGCGATACTCTAGTAAAGCTTATTTTTCAATTGTTCCTCAACCAAATAAATCTCCTTCAGTAAATTAAAATATTAAAAAGACGGTAGATTAAAAAAAAACCTGATTTTTAGTTCACCTATAGAACTATACACACCAACAATTTTTAAATAATTTTTCAGCTTGATATTCTGCAATCAGTCCCGAAGGTGTATTAATTATATTTCAAATGTATTTAAATTTTTTCATACCCGAAGCTGCTCACAAAAGCACAAAATATTCGTTATTCAATTTATAAATAATTGATTTAATAGCAAGATAAATTAAAAAATAATGTGCAAGCCAGAAAATATGTAAATGTCCGTTTTCGTATTCGAGTTGCATATTCAAGTCACAAAATATTGTGGGAACTGATAAATAAAACAAAAGCCACGCGAAACAAAAACAACTCGTCCATTTCTCATGTTTCAGATAAAACTGCTTGGTGATAAATGTTTGGTTATAAATATTTCTAAATATTTATAGCTTACGGAATAATGTATAGAATTATAAATGAATGTCTTTACTGTTTTATTATTCTATTTTATAAAAATATTTTCTTTAGTATTACGTTGTCTGCATACTAACAATTTATATTGATTCATACTCTAGTACTGGTGTTGCCAAATTAACCAACTTTTAATCCTAAATCTATTATCAAACTAAATTTAGCGTACCAGAAACTGAGCAATAGCGTGTTATTATTCAAATCTTTGATTTTATTTTTAAAAGCAATTAAGGGAAGATATCAGAGAGATGCAGAGGTACCTCCTGAAAAAATTACGTTAATGCTTCCTTACTGGTTAAAAATACCAGTTCTGTTACCAAGTAGGCACTTATTGCTATTTTGTTTATTTGTTACGCTTTAATAAACTAAAATACATTACTATCCCAAACTACGCTTAAGAATTCTTAAAAATATCCAAAGACTATTAAAAACAGCATTACATAACCTTAAGTAATCTTGAAATACTATTATTTTTTTTAAGTTACACTTCTTTTGGCGCGTTATGAAATGATGATAGTGAGTTTTTACGACGTAACATAAAAAATTAACAGGTTAAAGTTGCTCGCAGAAAACGACTACCAACACAATAGATGTACAAACCATTGACTTCCACTTACACAGGCTTTCGTCATGTTTATCAGATAGAGTATGGTAGAGATCATGTTCGCATGCGCGTTGCATCTAATAGCTTATCGTCGTTGGTTCTGTAATAACTCTTATGTGCATAGTTGGCAGATTTTACGTTTTTTAGATGCAAAAGATTCAGGAAACGGAGCTCTATACACTAGTAATACCTCCAAATTAATTTCACAGTAATCAACAACGGGAAGTAACTCTTATGTGAAAAGTTGTATCAAATAATTCCTCCCATGTGTCAATAAATCCGAAATTAACGTTAAATATTTTTTAAGAAAATACTTAGTCTTAATTAAACATGTAGTATAGTGAAGATAAGTATGAATTAGTAATATACCTCTGAAATTGCTAGTTCTTACCATCCATTGCTGAAATAACCACTTTTTGGCCTTTCCTGCAAATTTTACTTTTTGCACATTAGAGGTATTACAGAACCAACGACGTTATGCTAATATCAATCTAGTTTAAACAAACTTAAAATAATTGGAATATCACAACCAATAAAAATATTGACAGTAAAATCAAACAGAAACTTTTCTTGCGCAACGCGAACGGTTATGAAAAGTTTTTCGTTCGATTTTTGCATGTATTGAAGCGAAGTAGAAAGTGGTTTTATTTCTCGAAAGTTGTTTCCTTCGTAGTTGTGGGTATAGTTTCGTTATGATCGATTTTCGTCAGTAGTCGAGTGCTAGAGTAGTCGTATAACGCAGTAGGTACATACCTTACAACATTATAAGTGTGTTCTATAACCACAGACTATTCGTGTTTTGCACTAAATATATAGAGTTACTTTCGATTAAGGATCTACGAGAGATATCTTAAATCCAGTGCAGCAACTAGCCTTTTATGCGCCTGGTGCGATGTTCTATAACTGCGCGGTTTTAACCCCCCCCCCCCCGAAATGCTTTAGCCAATCCACCGTTTTATACATACTACTAAAATATTTTTGGATCTGTGGATTCCACGTTTTTCGGCATCCATCTGAAATGCAACAATGAAGGATGAGTGACAGAAATTTTGTAACAAAATTAAGTCACCAAGATTACCATAATGACAATTTTAAGAAAGTTGAAAATATCTTAAAAGCTAATAATTACCCTGTCTACTTTATACATCAATGCATCAATAAGTTTATAGAGGACCAAAATCACCCGAATAACACGTTGGATACTGTGGCTGAAAGAAATAACTCTACCATAAATTTCTATTTGATGAAGTTCAAATATTAGATAAAGAGTCAAATTGGATGAAACGCAATATCAGTGAAATGTGTTTTATTAGAAAAAACAATTCTATTAATTACAGCACATATACCTACTCAAAATTTAAGTAGTCAGTATAACTATGTAATGAAATTGAACTAACTTTCGTATTTTTATTTATTTTTATTGTTTAAAATGTATACATAAACTTGTTGCCATGTTTTTGTCTTATGTACCTTAACTTTTGTTAATTGCTATGGTTAGTAATTAATGTTTATTCTCATAATTATTGTTTTAAATTTTCACATTAATTGTACTTGAAAAAGTCTAAATTTATAGACGAAACGTCCACAATCCTGCGATTCTTATTAATAATTGTCTCGATGGACACGATTTCTAATATATATTACATAAATAAAGTTGTTACTTATTGTCTCTGGTCCAGAGCTCACCCCCCCCCCCTCGGGGCAATCAGCTTCGAGCATAGATCCACGCACTCTATATATTTTGTTAGTCTGCGGAACGGATCGTTGTCTAGTGTCTACAATATAGCATGAATAGTAGTGTTATACGAAATTTTACTGCTTTCGCTAGTCGTTTCGTTAAGTGTCTCCTGGCGTTGTGAGATCGACCCTGCCTGCTAGTCAACCCGCATAGCTTACAGCTCCCCTGCCGCACAGACAACCCGTCTCTCTCACGTGTGCACTCTCCATACACTCTATATGCCCTCCCGATCCTCCCCCGCACCGCTCCGCTTGCTGAAACCCTCCGCTTACCGGAAGTACAGTCGACACATTCGCTATGAAACACACTTCCTTGTCTCTTCTTCCCTGCAACTTTCAACCCGGCTCGTTCTCGTGTCAAAATATCAAAGTAATTAGACCACGTCTTTTCTTTTTTTTTTAAGTAAAAATCGTATTTTGAATTTTAAATTCTGCGTGATATAAAATGTTAAAGACGCGTAGCCTCGCCGAAAAATCAAATCCCAATTTTTCCACGATCAGTCCTTAACTTTACGAAAAAAATTGGTTGTCTGTAAAGTCGGTTTACGAACGATAGTTTTACGTGATAACGTATTCCGCTCGAATATCATATTTGATAATACATAACCTAAATTTTAGTAGCTGTCAAACTATATTTTTACCGACTCTCTATCGCTTATACTGCGCTCTCGCTTGCACGCACAGGGTCAGGCGGAACGTTATACTTTTTCGTGCGTGCAGCTGGTGTTTCATCAATTTATAAGACGTTATCACGTCAAAAGTTAAAATAATTTATGAATTTACATCCGGTCTATGATCTAACAATAATAATAATAATTCGTTTAACGTCAGTTTCTCAACTTTATGTCATAACAGACGCCATTCGCACCACTACTATTTTCCTATCACACTTCCCGTTATTTTCTACAATTTTGAAACTTCCACATAATTAATAGTAATGGGCGAATGAAGAAATTTTTAGGAAATTAGGATAAGGTAGGCCAATTTTGAGCACAAGAGTTTGACAGGTAATCGGCCGTGGCCTTGAATAAGGAACCATCTCGGTATTTATCTGGAATTATTGAGAGAAACCATGGAAAACCTCAACAAGATGGCCGGTACAGGAATTACCTTTTCTCGGCGAGAGGCAGTAGGAAAAAGTCCCAGTCTATGATCTAACAATAAATATTTCTTTGTTATTCACTACGACAGTGAATTGATTGTTAATTTTCATTGTTAAAAATACTTATTTTATATTGTTGAATTTACAGAACCTCTTTTTATATAATATGGGAGAAAGGCAAAATCAATGTATAAGAATACGCTAGAGATTCGTTGGCATTTAGCACAGAAAAGAATCTCTAACGAGATTCTTCGATACTGAATTTGAAACACAAACAAATCTGGCGTCACAGTTTCAGAGAAAATAAAAGTCAAATTTTGTTAACATTAGAACTGGCGCGCGCACCCTAAACCCATCCACAAATCCAGCATCGTGTGAAGCCAATACATACAAACCGTCACAAAATACAGTGCCACAGCACGCTTGGAACCTAGCAACCAAGCAAGGAATCTAGCGGCAAAACCAGACTCTGGTGCACTGGCCTTCATAGTCAAAAACGTTGGATATAAAAAGTCACCTCAATTAGGCTTTTGAAAAAAAAAATAATTATCGATTTTTTTATTGTATTTTAAAACTTTATTATAAATAATATTGATAATCGATGCGAAAAACTTTCAAAAAACTTTTTTTAAATTAATTATAAGCAATTTAAAATTAATAGAATATTAAAAAAATCACGTGACTGCAAACGCACTAAAATTGTTTTTGACAGTTGTGACGTCATAATGTTAAAATGTATATACGCAGTATACTATCAATGGCTTCTACATGTATTATTATAATAATATAAATTACCATTATGACGTCACATTATGTTCGGGAAATGTCGGCGCGTTCTCGGAACTGGGTACAAAAATTTATTTTTAATTTGATATAACTTTTGAATTATAACGAAAATAAAAAAAAGAAAAATAGTTTTGTTATAAAACTTATATATGATCTTTCCATTTATGACCAAAAAAAATTCATTCAAAAGCCCAATTACACAACTAAAATAGTTACTTTTGTGACAGTCCGTACATTATAAAAAGAATATATTATCAAGAAAATATTTTTTCTTCGCGGATTTACATAGACTCCGTGGTTAATGATTGAATTTGCAATGAAAATCGCGATCGCACTTCAAAAGTTTTCACCTTCGCGTTTGGGGGGTAAGTGGTCTGACAAAATATCAAAACTTTCGCCATTAAAATGTAGATTTTTCGCGAGAATGTTCCGTTTTCAAAAGCATTAATTTTCGGGGTTGAAGTTCGTAAAGGAATTGCCAACGCAATTTATATAAAAAGGGTCATCGCTTTTTAGACGCGAGTATATATATCCAATTTACCAGTTAGTTTGGTGTGGCACTTCGTTTTTCATTCGACGAATTGAAAGAAAAAGTAATTTCAACTCATCGAGCTCTCGCGTTCGTACTACAGACACGTTAAATAACTACAACAGAAACCCGCTTGCACGCTCGCTGGAAATTTGCGTCTCAGTAAAGATGGCCTGAACAACTGAACGATATTTACGTTCTGTTGAGTTTTGAAAAAACATTTTTTAGGCGCGTTTAGTGAATTTTGCAAAGAGGCTACTCGTTGAGTTGGCGTTACGAACGAATGTGACGTTTTTGCGCGGGATACTAAGTCCGTTTATGCAGTATAGCGCATCTATACACAATATAACAAAGAATTCCTTAGACAAAATGCGAGTTGTTTTTTTTTAATGAATTTTACGGAGGTGGAAATAAAATCGTAATTTAGGTTGTATTTGTATAGTTTTTAAGATTCTTAGAGCGAATTTTCAACTTGCGTCCTTTTTTGTCCGGCTTCGTTCGAATCTGTAGATTGTCACCGTTTTTTCGTCGACTTGCGTTGCAAAATTGGTCTCCACGAAAAGCGCTTTTATTTTAACACAATAACATATAGCCTGCGTCAATCCTGAAGGTTCATTCTAAATAGCGGTGAAAGAATTTTTCAAATAGGTGCAGTGGTTTCGGAGATTACCCTTCGTATACACGTAAACTTACAACATTTGCACTCTCTAACTCTCTCTCTCTCTAATCATATATATTAATACGTTAAGGTTAAAGATGTTTGCCTCCCTTTTTAGAAAAAACCACACAATTTCTCCACATAAAATATATATCATTTTACAGATAATTGCTTGCTCTACTGACATCCACAACTAAAAAATTTATTATTGCTTTTGTTTTTGTAAATTAATTAAAATACAGCAACGCTGAACAACGTCTGCCATCTGACGGCTATAATTTTGAAACAACGTCAACGCTTCGATCTGTCAACTGACCTTCATATTGTAAATACTGCATACTGCCATCTGACGGGCAACGCTGAACAGCGTCACAGCAATGCTTTTGCTACTTGCGCCTCTATATGACAATTTTAGTAAAATATTTCTTCGATCTGTCATTGTAATACAACAAAAAGAAGAACGTTATAAGCAGTGTGCAAAATTAGAAACAAATTGAATACCTGCAATCATATTTAAAAAATAATTTTGTAAAGTGATAATGATTATACCATTGGTTAACGTATTATACGTTAGTCAATGATTATACTTATTTAGTGCGAATAATTCGCACAGGTCACGCTAGTATTAGTATAGATCAGACATAATTCAAATCTACACTGTTAATCTCGGATCAAGATTATCTTTATTTATTTTTTTTTACGGCGCATATAGAGATAAGCGACCCGTGTCCGTCCCGTTCCTCCACCACGTTGACCGGTACTTCCACCGCCGCGGTCGGAGTAGCGAAGCGTGTAATATGCAAGCGGCTGTACTAATGGCGCCCTTTCCTGTGTCTTTACGCGTTTCCGGAAGTCTCTCGAGTGAGATTTAAAAAGGGGAGAAAATTGTCTCAACAAAAAAGCCCATCAGCGTCCAGAACGAACATCAGTCTTCGGTGATCCCCAATGACTCTTCTATGCATCACTTGCTTCCTTGTTTTGTCTTATCTGACGCGATTTTTTATTTGTTTTTCTTCGTCTCTTTGATATATGTATATACAGCACGTAATTTGTTTGAATGAACAATGCAAATTTTTTTTTAATTTGAAATTAATGTCCATAAAGCTCGCTAATATATTTCTAAATAATATTAATCTGGATTAAGAAAGGATGAATTATTTCGGAGAAGGCTATAAATGATTTCTAATGGTATATGCTGCCGACGTTTCGGAAAATATATTTCCTTCCTCAGGGCTTACATATTATATATTATAATTATTTAATTTGTAATTAAAGTTTTTAATTGTCATATTGTCAAATAATAATCAAGTTATATCAATCAAAAAAACTTTTTTTTTTTTTAATACTATTGAAATATATATTAAAAATTATCGGTATCAGAATTTTGTACATTACCAATTTTAAATGTACAAAATTCTGATACCGATAATAATTTTTAATATATAATTTGGCTTGCATGAAAAAATAGATGTAGTTTTATTTTGGATCACCTGTATATAGCTACGTATATTATGTAACTGCAATAAGAATCATCGTAATGCTCTTTTTGTTAGGTTAATGATGCTGAGGGCTCATTTATTTTATTTCTCTTTTCAAACAAACGAATCATAATTAACTTGATGTGTGCCGGTCCGGAAGTATTCCGAAACTGATCTATTAAGGGCATTCTTGTTCCGATTTAAATATAGACGCTTCGCTCGCGTTAACGTTCGTTTAGACTAAAATTAAAATTTTGTCGAAACTATGAGAGTAATCGAATTTTATCAAGAGTACTTTTTTTGTAGTAAATCCAGATTTCATACTCAAACTGATTTTTTTCCATTGGCGTAGAAGTTTTAGATGTTTAATTATCCAAAAAAATCAAGTTCTACGCCCATGGAATAATATTCATCATTATTATGATATGGGTTTTATTGCCCAATAAAGCTATGCCAACGTACCAAATTTGAGTAAAATCTCATGAGCCGTTTCAGAGTTATAAAGCAAAAACGATTTGAAAATTGTAACTTAAGAGCCGTCTAGCGCCCAAACTAAGCAACTTTGTACTGAAATAAGTTTGCTTATATCGAGTTGTTTTGGCCTGAAGAATATGTGGTAGGCTTTTTTAAAGACCTTTTAGGGACACCCTGTATATGGTGAAATCGAGAGATTGAAAATGTAAGGAAACGTTGCAATTACCGTATACTATAAAAATCGGCAGTAGAACATTAAGCTAAGGTGCCGGCTAGATTGTACCCGTGTGCTACAGAGAGACAATGAAATCGACCCAAGATGACTGACCGACAGAAAATGATTTTGTCTTAAGGTCGCTGCACACGAGGCTGGTTTTGCGCTAGATTTGGCTGCTAGGTCTCAAGCGTGCGAATAACTTCGACGCCGGGTTGAAGAAGATTGCCATCATCGCTTATTTTACCCCGAGTTAGTATTATATAATTAGACCAGATGGCGATACCCGTATTTGAGTTATAAAATTTCAAATTCGTTTTCTTGTCGAACTAAAGCAGTTCTTTTTAAATATGAATAATTTTCAGCGGATGTCATTTTCGGCCATGCAAAAGAACTGTCTGGGTTTTTTTTTCTCGTTTTTATCTCACGTTCGTTCGTTCGTCTGTTAAACATAAATCTCAATAGACGTACGGATTAAGTAATTATTTTTCCCGACTGCTGACGTTGAACCTGGATGAGCTTCCGCTTTTCCTCCCTCCTTTTCCCGTCACTCCCCCTTCATTCCTATCCATTAATCATTTACATAAACAAAAGTTTTGTGGACGTCATAATTAAAAATCCCAGACTATTGTTACTAAAGTTCTCTTTTGTACAAGTTTTCATGCGGCGGCCAGTAGCTGCTCGACTGGGCGTGACTTTCGGTTTATTTAAACGAATTAAAATTTTAGTTATAATTATACACTATACCGTTATTAGGTCCGGCTTCGCCCGAAATTGTAGGTTGCCACCGTTTTTTTCGTCGACTTACGTTGCAAAATTGATCTCCACGAAAAGCGCTTTTATTTTACTGCGTTAATATATATTATATAATAGCCTGATGGTCCATTCTAATTAAAGAGATATTTAATCTTTTTAATTAAATATCTTTTTAATTAGTTGGGCACAACGGGTTTTTTTTGTTTTCAATAATTTATTAAGGTTTTAACTTTAATTTAAATAGTTTTTTTTTTAATTTCCACCGACTAGTTTTGGAGAAATCAATGAAAACATATCATCCATCTACCGTTTTACTATAAAGCCAATGTTAAATATGCCTACTTTTGAAGTCATTTATTTATTTAAATAATCGGGCAGCCCTAAAATTTTCAGAATTGGTTTAGACTTAGTCCAACTTCATATAAAAAAATCGAGCCTTTTATTTAAAATTGCCTTGTGCTCGTACTACTTTAACTGAATATGATGCTGTTGCACTCAAGAATTTTAATATTTTAATAAACTTGTTTTCATTTTTTATTTGAGTCGATAATTTATTATATATTATTTGTCGGTCCAGGTGTGGACACGGATTAAAAAACAAAATAGCAACAGACATTCATGGCGGCGTGAGTGATGTCGCGTTATTGTAACTCGCTCGGAGATGCATGAATATATCCAATTTAAAGTGATGAGCGTGTCTGGCTTGCATGTACGTTCCGATTTAATGGACAAGTAATATGTTACGTCATTGTTAACATAAACAGATTTTACTGGAGTTGACAGAAAATGCTTTTAATCTATGCATATGTGCGCCCGATTTTGACGTTGATCTCCGCAAGTATTGTCATTCAAAATTATTATTGAAATCTGCAACTCAAGGCACGCAAATGAAATCGAGATTTTTAATTAAAAAACTGTTCATTTTTCTCGTGGTCATAAAATTACAATTTCAAAATATTATATAACGTTTGATTCTTGCACATATTAAGTGAATATTTTGGAAAAAAGTAATCGATTTTTCTTTAATGTCACATCTTGATTTATCATCAAAAGAGCTACTGAAGCTTTTGGAAGCTTTTTTAGGCATGGAAGTGACATCTTTACTAATATATAAAGCTGAAGAGTTTATTTAGTTGAACGCGCTAATCTCAGGAACTACTGGTTCCAATTGAAATTTTTTTTTTGTTTGATAGGCCGTATAATATCACGCTACGACCATTAGAAGCGGAGCATCAATGAAAAGTGTTGCAAAAGGTAACTCAAAATTTGTCCGTCCGACAAAAACTTTTGAACGGTAACTCCGACCATCATGAAATTTGAACACAGCATTCATATCGGTAAACTAAGATGAATGTGCGTACTCATGTGCCTCTTCCCCATTCGTTCTTTTGCACCCGGGTGAAACCGGGCGGGACCACTAGTACTTTATACTGTAGTTTAATCAGTGCAAACAGCGAAAATAACATTTTACGCCACCAAGTCCAGTCGTTTTCAGGAGTAATCAACCCCTAAATATGCACCAGTAGGGTGGAAAACGTCAACTCATTTTGGACAAGGCTGAGATTTTAACAGTATTTCAAATACACCTTTTCTAAATTGTATTGCACATACCGCTGAACTGCGATAATGTGCTCTATTATCGCTTTGTGCGTCAGAGCTGACTTTCATTCATAAAAGAAGTTATATCTAGGTTAATTTCGCACGAAATCCATTCAAATTGTAGCTTTTTGAATAGAAGAGATTCTGTTCTATAAAACAGAACCATTTTTAGATCGGTCCGAGTTCATAATTACTATTAAAAGTGTAATTGAAAATCACGAACAGCAGTTGTCGGTTGGTCTGTACGTTTGTACGTATGTACGTACGTATGTACGTCACGACTCTACAGATCGCAATTTTGATCGGATCCCCTTGGGTTATATTTTATTTACTACCAGATCAGAGCCCTATTTAAATTCACTAAAATGTGTTCAGTAATTTAATTTTTATAAACAGTTTTATTTAGTTTTAATGGCTAAATTAGCTTTCAAAAAGTTGAGTAGCTCTGTTTTTATTTCGCATGCCGACTGTACATATTCAAATGATTGAATATTTGTTTCAAGACGTTTCGAAAGTTACCAACAGGAGATTTTTTCCCATTGCATTTTAATTTTCTTTTCAGTAAAAAGTCTTTTAGAGCGTAACCTTTTCTGTTTTAATAATTATATCAGCGGCCATTTTGAACTTGAACGTTTAATTGTAAGCTAATTCTAAGTTATGTTTTCTATTCATATTAAATTACAGTACCCCTTCCGAAAATTCTATTCCGTTGTAAAAGTTGGTACATATTTCACAATTTTACGTATAATAAACTTAATTAAGTTTTCAAGTTTAATAACTCATGTCTATTCTTCGAAAATATCTCAAATTTATAACATAGCTATTTTCATAGTGATCTGAATGAAAATTGGTTTGAAGCTTTTATAGACAAAAATGTCACACAAAAGAAAAAGACGTCGTATTAAGCACAAAGCTTTGGAAGTAAGCATTATATTATATCTGATGACGGAGCTTAAAGTTCAGTTAGTTGTTCATTCATGAATAGACACAGATTTTAATGAACTCATTTCTTTCATTCAGTTAAAGCAATGAATTATGTCACTGTGACACGTTCATTTAAAATGAATAAAGTTTTTTTTTATATATAAAAACCAGTGATTTTCTACAGGCTGTATCACGGATTTGATAACACGGGGAAAATGATGTAGCGACAAACATTAAGAACATCTCAATATTTTAAATTCGGGCGAAACCGGGCCCGACCGCTAGTTATAATTTTAATTTCACTAGTCACTAGTGCGAGCCAAAAAAAAATTGGTTGTCTGTAAAGTCGGTTTACGGACGATAGTTTTACGTGATAACGTATTCTGTAATACATAACCTAAATTCTACATATAATAATTACAATAATTCGAATCTATGATATTGCATCTTTCGCTTCAAATTTAGGTTAATTTTATATATTAAAATACTCACCACCTATAATAATAATTGTTTTTTTTTAACTTTCTTTCTTTCGTATTTATTTTAAGTCTCAAAGATTAATTGTCATAATATTTTGAAAACAATTGTTTCACTGTTTATATAAAATTCCAAAACCTACTTACAATATTTAAGTATTTTCATACGTCAAAAAATTGATTTTTATAATGATAAAATTTGTATGAAAACGATGTTTTCGAGAGATGAGACCTAGCTAAAACGATTTTTTGCCCCCCAAAATCCCTTTTCAGTAAATTTCATCCAAATCGTTAGGGCCGTTTTCGATAAAAGCACGCACAAGGTCAGGCGGAACGTTAGGAACGTTACACTTTTTCGTGCATGCAGTCGGTGTTTCATCAATTTATAAGATTGGTGATTCATCAATTTATAAGACGTTATCACGTCAAAATGTCTTGGGTATACGATACCTGTTTGCTAAAGGCTCGACTGCATTGAACGAGTTTACAATCTACAAGCGAGCGAACGCCGAACGATGGTGACGATGACACACAAAACTTTCCACTCGCTCAGTAGCCAACTAGCTAGCGAGTTAAAACCACGTGTTGTTTTGTTGAAGTGGAACGTAAATCATAATATTGTGGAATTTATTAACATCAACAGTATACCCCAATCAGGTCTTTTCAAGTTGATGATGGGATATGAGTAACTTCCAGATGATCGGCTCCAGGTATCCTGTTACTTCAATGTCTTATGTGATATTGTAACAACATGATTCCTTTGATTAGATGCTGCAGCATCGCCTTACCTGACTCGTTAGCTTTATCGAAATGGTCTTAATGAATAGATTATAGATAATTGATGATACAGGTTTTTTTATGGGTCAGGAAAGAGAATTGAGACGTGTGCTTGCCATTAGTGAAAGTGTCCTCAGTTAACAGAGAGAACGCTGCAGAAAACCTATAGAAAACCAGATATTTGTTTACTCAAATCAGCATTGTTTTGTATCATTAGTTACCACAGAGATAATGAGCTTTTCTCTCTCTCTGAATTGCAGACACTTTCACGGCTCACTCGCGTACTCTAGTTACCTAGTATATATCTTTATGGTATACCTTGGGATTGTGGAATATACCCGTACTTTTCTTTTGATAGCATATGATCACACGGTTTGCTAATAAGTTCATACGCCAGCGATGTAACCCGGCTTTCGCAGCTTTTCAAGGTAGATTGTTTACAACCTGCTAGTAACATAGTGAATATGGGCGAGTTTTCTAGCAATTAGTGAACTCGTTGGCTGGTAGATCATAAACTCGCTCAATGTAATCGAGCCTTTAAACTGGATTCCTGTATTTAGCAGTTGAATCAGCGCATTATTTTCCATATATATACACAGGAACCTCGGGAGTCGGGAATTGCTTTCATCAAAACATGTCATACATTATGTTATTGATTTTTACAGACCATTTACGACGCAAATTGATTAGTCTATTGCACTTGTTTTTCTGCGCCATTGACACAACGTTTATCATTTTTTTTTCCACTCACTGCACATTTCCTTTATTTATATGTTGTGTAGCTAATGGAGACATATTATTACGACTGTCTCAATCTAATGCAATTACCGATTCTGTTAGGTAATGGTCGTTTCGATTATCTCTGACTCACTGTTGATTCGGATACAAATATTTTGTTATCTATATATAAATACTAGAGTGACCTGTGCGAATTATTCGCACTAAATAAGTATAATAATTATCACTTTACAAAATTATTTTTTAAATATGATTGCAGGTATTCAATTCGTTTCTAATTTTGCACACTGCTTATAACGTTCTTCTTTTTGTTGTATTACAATATGAAGCTCAGATGAGAGATCGAAGAAATATTTTATTAAAATTGTCATATAGAGGCGCAAGTAGCAAAAGCGTTGAGCTAAGCCGTCAGATGGCATCATGCAGCATTGATGTGACGTTGTTCAGCGTTGCTCGCTGTTTCAAAATTAAAGCCGTCAGATGGCAGTATGCAGTATTGACAATATGAAGGTCAGATGACAGATCGAAGTGTTGACGTTGTTTCAAAATTAAAACCGTCAGATGGCAGACGTTGTTCAGCGTTGCTGTTAATTAATTAATTAAATAAACAAAAGCAATAATAAATTTTTTAGTTGTCGATGTCAGTAGAGCAAGCAATTATCTGTAAAATGATATATAATTTATGTGGAGAAATTGTGAGGTTTTTTCTAAAAAGGGAGGCAAACATCTTTAACCTTAGCGTATTAATATATAATATGATGGGAAGGAGAAAACGAGTTTGGTACCGAATTAACTGTGTTAATTCGCACACATTGTGATGAAACACATCGTTCTCCTCGTTTTAATGTGGAGAAGTACGCAATTCATCACGATGTGTACAAATTAACACAGGTAAAATCGATTCGGAAGTTTTATGTATTCGTATTCGGAACCCAAAGGAATATGGTGAGACCTTTGGTAAGAAATGGCCGAACTGTCGTAAAGGGGTTTTTTGACAGATAAACTATGGAGGCATAAGGTAAACATTGATTTAGAAAAGCATGATGGAGGCTAACCTAGCCTCCATCATGTCAAAAACCCCCCTTAGGACAGTTCGGCGCATTTCTCACCAGAGGTCTCACCATTCCTTTGGGTTCCGAATTGTAAATGGATGCCACCCGGTGTCGTTTAGAACTAGAGTCGGATACTGGTACCGAAAGATGACACGGTGGAAATTAAACCTTGTACCGAACTATCATTCAGCTACCTATATAAGACTAAATTTAAAATGTTTAAGTGCCGCAACTGCTGTTAGACATAAAGAAACATTTTCGAAAAAAAGTCTTCCATAACTAGATCTTTAAAAATTTGGTGTATATGACCAGGAAAGAGTTCGCAAATCGTGGAGTTTTTCGTCTTTAAATGTCGGCGTTATTTCTTCGTTCAACGCGCGCTCGAACTCGTTACATTACGATTGTATCTGTTATAATCTTTGATTAACGTCTGAATAGAACTCTTCAAATAAATAAAATTGTTATTTTTTATTTTTTGTCAATATATTGGTCTGAGAAAAATTGGTCGACAATTTTATTTATTTGTATCTGTTATAGTTCATTAGTTTGTTTCGCCGGCAATCTAGAACACAATTAAAACCAACGGCGTACCAAGTCAAAACTTGTCGAAGCAAGTTCGCTTAAATTCGTTCAATTCCGGCCTTCGATCTAGAACCGAACGATCTGAGCTTGCGAAGTCAACAAACAGCCGCGCTGCATTATTTCCCGGTATCAATTTCACGGCTCACTTATTTTGTGAAAAAACTGTTTAATTGTTGTGAAAGCCACATTACCCGTTGTGGATCGATTGCTTACGTTGCATTGGCCACATTTTATGCCTATATATCAGTGATTCCCAAAGTGGTCTATATCGACCCGCAGGGGTCGACTACAACTTGCAAGGGGTCCATGTTAGCGGGGAAAAAAATTCTGGGTCCATGAAATGAAAATGGGGGTCCACGATAGTGAATCTCCTAACAAAAAAGAAACAAACTGGACATCGTTAACCGAAGAGATTTAAGATTAAATCTAACTAAATTGATGCCAAATGTTGAAAATTTATTATTAAAGCATCAGATTCATCCCTCGCACTAAAAGCATTTATTTTTTGCTTAGTTATTTTATGTAACAGAAAGTAAATTTTTATTTGATTCGTTTAATTTGAATATAATTAATAAATGTATAAAACTAAACAATTCTCACTACATTTAACTACCGTTATAAATTTAAATCGTTCAAAGTGAGTAGCACTTATACCGGTTGTCAAAAATACATTTGACATTAATAAATTTGCAAAAAATCAATATCAGATAAGCAGGGAGTCTACCCAAAACCGAAAAACATGACAAGTGGTCTACGAGACAAAAAAGTTTGGGGACCTCTGCTATATATGATACAGCATTCTGTGGCGACATTTTCGATTGGCTCACGCCTCGTCCATCTCTCTCTATCCACTTGTATTAAACAAGAATGGGAAATAGTAGACAATTTTTGAAACGTACCAATTTTTGTATTATTGCTTGATTTTTTTGATAGCAAATTAAAAATTGTACTAGCTTTTACCCGTACTTAACTGGTATAAATCTCGGTTTTGAGTGGATTATGAACGCCGACAGGATTGATTCGAGGAGGGTGCAAAATGCTTATGTCGTCAAATACTGTATTCAAGCTCTCGCAAAACAATGTTCACTATTAATAAGATAAATCGCAGGATTGTGGACAAAAAAAATATATTTATTTATGTACGACGTTTCGTCTATAGATTTAGACTTTTTCAAGTACTTGAAAAAGTCTAAATCTATAGACGAAACGTCGTACATTAATATATATTAGAAATCGTGTCCATCGAGACAATTATTAATAAGAATCGCAGGATTGTGGACAAAAAGTTCTTTATTCAGTGAATAAAGAACTTTTTGTCCACAATCCTGCGATTTTTTTTATTAATTATTATCTCGATGGACACGATATCTAATATAAATGTTCACTATATCTAAACGAAACATTTCGAACCCTTTTTGATCCTCGTCTATCTCCGAGGCTAGTTACAGAACTGAATTTTTTCGGACGGTTTAAGGTTACCATAAAGAATCTATATTCCAAATTTAGTACATCTCGATGGAATAGTTTTCAAGATACGGGTGTCTGACTAGCTCACTAGCGTGTAACATCAACCGGTCGTCTGAAGACTATTCATGTCTAGTCGGCACTGGGATATACAAGACGCGTAATAAATTGAAGCTTGTTTATATAACTATAATAATATCATGTCTTCAGATAATAGTTAAGTAAAATAACTGTACAAAACGGATTGAAATCTCACTAAAAACATAAATATAAAAAAAGAGTCAAGCTCGACATAAAGAAATAGTTGGTTAGCTGGCTTTGCCGAAAAAAAGAAGTGAGATGAAGGTGCCAAGTTTACATACCTACATATAACACTAGCGGTCCCGTCCGGTTTCACCTGGGTGCAAAAGAACGAATGGGGAAGGGAGGGACATGAGTTCGCACATTCATCCTAGTTTACCGAGATGAATGCTGTGTCCAAATTTCATGATGATCAGAGTTATCGCTCAAAAGTTTTTGTCGGACGGACAAATTTTGAGATACATTTTTCATTGATGCTCCGTTCCTATTGATTGTAGCGTGATATTATATAGCTTATAGCCTTCCTCGATAAATGGGCTATCTAACAAAAAATATTTTTTTAATTCGAACCAGTAGTTCCTGAGATTAGCGCGGTCAACCAAACAAACAAACTCTTCAGCTTTATATATTAGTATAGATAAAAACTTGCTTCTTTTTTTTCGACAAAGCCGCGGGCAAACGCACTTGTTCTTCGTATCGAACTTGGTCCTTTTTTTCACATTTATGTTTTTGACGGAATATGGCGTTTTCTTGAACCAAAAATTAGAGACGTTTTCCCAGCTATCAAGTGGATATTTGTGTTCGCTTTGATTTTGTCGTTTCCTACTAATTCGCCGTCCAATTCAATTAAGGTTTTTATTGCTCACGGCACAACAAAACGTTTGACTGTATGTCTCCTTCTATTGCACTGTCTCCTCCTTTTGTTCAATTTATTTCAACTTTTCCCAATCGCATTTGGAAACCTTTACTGCCGGCACACGATTCCGAAACCGCACAGCTCTCTTTTCCCGAACCTGTCTCGTGTTTTATTTTCAGTATACTTGTCCGCACGCAGTATACGTGCTGGTACACTATTGACGTAATAATAATAATCCGGATTTGGATCTTCTTCAGAATTGATCTAAAAATATAAAAATAATTAATATTTAAATATAAATCGCTATTTAAAGAATTCTTTAAATAGCGATTTATATTTAAATATTAATTATTTTTATATTTTTAGATCAATTCTGAAGAAGATCCAAATCCGGATTGAAACGTTAATGTATTAATTTTATATTGTTTGTTAATATATTGTCTGAAAAATTGGTCGATAATTTTATTTATTTAATTAATAGCAATTGGCGAATGAAGGAATTTTTAGGAAATTAGGGTAAGGCATTTTTCATTGATGGTGCGCTTCTATTGGTCGTAGCGTGATATTATGTAGCCTATAGCCTTCCTCGTTAAATGGACTATCCAACAAGAAAAGAATGTTTCAATTCGAACCAGTAATTCTTGAGATAAGCGCGTTCAACCAACCAAACAAACAAACCCTTTAGCTTTATATTTTAGTATAGGTTATAAATGTATGAAATATTACAAAATTTCATATTTTTTTAAATCAGAGACTTTGAATATCCCGCTTAATATGTCGTGTCGTATATATTCGGCAAACTTCGCCAGCGTTCGTCTAGTTGGCCACATAGTGTGTAGCCGGCTTTAGAGTACACTATTGAAGCGGCGTGGTTCGGCACTGCGACTGCACTGTTTTTTATACGCGTGCTTTGATCTCTTATACCTATATATTAGCGGAAAATTAGTTCACCTCAGGGTATTCCACACATATATGAAATAAATCCTTATAAGAAATTGAAACCAATTTACTTTTGCTTTGAAAAATACTGCTGACTGCTGTTTTGTTTTTTTAATTAAAATTTGTTCTAAATAACTATTTTCTTTGTTATTTTACTTCTGTTCAATTGTCAGTAATAAAATAATGTCTTTGAAAATGAGAGTTTAAATTTTGCTGTGATATATTTTGAGGTTATGGTGTAGTTAATCTATTAAAAAGAATATCCTGCACGTTAACCGGATCTTTTTTCAAATTAAATGAATCCAATCAGGAGTATCTTGTCACGTGGGCAACATTGGCAGACGCCCACAAACAAACATGGCGTCACAGTGTGTGTTCTGTTCAGAGACCACAAACGTACGTATACACTTTTGTCAACATTCGAACTGTCACTGCACGCACTCCAAACCCATCTATAAAACCAGCTTCAATACACGCATCATGTGAAGCGAATACATAAAAACCACCACGAAACCAAGCGGCACAGACAAATCTAGCAAAGAATCTAGCCTCGTGTGCAGCGGCCTTTAGTAATTAAAAATACATCGAACACACTATAGATCAGGGGTGGGCAAAAGTTTTGATTGTCGGGCCACATTGGGGATGAAAATTTGACCGCGGGCCAAACAATTTCTTTTTCTAATTTTAAGTATAGTTTTTTTGAAACGACAATTTCAGGTTTTTAAACACTATTTACTATTTTTCGAAAATTCTTTTTATGCGCTAATTAATATTGGCAAACAGTAATATTTTTGCTTTTAATAATAATTTATAAAAGGCTTCGCGGGCCGGAGAGAAGTCTACCACGGGCCGGATTCGGCCCGCGGGCCGCCATTTGTCCAGGCCTGCTATAGATAATTGTTTATTAATAATTTATTATATCTTGCTGCTATAAATAAATACAATAAACTTCTGAATGAAACTAATAACCGCAATAAAACAATATTTATAGCTCCTAGCTCTAAGAACTGGCAAAAGTATGAATTAGATTTACAGCTTACTGGCAAAAATTAATTGATTTTCAAATAATATATATTAATACGCTAAGGTTTAAGATGTTTGCCTCCCTTTTTAGAAAAAACCACACTATTTCTCCACATAAATTATATATCATTTTACAGATAATTGCTTGCTCTACTGACATCGACAACTAAAAAATGTATTATTGCTATTGTTTTTGTAAATTAATTAAACTTTGAACAACGTCTGCCATCTGACGGCGTAACGTTAACACTTCGATCTGTCATCTGACCTTCATATTGTAAATACTGCATACTGTCATCTGACGGGCAACGCTAAACAACGCTTTTGCTACTTGCGCCTCTATATGACAATTTTAGTAAAATATTTCTTTTACAACAAAAAGAAGAACGTTATAAGCAGTGTGCAAAATTAGAAACGAATTGAATACCTGCAATCATATTTAAAAAATAATTTTGTAAAGTGATAATTATTATACTTATTTAGTGCGAATAATTCGCACAGGTCACGCTAGTAATAATAAATTGAAATTAACTCTACCATAGTTGGCGGCGTTTAAAAAAAAATTGCATCCTTTACTCGAAACGCCATTCAAACATTTTTAGAAGACCGAAGAAAGTTTGAAAATTATTTATGTTGTGACCGACTCTACACTGAGTGTTTGCACGATTGGTATTGCTTTATTGTAGTTTATAGTTTATAGTGGTTTTCGAAGTTTTCGAGTCTTGTGTTTTTTTTTTTATTTAACTTTTTTTATAGGATAAAAAAAGGTATTTGTCACGTTCCGGGAGTGAAGACGAACCACCGTTCTTGAAACCTGTGATTTATTGCCTAACGTTGATGATAAAAGGTGGTTACCAAATTCCGGCCCCAGACACGTAGTAGGTAGCCAGTGAGTTTTTTAAACACAAGCAATTACAAAGCAATCGAGCCGCTCGTTCAATATTAGCAGCCCGATTCGGCATCGCGTGGACATTTCAAAGGTATACCATTACCGCCTTTGAATTTTTCAGCACTGCAAAGTAAACGGACTTTCTTTTGGTGAAGTGAAACCTCTTTTGGCGCGGTAGATAGAAGTTAATCTGATCGGATATAGATGAAGCGTGAAAATCTTCCTTAAGGCCGCTGCACACGAGGCTAGAAACGCTGCTATATTTGCCTACTAGTTTTCTAGCGCTGGTTTTCTCGATTGCTGTTAAGTGCTCGCTTCACACTAGACTATTTTTCGAGCTTGATTTGTGGATAGATCTGGTGCGCGCGCAGTGACAGTTCGAATGTAAACACAAAGCAAAACGTGTCTGTTGTCTGACTTTGAACAGAATGCGACACCATGTTGATTTGTGGGTGTTTGTTCAAGTGCCTACGTGACAAGATACTGCTTCCTGATTGGTTCTTGCTCATACCTAGCAGGGATATCTCACAGGGAAAATAGCTCTTGTTCTAATTTTAAAACCTATCTTGTGAGCTAGCAGGCCAGCCCGCAGTGACGTCATTTCTAGCTTGGTACTCAGCCTGTCGGATAGCAGACTCCTAGCAGCGTTTCTAGGCTCGTGTGTAGCGGCCTTTATCTTAGAATGAATGAAATGTAAACCTTATTGGATCACTTTATGGTCCGTCTGTCTGTTAGTCAAGACTCTTTTTTTTCAAGTATGACTAGACGTATCAAATAGAAATTAATATCACATACTAAGGTCTACAACCCCATAGTCTTGTAAAAAATTTAAGCTTCTAACCCACTGCAATAAAAAGATACAGCCTTTCAAAAATCACGTTTGTTTATACAGGTTCACTCATCAAAAAGTATAACGAAAGTGGCGCTATCCTACGCAATAGTTGTAAACTACACTAAATCGTTAACCTTCAAGACGCGAATTCAACCCGCATTTGCTTATTATACTTCCGTGAAACGTTTAAAGCGCTTTGTGCTGGTGATTTTTCAAAACCAGAAATCGTTGGGTTTGACAAAAATTGGATATAAAACGAGAATTTTCCAGTTGAGTGGCGATCGTTTGACCACTTCTCTATCGCTTTTGATGTCATTTTTCGTAACAGATTGAACAATAAATAACGACAGTATATTATCTGTTCGGACATTTTGTGTTCAGGTTTTCCGAAATGTTCTTT
This sequence comes from Xanthostigma xanthostigma, assembly GCA_963575645.1. NCBI lineage: Eukaryota > Metazoa > Arthropoda > Insecta > Raphidioptera > Raphidiidae > Xanthostigma > Xanthostigma xanthostigma. The sequence goes on from OY754474.1 coordinate 19,736,156, forward strand.
GTGCTAAATCAGATTTATAATTGTTACATTTTATTTCGAGGTGTTTCACAAACAAGCTCCGCATATTTATGGAGCAGGGGTGACCACAACGCGGCTGGCGCTCGCCCTTTTCACAACGCGAAATAATAAATGATTTTTTAAAACATTTCTTAAACATAATTTTGTCTTTATATCGATAACACAAAACTTATATCAAAATTAAAAACACCCAACGAAAAACTACTGCCATACTCTCCATTTAATTTGCTATGAATGCATATTTTAAGTCAAATAGTTTCAAGAGAAAATCGCCTTTGACAGACGGACGAACACCGAAGCGATTCTATAAGAGCTTCGTTTGCACGAAACGTTAAAAAAGTCATAAACAGCGCTTGCGTGCAATTTTAGTTAGCGGTGGAGCGGGTACGAGTTTAAACAATAGTGTGACTCTTCACAATTTTAACCTATTGTGACTCCCAAAGGTCATATAGTTTGACCAACCCTGCTATAAGAGATCGCATTCGAAGCGACTGAAACCATTACCACCGTAGTAAACCCGGACTTCCACCATGAACGGCGGAAGGACGGGTATATTATGGTGGAAGTGTCGGGTTTGATTTATTACGACGTACGATAGATAGATTATAGACGCTCGACAAGGTCATCAGCGTCCAAAAATCTATATAGACTATTAAAATTATAAGCTTAGGACCCGATAAGTTTCAAATTTTAAAAAATACACAACATATTTTTATTTTTAGTTAGTCTATTTAATTTTATTAAAACGTGCGAGCTCAGAAAAAAGTTCTTTTACTATTTTTGGTAGGTACATTTATCAAAGCGTTGTTTTTAAAAGTTTTTGAAGTGACACTTCTTGAGCGACCCACCTGTTTGATTACTTGTGTGTAGTGTAAAATACACAGTATCTTTTTTTATACTACTAGCGGCCCGGTTCGGCTTCGCCCGAATTTGTAGATTGCCGCCGTTTTTCGTCGAATTAAGTTTCAAAATTGGTCTCCACGAAAAGCGCTTTATTTTAACGCGATAATATATAGCCTACGTACATCCTGAAGGTCCATTCTAAATATTGATGAACAAATTTTTGAAATCGGATGAGTAGTTTCGGAGATTACCTCCTACATCTAAACTTTACGTCTTTATAATATTAGTGTAGACTTTCATGACGCTTTTGTAAATAAAATTGGAATTTCAATTTCAAGTTTAGAGTGTGACCTAGTGCAACGCGGAGAACGTACAAACGTACGCGTCGCAATATAGGGTTATCAACCCCCCCGATTGAAGCTGTTAAGATAGGAGACGGAACGCGAGCAAAACAAGCATTTGTAGCGAATGAATTAATTACCGAACAGGTAAATGCTTCCTTTCTGAACAGGTAGGCATTTCACAGAGCCACAATAGTTTAATTACTGATTAATTTAACTCGCTATAACGGTCGACAATTAATCACTGCAACAATGAATGAACAAAAGACGAAAGGTTTAAATTAATGATATTACATTAAACTCTATTGTCGGCTGTTTGTCACGTGACGTCGCCGCACATCCTCTCTCTGTGTGCGCCTGCCTCCGCATCAACTGTTTTAGAAATTGCGTAACGCGTACCTATATATTATATTATGCATTCAACAATGGCCGCGACCATTTTCTGAAAATCTGTACCGACAGTGACCTTAGACTGTGATAGTACGATAACGGTTTTCGAACTACGTAAGAACGGTCTAATGTCGTTCTTCGCCAATAATGAGACACGTTCTGAGGAAAACAACAATATTCAAATACAGTCAAACCTTAGCGAGTGAGAACTGGGTAAGCGAGAAAACTCTAAGTGTGAGTAATTGCCACCTCTAAAACCTCTATAAGTGAGAACCGGAAACCTCTATATAAGAGAAAGACGTTTCTATAACTGAGACTACTACTTGCCTGTACCTCGATAAGCGACAGTCGAACGTATTAATAGTTCCACGAAGTTCAAGAATGAGTCATAAATAGCTGAACTAACTAACATTTTTGTATAGTTTTTACGGACCTCTATAAGTAAGAAAGGCCACTCCCGTACCTGTATAAGCTAGAAACTCGGGTTAGTGAAAAACCTCTATAACCGAAAAAGAAATCGCGGTCCCTTAAGCTCTTGCTTATTCAGGTTCGACTGTATTTCAAAGTGGATCGTTATTCTATAATTTCTATAGACTTCACAATACACAATCGGACTAAGGGGTGAAACTATATAGGGACTAATAGGGCTTAAATCCTGGGCCCCCAGGTGTGGGGGACGCACAAAAATTGACTTATTATCATGTATTTTTAATACTTTTTCATTAAATAGTATAAAAATAGTTATCATGAATGAATTTTGACAACTTTTTGGATGTAATAAAAACGTATTAAAAGTTATTATGGTAATTCAATTCTTGTGGGCCTTTGACAATTAGAGGTCCAGGACTTAAACCCTGTTAGTCCCTATGTAGGACCGCATCTGCGTATACGGAGGGGGTTAATTCATTCCGACGATCAGCTGCTTTCCTCTATTTCATCATCCATTTTAGGTGAACTTGCCTAATGCCATATACTTTTATTCTAAACCGAGCATAGGAATAAAATCGCAATCGAACCATTAAGGTGCAAACACATACTTTTCTGTTTTTTTTACGCCGTAAGCACTGGCGTATCCAGGAAGGCAAAACAAGCACGGAGAACCCAGCTTAAAAATTTCTAATTTGCGCCCCTCCTGGGCCAAAAGCTGGGTACGCCCATGTTAACGTCATAGAAAAAGACACAGTTTTTAAAACAGAGATACTTTATTCAGATTGAATGCAAGTACGTTATCAACCAATCCTATCATCGGAGAAATCAGGGAATTACATCGAAGAAAGAGACGCAGATATATTTTCGATAAGCTTTGTTGCGTACACTCACCGCACATTGAGTAGATAGGCAATGATTCATATAGGTTATTATTAAATATATGCCTAATGCCTACACTTCAGCAATTCGTGTCTACTGTCGTGCTACCTAGTGGGAAAAGACTAGCATTTCTCGCCTTTACGTAGGTTTTCTTATTTATCGACATTTACCAGAAATTGAACCACTTGTCCATACGGCTGCAAAGTGAAGCCACGCTGATGATAATCTTTGAATATATTATAGTGATATGGAAACCTCATTCGTATCACTTTACTCATTATTAAGGGTCCAAACGCAAGTTTAATAAGAGAGACATGTAAAGAACGCTACTTACCCGTTATACGGTCAGACTTGTAAAGTATTTGAGTAAAAGTATTTAAAATGCTCTTGTCATCATGTCATCGATTTTGTGGACGCAAAAATCATGATTTTATATGATGGGTAGCGCCTTCACTCAAAATGCATAACAATGGGTGATATAATAATAATTTTAAATTATTGTAATTTTTTTAAGGTCCGGTTTATATTAATTTTCAACTAATTTTTTAGACAGATTATTATTATTATTTGAATATTATATTATCCTATGTCATGCACTTTCAGTTTTAAAAACTAGAAAAACGCTTACTATTTTTTATAAAAGTGAACCAAGGGGGAGTTGTTTCCATATGTACGTATATTCCAAAATGGTATCTAATCTTTGAACCTGCGATTATAAAAACTTCGCGAAGTGTATAAAAAAGAAAGTAACATTTATTAGAACCGTTATTCGTTATATGGCGTTGAATTTTAAACGGTCTTGATGTGTAGTTATTATGACAACAGAAGTGAAACTTTATATTTTTGCATATAGTCAATATTTTCTCATGTAGGTAGTTTTTTTTTTCATTCATTAGATTATTAGTGAAAAATGAACAGTACAGACATAGTGTCGCCTTCCAAATCAACAATAGTCGTTTGTAGAGTTTGTCTTGAAGAAAGTGCAACTTTTTTGAACGTATTTTTCACAGAATCCATTTTTAACAAGCCAATCGCAACACTCATAATGGACTGCGCTCCCATTCAGGTAAGTGTTTGTGATTGCACAAAAAGTTTTTTTTCCTTCGTTTCTTATTTGTTAAATCGTTGCAGGTTTCACTCGGCGACGGATTTCCAGAGTTAATATGCAACAATTGCTATGAAAAGTTGCAAGCGTCGTATCAGTTTCGGATGTTATGTGTTCAATCGGACGGTGAACTCCGAAGAAAATACGACGAGTTTATTAAACAAGAGAAATATTTTACTGAAACCGATTGTCTTATGTCACAAGATTTGTTTTCCGTCGACAATTCAACGAATAAACACGAACAAGATATTTTTTCGGAGAAATTGGATAATGTCGCCGATACGGTGTGGCCGCAAAACGACTTTCAAAAAGAGAATAAAATAGACACAGCCACTCAAACAAAAAACGGTGGAAAAACGAAACGGAAACAAAGAGTCGAGAAAAAGTGTGTCGTGAAAGAAGAAAACGACACCGATAGTAAATCGGATCACGATTGCGCGGACAACGGCTTTAACGATGTCGTTTTATCGATAAGCGATAACGACGAAACCAAAGAAGAAGAAAAATCTACGTGTCCGATATGCTTCATGTCTTTCACTCGAAAGCGGACTCTGTTTAATCACATGAAAAACATTCACGACGAAAACGACGACGGGCGCGTTTTTAAGTGCGAATTGTGCGACAGCAGCTACACAACTTTGAAAATACTGAACTGCCATAAAAGCAAAGTGCATCGGATAAACAAGAATATAAAACCGAAAGCGTCGCAGAAATACGCGTGCGACGTATGCGGCAAGGTGTTCAAACACTTGAAACCGATGGAGAACCACAAAAAGAAGCACGTCGAACGTCGACCGATGAACGGCAATCCGTTCACGTGCGACACGTGCGGAAAATTTTTACACGACTCGACCAGGCTATGGAGACACATAAAAACGGTGCACAGTAAGGATCGACCGTTCGAATGCAAGATTTGTAAGAAGAGTTTCAAGGACAAAGTCACGCTCGGAAAACACGACTTGACTCATAACAACGAAATGCTATTTTTGTGCGAACAGTGCGGCATGGGGTTCAGGTTCGTCAGCAATTTGTATAAGCATTATCATATACACTCGGACGTGAGGAAATACATGTGCGATATTTGTGGCAAGTCGTTTAAAACAGAAGAGGTTTGCAAGAAACATAAGATTATACATACAGGTGAGAAACCTTATCAGTGTGTTCATTGTAAGAAACGGTTTAACGCAAAGCGCAATCTCAAAGCTCACCAAGTCGTGCATACGAACGAGCGGCCGTTTAAGTGCGACGTTTGTAACGAAGTTTATCGATCTAGGACTAGACTCCTGTTGCATAAGCAAGGGCATGTTTAACGTCTTCGACTTACGGGCCGTTCTGCTGTATCGAGTAAATAATCGATTTTTGACGTGATAACGTCTTATAAATTGATGAATCACCAATCTTATAAATTGATGAAACACCGGCTGCATGCACGAAAAAGTGTAACGTTCCGCGTGACCCTGTGCGTGCTTTTCTCGAAAACGGCCCTAACGATTTGGATGAAATTTACTGAAAAGGGATTTTGGGGGGCAAAAAATCGTTTTAGCTAGGTCTCATCTCTCGAAAAAATCGTTTTCATACAAATTTTATCATTATAAAAATCAATTTTTTGACGTGTGAAAATACTTAAATATTGTAAGTAGGTTTTGGAATTTTATATAAACAGTGAAACAATTGTTTTCAAAATATTATGACAATTAATCTTTGAGACTTAAAATAAATACGAAAGAAAGAAAGTTAAAAAAAACAATTATTATTATAGATGGTGAGTATTTTAATACATAAAATTTACCTAAATTTGAAGCGAAAGATGCAATATCATAGATTCGAATTATTATAATTACTTATTATATGTAGAATTTAGGTTATGTATTACGAAATACGTTATCACGTAAAACTATCGTCCGTAAACCGACTTTACAGACAACCAATTTTTTGAAGTGAAAATTTCTTTAGCGGCGTTGTACACATTTTTTGTAATGGGTAAAAAATGTTAAACTCGCGTCAGATCGAAAATTCGTAAGACGAAAACTTTTGTACACTTTTTTTGTAATGGGTAAAAAATGTTAAACTCGCGTCAGATCGAAAATTCGTAAGACGAAAACTTTTGTACACTTTTTTTGTAATGGGTAAAAAATGTTAAACTCGCGTCAGATCGAAAATTCGTAAGACCTGATCGAAAATTCGTAAGACGAAAACTTTTGTACACTTTTTTTGTAATGGATTAAAAAATGTTAAACTCGCGTCAGGACACGTGACCTGATCGAAAATTCGTAAGACGTTAATATTCAAGTTTTCACTTCTGCCGGCACTCCCGGAGTGCAACCCGTCTTTTTTTTTGTTTTTTCTATTCACTCGGTACAGTGGCAGCCGATCGAACTTTCTTGTGTGCCAGATTTAAAAGGCTAATAACTGTTGAGATTAATAATGCGTGAACAATATCTGTACGTGTTTTTGCGCTGGATTTGTTTTGCCTGTGACGTCGTCCGCGCGAGCGCAGGCGTATGCAGTACCGGATTAACCTATAAGCAAAATAAGCAATTGCTTAGAGCATCACGTCTCAGGGGGCACCAAAAATTTAAAAAAAATACGAAAAAAACAATATTTCTTTGGGGTTCAATTTTTTTTTATTTTTAAAGTTTTGAAACTTTTTCTATTAATTGTATAAAAATGCCTAAAGTCCGATTTTATAGACAGCCAAATTTTCAATGAAAACATTGATTGTAAAATTCAATTTTTCTTCTAAAAATCTATGCTTTTTCTCTTTTTTCTATCAATTTAATTTTTTTATAAACTGAACATATTAGAGATAGGGGCCCATAGCAAGAAATGCTTTGGGCATCAAGGAGTCTTAATCCGGCACTGGGCGTATACGCTTGCTAGTCACGAATTAAACCTTGTGTAGAGTTTTAAATTATCAATAAAACACGTAATATTCCGTGTGATACAGCAGAACCTCTCTTAATGTGTCCCCGTTTACAGTGGCGCTCTGATTCTCCACCTCCTACGACTTACTGCTCTCGAATCCTCTCTAGTATCATTAGCGTAGTAACCTAAATATACAGATTCCAAAATCCTATTATGGATCTTTGTTATTTTTATTTATTTTTTAGTAACAACGAATTTTATGAAACTGAAAGTGCAATAGAAAAAAAAAATTAAATATATTTCTGTACAATACCTATATTGTAAGATAATAAAAAAAGTTTGTAATTTCTTTTATAAAAATAAATTGATTTTTAATCAAAATTTTGTAAGTTTGGATGTAGGAGGTAATCCCCGAAACTACTCATTCGATTTCAAAAGTTTTTCACCGATATTTAGAATGGACCTTCAGGATAAACATAGGCTATATATTATCGCGTTAAAATAAAAGCACTTTTCGTGGAGACCAATTTTGCAACGTAAGTCGGAAAAACGCTGGTAATCTACAAATTCCGAACCGGAACGCCAGTAAGAGATAAAACCGTAAATTTTATTCTGAAATAAAAATATAAAAAAAATAGAACGCGCTTATTTAACAACGTAACATTTTATTTATTTATTTAAAAAAATTGCAGACGTATTCTTAAAAATTACACAATTGTTTTACAATTGACATTACGTAATGGTCTAAGAGCTGGCTACAGAGAAAATGGGTGACTCGGTGCAGAGCTGAAAATTTGCAGAATAATAGGAGATAGTACAAGTAAGTAGGGAAAAAATTGCCAGAAGGCTAGGCGGAAGACAAAGAGCCGCCAGAAGGCGCTAATGTTGCGAAAAATCAGTGCACTTCTGGCAATTTCTATGCTTATTCTGTAATTCAAAACTATATTATATATATAATACATTATATAGTTATAAGGGCATACTGAAAATTCAAACATGAATACAGAATAAGCATAGATATAGCCAGAAGTGCACTGATTTTTCGCAACATTAGCGCCTTCTGGCGGTTCTTTATCTTCCGCCTAGCCTCCTGGCAATTTTTTCCCTACTTACTTATACTATCTCCTATTATTCTGCAAATTTTCAGCTCTGCACCGAGTCACCCATTTTCTCCGTGGCCAGCTCTCCGTCTATAAGCTACTGATATTTGCGTTTATAATAATGAAAAGGCATTTTGTCCTTACTGAATTAAATCAATCAGAATAATCGATCGTTTATGACGAATATCGTATACACACTTAATTACGAGTCAATAATATATTTAAGTTGCCGATGTTACGCGACAACAGTCTGTTCAATCCAAATCGTTCAACACTAGTAACACTGGAACACTGGCTGACCGAGATAGCTGCTGATCTTGTCCTTTATCTTTGTCATGACGAAGAGAGCTGAATTTTTGTTGACACATTCAGAAAAGAAAGGAGAATACCTTGATCAGCTATCCTTGTCGGCTCCTTTTCAATACACCGAAAAGATTTGGAAAAACGTGTTCCTGTAATTACTGCTGTTCGACGATTTAAATAACTGAATGAAAAATTCATTCATTCCTTAAAAATATAAATGAAGTAACTACTACAACACACATGCAAATATTAAACATACATACAGTAGAGTTCCGTCAGTTGGGACCGAACCCTGAACAGGTTATCGACGGTCCGGATTAAACGAAATTTGCCTCAAACTGTACAAAACACAACTTTTAGATGAAGAAATCGATGTCTTATATCCCTACAGCTTAATTTTAGTTTTATATCTTTTTTTTAACCTACGAACCGATATAGGATCATCAAAACAAAATCCAGGGCCAGGGCCCGATCTAGCTATTTCGCCGCTCCGGGCAAAATAATATTTGCCACCTTTTACCCATGCGTTGTTCCATAGATGGTGCATTTTTTTTTTTTGTTTAACCATCTTTCAAATTTTCGCAATTGCCCGGTTTGCCCCCCCAGATCGGGCTATGGGACTCTACTGTGATAAGAGCATCATACAATTAATCACTTGAACACATTTAGTGGTGTTAAAAGCCTTTGCCTCTGCAGCAGTTTGTTACGAAACGGTGAATGATTTTATGGGAAGCCACGACGCTCCCATTCCGAAACTATGTACGATTCTATACATTTGCAAAAACGTTCGGGTATCGAATTTAGTTATGTCGAGAAACTTTATTTGAATTTTTAATTAACACAAAAGTTTTCTCAAGTGCACCGTATTCAAAAACAAATGAAAAACCTCACCTCGAAGTTCGGATGGTCTTAGCTTCAGCTTAAGGCGTTTACAGTATACGCAAACATAAAAATACAAATGATAACTGCCGAATACCTCCGCAAAAAGAGAGTTATTTACACATACAAAATGATTAGTAAAAAGTAATAAATATAAATATAATTTAGCAAAAATACATCAAAATAATATTAAATGCTGTTGAATACATATATATATAATAAAAATGAAGATTTAATAAATAATTAATTATATGAACACAATATTAAGCAACAGTTCAACTTGCTTATAAAGGTGGCACTTCACATGGCTATTTGTGTTCGCTATTGGGTGTTTGTTGTATTTGGCAAAATATATGACTTTCAAGACAAACATGCAAATAGAGGCAAATACGACCATCCACACATGCCAGTCAAATAACAAACACACAAACAGCAGAACGCAAGGTTCAAAATTCCAGAAATTTTAGCACTATTTGATTGTCCCAATTCATTTTCAATAGTAATTGTTCCAGTTTTCGCTCACAGCACAGACACAAAAATACTGCACGTCCGCACAGGTTCACGGCGCGTGCGCTTCTGAATATGGCCATTGTGTGGACGGTTTATTTGCGTATTTGCCTATTTGACTCCTTTGATGTGCATCGAAAAACCGACAAGCGCACGGTAACGCGTATTTGGTATTGGCCTTATTTGTCAAATAGGCAAATAAGGCCAACACTTTGTCAAATAGACTGTCCACACTTGGTAATTGTTTGCCAAATACACAAATACAAATAGCCATGTGAAGTGCCGGCATAACAGTTCACAGCATGAACCACTGTTCGCCGAATTGCACAGACTCGAAGTTACTAATTGGAATACAGTTAATTATTCAATTATAGTAGAACCCGAATTAACCGAGATTGTATTAACCGAGTTTTCGGCGCGTATGTGTCGGGATTATCCATGCGATGCAATTGCTTTTGTTATGATTGGCACAAATATTTTTGTCTCATTATTTAAATCGTAGAAGTTGGAAAACAGTAGATAAATGAATTAAATTTAATTTACTTTTCTACTGTTTATCATAGAAATGTGTAAATCATTAAAGAGTCCATATTATTCGAGTTTTTCAGTTATTAGAGGTCGGTCCACTATAGCTCGTATAATCAAGGTTCTACAGTACTTTATTTAAATTACATTTTATTCGATTTTTTAAATTAATACAAAAACACGACAAATCAAAATTTACAAATTTATACTTACAATTATTTCTGTAAGTAGATCTCTGAAAAACAACGACATAAAAACAACTTTGTTGTTGAGTCAACATAAACTTATAATATATTTATTTTTTAAATTTAAACCACAACAGCCCCGTGACACCATATTTGATCTGCAGGGACAGTGAGTTTTATTTACTTTTTTTTTGGTCAATGATTTTGTTAAATATTCTGTATCTATAGACTAGCCAATCAGCAGCGAACACCATAACCTTCAAATATAGCGAGTGTCTGAATGCTGAACTAAATATTACACTAGCATTATAAACAAACAGATCTCAAAGTATCGGTAACAAACGAAGAAAGTCACTGTTACCGATAATCTAAACTGTTTCGCTGCTTCGTTATGTGAACAATGTATTTATACGAAATAATACAGCTTATAACGATCCTTCATTATATAATATAAAAAAAACGAAAATCAAGGATGATTCATTTCTTAGTAGGTATATAACCAACTATAAGATGTCTCTGATCGGTCGCGAACGAGACAGTACGGTGATCTTGAGAAAAAAATATTCTGAACGGAGCATTTTTTAATTCGATATACCGTAATTATTATCAACAAATGGGGGAGGAGGTGTGGTTTTACTGGCATTTTGTATTCCGCTCAAGTTACTGGCAATAATTAATTAAGTGCATCGAATAAAAAATCGTTGTAAGCACTTTTGTGCTCAGAATTTTTCTTTCTATTTTGACCAAATTCTTGGATACTTTGAACGGTTCGAACCTGGTTCTAGAAGCCTAGAACCAAGTTCAGAGAGACCGAGAATTCAACCAACAAACATTACACTTGATAGTTTTAATTTCGTGTGTCGACAGGGATGTTTTTTTTTATTATTATGAAAGATCCTTTTAAGGTAGTACGAGCGCCAAGGCAATTTTGAATAAAAGGCTTGATTTTTTTTTTATATGAAGTTGGACTAAGTCTAAACCAATTCTGAAAATTTTAGGGGGGTTGCCCGATTAATTAAATAAATGACTTTAAAAGTAGGCATATTTAACATTGGCTTTATGGTAAAACGGTAGATGGGTGATATGTTTTCATTGATTTCTCCAAAACTAGTCGGTGGAAATTAAAAAAAAAACTATTTAAATTAAAATTAAAACCTTAATAAATTATTGAAAACAAAAAAAACCGTTGTGCCGACTAATTAAAAAGATATTTAATCTTTTTAATTAAATATCTTTTTAATTAATATCTAATTAAATTTATCTAATATCTAATATCTAATCAAAAAGATATTTAATCTTTTTAATTAAATATCTTTTTAATTAGTCGGGCACAACAGGTTTTTTTTTGTTTTCAATAATTTATTAAGGTTTTAACTTTAATTTAAATAGTTTTTTTTTTTTTATTTCCACCGACTAGTTTTGGAGAAATCAATGAAAACATATCATCCATCTACCGAAATATAAAAAAAAATGAAGCTTTTTATTTAAAGTTGCCTTGGTGCTCGTACTACCTTAAAGTTAATGGATTTTTCTTATTTAATATAAAAAGGTACATGTAAATATTTCTTTTCAATACCTTTACAATATACACTATATTTAGATCGCAAAACCGATTTGCCTGTCTTTATGTGTGTTCACTATAATGTTCTACAAAAGATTCAACCGTATTGAAATTCCCCGCGCAAACGCCACAATTATACGGACTGTCTCTCAGATCGTGATCGACCATGGTTACGTTTTCGTCACAAAAATGATCCAAGTAATGCAACAATTTATTAAAAACTTTAGAACACTTTTTACACACTTGGAATTCCTCACAGTGAGTTCTCCCGAGATGCATTTGCAGATCGATAATTTTTGTAAAACGTTTGGAACATCTGTAGCAAGCGTGTTTCGGTACAGCTAATTCACAAATGTGTTTTTTAAGCTTTTCTTCAACGACGAAATCTCGGTTACAGTGTTGGCATTTGTAACTTTCACGATCTTCACGCGGATCTAACTTCATTTCGTCACTACTTTCCGTTTTTTTAAATATATCGGCACCTTCGAGTGGATCTCCCATCGATTTAGTCACTTCGTCAGTACTTTCTTCGTCCCAGTCGTTAACGATAGCTTGATACAGTGTTGGCTCGTCTTCATTTTTAACGGGATCTAGTTTGAATACATCATCGATTGTTATTAAATCATTATTATTTACAGTCACTTCTTTCGGTTCATCGTCGTTGATAATCGGGGTTACTGTGAAATCGGTCGATGTGTTAACGTCTTCAATACTTAACTTTGATTCATTATCATCGATGTTTTGATCTACCGTTAAATCGATCGAATCCTCGACTGTATTCAAATCGTTTTCTGAATTTGTTCTAGATATGACGAGCAATTTGTCCGTCTGTCCATTTGGAACTGAATCGGTTTCGGACAAGGTATTTGTTGCAACCAAAGAATGCGAATTCGGAACTGTAGAAACAGAACTGGTTTCTTTTGGCTGAGATGCACTCGGAACGTTTAGAACTGAACTAGACTGGCAATTTTCAGATTGATTTTGACTATTCACAGTGATATTTTTCTGCAGTTTCATTCGTATAGTGTCAGCCCACTGTTTTGGTTGCAGCAATCGATACGTACGATGATTACTAGGAGACGGCAAACTGTCTTCATCGGAAAAGACAAGACGTCTTTGGGTTTTACGCGTTTTTTTTACAGAATGATTTTTCTTAATTCTCTTGTATTTGCGCTTGCGTTCTTCGAGCCAATCATCATCGGACGAATCAGTAGTGTCAGTAGATGACTTTTTACGTTTACGGTCTTCAATCCAATCTTCATCGGAAGAATTGTCTGGACTAGTACTAGGCGGTCTTTCGTATTCGAAACTATTTTTTCTTTTTGCGGCCGGTTTGATTTTCTCTACAAGGTTACGGTACCGTAACGGTATCGAATTCAATACGACTACACAACTCTTGTTGCCCAAAATTTCTCGCACTCCTTTAGAATCGTTAATGTCAACCGATGCCACTTTTTCCTCTATTTCACTCCTAACGTCCGTGATTTCAAATAGAGACTCTCCTACGGCCGATGCCATGTTTGATATTCGTTCGGGCAACGTATTAGTAACGGCCGATAACGAATAATTTCTATCGATGTCTGAGCGGATCGATGAAGACTCCTGTTCAATTTGCACGAAGCCCGTATCTAACGGAATATATTCACTTTCGCATTCTGTGTTTTGGTTCGGATTCTCGTGAGCTTGTTCTAAGCTATGTAATAAGTTATCGATACAATTCAAATTTTCTATTCTACTATCCGAACTGCGAACATCATCGATTTGGTGTGAATTCGTCGCAATTCCTACTTCTGAAGCACGCGAATCAATCTCGGCATTTTGTATGGGATTCCTGTTTTCCGGTGGCGTAATGTTTATACCGATATTTTTTCCGGCCAATAAATTTCTATTTATTCTTTCCGGACTTATTACTGATATTGTGTGGGTTTTATTTGAAGTAGACACCGTGTCTGTGGCTACATTTACGGTATTTGATGGTACACCAGTGACTGAATTTACACAATTTGGCAGTGAACTCGCAGAAGTCGACGTCGACATTATAACGCTACTACTTTTTGGCAACTGACTCGACCTCGCAACTTGCATTCCCTTCGGCAGTATTGGTATAAACGCGTTTGGTGCAACCGGTTTTTTAACATTGATATTAGGTACACTATTTTTTATCGCCGATTGATTTTTAACAGTATTATTCAGATTTTGTTGTAAATTTACGCTGGCTAATTGTGTTCTAGCGTATAAAACGGAATTTGGAACATTATTTGAGGCATTTACAATCAGCGATTGATTTTGAACGACCGTCGCACTCGAATCATTAAAACTTTGAGGTAACAGCAACCGCGATGATGACGGTTGATTAGCAACGTAAGAAATCGGAACGGAATCATTCTGTCCGGACCATTGTAAATTAGCCGCCGAATTTAAATTTGGTTGAGGGTAAGGCAAAGTTTGAGGACTGGGAATGTTTTGAGGCTGTTGCGATGACTGAACACTAACGGCAAACATCACATTTTGGGGCTGGACGGCCGGTCTGTCCGTATAAATGACCGGTTGAGTTTGGTTAGTTACGGTTACAACGTTTTGAAAAGACGGTACTGCCGAAACATTAGGCGCTTGACTGCTAAAGTAATTGTTAGTCGAATGATTTTGTTGAAAAAGTGATCTATCCGTATTGATTATGTTCGTCGTTTGGGTCACGTTTTGTGTGTAATACATATTTTGTATTGGCTGAGACGGTAAAACTGGCCATCCTGACGGTTCATTACTCTGGCTTCTTGGCTGCTGCACATTGTACACACTTTGATTTGAAGTTACGTTTGTACTTTGGATTTGCGGTAATATCGGTCGTTGTGAACGACCCATTCCCGATTGCGTCTGGCAGACCTTATTTCTCGCAACGTTCTGATTCTGTAAAGATGTCGGTAACGTTTGTTGAGTCTGACTGTATACAGGCTGAGCGCTGTTCTGATTCGGCTGAAAAACACCCGTCGCAGAACTTATTTGTGGTTGCGACTGCGGAACATTCTGATTTTGTTGAAAACCGACCGCCGTTACGTTTGTACTTTGGATTTGCGGTAATATCGGTCGTTGTGAACGAGCCATTCCCGATTGCGTCTGGCAGGCGTTATTTCTCGCAACGTTCTGATTCTGTAAAGATGTCGGTAACGTTTGTTGAGTCTGACTGTATACAGGCTGAGCGCTGTTCTGATTCAACTGAAAAACACCCGAATTTATTTGTGGTTGCGACTGCGGAACATTCTGACTTTGTTGAAAACCGACCGCCGTTACGTTTGTACTTTGGATTTGCGGTAATATCGGTCGTTGTGCTTTTTTAGCCATGCCATTTATGTACGTTTGCCAGTTTTGATCGGCGCTCTGATTTGGCGTTTTATTAACGAGGGTTTTCTTGGCAGGCTGAGTCTGAGTCGCAGAAACCGGTTGCTGGATTCTATTGACGTTCCGATTTTGTGAAAAATCAGTCGCGACAGAGTTCAGTAGGTGGGTTTTTCTGACATTGTGATTCTGAAAGGTAGCCGTTACAGGAATCGACGGCTGCGTTCTGTTTGCAGTCAGATTTAGTGAAATATCGGTTGAATTCGGCGATCGAATTTGATCGGTACTCTGATCGATCGTTGCACAATTCGGTAGCTGAGTATAATTATTGGCATTATTATCTTGAAAACCCATCGCTATTGAATTTGTTGTTACGGTTGCTTTACTAACATTCTGATTAATTACCGTCTGTCTAGGTTGGAACTGGTTTTGGATACCGACCAAATTATTTCTATTGGTGTTTTGTTTTTCATTTTGTGTTATTGACGAGCTATTAGAATTTTGTTTTTGTGGCATAACCTCACTTACCGACGCTGTATCCTTACTGCTGCCGCTACGCGAAATTGGTTCGTTGATGTTCACATTATGGTTGTGATCTTGCGATTGAGATTGTGAATTATTATTAGCTGTTACAAATTCCATTATTTTGTTGTTTATAACAGTTTGCATTCGTAATCTCATTTGTTCCAAATCGAGCTCCGATGATGTTTTTTCTTTGGATGCTGTTTGATTTTGCGCGACACTCACTCCATTTTGTTGTGGAATGTCTTCATCGTCGTCTATAGTTATTATTTCACATATTTGTGAATCATTTCCATTCGACGTGCCCGTTGCCAGTTGTGAAGTTTGATCGTTTTCTTTATCGGAAGTAATTGTATCATTTCTTAATAGCGCGGCCAACTCACTGTTGCGATTTGTTGTAGGCAACTCCGTCTCTTTATTTTGACAGTTATCTCCAGCTGTCGCTTCGTTACTCCCGTCAGGTCTATGAATCTTATCAATCGTATTACTGTGATTCGAAAGCTTTAAAACATTTTTATCGCTAGCATTCCCGTTTTTGTTTGCGACAAACTTTATGATTGGTTTGTAGAGAGTTCGATTAGATGTGACCCTTTTCTCGTATAGTACTGGAAGGTTTTCTATGTTCGTGCACTGGCTCAAAATAGCACGCAAATATTTATCATTTTGCAAAGCTATACTTCGAAATTGTGTCGCCGTTTGTAAACGAGTTAAACAAGGCGCACAGATGAACCTTGGAAATTTGTCGCCCTCGGAAATCTAAAAAACAAAATGTAATAAAGCATTTTATTCAACACGCGTGAGTAATATGTAATTTCGGGGCCCTGCTAAACTCGGGAGAAATAATAAATTACTTCATGTTGACGCGTAGAGTGCTAATAATGAGCCGTACAGTGTGATAATGAATTTTCTGGACCAATAGAAACTCAGTAGCAAGCCCAAGCGTGCAATAATGAAAAAAAACTGCACGCAGCTTCTGGACCAATAGGAACGTGGTAGGCGGTATTGTATATATGAAAACAGCATCGCAATTCAGCGAAAGTCATGGCAATCTTACACTGACGGTGGGTACGTCAATCAATGAAGTGATTTATTATTTTTCCCTCTTTTATCAGGGCCCCGATTACATATTACTCCTGCTAGTTGAATAAAGTATTATGTGCAACCATCGATCGAAGGAGAATATTCCACTCGCGTGCGTTTTACGCTCATGAAATCTTCTCCTTCTCTCACTAGTCGCACAATATACTATTATTTCAGGAAAACGCCTTCGTGTTATTAACACTAAAGTAAGTAAAACGTACCTCTAATGGGAGACATGTCAGTAAAACGTCGCGTATTCTACAAGTCTTCTGTGGTTTATGATGAATATCGGTCATCGTCCCTTTATAATGTAGTAAGCAAATCCTGCAAACTTGCTGCAATTTTGCGCTCTCTGGTTCCATTGTTGGTTCCATCGTAGCGTTCAATCAATTCATAAACTATTGTTTATATTGTAGTGCACTTATCACATACTTATAAATGTCAAAAACAGCATTTTGGTAAATAAACACAAATATGGTGGACCACTTAAAAATGACAATGGACTTAACCCAACTTGACCTTTTTCTCTGCCTTTGACGATAAGGTTTCGCCCTCCTCCAACCGATATGAACAGATAAGGTGGATAGCGAATAGAATTCTTTCAACTTTCGCATGTACAGATTCTTCTTTTTTTTATTGATACTAGTGTATGAAGTGTTGACATTCCAAGTTTTTATAATGGACTCCGAAAGTCGTGACGTCACAGGTTAAGGCAGGTTAGGGTCTGCGTTCCAAACAAATCCAGTTCTACATGTAAATGTCCATAAGCGGATTTTAAAATCGTTATTTTTGTTAAAATATTCTTTGGAATTTGGATTTTTAACACGGTTATACGTTCATATAGCTATAAGGTATGTATACAAATACAATTTACTAACAAATTGTTTATTTTTATATAGTAAAATGTGGATAGTAAAATAGTGAGGTTATGTGTCATTCATATAAGATTTTATTTTTGCCCTTAGAATTAAAATTTTGTGTTTTTTCGACTTCGGGACAATGAGTCAGAACAAGCACGTGTTGAAATTAAGTACTATTGCAAATTTCTTCTCTGCAGTGGATGTGAGAAGGTTGATTACACAAGGTTAAAATGCAGTGGAATCCAACGTGCAAAGTTTCCATTTTATGCCTTAAATATTATTATTGAAGGTGAAGTGTATGTTTTCGTGGGAAAAATAAAGTAAATATTGTCATAATCTGTCTTTATTTTTTTTTATTTTTACATCAATCATATTAAACATTCAGCCTCTGATATTTAACTTATCATATCATGTTATTACCCCCCTTATTTCAAAAATCACAAATAAAAATACATTTTTTTAATATTATGAAATAAAATAAAAATTACAAAACAGAATAACTTTTTAGTAAAAAGTATTTACCTAATAAATATGTTTAGGAAGACAAAACAAAAAAAAAAAACACCTTTAAGAACAAAATTATTTCTTCTAAGCTTTGGTTACTTTGTATGGTACTCTTGTTAACGAACTACAACAAAATTAAAAGCGCGTAGGCATAAAAGACACTTCGTCGCTCGCAGCTGCACCGAACATGTCTGATTTCAGCGCAACACCTCCCGAATAGAGTTTCGGCCGGATGGCAGCCGAAACCGAAAGTTCGATTGGGCACTAGTTTTATGGCACGTTTCACATGAGTTCTTAATGTTAAGTTCTTCGTTTCATTTTTCAACTGCTCTATTTCTTGTTTTAAAAAATGGTTTTCTGCCTCTGACATAGCTACGAACTGTTAAGAATGTTCATGTGTTTCCACTTCGACTTCTGGCTCAGGAGTTCTCATTTCGACCTCTGGTTCAGCAGGTGGTGTCGCAGGATCCAGTTCCATTGCAGTCTTACTTCCATCACTTGGTATTAATTGTCTCTGTAAACCTGAAGGTCCGGCATCGCTGTCAGGTGCTTCGGTAGTCTTCTTCCTGTGTAAGGATGCACAGCTTTGAGATAGTATCGATATTGGACACAATACTTTTTATTCAAAGTATTGATACGCTACAATATTTGATGGGAAAATATCGACACTTATTACTTATTACTAATTACCTTATTATTTAGTCCACTTTTTCAATTCGCTTTTTTCCTTCGGAAAAACAAAAAATGTACAAGCATGACTTGTACTATAATGTCTGCAGGTGTGTGCAAAACACATAACCATGATAATTTTGGGTTGTTATTTCTTTTTTACCTAAAAATAAGTAAAACATTCCACATAAACAATATAGTTACATAACCTCACTTCATTTAAAACTCTTTTTCTTCACATAAAAGTAGGCAAACTATTAAAAATTATTATTGAAATTGATACCTTATAACTAAAGGAATAAATAAAATGTACTTACATTAAAAATGAACGCGAATTTTGATAAATCAATCGCCTTTAAAAATCGCCTTACCTAAAATTACATGTAAAATTTTTTTGTTTGGAACGCGGATATTGATCCTCCTTGAGTGTGACGTCACACTTTCGGAGTCCATTTATCCATCCGTTTGATACAGATCAATGGTACGAATAACATCGATACTTATATGGATGAAGACGTGCTTTAATTTTTTTTTATCTATTATGTTTTTCTAGCTACAATTCAATTGTAGTGGTATGCCTGCACGTAAACTAGGTTGGTATAAAGTTAAAGACGTCTCTGGTTAATGACACTTTCAACTTGGATATAAATATTTATAAATTAGTGTATGTTCTCTAAATATTATCAGAAAAAAGTTATTATAATTTAAAATTCAGTGACTAGAATTATAAAACAAGATATCAAAATACCAAGATGTATTTAATGTATTATTTAGATCAAAACGGGGATCGCATATACACCCTGCAGGTAAGAAACATTACGTTATTTTGTTGAATTGTGTCGATTTTTATATCTAATTAATAAAAAAATGTATAATTTGACGTTTGAATATTTATACATATGTTCTTAACAAGTTATTTTGTCGAATTTACACATGAATTTTGCCATAAACAATTTGTATTCAAAATTATAATAATTGAGGTTAGGTGCTAAAAATTAACACGTTCTTTTTTATTTCAGAAAACTGATCCAAACGGAAAGCCATGCTTGTCGGCACATCCAGGTAATAATGCTAAAGAATTTATAATTTTTGTATTATTTCGATCTCATTTTTACTCTCAGATAAACTAGTTTTATCATATAAAATTAAACCAACAATTGGATTATTTTCTCAATATAATTTTATTTTTTTTTTTGTAGCTCGCTTCTCGCCCGAAGACAAATTTTCCCGGCAGAGAATTATTATAAAGAAGAGGTTCGGACTTTTAATGATACAGAAACCTGTACCGGAATGTTAAAGTTAAAATATATTCTGTAGATACCTATATTGAATATGAATGTGTGTTTATATCATTACGTTTTTGTATTAAATTTATTAGTAAACATATTCTTACATTTTTATTGTCTTGACTTATATCTGTAAAAGGAATCAGATTTTAAAAAAAATTAATGAAAGTTGCAACATAATATCTAACAATAAATAATAGGAAGGGTTTAATCACAATAAAAAAGTGTGTTATTGCCACTGAGACTCCATATATGTATGACTAATTTCGAAGTTAACCTAAAAATCCATAATCGATGTTAAAAATAAGAACATAACCTCAATAAAATTTCAAGTTATAATTATTTTTGTTAAGATGATTAATGTATTAAATTAAAAAAAAAAACACAATGGATACATATTTGGCTTTGACAAATGATCCGATTAGATTTGAAGCGGTCAGTCAACTAACAAATGTATTTTTTGATGATTCAAATAAACAGGTTAGAATTTAATTTAGATACCCTGAAATGTTTCACGCGCTTGGGATGAAATAAATTAATTTGTTTTACAGATTTTTGCTGTCAGATCAGGCGGTGTTATGGGCGTTTCGGTGAAAGGCCCTGATTCAAATTCACATATAAATTTCCGTATGGAAGATCATGGGCCCGTGATTTCAATCAAATTTTCACCAGATCGTAGTGTTCTCGGTGTACAAAGGTCGCACGGTTCAGTCGAATTCAGTAATTTTATCAATTCCCAACTAGGACCCGAGTACAGTCAAAGCTGTAGAAAAAACTCATCGATTCTGGGTTTCGTTTGGACACAGATCGGCCAAGTGGCATTCGTTACAGATTACGGTGTTGAACTGTATCAAGTGCTTCCCGATCGAAAAAGTTCAAAACTATTAAAGACCATTTCAGCCAGTGCTCAATGGTTTGCATGGAATGCAGCGTGCAGTTTTGCTTTACTCGCTAGCGGCCACGGTACCCAGCTGCAGCCGGTTACTTTTAAGGCCGGAACAATTGCGAAACTTCCAAAATTAGAATGTAAGTTTCAACCGGTGTCGGTGCACAAAAAAAAAATAAAAACTTATGTAGAACCCCGACGTATGTATTCAAGTGGCCTTGCCGTAACTTATTGGAAGTTTGCAGTCATAAATAGCGCCTTGCTCTTTTGGTATTCTCGAAATTGAATCAAACCAAGGAGAGTTCTTAGACAACTAATTAAAACAATTGGTTTTAAAGTTATAATAGCATTAAGAAAACACAGGGGGTCCGATTCGGGCATATTAACATTAATTCTGATTTTAATAGTGGACGTGGGCCGTAGTGGCTCCGAACGGGACGTAACCCTATCGGAACTGGAGAAAGCTCCCGCTGTGCTATTATTAAGCCACGGCGGTGCACGAGGCGCAGAGGTGTTGATTTATCAAGCGCCCGGACCCGGCCAGGCGATGCGTCTCCGTCACGTATTGATACTCGGACAAGCCGGTCGTTTTGCTATTAACGTATTAGACGACTTAGTGCTCGTTCATCATCAAGCATCGAGGACTTCGTCATTATTTGATATCGGGTTGCCAGGTAATCGATCCAAAATTGTTTGGAACTTCAATGTTATTATTTTTCTATCCAGTTTTCGGAGACTAGATATTTTGCATCAAAAAAGTGCGAACGCCCTGTTTGAAATTTAGATTCCGTACAAATAGTAACTTAGTAGTAAATGATAGGTTCTTGTTTTAGGTGAAAGCGACGGCTGCATTACGCACCATTTAGCAATCGCTCCGGCGAGACCTTTTCGCCCGTTTGACTTACAAGTTCCGGGAGTAGCCACGTCACTAACTCAAAGCTGTGAACTGTGTAGGTATTTTTAAATTTTCTCGGTAAACAGCGGTCTGCAATGGTTTCTTGGATGAACACCGTAGCATCATCGTTTATTTAAATTGTTTTTTTTTTTGACGTGATAACGTCTTATAAATTGATGAAACACCAGCTGCACGCACGAAAAAGTGTAACGTTCCGCCTGACCCTGTGCGTGCAAGCGAGAGCGCAGTATAAGCGATAGAGAAATGGCAATATGGCGCTAATAATAATTAATAAATGTCATTTTATTTTGTTAAAAATAACTGATCGCCGTCATTATGGATAAAATATGATATTATTCACAACGAATGGAAATGTATTGATCAATTGATAGTTTGTACACAAACGCAGCTACATTTTGTATCAAAAACAAATCTTGGGAGATATCTGCATTTCATAACAGCAGATAAATTATTATACGGTTTGTTAACAAATATATAATATATATGCATTCTTTTAAATTTCTTTTATAATTGCTTAAAAATTTGTATTTTGCTTTGGTTGATCAAATTATTAGTCGGTAAAAATATAGTTTGACAGCTACTAAAATTTAGGTTATGTATTATTAAATATGATATTCGAGCGGAATACGTTATCACGTAAAACTATCGTCCGTAAACCGACTTTACAGACAACCAATTTTTTTTTCTTTCCAATCAGATTCACCAAACTGGGTTGTATTCCAGCCGAACATTATCATTGACGCGAAACTCGGCTGTCTTTGGTACATTGAATTATCATTGGAAGCACTGGCTCTTCACATATTGGATTTGGAACGTCAGATACACGTTTTGCGTCGTCGCAAAGACGGCCGACACGTACTTCTTCGCGTATTGCGCAACGCAATTGTGACAGACGCGCCTTTGGTAGAGTTGCAGACCGCGCTGGCTCTTGTCAGTTCGCCCGAACCCGGCGCAGTCGTTCTCGATCAAGACGATATTTATACCCACGTACTCGCGGGACTCGAACCCGAACCTGCAATACTCGTGGCTTACGTTCGAGCGTTGGCTCGTCGCGGACTGCAACCGCAACACCACCTGAGCGAATTACTCGTGACGGCACTGGTTCGACGCGGACAGTTGGCCGCACTGCAACAGTTGCTTCGGCACGGTGCAGTGGCCGATTCCAAACCCTTGGCTTGTCTGTTGCTATCGTTAGGTAAACTGACCGTGTACTTAAAGATTTTGCCAATATATTTGAGAGAAGATTTTTTATCCGAAATATGATTTTAGGCAATCTTCTTCCCGCTGCTACTCAGCTTGCGTTAGACATGTTATCGAGGCTGGGAGGTAGCGGTGAAGCACAAGAAGTATTGTTGAGTAGAGGATCTTTACTGGCGGCTGCAAGATTGTTACCGCCGTTGCCTCCTCGAAAACTGCTCGATTCTGCTATTCAAGTCAACGAACCTTCGCTGTTTCATACTCTGTACAGACACTCGCAACAACGAGTTGCACCGGATCATCGTAAACCGTTCGATCAACATTATTCTCGTTTATTCGACAGTGGGACGAATTGATTAAAAAATAAAAACAGTTGTGTGGTTTTAAGAAACCGCGACGCAAGTGAAACTTTTATTGGATTGTAGGCGTTGGATTGTAGAAACTTATCCATCACGATTAATTATAAACAGCAATATTGAATACACGAATAAAAACATGTAAACACTGTACAGCACTTGCCCGCATGACAGACTGACTATGTGTTATACATACTACACGGTCAGCTGATGCTAACCATGGGCGCCGCCATATTGGCCTCGGCTGCTCTACCGAGCGCCTACTCCGAACGCCTTTCACTTTATCCCTACTCCGCGGCCGCCTGTAATGCGACATGCAACAGACGGCCAGAAAAATTCGGGGCGATAGAATAAAAGTTTCACTTTAAAACTTGCGAAAGCTGTATAATTGCATATATTTTTGTAAAAATGAGTTGTTAAAAGTGTTGGAATCATAAGATATATTTGTAAAAAAGAGATAATAAAAAATAATTGTAGATCGCTATTTTTTTCTATTTGAATCCAACAAAATCAACTTTTGTTTGACGAAGATGAGAAAATTCGATTGATAAGATAATTTTAAAGTGGTAGATACAAAAGGTCAAAACGGTTAAAAAGCGAGCTTCCGTACGCGTCAGCTGTCAATTTTGACGTATGTCAAAAAAGTCGTATTTTCAACAAATCTGAAATACGTTTTTAGCCGTACAAGATATTGTTCATAATTCACAATGATATCAGATACGGGAAAATAAACTTCATAGAAATGGAATCTTGCGACAGTTCTCTTAACGAATTCGATTTGGGAGAAAGTGAGGTTAGAGACAATCGGCTAATAGATAATAATTGATTAAAAAATATGTATTTAAACATAATTGCGTATTATTTTCAGCTAGACAGTTCAGAATATTCTATTCCGCCGCCAGGATCTCCGCCTACATTAGATAGTGTTTTGCGTGATCTCGCCGAAAAAGATGATAACGTCGATTTCCGACCGATCACCACTGATGGATCACTTCTGCACCATGTTATATTACAAGGAATATCGTCACAACTCACTTCGGCTGGAGTAAGTGTATCTTTTGAAGTCGAGCCGCCATTTAGAGTCGTGTTTAATGCTATTTTAAAATTGTACGATAGGAACGGGTAGATGCCGGAGTCGCGACAGCACTCGTAACCAGCTGCCACTTAATAACTGTCGGAACGGCTCACGGCGTGATATTGACGTTCGATTCGAGTCAAACGTTACGATGGTGTAGTCGCGAGCAGGCGACGAGCGAACAAGGAGCCGTGTCAGCGTTGGCCATGAACACCGACGCGACCAGATTACTTGCCGGTTTCGAAAGGGGACACATCAGCATGCTGGACACGATGACCGGCGACATACTTCGAAATATGCCCGACGCGCATGCGCCGTTCTCGACCGTTTTGCATTTGCGCTTCGCCGATTGGCCGAGTCTTGCGTTTTGCGGCGACTCGGCCGGATGCGTGTTTTCGATGAGTTTCGGTAGAAGATTGGGTGTGCGCACATGGAATTCCAAGTGTCTATTTTCCGGTGCTAGAGGAGAAGTTTGTGCCATCGAAGTGCTACATAGTGAACAAACTCTTAGACCATACGTACTTTTAGCAATGGCTACGCTATCCAAGGTAAATTCGTGTGAGCATTTAAACGGTACAGTACGACTCCGATAAGTCGAATTTCGAGGGAAGCGCCTCAAAAAATTCGAGTTAAAAACGTTCGAGCTACGAGTTACTAACAAAAATCTTAATCTACGGAAGTCATAATTAAGTTAAACGAAGTCTATATCATATATTATATTAATACGTTAAGGTTAAAGATGTTTGCCCCCCTTTTTAGAAAAAAACACACAATTTCTCCACATAAATTATATATCATTTTACAGATAATTGCTTGCTCTACTGACATCGACAACTAAAAAATTTATTATTGCTTTTGTTTTTGTAAATTAATTAATTAACAGCAACGCTGAACAACGTCTGCCATCTGACGGCTATAATTTACGTCAACGCTTCGATCTGTCATCTGACCTTCATATTGTAAATACTGCCATCTGACGGGCAACGCTGAACAACGTCACAGCAATGCTGCATATTGTAATACAACAAAAAGAAGAACGTTATAAGCAGTGTGCAAAATTAGAAACGAATTGAATACCTGCAATCATATTTAAAAAATAATTTCGTAAAGTGATAATTATTATTATACTTATTTAGTGCGAATAATTCGCACAGGTCACGCTAGTATCGACTTATATGGGTTTCGGGGCTTGAGTAGAAAGGGAACGGACATTTTTATTCGACTTATCGAGGTTCGACTTATTTTTTAGTTTGTACTTGGATTGGATTCGATTTCGAACAACTTAGTAAAAAAATATGGATGCAAATTTGCAGGTTATACTAGTCAGTACCCGGCCACGATTACGTATAGTGTTTACGCATTCGTTGTCCGGCAATCCGTCGTCACTTCCTCTGCTAGCGTGGGAACCTCGCAGTGCTCTTCTGGCTTTCGGACGCGGCCGAGACGTATTTATTCACCGCATAGCCATATCACCGGGAGGCGGTGTTCGTGCACTGTCGCTGCGTCACGGAAATGTACCGCGCGGAATTCGTGCTTTTCATTGGCTTGGACCACGAGCGCTGTCGTGTCTTGGAGCCGACGAAGTTTTGCGTCTCGTCGACGCTCATTCGTTAGTAACTAAAGTAAGATCCGTTTGTACTGTTTTCAATACAATGAGCGCGCCCGGAGGTCTGTATCTACTACCGCTTCGGAAATAGGGACGTTCGTATGTAGCTTCGGTGTTTAAATACACTTAAAATGCCCACCGAACCAAAAGTTCAGCTTATTTTTTTAAAGTGAAACTTTTATTCTATCGCCCCGAGTTTTTCTGGCCGTCTGTTGCATGTCGCATTACAGGCGGCCGCGGAGTAGGGGTAAAGTGAAAGGCGCTCGGAGTAGGCGCTCGATAGAGCAGCCGAGGCAAATATGGCGGCGCCCATGGTTAGCATCAGCTGACCGTGTAGTATGT
The DNA here is from genome assembly GCA_963575645.1 of Xanthostigma xanthostigma. NCBI lineage: Eukaryota > Metazoa > Arthropoda > Insecta > Raphidioptera > Raphidiidae > Xanthostigma > Xanthostigma xanthostigma. The sequence continues at coordinate 19,762,715 of OY754474.1, forward strand.
ATAACACATAGTCAGTCTGTCATGCGGGCAAGTGCTGTACAGTGTTTACATGTTTGTATTCGTGTATTCATGTGAATATTGTTGTTTATAATAATTTAATCGTGATGGATAAGTGTCTACAATCCAACGCCTACAATCCAATAAAAGTTTCACTAGCGTCGTGGTTTCTTAAAACCACACAACTGTTTTTTTTTATTCGGAGTGTCATTTCGTGTTAGTAAGGAAAAAATCTCGATTTTGGTCGATTTTCGACATTTCCCAATAACTCGCTTTTCAGGTCCAGACGGCTTATACTAACACAAAATGACACTCAAAAAATAAGCTCAACTTTTAGTTCGGTGGGCATTTGAAGTATTTTTAAGCACCGAAGCTACATTCGAACGTCTCTATCTCCGAAACGGTATTAATACAGACGTGCATTGTAAGTGCATACCTACTTGTTTTTTGAGACGAAAGTTGACATTTGCATACCAGTGACGTAAAATTAAAAGTCGCGCATGAGCAGATCAAACGCAAAGCGTTTCGGCCCTTTGGGAAATTCTTTTTTGAATCGACTGTAAGCGAAAGTGGAGCCATCCTATACGATGACCGTTCGTCTGACCATTAACCAGTTTATGGTGTGTTTAATGTTGTTCTTTCAATACACGTATTATAAAAAGTACTGCGTGGCTACTCGGGCGGAATTGATGATAACGGCTCGTGTGATTGCTACTGGTAAAACGCGACCTCATTCGCAATCGTCAACTTTTCGTCTCGGTTACTCAATTGACTATGGCTGCTCGGTATTTTTACACGCATTATATTAGTTTCACTTGTAAGTATGTATGTTTGTAATCTCCATTTGGACTACAGCAAGTGGTTTATATAGTGGTATAATATGCCAGCACGGTAAGTACAATGGGTAGCCGTGCGGTCTAAAGCACGGGTCTTCGCTGACGTCAACTCTTGACATCACGGGTCGTGAGTTCTAATCCCGTCTACGCCGTAAAAAAAATTGTATTTTTTTCGGAAAATTTTTGACAATAAATCGAACTAAAAAGTGGAAAATAAATATAGTTTAAAAAAAACTAAAAAACACGCTTTGTATCAAACTAAAAAGTAAAAAATATTTTTTTTTAAAATAAGCTTAAAAATCGTGGGGCGCTTTGTTCCACATTTTCGTACATCGAGCGCCCCACGCTTTTTAAGCTTATTTCAAAAAAATTATTTTTTACTTTTTAGTTCGATATAAAGCGTGTTTTTTAGTTTTTTTTAAACTATATTTATTTTCCACTTTTTAGTTCGATTTATTGTCAAAAATTTTCCGAAAAAAATACAACACGCTTTATATCGAACTAAAAAATAAAAAATAATTTTTTTGAAATAAGCTTAAAAAGCGTGGGGCGCTCGATGTACGAAAATGTGGAACAAAGCGCCCCACGATTTTTAAGCTTATTTTAAAAAAAAATATTTTTTACTTTTTAGTTTGATACAAAGCGTGTTTTTTAGTTTTTTTTAAACTATATTTATGGATAGACAAATTACTCGTTTTTTAGGAACGACTGGACATAGCATCGGTCGGTCTTGTGTACGCCTCGGCGCATTTCAAAGCACTAGCGATGGGCGGCAATGTGAGCGCGGCGCTCGCAAAAGCGGGCGAGCACGCCTGCTACAACAGTTGCGCGGCCACCGGAAGACGTCTCTTGCTGTTGGGCGTGCGAGGCTTGCACGCCGTGCGCGTTCGGACCACGCGAGAAAGATTGGAGCACTTGCGTACGGCGGGCAAGTGGTCCGACGCGCTCCGGTTAGCCGCGGCCGGACTGGGCGGAAGAGAACGGGCCATACAACTGGTAAAGGAATATGTTTCCGGATCGGGCCTTACTAAAGACGGACTCGCGGCTGCCGTTCAGTGCTGTATTACGCTTCACGAAACGCAAGTTTAATCACTTTATCTGTCCCCAAGTAATTGTGCCATTGATGTATTAAATGTTCGTTTTTATTTTCTAGTGATATGTTGAGCGAAGATTTGTGGGATAAAATATCGGACAATCCTGAAACTCGCAGTTGGTATTTTGCTATCATCGGCGAACAAATTACAAACGGTAACATAAAAAACCTGTCTCCGATCGTCGTCCAAAGTCTCGTCGATTACCACGATACGAATGGGACTGTTAGTCAACTCGAATCTTTATTACCGTGCCTAGAAGTTGAGTGTCTCGATTTGCATCAGGTAAAATTATTGATCTAATTATGTGCAATAAATTGTTGATTTAGTGTGATTCATAGGTGATAAGTTTTTATTTCAATTTTAAATCAATATCTCGAAAAATGTGACTCTTAACAAGAACTCTTCGACAAAAACCCCGAATGTCTTCTCTGTATTACATGCAGGACTATGCTCATAAACGTATAAAGAGCATGCTAAAATATGTATATGTCGCCGGGATATTGTCAAACCCGTGATATTATAATTTCACTTAGTGAAATTATAATATCACGAATCTTTGTCAATCGTGATATTGTAATTTCACTAGTGAAATTACAAAATCACGGATTTGACAATATCCCGGCGACATATACATTTAATTTTCAAAATTAAGCTGTCGATATCTCAAAACTAGTGTTGGGCGATTATGAATGATATAATCGAAATATTTCGATTATGGCCGAATAATCGATCATTCAATTATGGCAACCGAGATATCATTCGCTTGAATCGATTATGAAATATGAAATGGATATTCAATCCCGACACAGTACTATTATATATCGATATATCATTCGGTATCTGCATCTACATGCACTGGGATGGGAAGGCTTTGCTAGCACTGGAGAGTGGGGGTGTTTCGATCGTACATACTTTGTAGTTTGTTGGATCATTCGATTATGGCAACCGAGATATCATTCGCTTGAATCGATTATGAAATATGAAATGAATACTAATCCCGACACAGTACTATTGCTATGTCGACTGTCGATTATAATATGATATATTGATATTCTGCATTAAATTTCAATTTTAATTTTTAACTCATTATGTAAATTGACGATGTATCCATCTAGAGATTAAAAATATATTTCTATTTCTATTCGATCATATCAGTGATTCCATTATTAATATTGTGTTAAGTAATATTAACAAATCGAAATTGCAAAGTTAGCACATAATTCATAATCGATGTTTTGAATGATCATTCGCTTACACTGTAAAAGTATATAAAACGAAATTATAAACTGCCAGGTTTGCGCATCATTCATAATCGATAATTCGAATAATCATTCGATTATAAAAACCGATTATTTCGATTCATTCGATTATTGAAATGTATCGATTATGCCCAACACTACTCAAAACCTAAGCGAGATATCGAAATGTTTTATTCTTCATGGCTCGGTTCGTCCCCGCTACCCTTTAGCCAGGGTCTTCAGACATTACAAAAGAAGCGTTACACAAAAATGTTTGATAGTTCTCTCTTACTACAACGCCGACAAATAGAACTCTCCCGTAACAAATTCTAACCTCAACTTTTTACTATTTTCAGGTGCTCGGCATATCGAAGCGTTACTCGTTGCATTCTTTGATGTTATGGCTTAACGCATCGGCGCTGCACGACTACGTCACGCCGCTCATTGAACTTTTGCCGTCCCTGTCCGATGCAAATCGGTCGCTCGGAAACGTTCTTCTTGTCTATCTGTCGTGCTGTTTAGCGGGCCGAGCTTATCCGCGCGGCGACTTACCACCGAGCGAAGCCCTAGCAGCGCGCTCGTCTGTCATGTGCCATTTGATGACGCCGCCGCACACTTTACTGAAAGCGTTGCTCGATCACGATGCCTACGGATGCGCCAGCATGTTCGAGCTTACGTTTGCGGACGATGAATTCGTTAACGATACCGCCAGATGTCGAAGACAACAAATAGTGTTGTTGCTGCTTGAATTGGTACCGAAGCATAAGGAAGACGCGGTTTTAGGACTGATTGCACGGGGAGTTTTAAGCGACATGTTTGAATCGACAGCCGAACTAGTGACTCCTTTAACAAAATGGCTCGGTATAGTATTTTTTTCTCAAAATATTCAATCTTTAAATACAGTGTAACCTCTTTATAAGGAATCGAGCATTTTTGAAGTGAAAACTTCTTTAGCGGTGTTGTACACTTTTTTTGTAATGGGTAAAAAATGTTAAACTCGCGTCAGGCGTCAGTTAAACTCGCATCAGGCGTCAGGACACGTGACCAAACTTTTATTTATACAACGGTAGACATCTAGCGTTGAAATATCGTACATAAAAATGCAATCTATGATACAAACCATTTTGATCGAAAATTCGTAAGACGTTAATATTCAAGTTTTCACTTCTGCCGGCACTCCCGGAGTGCAAACCTTTTTTTTTCGTTATAAAACATAGTTGGTTATTTTTTTAAATTTTTTTTGCCAATCTAATTGACTCGAAATCGATAAAAACAAATAATCATTAATTCTTTCAGGTGGGCTATAGCAATTTTGCTGAAACCCCTATATTAGATTGTCCTTAGTTGTAAATAATTATTATTGTAAATAAAGACTTCTTCTTCTTCGTTATAAAGAGTTTTCGTTATAGGGAGAGAAGAAAGAAAAATAACCAAATTTCACTTAATTAATTTATTCCAAACACATATAGTCAGTTAACTTTGTCTGACGTTTTTTGCTGTGTCAATATTTGTTTTATATTTTATTAAGTATCTTATAGAAGACTTGGGATGTGGTGGAATTATCTTCATTAAACAATAGGAATTTTTCAATAAGTTTGGCGGCATCAAGTGCTTGTTGAATAGTTGGTGATGGTTCAGAATCGTCCTCTTTACGTCTTTAACATATATTTCTTCGTAATAGAGAATGGCTGTTGCCCTATAAAGAGGGTATTAATGCATGGGTTGTAAGGTAAACCAACCGAATTGTAAAAATTTCTACGTTATAGGGAGTTTTTCGCTATAACGAATGACGTTATAAAGAGGTTACACTGTATTGGAATCGCCATTTCGGGCAGAATTCTGTACTTATACGAACCGAAACTGCTGATAATAATTCTTGAAAGTTCTGAGGAAAATAATGTTGTTGTTTTTTTTTTCTCTTAGGTCAACCTTCGGAGGGAGTAAACAAACGAAGAAAGGAGAAATTATGGCTCGAGTTGATCGCCGCTAATAAATTGTCGCACATATCACACGACGAGTCAGTATCGATGGCTAAAAGTGCCAAATGTTATCAAGTGCTTGAATTTTTATACGAACAGAGCCGAGACTTCAATAATATTGTCGAATGCTATTTAAAAGACGACGAGCGCAAAAACGATGTCTTTAAATACATGGACACACACAGTCAATCACCCGTTCGAGCGATACGAGATCAACTTTTAGACCACTTCAACAGCCTACTCGAGGTCCGTTTATATTGAAAAATAATTCAACAAATCCGTTGAATTGTCACCTGAATGGGCTAAGTGTTATTTATTTTCTTATTTGTAGGTGAACGAGAACCTTGTTGTCGAATTTGTTGCAAGACAATTTCCTGACCTGATCGAAACACTGTGTGAACAGCTTGAAGAATCACCGAAAACGCTAGCGCTTTTAATAGACGCCGCACTTTCGGCCGGTGTCTGCGGTTCAAGTAAACTAGCAACTTTATCCCACAAAACAGGTACCTGCTCTTAAATCTATTCTAATCAAAAAATAAGCTCAACTTTTGGTTCGGTGGGCATTCGAAGTGTGTTTAAACACCGAAGCTACATTCGAACGTCTCTATCTCCGAAACGGTATTAGATACAGATCTCCGAGTGCGCTCATTGACTTCAGCGTGTCGTTTTCTATCAGTACTTACCGTTTCGGAGATAGAGACGTTCGAATGTAGCTTCGGAGTCTCATTCCATCTCATTTTTTCGCACGTTAAATCCCAGATATATATATATATGTTTGTCCCTTTTGAAGCGGACGAGCGTACCTAACGCCACACTTGAAGCGGTCGAGCGTAACGCCTCACCAATTGATTTTACTACTCGTAAAATTTCCGTAACCGGGCCTTAAAACTCAATATCGTTTCTTAAGGAGTAAACTCCAAAAATCGTATCCATTTCACAAATCTAACGTCATCGTTTGTTTCCAGGTGACCACGTCCTGATCGCACGTACGCTCGAAGCTTCCGGAGATTTAGTGGCGGCTCTCGATCTTCTGTTGGAACGCGGGGCGGCCGTTCAAGCGGCTGCACTGTGTGCCCGCGCACCTCAGCCCACTCAGCTGCTAGATACGGTTACGGAACCTCGTTTGCTCGGCCGATTGTTACGGGCTGCGCTGGACAATTGCGCTTACGAACAGCTGTTGTACGAAACCGTTTTCAAATTGTTAAGCAGCGATTTACATACAGGTGAGGAAGACGCTTTCGCATTGTTTGTTTCACCAAGAAATTATTAAAAAAGTTTGCTTACCTCACAAGTGGAATATTTTTGATAATGTAAGAGTACTCGATGCCAAACGAACTATCAGCCCCGGATCTACGATTTTTTCGAGCCGGGGCAGAAACTTGATAATGGCGCCCCCTCTCTCCAGCGTTTGAGATAAATTACTTAAAAAAACTCACAAATATATAAAGATTGGCATTTTTCGTGAACAGAAAACAAGCAGATTGAGTAAATCGAAAAAAGTGCAGTTTGGGTGTTGTTTTCAATCATATTATATTATAATTTTGGCGCCACCCTTCAGCCAGGTCTTGGATTTTGTGTTCAGACACACATTTTCACGCTAAAACCTACCCAGAAATGTTTACGAGTCTCTCTTAACGCCGAAAAATCGCAATGAGTATGTTTCTAAAGATGGTTGCATCGGGTAGATGGGTTCTCCGCTTAACGGCGCTTGGTAGTCACTCATACAACTAAAAATTGCCTGTCACTATTAGAATACAATCGAAGAGATTAAAACTGACTAATTTAATAAATATTATATTTATTGTAGAACTTTGTAAGGAATTAAACCAATGGCAACGCGGCAGAGTAATACGAGATTTAAGCATTGTTCCCGGATGCATCAACCACAAGTCGTGTTCAACCACAGTAGCAAGCTCGACGGCATTCGAGTCGGAACCAATAAATGAAATTGTACCTCGACCAGACCTTGAAGGAATATTTTGATTTCTAACGGATAAACGTTTGCAGTCAATCTGTCCGATTGTAAAAATTTTAAACCGCACACGTTATGTTTGACCACAGTTAGCGCAAAATGTTGAACGCAAAACTATTCTTATTTGTTACATCTCTAAGATACCTTATATTTAAATTAAACTAAAACTTTCTTTAAATATTTATTTGTGTAATATGAATACTGTATTTTTAAATTAAGACTATTTTCGAAAATTGGATATTTATTAAAATTTCAAATTCGTACATAATGCAATGCTCGATAATATCAATTAGAATGTATTTTGTTGATGAGATTGGAAATAATTAAAAATATATTTATAATGAAAGATACCAGATACAAGCTGAAGTCAATGAGCGCACCCGGAGATCTGTATCTAACCGTTTTGGAGATAGAGACGTTCGAATGTAGCTTCGGTGTTTTAAACACACTTTAAAATGCCCACCGAACCAAAAGTTGAACTTATTTTTTTATTCAGTGTCATTTCATGTTAGTATAAGTCGTCTGGATCCGAAAAGCGAGTTATTGGAAAATTTTCGACATTTTCCAACAACCCGCTTTTTGGATCCAGACTTATACTAACACGAAATGACACTCCGAATAAAAAAATAAACCCAACTGTGCGATCGGTGACCTCTTAAAGATGTCGAAACGATAATAGAAGATACGGACCTCCTGGTGCGCTCATTGAAGTTAGAATGTCATTTTCTATCGCAGCATACCGAATTTAAACCATATCCCCCAGGCATTCCATAAAAATAGTCTCTAACAGGGCACACGTTAAATATGAAATAGTCTCTAACAGGGTACTCCGTGAAAAAAAATGAAATAGCCTCCAACAGGGTACGACTGTAAAATTGAACTAGCCTCTAACGGGGTACGACGTTAAAAATGAAATAGCCTCTAACAGGGTACGACGTTAAAAATGAAATAGCCTCTAACAGGGTACTACGTAAAATGAAATAGCCTCTAACAGGGTACGACGTTAAAAATCAAATAGCCTCTAACAGGGTACGACTTTAAAAATGAAATAGCCTCCAACAGGGTACTACGTAAAATGAAATAGCCTCTAACAGGGTACGACGTTAAAAATGAAATAGCCTCTAACAGGGTACGACGTTAAAAATGAAATAGCCTCTAACAGGGTACGACGTTAAAAATGAAATAGCCTCCAACAGGGTACGACGTTAAAAATGAAATAGCCTCTAACAGGGTACGACGTTAAAAATGAAATAGCCTCTAAAGGGGTACAACTTTAAAAATGAAATAGCCTCTAACGGGGTACGACGTTAAAAATGAAATAGCCTCCAACAGGGTACGACGTTAAAAATGAAATAGCCTCTAACAGGGTACACCGCGAAAAAATGGAGTACCCTGTTAGAGGCTACTTCATTTTTAACGTCGTACCCTGTTGGAGGCTATTTCATTTTTAAAGTCGTACCCTGTTAGAGGCTATTTGATTTTTAACGTCGTACCCTGTTAGAGGCTATTTCATTTTACGTAGTACCCTGTTGGAGGCTATTTCATTTTTAAAGTCGTACCCTGTTAGAGGCTATTTGATTTTTAACGTCGTACCCTGTTAGAGGCTATTTCATTTTACGTAGTACCCTGTTAGAGGCTATTTCATTTTTAAAGTTGTACCTTGTTAGAGGCTATTTCATTTTTAACGTCGTACCTTGTTGGAGGCTATTTCATTTTTTTCGCGGTGTACCCCGTTAGAGGCTATTTCATTTTTTTTTTTCAGAGTACCTTGTTAGAGGCTATTTCATTTTTAACGTCGTACCCTGTTGGAGGCTATTTTATTATTTTTTTTTCACGGAGTACCCTGTTAGAGACTATTTCATTTTTTTTCACAGAGTACCCTGTTAGAGGCTATTTCATTTGTAACGGTGTAAATTAAATAGGGGTTCAAACGACATACTAACAGGGATATGACCACTCCGAATCCAAAAATAAGCTACTTTTGGTTCGGTGGGCATTTGAAGTGTGTTTAAACACCGAAGCTACATATTCGAAACGTCTTTATCTCCAAAACCATACACCGGATGCGCTGATTGAATTCAGGTTGTCGTTTACTATCAGTTATACACAATTTAAAATGTTCCGAATATGTATTCCAGATTTTCCAGTAGTCCGTTTGAAGTCTGTATAAACAATATGGTGAAATAAAAGTCATTTTTAGTAATTCCTTAACTGTTTTATTTAGTGTAGAATATTTATTAATTAATTATCAATGGCAGATAGTAAAAATGTGTTTAAATTATGTATCACAGAACTAGTGCTTCACTGAAGAAAACAAAAGAAACTACTTTTTGCATGAACTCACATTTAAATGCGTGATTTCTTTGAAACAAACAAATCGAGAAAGCTTAATGCTGGAAAAAGACATTTTTGTATTATCTATATCTTGCGCTAAATTGCCCTAAAAGTGGATACTAAAAAACATACATTGCTGTTCACCAGCGTTTCCCAAACTTTTTCAGCAAAACTGTCGCGGACCCGTCTGAAATTTTGAGTACTCGTTGCGGAAAGAAACAAATCGACGAAACTTCATTCGTTTCTCGGATGATTTGAGTCATATATCCTGAAATGTAGATTTTGCGCAGGCAAATTTTACATCTCTGTAGTAAACAACACATCATCGTTAGTCGGAAGGTGTTTTTACAGTTCGGTCGTGGCCGGTCGAGATGTATAGCTCTGCTCGCTTGCATTTTAGACCGTTATAGCTCGGCTGCCATCGGTCGAACTAACATTGCCAACTTGCAAGCTTCCGTTCCAGATCGTTGACTTCACCGATGTTCGTCAGACGTATACAGATTTTGTTTAAGTAAATGACTACACGATCGATATTATTTTTTTACTTCAATACATTCCAGAGACGATTCCGGTGGACACTTTCGGATGTACTCACGGACCCTTCGATATCCGCGGGCCCCGAGTTTGGGAAACGCTGCTTCGAGTTCTCTACAATCCTTCGTTACAAATGTATTTTTTTCAAATCGCACGAGTTTCAAAGATTAATCGAATATATAAAATGATATAAAAACTGGTCAGCACTTCACATAATAAAACATTCATTTTGCTTCAACAATAAATATAACAAATCGCTCGACCTGTTCTACAGATACAAACATTTCACAACCAAACACAACTGTACCGAAACAATATTCGTCGCTTGTATACAACGTGTCCACAGTCCATGGCTATACGCACTAGAGCTGTAAAAGTAACGAGAAATTGTGTACCCGTATGTATTCGTTACTTAAAGAACCAGTACCCGTTACTTTCGTATCGTTACGTTACTCGTTACTTTTCATACGACATACAATCGTGTACTAACAGCATCAAGCAATAAGCATATAGCTTCGCACCAAAGCGCGTCGCATACGTGATACGACATGAGTCATGACTTCGTACTTTATGAATACTTATAAGGTATAACACATCGTGTTCGTATAACCGTATCAAACGAGTCGAAGTGACATGGATACGAAACATGCGAGTAACGAAATGAATCTGTAAGTAACGATTCGTTACTTCGAGTCAGACGATGTAGCCGTTACTCAGTAACGAATACATACGCTTTGTTACAAGCTCTAATACGCACCGAGAATAAGTTCAAAAAGTTGTTCATAACGCACCAAAAGAAGTATAACTTCAAAATGGACTCATTTAAAAAAGCAATATTCTATAATTTACTTGGAATTTTTATATTTTTTAATGTTTTTTGACGTCACATGTACAATCTGTACTATTATGTGTAAATAAAATCTATCTATCTATCTATTTCGGCATGCAGCGAAATGGGACACGCTGTATGCGTGCAACATAAAATCAGAATTACTTTCTGACAAAATCAATAGTCTATCGACTTACAATAAATAATTTCAAATGTGGAATAATTAACACTATTTCACTTAACCTATTTTGAAGTACATTGTTTACTGTTATCGATACTAAAACTTCATCCGGACAAGTTTTTTTGCTCCGTTTTCCCCTTAAATAATTCTATTAAAGTCCGTCGACGTCCTTAGGGCGCATCTAGACAAAATATGAACTGAAAATGTCAGTAGATTATGACCATCGTACGAGATGCACTTAAATCGATCCCGCTCAAAACATAGCATATCGATATATTCGATATTTCTAAATTGTTTTTTTTTTGTACACCGTTTTTTAATCCAAAAATCAACTTGAAAAACGATTTTTCTTGTGTAGAACTATCGTTTCATGAGTACAATTGTTCTACATAACAAAAGAAAGCTTGACGACTTCAGACTGTTCTTACGTCTACGACGTCACGCTTCGGGCATCCGTAATTTTAAAGACGGAGCATCGTCCGAGCCAGGATTCAGTTTTAGCGGCGTACAGGAGTTCTATATTAACATTAAACACGCTACATTATATTTCTATAAATACTGATTACATTGTTTTTAACGTCTAGATATCGGAAATATTGATTCCCGAACGTATATATATGTATATATAATATCTTATCAATTTTATTTCCATCAACAGAGACACAAAAAACGTGTATATATTTTTTTATTATTACTAATTTATAAATATCAAAAACATTAAATTAATGCTGAAGTCAAATTTACTAAAAATATATATAACACTGCATAATTTCCTAATCTTTTCCCTAAACGATGTTCTTTGTTCTAAAGCTGTGTCCTGACTATGCCGATCGACAAAGCTGTTACGCCTGATAAACGAAGTCGGCAGTTACGTCAATCGATATTGCCGATCGGCATAGTGTGGACAGAGCTTTAGGCTTCAAGTTTTCTCAAGACGCGCGCTCGATTTGTTAATTTTTACTTTTCTTTATCGATGCTTTAAAAAGAGACACAGAAAACATTTTTGTACCGAAAAACATTTCATTTTAAACGATCTAATTTATCGGTAACTTTATACAAACATCGCATCGATACAGTTTACTATCCGAAAGACTCCCAGACACCGACGCGCGGGTTTAAATTAAACGGCGGGATGTGTTCAAGCCACACCATCGGTGTACCGAAAAACATTTCATTTGAAACGATCTAATTTATCGGTACCTTTATCCGAACATCGCATCGATACAGTTTACTATCCGAAAGACTTCCAGACACCGACGCGCGGGTTTAAATTAAGCGGCGGGATGTGTTCAAGCCACACCATCGGTGTACCGAAAAACATTTCATTTGAAACGATCTAATTTATCGGTACCTTTATCCAAACATCGCATCGATACAGTTTACTATCCGAAAGACTCCCAGACACCGACGCGCGGGATTAAATTAAACAGTGTTCAAGCCACACCATCGAGACTAGCTCCGTTCAGTACAACGCTCGAGATTCTGTGTCCTAAATGCTTTGTTCATGATCAAAATGTAAAAATTATCGAATCGTAAGGTACGCTTTCACTTGAGGGAACTTAAGATAAAGGCCAGTGTAGAGAAAAGAAGAAGAAAATGAAACAATAATGCCAACCTTCTTTATCGTTATAGGAATGACTCGATAACAAAAAAAAAATAATTTGGGAAATAATCACTGCCGTAAGAGATTCTTAAATAAATTAATAAATATTAGAAAGTAATTGAAGTACAATAACATTATATTATTTATAGTCGCGGTTCGATCGAATCGAAAGAACCTACACCTAATCTTATCACCCGTTCAATCTCATTTAAATAAAACACAACGCAAAACAAACGACGCGACAGTAGCCGGCGGTTTAGGTTGATTACATTCTTCGCTACATTAAAAGTACTAAGCAAAACTACGGAGCGCCGTTTTCAGCCGTTGAGGGCGGTTGAAATTCGCGCGCTCGATCGGAAAAAAAAACACAAACATACCCGCATTCAGCAAGGCCAAGGATGACTATATATATGCGCATCACACATAAAAAGTATTTACAATTTCTACAATATGCGTTGTTTCGCAGTCGGCGAATCGACAAATGACAATCGTTTTGCACGCCCGCCAACCGAGAAACAAATTCGCATCGTCTATTATACTATCGAATGTTTTGAGGAGAGTTCTTTCGAAAATTCTTGAAGGAGTTACGTGAAATCTTTACTCATTTCACATAATGATAGTTTATGTTTAACATTATGAATCCTAGCTTCTCTACAGACATATCGCATATACTTAGACGTATTGAGAAAAAAAATAAAAATAAATAAAACACTAAGCAATCGCCGACGAAAAAACAAAAATATTGAGGTTAGAATCGTTTAGTGTTCATCGACTGTTGTAATTAATTAATGTTGCAAATTTCATTTCGATAATTTGCAAGTGGAACAAGCAAGGCGCTTGATGATATGAAATGTTAACCAGATTTTCAGCCAAGGAACTAAATAGTGAGGTTAGAATAGACTGCCAACCCGACGTCAGTAAATACTAAATTCCAAGTAGAATTACAAACTCCGGTGGTAATTAAATTTCGTCCAATTAGAAACTAATAATAATGATCTATATTTAAATATAGGTAAGCTTGTTTATATAGACGCTAGTCTCCAAAACAACTGGACCGATTCGAATGAAATTTTCACAAACGTATTTCTTGATTGTTGTAGGCGATATATTTTAATTGAACCTCAACTTGAATTTAACACGATATATTCCCGGGCGAAGCCGGGTCGGCCAGTAAGCAAACATAGTAAGTCGATTTTATTTTTCGTCGACGATTAAATTAGAAATCTATTTTTAAATCGCACAAACACATGTTAACGGCGTTTTGTTAATTTAACAAAGAAGAAGAAAACTTTCGAAACTCTTAATGCACACAGATTTTGCACAGTAGTGTCAACATAAAAATAATAAAAACAACGTTTCGAACCTACATAAGTTCACATGGTTTTGTTGAAACCAAAATTTCAACATCATCTAAATATTTCACGCGAATAGTTAACAAACAAAAAAATGATAAATAAAAACAAACGAATTAAACTTGTCAAAACAATAACATTTTCTTAAATACGATATAAATGATTTCTTTGCAAAACGTCTGCGCAAATACCATCACGGGCAAATGAAAAAGGGAACGAAGACAGTTCCGTTTTTCACTTACCGCGTGAAATGATTACTTTAAGTAAATGCATATTTATTATAATTACGATAGAAACGACCGCCTCTTCTCTTTGTGCTTCGTCATGAATTGTTAGTTGAAAAAACAAAAGAATGATTAGTTCGTCTTATGTAAAAATAGTCGAAGTAGACTATTTTTAACAAAACAAACGACTAGTTGAAGTATTTCATTTGGTATCGTCTTAATATTCTGAAACGAATTTCTCTTGCAAGAACTAAGTTCAACGACAAGAGAGCACTTGGCTGTATTAGCAGTCCAGAAAAATTATCACTTTTCAACGTTTAGACGATGCGACGAAGAGAAGCGGTTCGATTCTATACTAGATATGAAAATAAAACAAGAGAAAATTAAAAAATTATGTTAGTTCAATTATCAACAACCAGAGGAGACCATTAGCCCAATAATAACCCAAACAACAGCAATGTCTTAAATCCCGCTCTCTAAAGACCGCGTTCGCGCGTTTACTTTAAAACAAAAATACACCGGAACACGAATCAACCGAAAACGGGTTGCTTTAGCCGTTCGATAACAGCAGTCGTGATCTGTATCTCCAGGACAGTAAGTTGGCTTTCTCAATCTCAGCAATCATGTTCGGAGACGTTACATCAGTCAAAAACAAAACAGAATCACCGTGATTATTTCTTTTCATTCGGTCGGTATTTTTTTTTTGTCTTTCCGAAGAACTTGCTTTGCAGTTCTGTTATCGACGGAGCCGATATTTCATCGATCGGACGAAAAGTTTGATTGCAACGATGCAAACGACAATTATTCGGAAGAGAACGTTGAGAAAGCCGCGTCCGGTTTTTAAAGTAAACGCGAGAACCGGTCCGGTCGGATAGGAGGAGTGGGAACTCGCTACGAGAACGAAGCCCGCCACACGCGCTGCTTATCCGTCACGAAGAGATGTTAGTTAAGTAGTAGACGAGGAGAGACTCACTGTTGGATGTTTGTTAGTATAGATGTTCACTTCATACACACTGAAATGAAAGAGTCGTTAGTATTGGACATTCAACTTTCATACATCATTAGTTCGGTTATGATTACAAAAAGACGGGTTTAAAAAAATATAGAAGAAGTACTTATAACTATATTTTTACGTGTTCCTCTTAGTGCTACGTATTTTTTGGAAATATTTATTGTTAACAACTATGGAAGATATAAATGTCATTGATAAAATCGAAGAAGAAGCATGATACGTGTTAGTACCTAATTGTGTTAGTAGATCAGCGTTGCCAGTTTTTTTTTTTTTTGCCAAGTCGGGATTTTGGAACTCTTTGAGCGAAAACAGCGGGATTCTTTCGTCGAAAGCGGGACATAGTAAAAAAACGTATAATTTCAAATACCTATTTATCTTTTTATTTGAATTAAAATTACGTTTACGTGACAATAGATAGCAAAAATAGCCATAGAAAATGTATTTTAATAAAAATATAATATTTTAAATCAGATTTACCCTATCGTTAAATAGTTGAGTCTTATTCGTCATCAGAATAAAAAAAAAAAAAAACAGAAATCAAAATCAAAAAAGTTTTATTCATTAGAAAAATATGGCGTTTCAAACAATAGTCTGTGGAGTGAGTGTTACAAATTGCAACTTACAATAAGAGAATATTTATAAGAATTACTTATTCATGATATTTCTGTGAAGATTTAACTTCTTTTAAAGTTATTCCCGAAAAGCGGGACTGAGCCTGTCCCGCGCGGGACATTTAATTTTGATTTAAAAATCGGAACGTCCCGCCAAAATCGGGACGTCTGGCAACGCTGTAGTAGATCAAGTGTAACAAATTGTAAACTACAAAAAGGAGCGTTAGGTTTAACTACAATCTTCTCTAACCCAAAAAAGATGTCGTTAGCAAAAATAAAGGTCTCAAATATAGAAGTGCTAAGCGTTCAGATGTTAAGATAAAAATTTATAACGCATGCAATTGTCTGAAGATATCGATAAATATTCACAGTTCTAGATAATTCTGCAGGGAAGTTTAATTAAAAAGTCAGATAAGATACAAAATGCAAATGAAACACACGACAAGCACTCACACAAATATATATATAGGGTGAGTTTTAAGTTGATGCTTTTTTTTTACAGCGTGTAAAAATCAAATAGACGAGCAAATATTTCAAATAGTTTTTTTATCAAAACTCAAAAATAAGAGAGAAACAGCCTTTCGAAGTTTAAATAAATTTTATTAAATTTTCTTTAATTCTGAGGTCGGTCCTGGGGTTATATTATGTCACTATGGAAATATGTTATTATTATCAAGTATTCACAGAAATTGTTCGAAGTTGTCCCCGTTTTGTTGGACACAAAGATGCGTGCGCCGTAGCCATGCTTCTGTACATGCTTGATAATAACAACTTATTTCCATAGTGACATAATATAACCCCAGGACCGACCTCAAAATTAAAGAAAATTTATTTAAACTTCGAAAGGCTGTTTCTCTCTTATTTTTGAGTTTTGATAAAAAAACTATTTGAAATATTTGCTCGTCTATTTGATTTTTACACGCTGTAAAAAAAGCATCAACTTAAAACTCACCGTGTATATCGAATTAGTATCAGTCGAAACGTTAATTTCCAAAGTTAAGTAATCGAAGCGAAGAATGCTCGGCAAGTTTTATCGCTGCACGGAGCGATCATTTATGTATAAGTCAGTCTAAAAATTTCACATAGATATTGCGCGTCGTCAAACTTAGTTAGTTTGACGAAACAAAAACGTTTCGTTTTCACGTAAGTGAAGTAAAATTGGAAGAGGCCGTAGTCAAGATCTGTCTCTGTACGCGACAAAAAAATAAACCTCTTCTAATTTTAAAAACTTCAGTAATCCCTTGCCTACCGCGAGGAATACGTTCCGGAAAAACGCCACGATTAATAAATCCCTCCTTTCCGGCGTCCGGAATTAAGTGGGAACGCGGTCGAAAAGGGATCACGCCTTGTCTGTTGTTTCGGCTTCGTGCCCCGATTTCCTAAACGAGACAATCGGAGCGTCCGACGTACCTTCCGTCGACAGACGCTTACAGCTGTTGCTGAGCCGCGGCACCCGCTGACTCCGACAGCCGCATAGCGCCTGATCACTGGACGTGCGCATGACTGTGGGCCTGGCGGATCTCTTCTCCGGTTGTTTGCGACTGTCATACGAACTCCATGTGGGCACGCGACGACTTCGTCTGGCTGCGGCGCTCCATGCATCGCTCGACTGCCTTCTTGATCTCCGAGATCACCCATACCGTCGACGTTAAACACACGAGGAATGCCAGATCTAAAAAAATAGCCGCAAAGTTCGATCGAAATTACATTATGACTTGGATGGAAATAAAAGAATTACAAATTACAACAGTTGTGTGGTTTTAAGAAACCACGACGCAAGTGAAACTTTTATTCGATTGTAGGCGTTGGATTGTAGACACTTATCCATCACGATTAATTATAAACAACAATATTCACATGAATACACAAATAAAAACATGTAAACACTGTACAGCACTTGCCCGCATGACAGACTGACTATGTGTTATACATACTACACGGTCAGCTGATGCTAACCATGGGCGCCGCCATATTGGCCTCGGCTGCTCTATCGAGCGCCTATTCCGAGCGCCTTTCACTTTACCCCTACTCCGCGGCCGCCTGTAATGCGACATGCAACAGACGGCCAGAAAAATTCGAGGCGATAGAATAAAAGTTTCACTTAAAAAAAAAGACAGTTGAAAAAACAAAAATGCCCCAATTGCGTTTAAGAAAGCGCAAAATCATAAAATGCAGTCAGATAAAAATGTTAGTATCATCTCACTAAATATTTTACCCGAATACTTTTCGTGTTGGAATTTTGCTGAACCGCGTCCGGGTAAAAAGAAAACTTACCTCCGAATGTGAGAGCTTCCGTTTGAAAGACGACCTGCAGCGGCTTAAAGAATATGACCGCCAGCTGGCCGAGCACCGACAAGGTGACGGCAATGAGAAACATTTTGTTTGCAAAAAAGCCGACCGTAAAGATGCTTTTGGTCTGGGATCTGCACGACAGCGCGTTGAACATGTCGAACAAGACGAAACAAGTGAACGTCATCGTCGTATCGCGCGGCGTTATTCCGTTTTCACTCATCTGAAATCGCAACGTCCCAAAATAAGTCGACCGACTAAATGCTCGCTTTCCGATACGGCTTTCATAAATCTAGATTAAGGAATGTCATTTGTTTTCAACTAAACGGAGGTCTCGGTTTAATTGAAAACAAGTGACATTCTTAAATCTAGATTTAAAGCTGAACGTCGTGTCAGAGACCGAGCATAATTGTCATAGCAAAGTATCTAATATAATTTTTAGTTCGTTTTTTAGTTTTTTTTTAAACTATATTTTCCGCTTTTTAGTTTGATTTATTGTCAAAAATTTGCCGAAAAAAAACAAATTTTTTATTTCGGCGTGGACGGGATTAGAACCCACGACCGGTGAATCCGAGAGTTGACGTCAGTGAAGACTAGCGCCTTAGACCGCTCGGTCAACGATTGCTCTTACAGTAGTGGCATAACATTAACAGTAATAAACCACTTGCTGTAGTCCAAACGAGGTTACAAACAAACATACATAATATCAGTTTGTTCTAGTAATTGTAAAATACAGACATGCATAGTCCATCAGCTCGCAGAAGTCGTAATATTGCTCTGGAGTTTTAATATGTCTCACTACGCCAGGTCTTAAAGGAAAAAAGCAAAAGCGCATTGTTTACCTCTCGCTTGAACACCCAAAGCGTCCCGATAACGATTATAGTAGCCGACATTAAGACGTTGGCTATCAGTGATCTGGTTATCATCGGCTCCCTCGTGTTCCTCGGCCTCTGTCGAAGCACATCATGATCCACAGGTTCCACTCCGAGACTCTGAGCTGGAGGGCCGTCCATGATTATGTTGATCCAAAGAATCTAAAAAAAAAAGAAAGCCTTGATTATACTTTCACGTTCGCGCAATCGAAACATTCAATTGTCTGGTAAGGCATTCAGAATCGACGAAAGTCTCGTTCATTAACCATCTTTTGACGGATATAATACTAGGAAATTGAAATACCTGCATTGCGTTCAGCGGGTTCGGAATGTCCATCAATGTCGCCAAAGCGATAAGCGATAGCGCGGCAATCGAAGTGGACAGTTGGAATTTCAAAAAGCTTTTTATGTTGTAAAAAATTCCCTTTCCTTCCTCAATCGCCGAACTGCAAAAGATACCAATAATATAATCAGATAATTAACAAGGATTATGATATGTAATTTTTGACGTATCGCATCCCCATAATTTCGCTTTTGTGAATAAAACAACCCGATCATTATCTAACTCACATGATCGTGTGAAAATCGTCATCGACAAGAATCATGTCGGCCGCTTCTTTGCACACGTCCGTGCCGGTTCCCATCGCGATGCCGATATCAGCCTTCTTGAGCGCGACGCCGTCGTTGACGCCGTCGCCCGTCATTCCCACTATGTTGCCGGTCCTCTGTAGCGCTTTCACGATGGTCAGCTTGTGTTTCGGCGTCACGCGGTAAAACACGCTCACCTGGTTGATGAGTCGCTCCAACTGAATGTCGGACATCGAATCTATCTCGTCGCCGGATAAAGCTTGCGTATCGAGTCCAATCATTTGCGCTGCAATCGAACAACACCGTCAAATATTTAAAACGTTCTTTAATCTGAGAAATAAAATCGCGGATCGAAACCGAAACAAAACGATATCACTTTGTTGAGCGGATTTGTTTCTCGGAAACATGTTCGAGGAACGAAATCGTTCCATTGTTTCACTGGCATTTTTGCGTTGAAAGAAATAATTGTACTGTATATACAGTATGTAGGTTACGTTACGTATATCGGTTGCAATGTAAACAGCAAGCGTAGTATTTAACTATAACACTTACTTAAGTGGTCTAGTTAAATGCGCATGGGTTTGCATTTCAAATTGATATAAATGTATGTATATTTGGAAGGAAGAGGGACTGTCTGGTAGTGAACAAGAAGCTATTGCAAATCGTTTAAGTTTAAAAGCACTCGTCCCATCCCGAGGAGAACACCGATCTTTATTAAAATCACTGTCGACTGCTCTTACCTATGGCGGCAGCTGTTTCGTAAGCATCGCCGGTGACCATTTTGACCTTGACACCAGACTGCATCAGCGTGCCAATTGATTCGCGGACATACGGCCTCGGCGGATCACAGATCCCCACCATGCCGGCATAAACAAGATCCTGTAGCGACGTGCCGCGCGCCATGCCCACGACCCGCAGCCCTTTTCTGCCGATTTCTTGCGCCTCGGCCATGAACTCCTCTTCTTTCTTTCTGTCCAAAGACATGCGCTGTCCGCCGGCGCCGAAATATCCGACGCACTGCGGCAAGATCTTCTCGATCGCGCCCTTCAAGAAGTATACCTCCTCCCTCGAATCTCCGACCATGCACTTGACCGCCATCATCTTGTGTTCGGACGTGAACGGATACTCCTGCAGTCGGAAAAAGCGTTCGCCTACGTCGTACATGCCGTGTTTCATGGCTACGGCCAGCAGCGCGCCTTCCGTCGGCTGTCCGAGTAGCGTTTCGCCGTTAATCACTGCGTTGTTGCAGACGCAACCGATCTGTTCGCAAAGGAAATAAAAATTTAGAGATCGCCAACTTCTACGATTATCTGTGATCCCAGTCCCGATTTGTACTATACAGATATACAGTATGTAAACGCGTAAGGTGCTAGGGAAATTAACATTGGGGAAAAATGACTGGATCAGAGTGAGCCTTGAAATCTTGTTTTTCAATTTGACAGATAATATTCTTTTGCAAACTGAATGTGTATACCTACTACCGAAGAAAATATTCAAATGATTACAACATAATCGGACTTTTTTTATTAATGGGACATTAAAATCCCAAAAATACTTAAATATGGTGCGAGATCAAATATCTCCGCCTATTCGTGTTGAACCTAAAGACATTGGGTCACTAATTTACCGACGCGCATACGTCATACCAGTCAGACAATTTTTGAATGAAATTTTTCCCAAACAGATGGAGTTGTTTTTTTTGTTTTATTTTTGTACAAAAAAATTAAAATAATGATTTATAAGAGCTTTTTATTATTAAAAAAGTCAAGTAAAATAAAAATAAATCAAAATAAAATAGAAATCCTCAATTACCACGATAATTCAATAGAAATAACAATTAATGCAGTCATGGCTAACTCTGATCCAATGCTAATTTCCCTATGTACACCTTACGCGTTTACATACTGTAGATAGAAAATCGTCGGACGTACCTCTAGTAAATTGTATACGGACTGTCTCGCCTTCTCTACGTTGTCGCACCTGTTGAAAGCGATCTGTCCTTTGTCGTTATATCCGGCGCCCGACACTTCCGCAAGATACCCGTCGGACGTTACGATCACCGTGACGGTCATTTCGTTCTTCGTGATCGTGCCGGTCTTGTCGGAACAGATTACGTTCACGCAGCCGAGCGTTTCGACTGTCGGCAGTTTCTTGACGATCGCCTTACGTTTGGCCATGCGCATCACGCCCAGGGCTAGCGTAACAGTCACCACAATCGGCAAGCCTGAAACAATTTCGTAAGACTGTTACAATGTATTAAGATCTAGATTAGTTGTACTGGTGGCGTATAAACACTCAATGTTGCTTAAGGAGGTTGATGCGTTACAGTCCCAATCAAAAGTAAGCCGAATTCTAAATGGGAACTTTTTCATAATAAATTTTTAACAAAAGGTTATAAATCGATGATACCAATAAATTATTGTCATAAAGGCATAAATAAATATATTTTTTTTAATATTAATTATTTCAGTATTTTACTTAATGGACTAACTTTTGAATTTTTTGTACAAAGTTAGGTTAGAAAAAATAAATTTATGTAAATATCTGTATTTTACATATTTTTTGCAGTAAATAATTAAAAAAAGAAATTAGAAGTAATAAAAATTAAAATTAAATAATTAAAAAGTTGAAAATTCAGTTAAAATTGTGAAAATTGTCAAGAATAAAGGTCCATAATCGAAAAGTGCTAAGGTTTAATATTTTTTTTTATAGATTAAAAGTCTCCTAATTAAATTAGAAAAAATATTAAAATGTGCGTAAGACATCGATGCTTTACATAGTTTTCGGAACTGCTGACATTATTTGGTTATTTGCAAAAAATTAAAATGTACCGTTTGCATGCTAGGTTGACATATTTTCCATAAGACTACATGTAAAAGTTTTTTTTAATTTTTAACTTTATAAATCTCCTAATGATTTTGGATTTTTTTCAGAAAATTTTGTCATAAAAAAATCTATTAAAAAAACTTTATTTCAGATTTTTTTCATTATCTTCGTAAAACGGCTCAACCTCCTTATTGGCTCCTACACGCCGACATTTAAAAAAAAAAAATGAAGCAATACAGTAGAACTCATGTATTTTCAACCTGTCGGAACTAATCGACTCCTATATTTTCAACATCTCCTTCATCTTCGTTTTGTGACACTCATACACCAATCAGAATAAAACCTGTATTAATTTGAGGTTAAACGTTGTCATTGGCTGAGCAGCGTAAGAAGAGACACTTTGCGGGAGACATAGGAACTAAAAACTTGAAAACACGCGAGTAAAATCACCCTAAAACACATGAGTTCGACTGTAATATGAAACGAAGGTTATGCAGTAAATTCTAAAAACTAAGCAATGAGTTTGGAAGAGCCATAGCCGACGCTAAAACAAAAAACACAACAATACCTTCGGGTATGGCGGCCACGGCTAAACTGACTCCGATCGTAAACATTTCCATGATCGGTTTTCCTTGCAACCAGCCGAGCATCATGATAAGACCGATAATCGCGAACGAAACGAGCGACAGCTGCGTTCCGAGGGCGTCCATGCTCTTCTGCAACGGCGTTTTCGGAGCCTCCTCTTCCAGCATCATTTTAAACACGCTGCCGAACTCGGATTTTTCACCGGTACTTATTACAATACCCTGAAATAAAAATTGTGCGTTTTAACGAGTTGGACCTCGAGCGACGAAAACACTTTACTTTTGATTGACGCATGCGCGGCTTTTATTTTCGTCACCGGCATGCGAAATCAAACTTTCGTCCCCGAAAGCAAGTGGGTAATAGCGGTGTCCTTTTTTAAGAAATGTTTTTTTTTTTCATATTTTATGTTGTTATCGTTCCTCTTATGTGAATTTGATAATAAATAATAACGGGAAATGGAACTTTATTCTGTAGCCCTGAGGAAGTCTTAAGTTAAGACGAAACGTTGGCAATAAAAATAAAAATATATTGTACAGAATAAAGTTCCATTTCCGGTTATTATTTATTATCAAAGTTTTTTTTTTTATTAAATTACGCAACTTATTGTGAAAATATATACTGTCCCCTGGTGTATGGTAGATGAATATTATATACAGTAAGTAAACACGTAAGGTGCACATAGAGAAATTAGCACTGGGAAAAATACTTGGATCAGAGTTAGCCATGACTGCATTGTTATTTCTATTGAATTATCGTGGTACTCTTGAGGATTTCTATTTTATTTTGATTTATTTTTATTTTACTTGGCTTTTTTAATAATAAAAAGCTCTTATAAATCATTATTTTAATTTTTTTGTACAAAAATAAAACAAAAAAACAACTCCATCTGTTTGGAAACATTTCATTCAAAAATTTTCTGACTGGTATGACGTATGCGCGTTGGTAAATCAGTGACCCAATTTCTTTAGGTTCAACACGAATAGGCGGAGATATTTGATCTCGCACGATATTTAAGTATTTTTGGGAATTTAATATCCCATTAATAAAAAAAGTCCGATTATGTTGTAATCATTTGAATATTTTCTTCGGTAGTATACACATCCATTTTGTAAAGAATATTATGTCAAATTGAAAAACAAGATTTCAAGACTCACTCTGATCCAGTCATTTTTTCCTAATGTTAATTTCCCTATGTGCACCTTACGTGTTTACATACTGTATATAAAACTAAGTCCCTCCGCCGCGTCTGTATGTACGAGAAAAACTCAAAAACTACCAAACGGACTTTTAAACGGTTTTCACTAATAGAAAGATCGATAAACGAGGAAGGTTTCTGTATATAATTTTTAAATAGTTTGTACAAAATGGCTGAACTATGACGGTGTTCTGTCAAAAATAACTGTTTTCGTGCGCTTACATGGCTAACGCTGGCCAAATCATTAAAGATTCATCGAAACAATGTACTTCGATAGTTCTGCTGTGTAGATGTGAAGGTCAATATAATATTTCCAGAACAGTTTTGCACCCAGGTGAAACCGGGCCGGGCCGCAGTTATAAATTTATTTACTCAATGTAGAGAGTACTAGAGTACAAAAAAAAATGTCAAAAGTTTATGAAACTTTTTAAACGTTCCTATCTTTACATTTAAGTATTTATCTGCAACACATACCCTAAAAATGCTGAATCTCAATTGTTCGTCGCACATTTTGGATGACATTCAAATTGTATTCAAATAAAGTAAAAATATCGCGCAACTGGTATGCTTATTGCGAATTGTGTGTACAATGCACTTGACTGGAGTTCGATTCAAGATCGTTTCAAGTCCAAGGTTTTTGTTGCTGTTTTTTTAACCAGAGACGATTTTTTCTTCCACAAACATTTAACATTTATTAATACAGCTCGTCTATTATTTAAAAGCACGTGTCTTATCAGACGTTAAGTTGAATGCACTTTAAATACAAACAAACTAGTTAATATAAAAAAAAAACTAATAGATTTGTGATAAAATAAGGTGACCTCTTTAAACCCAAACATAACTACTGTCTTCGCAAACAGCATCTCACAGGCTATGTGTAAGTTGGGTGAAGCTAAGCAGTTTCCGACTGCCGCGCTCGCGGTGACAAAACGAGAAAGCTTGTGCAGATTTTTGCAGCTATGTTAACACGGTTCATACCACTATTTTCGAAAATATTTCTATTTAATGACACAAACGAGTTTTCACAATTGTAAAGGGAGACTTTTATTATTTTTACAAAACTTCTTTCACAATTAATACGTGTCGCAAACGTATCCTAACCTATAAATGCGTCATTGCAAGATATGTTGACCACTGCTTTGTAGGTTATTATTAAAGAAAAAAGTAAAACGGCCACAACCGAGTCAGACTCGCGCACCGAGAGTTCCGTACAGACTTGTAAGTACGTAAATAGTTCGTCCATCGCGGGAATCAAGTCTCGCAGATTATTTCCGCCTTATCGTTGAAAAACCGTTGTCCCCATACATAAGTCGTGGTCAGTTTCCCCAACTAAATGTATAATTGCAATGAGTTCAGATGGAACTGTACTGTACACCGTGGCTATATCTGATAGCCTAGCTGTCGCACCGTGCTGTATGCGAGAGTTCTCATAATTGTATAAATGTTCAAGTATATTGCTGTATAAACGCACCGTTAGCGGACGCTTGTTTTGTATTAGAACTGTTACTGCGATTTGTGTATGGATAATATAGAACGTATAATGTAAAAAAATTTGGTTTT
The DNA here is from genome assembly GCA_963575645.1 of Xanthostigma xanthostigma. Classification (NCBI taxonomy): domain Eukaryota; kingdom Metazoa; phylum Arthropoda; class Insecta; order Raphidioptera; family Raphidiidae; genus Xanthostigma; species Xanthostigma xanthostigma. The sequence continues at coordinate 19,788,426 of OY754474.1, forward strand.
TGCTGTTACAGTAGAACCCCGATTATCCGAGGTAACATGAGGAACACCCTACTCGGATAACTGAAAACTCGGATAATCCGAATTTATTTTTTATTCTTCAATAAATAAAATTATCGACCAATTTTTCAGACAATATATTAACAAAATATAATTAATACATTAACGTTTCGATCCCGATTTGGATCTTCTTCAGAATGGATCTGAAAAATTGGTCGATAATTTTATTTATTGAAGAGTTCTAATCAGACGTTAATCAAAGATTTGATTATTTTTTATTCATTAAAAAAATAAACACAAATGTACTTTAAACGGTTTATAAACTTTTTACCATGTAAATATTTTTATTAATAAATTATTTTATCGCCACGACGATTTTAAATGGAAATATGTACATTACATTCTATATTTTAGAAGCTCGGATAATACGGATATTGGATCTTTAGTGGCTTGATTAATCCGGATCATAGACGCGCGTACCTACATTAGATTGGCTCGGTTAATCCAGAGCTCGGATAATTGCGACTCGGATAATCGAGGTTCTACTGTATACACACTCTGTGAAAATTCGAAATTACGGTTCATGAGATACAGCCCGCTGGCAGACAGACGGCCGGATGACAGAGGATGCTTAGCAACAGGGTCCCGTTGGGTGCCCTTCGGGTACGGAGCCCTAAAAATGCGGGACGATACCAACGTTCAAGATAAGTTTAAGCTGGAAGAGCTAACCTTGCCGTTTCCACATCTGACTAGCGTGCCCATGAAAGCTATGTTGACCATTTCGCTGTGACCGTGCGGTTTCTGCGTCGCTTGTGTCTGTTTATGAGCCGGTTCGGTTTCGCCCGTGAAGCTGCTCTCGTCGACGGCCAAGTCGATAGCCTCGTAGAGTCGTAGATCTGCCGGTACGCGATCGCCAACGTTCAAGTAAATCACGTCGCCGGGTACCAACTCACGAGCCAGAAACTGTTCCAGATGGCCGTCCCGCAGGCTGCCAAACGAAAAAAAAAAATTATCAAATCTCGACGGTGATCGACTCATCACATTAAATGATTAAACAGTCAACTGACAAATTATCTACAGTATGTAAAGACGTAAGGTGCACATAGGGAAATTAACATTGGGAAAAATGACTGGATCAGAGTGAGCCTTGAAATCTTGTTTTTCAATTTGACAGATAATATTCTTTTGCAAAATGAATGTGTATACTACCGAAGAAAATATTCAAATTATTACAACATAATCGGCCTTTTTTTATTAATGGGACATTAAATTCCCAAAAATACTTAAATATGGTGCGAGATCAAATATCTCCGCCTATTCGAGATGAACCTAAAGACATTGGGTCACTGAATTACCAACGCGCTTACGTAATACCAGTCAGACAATTTTTGAATGAAATGTTTCCAAACAGATGGAGTTGTTTTATTTTTGTACAAAAAAATTAAAATAATTATTTATAAGAGCTTTTTATTGTTAAAAAAGCCAAGTAAAATAAAAATAAATCAAAATAAAATAGAAATCCTCAAAATTACCACGATAATTCAATAGAAATAACAATTAATACAGTCATGGCTAACTCTGATCCAAGTATTTTTTCCCAATGCTAATTTCCCTATGTGCACCTTACGCGTTTACATACTGTATGGGCTATGTGCACGGAGGCGGAGTTACAAATTTTTCGATGCGAGCGTTTGCGGTGAGCACTAGGGGAAACTTAGAACTCCAATTTTCCGTATGTCAGTGAGCAATGTTTATTAAAAGTGAAAATAATTATAATTTTATGAAGTTTTTTAATTACAAAGAAAACATAGGAAAATTAAGCGATCTGGAAATGCTTGTTGTGTTCCGGGCTGTTGCGCTGATGGCGATTTAAGTAAAATAAAGACCATTGGCGCCCTAATTTGACGTTCCGCTGTCAGTGTAAACAAATTAACATCAGTTTTCCTTATTACATTTTTTTTTTGACACATCATGGCCAACTAAAGTTTTTGACTTATCACCTTAGAAACATGTCGCGATTTCAATAAAAAGTTAGTCCAATAATTTCTCTATTACCCACTAGCGGCGCTAATAGGCTTCGTGCACACAGCCTATACTAATTTTAAAAGCAATATTTTGTCAGTATGTATTGTCGAAATCGAGTAGGCATATAACGTACCAGTGAGAAGCTGGAGGCACAAGCTTGGTGAGTTCCTGGAGCGACTTCTCCGATCGGTACTCCTGCACGAACGCTACCGTAACAACGATGATAATGGCAACGGTAATGCTGACCGCGTCGTCGAATTGACGCATACAAATGCTGACGAACGCAGACGCGAGCAAGAGCAAAATCAACGGATTCCTAAACTGGTCGAGGTACTTCTTCCACGTCGGTTCTTCTTCTTTTATCGTCAGTTCATTGTAGCCGGTCAGCTGTCTTCTCATCTCGGCCTCGCGGCGGTTCAGTCCCGATCGAACGTCGACACGCAGACGCGACGCGACCTCGTCGGCGCCGAAAGTGCTCGCTTCGGACGTCGACAGCCACATTGTGAGACCGGGATCGATCTGCCAAAACAAAACGACAAGCGGTTAAACACAAACGCATCAAAACAACTGACTGTAACTTCGTTTAAAGTCTAGTCGTTTCAAGACGTGCATACTACCGACATTTTTAGTTTTTTTTCTGTTGAAATTTCGAAAAAATGTGTGTGAAACCTTGTTTTACGCACGATCTGAAACGCGCGCTTTGAGATATCAGACACAATAATATGCACTCGTGCTATTATTGCGTCCAGTACGCGAGCGATCGTTGCCAGCGAAAAAATATCCTTTTTGGCAGGGCCGACGTTAGCCCAACGCCAAAAATATTTTGTTTCAGATTTTCCTATATAAATAATCTGACTTAGTCTATGAGAACCATTTATCGAGTCAGCTATCAAACTCTCTGAAGAACAGCTTTTTGCAAAAATTGAGTAAATTTTATTTGTATTGCCAGCGATTTTTATCCGTAATTTAAACAAAGCTAGTCCTGGTCTTGTCGTAGTGTAGTCAAAATACTAGAGAAAAATAACAAACTACGATCTAAATAAATGCAACAATAAGAGTAGCGAGATAAGTTTTAATGACCAATAAATTTTAATTATATATTATGACACTTAAATTTGAATTTATCTTAACTTGACGAAACAAAAATGACATTCCAATTTTAATTTAACCTGGCAAAACAAAAGAATAACTGTTTTAGTTCCATTTGAATAACGCTTAAATTAAACAAAAAAAAAACACAACGTATTACGTTATTACCTGACTGTTATCTGCAGTCTATCGAATCGTTTTTGTCCTTGCAGAATCGATTTTAAAATTATAAATTTAATATTTGTGTAACAATTAGACCGTTTTCAAAACTAATAACCACGTGTCAGTTTCACGTTCTAAATAATTATTCGCACAAGGTCAGACAAATAACGAATTGCACTACATTCTAATAAATATTTTTCGGATTCATCGAAACTTCTTATTGCAACGAAAGTTGCGGACACATTTATAAATTTACGACAATTAAAATACGTTTTATGTCGTAAAAACGCAATGACTAGCTCCCCATAAATTGCTTTAGAAACAATTATCTAAGTCTAACTGATAATGTTCCGTGTGGTCTAAACGAAAAATCGCTTATGTCGATTTTTTCATATTTTTTTCGGTATCATTTGTTTCGCAAGAATTTAATTGTTTTTGAAGTAAAACTTCTTTACGCACGCTTGACTTGGTGAGTAAGCTGGTGAATGCGTGACGAGAGATTTACGGAAGTGTGATCGGGTGAGGCGAACGGAAGTTGAGAGGGAGATATAAGTTAGTGAAGATATAGAAAGAGGATGACAAATACTTCACTGGCTAGTGGCGCCATCAGGTGGCCGAAACCAATACTTCACCGGCTAGTGGCGCCATCAGGTGGCCGAAAATATAAGCAGTACTAGCAATAGAATGACACATACTTTACTTGCCAGTGGCGCTATCGGGTGACAGAAAAAAGTTTGGTAAACCTACTTTAAATAATATTTCATAAAGATTTACGCTTAAAATCCAACGAGAACTAAGTAATTGCAATGTATTACTTTTGTTTTCATTATCTTTATGTTTATATTTCTTTCTTCTTACATTAGACTGTTCATTTCGTTCTTGAACAATTTTATAAATTAATATTTTGTTCAACATATTAAATATTCCACGTTTAAAGTGAATAAAATTGCAAAATCATTTTAAAGTTCATATTTTGTGAATTTTCGGGTGAATAACAAATTATGCCAGGAAGAAGTTTTACTTCAGTCGTGTGGTCTAAAGCACACTCGTTTTTTTATTTTTATTTTTGTGCCAGTAGCCGATTGCATCAGTTCTGAACTGGTTCTAAAGCGGTTTGCTGGCAAATAAGAGTCCAGTTCAGAATGTCTCTGAAGAGATCTAGAATCGGATTTGTCAATAAAGACACCTATTTATTTCGTGCAACGGTGTTCACACCAAATCAAATTTCAACTTTACACAATATTTTTCGCACAGCACCGTCGAAGTGCATAAGCATCGCGGACTCCGATTTAAACGAAATTCATTCATTCGTGAATCGCGTACAATTTAAATCCGAACAAACCAGTAAAACGAAGAAATCTTTCGAGTTTATTTAGTCTATACGTAAATAAATAAATTTCGTTCTACGGAGCTCGTGTAACTACTAGACTACAATGGACCTATTACACATTTCTTCATCGCTGCACGAAATAAAATTTGGAAGTACTATTTTTTTTAATGTGGCTGAAATTAAACATTTACGTAGATGTTTAATGTTTTTAGCTGGCGACAATGCAGTAATTAAAAAACCTATTTGAAAGCATAGAAAAATATTTAGTCATAAGCGGTTTCGTCTTTTGGTCAAAGATACATAATCAGTACCACGTATAGAAACGGGTACCTAGATTTTAATTATCGCTATTTGTAATTAATTCTATTCCATTAATCAGTTTTTATTAGCGGAAACAGCCGATATGACAAATTAATCATTTAGTCGAGTGGCTTATCATTCAAATACAATAATATTTAGACGTAGCTCTTTGTTTCATTCCAATGTTATAATTAATTCAATCAATATTTAAACGACACGTTATTGGCATTCGTTATCGGACTTTATAATACCGGACCAATAACCTAAATAAATAAATAAGACGCGCTTTGTACGATGTAAACATTTAATTATTAATACGTGGTTTCTAGAAATAAAAGGAAATTCCGTTCAGACGTGAAAGCTACCCCCTCCCGTCATTTCTCGATGGGAAATATCGATCCACTAACTCGGAAAAACAAACAGAAACGTAACTGAAATCTGATTGGGCCACGACTGTCTAGAAAATTCAACTCGACAAAATGAAAAAAAATCGCAATTCAAAACTGAAAACGAGCTACAAATACGCCCCAAAAACGACCGAAAATATGCACGATCGTAATTTTTTTATTGAATAAAAAACTTACCCCGTTGTCATAAACCGGATTTGTTGCTGAACTTATGTCATATTTTTCTGAACGATGAGGTAGCGATAATTTTTTATATAAATTATCCCCGTTTGTAGGTTTCATAATTTTCACTACCGTTGAAAACTTAAGTGATTATATTTAAAAGAAATTAAATGTTTTCCATTTTAATCACGCCAAAAACACAGTTGCAAAAGTGACAACTATTTACAGGCCTCATCGATATGAACTTACTACTGAAACGTCTGAAACTGCTGAATATCCAAACAGGCACACCAACTTAAAAATAACAATAATTAACCTAATATGTAGATCTATTGACATTTCTTAACATAGAACGAGAATATAAATATTTCTTATTTATGTTTTTATTTGCAATAATCTTTTATCTCATAAATTTATTGCAATAATTGATCGTTTCCTTTTTTTATAAATTTATGAAAAAGATGTTGAAATTAGTGACATCTATCAAATTTAAATCTGTCACTTGAGTCAATAACGTCAATCGTCATGTTTGCGATATACTTTGATAAGCCATGAGTACGCACAAAATACTTAATTTTAAGTTTAAAATTAAATAAAATTGTATATATTTAACACAGAATAGTAACGGGAATATTCGTATTTACAAGGAAAATATAACGTATCTAAAAAGTGAACCGGCAAAATTAGAAAATCAGCTGTTGCATGCTTACTATTGCAAAACTTTGATAAGGAAGTGTAAAAAAATGGGTTTAAAAGCACGCACAATGATCTGTTTGGGAAATTGTGTTTCCACAACACCTACGAGGAATTTTAAGATCTCTTCCCAAATTATGATGAGCACAGCCAATGCAACCGACAAAACAAATTACACCGAAAGAGAAACGTATTTCAAAAATAAATTTGACAATTTCATCGCTTGGTACGAACATTTCATAGGTTTAGATGAAGTGAGGACTTGTCAGGATCGAGTTATTATGGCTCAGGTAACTGTTACTAGTGTGATTAGTTCAGCCCTAATCTTCGTATTACTCGCCCGATGATTGCGACTTCAATACATCTTTTAATCAAAGTTCACTATTGCAGGAACGGTTGACCGATATACAAGAGCAGCGTAGACAGACGAGTCAAGAATTAAGCGCTTTGAGTAAAAAAAGAAGCGAAATAACCGACGAATTAATAAAAACCAGCAAAGAAGACCGAAGATATCTCGCTCTGATAACAGAAGAACATAAGGTAATAGCTACAGCCATGCGCGGTGAAACAAAATGACTGAGATGTGTTTTGTTTCAGTGTTTTTGTTTTTTAAGGTGCTGACGCAAGAAAGGGAAATAAAGGACAAGTTCAACGGTCAGGAAAGACAGGAAAGAGACTATTTCACGTTTTTGAGCAACGCCGTACGCGATTCTCACGAAAAGCAGCGCATGCAAGCCGAGAAAACAAAATACTGGGGTTTGATCCTTTCGATATGCTCGTCCGCTTTAGGTGAGACACTGTCTATGGCTCTGTTCCGATCTCTCTGCGAATGGTTAAATTATCGTCACAGTAATAATGAAAATTGCAAAGTTAACTTTTTGTCCACAATCCTGCGATTTTTATTATTAATTATCTCGATGGACACGATATCTAATATATATCGTCACAGTCTTGCGCAGTAGCTCAAAAACTACTTCGCAACACTGCGACGATAATATTACCGTTCGTAGAGAGGTTGGAACAAAGCTACAATGTTAATAACTTGTGCGATAGACGAGAACCTATATTTATTTATTCCTACCTTTTATTTTTAGCTTGGTCATTAGCTGATTGGAAACATAAAAGAATCTTAAAAGAATTTATTACAAACATTAACAAAGATTCACCGAAAAATATACAATTAATGCCCGTATTAAAGAAATTAGACGAAACTTCGAAAGAATTACAGACGATTAAAAACGCCACCTTGGCTTCGATGTCATTTCCGAAAAATGTAGAAACCATCGAGTCTAAAGTAGGAAACTTGGAAAAAAACTATAAAAAACTAGATCAAAGCGTAAACAGTAATTTTAGTCGGATCGAAAAAACAGTAGTCGATACTAATCAAGACATGAAGAAATTATTGAAAAGTGTTCAGCACAGCGGCGCTTTTTCGACCAATGAAAATCAACATTCGAGTTTTTATAATGACATATTCGTTGGAGCGGCAGCGTGCGTCGCTACGTTTTTAATTTTAACTTTTGTAAGAGGTTAAATTTCCTCTCCGATCGAAGCTAATTAGTCAGCTGGGTTAAAATTGTATTTAATTTTTCTATAAATCACACGTACAATACGCGCCACGAATCTAAAAGGCTCGGCGCTTGTACAGTCTGTTGAAGAACTACATACTCGCAACTCAACAAAACTAAAATAACAATAACAATTTGATAATAGCGTACTCGACCGTACTTTAAAGCAGGAAAGTGACATAGGCAACGAGCGATCACGGCCAATCACCGACGAGCGCACGTTCCGTGCAGGGAGCTGGGAGGTGGTGGGAGTCTCAACGGCTCTAAAATATGCCTTTGCGACGCTGTTTGTCACTAACTTCCGAACCTTTTAGATCCGTGGCGTGTATTATACCATGTGTCGAATGTTTTAGGTTAATTTATATACAGTATGTAAACACGTAAGGTGCGCATAGGGAAATTAGCATTGGGAAAAAATACTTGGATCAGAGTTAGTCATGACTGCATTAATTGTTATTTCTATTGAATTATCGTGGTAATCTTGAGGATTTCTATTTTATTTTTATTTATTTTTATTTTACTTGGCTTTTTCAATAATAAAAAGCTCTTATAAATCATTATTTTAATTTTTTTGTACAAAAATAAAACAAAAAAACAACTCCATCTGTTTGGAAACATTTCATTCAAAAATTTTCTGATTGGTATGACGTATGCGCGTTGGTAAATCAGTGACCCAACGTCTTTAAGCTCAACACGAATAGGCGGAGATATTTGATCTCGCACTATATTTAAGTATTTTTGGGAATTTAATGTCCCCATTAATAAAAAAAGTCCGATTATGTTGTAATCATTTGAATATTTTCTTCAGCAGTATACACATTCATTTAGTAAAAGAATATTATCCGTCAAATTGAAAAACAAGATTTCAAGGCTCACTCTGATCCAGTCATTTTTTCCCAATGTTAATTTTCCTATGTGCACCTTACGTGTTTACATACTGTATGCCGAAATTCATTTCGGTTTGTTTTTTAAGAATACCTCAATTCGGTTTCAGTTAGCTAAAACGAATAATTGCAGTTCAGTTCGATTTTGGTCCCCGGTTATCATGACGCAATTTCTATTTTCAAAATAGTAAATAGGTTTAGAAACTATAAAAATACAAGTGTAAAATAATATTTAAAAGGCATTAAAAAAATTGGTTGTCTGTAAAGTCGGTTTACAGACGATAGTTTTACGTGATAACGTTATAAAGAAACATTGATGAACTCTCTGACGTCACGCGAGAAGAGAGAGAAATGCGTACAAGCCGACGCTTGGGCCGATCGTGCCTCTCTATCGCTTATACCGCGCTCTCGCTTGCACGCTCAGGCTCAGGCGGAACGTGACACTTTTTCGTGCGTGCAGCCGGTGTTTCATCAATTTATAAGACGTTATCACGACAAAAAAAATAGGTAATTTGTATTTTAAAAGTTCTAATTCAAATAAGTTACGTCTTTATTTATGCTAATTATTTGAACGGTATTTATTTAATTAGGTTTATTATTAACTGTACAAGAAAATTTACTGTCTACAAGACTTATAATATTTAAATAAACAATTTAACAAAACATATATCAGACTTATTAAAAAAAAAGCATATCCAATGTATCATGGCCGGAGTGGTTATTGTAGACAGCCTACCACGTCGTGAGTGAACGACAATTTTCACAAAATACGCCGAACGCATCGCGCACGGACACAAAATATTAAAAGCAATTTGCCTGAGCAATCAAGAATTGCACCTATAATTTTACATACATATCCTGTTTTATGCAAACGACAACTGTCCAAGATAATATATCGTGGAATACGCGTTTCTATAAAATTGGGATATGCAACCAAAAAATTAGTTACTGTACAAAATACAAATTAAAATGAAAAATAAAGAATAAAAAATATCAATGTTGTTAAAGGTTTAATCCCATTTCTTAAATACCATTCCGTCTGGAGGTTTGCAATCGACCTTTCGTTTCCCAACATCGCTCCAATTTGTGCTCAACACCGTACCTCCCGATTCCAACTGAAAAGAATAAAATCGATAAGTTGACTCAATATTTTTTTTATACTACAGTAAAACCTCGTTAACACGAACTCGTAAAAATCAGGCAAAAAGTTCGTGTTATGTGGGAGTTCGTGTAAACCGAGTATGGCATAAAATACAGTCATTTTTTAAGTGTCAAATCATGATTTATTTTAAGTAAACATTGAATAATTATTTGTTATAAATTATCTAATAACATTAATTGTTCTTAAATATTATCTGAGTTTTTCAATAAATAAGAGGGGAGAAATTTTGAGGTATGTTTCTATTTATAGGATTTCGAGTGAATTTTTAATCTCTCAGTCCTTTGTCTATTTTTAGAATGTGAGTTAATTACTTTTTTCCTTTAAGCGAATCTTTTCTTTTAGTTGTATTGTATATTCATTGACCAAAATGATCAAAATATATGATTTGAGAATTTTTGTAGTTCGTATTATCCGATAATTAACCGTGAAGGGACGAAAAAGTTGTTCGAAGTTCGTATTAACGAGGGTTCGTGTTAACCGAACATAATTACATTAAAGCTTATGTGACCATTGTCGAGAGCAAATTTTTGTTCGCGTTAAACTGAAATTCGTGTTAACCGTGTTCGTGTTAACGAGGGTTTACTGTATTATATCCTAATGGTCAGAGTGCCCGTCGGCAAAAATTTTATTGATACATACTCTCCCCAAACTTTATATATGGCTTCATTAGGCCTAGTCTGACACCTATTTCCTCTATGACTTTTCTTGATTTTTGGGCGTATTCCCTCTAAATTTTTCGAAAGATGTCGTTTTGACGACATGTAAAAAATGTATAGATACTGTTTGTTTTTTAATTGGACAGCTTAAAAACTTCAACCAAAACGCTAAAATAATGTTCTCTGAGAAATAACATGAACCATTTAAAATGTCTGACACCTCGAATATGTTGAACATATTCGAGGTGTCAGACATTTTAAATGGCTCATATTATTATTGTCAGAGAACATTATTTTAGGATTTTGATTGAAGTTTTTAAGCTATCCAATAGGTCATATGCATAAAACTCCAAATTGGTTAAAATTTTTATTTCGAAATATATTTTAGTTCTTGATCATAACGTAATGGTTATTTTATTAATCTAATCACTGAAAAAAATACAAATAATAAAAAAGAAATGTAGAAAATAAGCGCTATTTTCGAATTTTCAAAACGCATCGTGACGTCAGAGTATATATCAACAACAGTTTTCATGACGACTGTGTCGTCTCACAGTAAGATTATGTCAGTATTTAAAGAAAACAACAAATAAACTTCATTTAGAACATTGACAATTTGACATCAAGGTTGGCATGCATCGTATATCATGACGTCACATAAGCCCGCGAACATGGCCAATTGTTTAAACTGTCTATTTTTGAATGTGGAATTTAATATTTTTTTTCTTATGATAATATTACATTTTTAAATGATTATCAATTTTTTTCCGTATTATGGTTGACTAAATAATCTATTAAAAATATAAAAAAAAATCATGCATATGACCTATTAAAAAAACAAACAGTATCTATAAATTTTTACATGTAGTCAAAACGACATCTTTCGGAAAATTTAGACGGAAAACGCCCCAAAATCAAGAAAAGTCATAGAGGAAATAGGTGTCAGACTAGGCCTAATGAAGCCATATACAAAGTTTGGGGAGAGTATGTATCAATAAAATTTTTGCCGAGAGGCACTCTGACTATAAAGTTCAGCAACACTTACGAAACTCTTATTCATCGCTTTTTTTACTTCGTCGGAACCTTTGCCGTAAATTTGTTGAAACAATTGATTCAAAGCGGCTTCGCCTTCCGGTTTTTCGCTTTCTTCTTCTTTAGTTATCGATTTTTCTACTTCGTCCCAATTTATTCGTTTTGGGTTTGAACTAGGATATGTTGGCGCCGAGACTTGGTTAGAAGGGGCAATAATTTCTACAAAAAAAATAAATCGTTATTATGACGAGATTGTTGTCAATTTTTTTATTTAAAAATCCAAAATATAACAGACCTTTAGGTATTGGTTTGCATTTCTCTTCTTTGGGATCACCTTCCAACAAAGTCCATCTGATTCCCTCTAATTTTTTCAATTTTATTTCGACCTGTGGGAAATTAATTCGGGTTTTAATGGTTAGACAATCTACTAAATCAATTAATATACTTACTTTAGATGGTACTATTTTATATAAACATTGTTCGGGTACGATTTCATGAGCCAAATCTAACTCCAAACTATAATCGTTTCCTGAAGGCAATTTGACACCAAAACTCAAAGCGCGAGGTCCGTATGTTACAGTAATATCTTCCTGTTTAGCATTTTTAACCAAAACTGTTATTATTACTTGGCTGTCCGTCTGGTACCAGTCGTGTTTGATTTTTGGAGCTGCCTATACAAAATTCACACACAATCAAAATACATGATGAGATTGCAGCAACAGGAAAACTTATTTTTAATGCAAGTTCTCTTACGATAAGGTTTCGAAATCATTAAGAAATTCTCGATAATTTAATAACATTGTTTAAAAAGAGTAAATACCTTATTAGGCTCCTGGAGCTGATCACCCATTTTCGATTAAGTATTAAAATAAATTTTCTAAAACATAAAGTGACAGTTCTAGAATAAAAAGCAGCACTACCAAAGCAGCCTCTGTTAAAACAACCAAAACATTCCATTTTAGGTTGGAAACACTGCTTACAACAGAGTATCTCAAACTGATATAATGACATAGTCATTATTGCGTACTTATTTAAAATGTTGATTTTATTTTAATTTATAATAATAAAAGATACATGCATGACTTAAAAAAACTAAATTTAATAATAAACTTCGTAATTTAAATTGTCTATGCCTTGAAACGAACATTTCTTTAATTTTATTGCGTAGAAATGTTTATGAAGCACTGATACAAATTGCATACCATTGAGCTATTTACTTGTGTTTATTATTTTGTTATCATGTTTACTAAAGAATTGTCATGTATTTTAAAAAAATGTGGGTGTCAGTTTTCAAATTTCTGTCTCATATGAAATCAACAAAGGTAAATAGCAAATTATGCACCATTACAAAAAAATATTAACAAAGCTTTTGTACCATTGTCATTATTATACTACAATGAAATAGTGTTTGTTGACATTATGTCTATAACCAACTTTTTTTATATTTCATTGTCGCAGCAGTACTTATCTTTGTTTCTCAGTGCGACAAGCCCCGCACTTCTCAGACATCGTCGTGACTTTACCGGGGTCACTTGAAAATTTCGATGCGGTGTTATTGAAGAAGTGTTGTCATTTTTGTTCAGAACTTGAGTGTTAGTTTCGAAAGCTATGTGACTTAATTCAATAGAAAATCGCGGCTCGTAAAAGAAACGAATTTACGCAAAGAATTTGATTATTTGGATAGTATAGTTAATAGTGTGTTAACCGCGAGAACGCCTTCTTTTAATTAAAAATATTTCTGCAGTGATATATAAATACGTTTTTAATATTTGTATTAAAAATAATCCGGACATACTGCGCATTTTGATCTTGTTAAGTGTAAAAATTTGAAATGTTTTTCCTATTTAGAATAGTTCGTGACTTTTTATTTGGTCCTGAAGATACAGACGAAAGTCTCGAGTTGGAGTACCGTCGCGCCATGGAAATATTGAACGAGTCCGACACCGATGACGAAGACTCCTCCCAAAGTGACTACGACGAAATAGATGTGGGTACAAGTTTGCATCGAACCGGTAAGATAACAGTTTTAGAAACCGAATACGGTTTAATCGACGACGAATACCATTTCGATTTACGGGTAGCAACTGTGGGCGGTTTAAAAGTTGGTCAGAACGTTTCTTTTATACTTTACAAAACTTCCGAAAACGGTCCTTTAAAAGTTGGAAAAGTTTCCAGGATAAGTGAAGACGAGTGGGGCGATTGCACCGCGGAAAATAAGTTGAAAGCAACTGTAGAGAAACACGATATTTTGACTAGAAGTCTAGTGGGCAATGTTGTTGCCCGCAACGAAAGGGAAATAACCGTTATGCCCCAAAATATAATATGCAATCTAAATGTCATCGAATCAGACTTTGTTCCCATGGTAGGCGATTGGATCGTTTTGGAAGCGATGGTTGAAGTTGACGAGAATGCAATTGATTTGACGGGGGAAATATTAAACGTTACGAAAATGTTTCCGCTCCGTTCGAAAACGCATTCGGGTTTTGTTCGCGAGTGGGACAAAACCAACAACGAAGGCGTAATCGACAAAGATATCTATGTTTGCAAAGACAGTTGCGAATCCGGCTATTTGCCGCGCGTCGGCGATAAAATTATCGCCGACATAATGGAAAGTAATCAAGGACGACTGTCATGGCGCACTCTAAAAGTTATACCGCACGTTGAAAACAATCGATTCAGTTTTGAAACAGAAAATCCAACAGTTGACGATCTACTCGACAATAAACATGGAATTATTATAAGCGATTGTTTGAAATTTGAGGATTTACGACTCGGCCAAAAGTCGCAACTGAAAGTCGAAGTGACAAATAGTTCAACCAATATTCAAACTCTGTTGCGCTGTCGATTCCATTCGAAAAGAGCGACGTCTCAATTGGCGTTGATTTCGCATTATTTGGACGACACTTTCCAAATTAAACCGAAAGACACGATCGTCTTTCGTTTTGATTGCGAAGCAAAGTTTATGGGCACGACGAGAGAATTGTTTGTATTCAGTTTTAAAGGTTTCAAAATCGGTCGTTGGTTCGAAATTACCGTCAACAGTGATCCGGTTAACGGCGAAACATTCAAAAGACAAAAGAATTTAAATATGGCGCGTAAACTTGTGATGAACAAAAATGTGGAAATATTTCAAGGTTCGAGGCTCATTAAACCTCCGGCATTTATTCCAATTAAAATGGGCATTTATAGCGTGCCAAACAGGCTGTTCTACGCGGTTCTCGGAAAAACCGATACGGACAGTAGAAAAGTTGAAGAGATCGAAATGGCGGTTGAACGCGTGACGCCATGTTTGAAACAGCACTCTGTGACTTTTGATTTATATAACGATTATTTCCACACTTTATTATATTTGGAAGAAATACAAATGATGATCAATATGCGAGTTTACGACATCGATCGGGCTCATTTCGTTGCGAACGGTGAATATCTGATGCTCGAAGTACCCAATTTGCGTGAAAGAAGACCTTCGTTAATGATCGGTGATCGCGTCGTTGCTTCGGACGTTTCGAACGATAAAGGACCGAAGTTTGAAGGCTACATTCATAAAATACAAGCGAAAAATATTTTATTGAAATTCAATTGCGATTTTCATAACCGATACAGAGGCGAAGAATACAATGTAACTTTTCTATTTATGCGCACGACATTGAGAAGGTGTCACCAAGCAGTCGATGTGACCGTCAAAACGCTCGGGAAAGAATTTTTGTTTCCGAACGGCGTCAAACAAAAACAACCTCAAACTGAATTTATTGTGAACAATGGTCAAAATTTACCCGAAACAAAAATTTTCAATGACGACGAAACAAACAACAAATCTAAAGTTTCGAAGAATAATCACAGGACAGCAAAATCGCATATTTCGGGAAGAAGTCAAAATAAACAATTAATTTGGTTCAATGAAGGGTTAAATTTTCATCAGAAAGAAGCAATAAAGAACATACTTTATGGTTTAGCTCGACCGTTGCCGTACATAATATTCGGTCCTCCCGGCACTGGCAAAACGGTTACTCTCGTAGAAGCGGTTTTGCAAGTATTTCGAATGATACCGGGATGTCGGCTGTTAGTCGCAAGTCCATCGAATAGTTCTGCCGATTTACTGGCGATACGATTACTGGATTCCGGTGTGTTGAGGCCGGGAGATTTAGTCAGACTTGTAGCTCACCGATGTGTTCTCGAAGGATCGGTGCCAGAAAGGTTTGTATATTAAATTAAGCTTGGAAACTAATTAACTGAGATCGTTAGCGTCTAATCTTAACCTTTCAGTTGCATAGATAAAAAAAAATTGCAGCATACATACATTTTAAATTAAATTAAACTTGCAAAAACAATTTATAGTTGATAAATAAAATTATCGACCAATTTTTCAGACAATACATTAACAAAAAATATAAAATTAATACATTAACGTTTCAATCCGGATTTGGACCTTCTTCAGAATTGATCTAAAAAATATAAAAATAATTAAGTATAAGTATAATCTTTAAACAAGTAACAGACACATTTATACAGTTTTCAGTAAAAAATTCTAGTCGTTCTTTCAAGAAAAATTGTAATTTTAATTCCTTTTGATGGCATTTTTTATTTTAATTTACTTTATACATAACAGCAATACTGAGAAAACAGACAGCATCGATTCTCCGAAGATGGCATAAAGAGTGCCGAAACGTCAGACAATAAAATGCAATAAAAACTTTCAGTATTTGCTTTGTTCATCGATCCTATGCCACCAGGATTCTTCCTTTTTAATCTTCAACATTTGAACAGGATCATCATCTCTCTAAATTATTAGAGTTATCTTTCACAAAAATAAAAATAATTAATATTTAAAATCTAATTCGCTTTTTATAGAATATTTCAAAATTATTTATGAATATCAAAATAATGAAAAAATAATTCATATATAATTTTGAAATATTTTATATAAAAAGCGAATTAGATTTTAAATATTAATTATTTTTATATTTTTTAGATCAATTCTGAAGAAGATCCCCAAATCCGGATTGAAACGTTAATATTAATTTTATATTTTTTGTTAATATATTGTCTGAAAAATTGGTCGATAATTTTATTTATTGAAGAGTTCTAATCAGACGTTAATCAAAGATTTGAATTTATAGTTGAATTAAGAGAGCGAGGGGGGGGGATTGTAAATTATGGACGCTCAACAGCTGAGGTCATCAGCGTCAGAATCTGCCAATCGACATACAGCGACTGGTATGAGTTCGAGTTCCCGGGAACACCAAAAAACGTCGAAAAAAAAATCGCAGATATATCTAAGACTAATACTGATTAGTAATTATTTTTAGACTGATCCCGTTTTGTGCAACCGGAGAATTGGCCCGCGAAGGCACGCGCCAAGCTCAAGATCAACTTTTAGTGGGGGCAAGCCTCGGTTGCTCCACCACGACGCTTGGACGTCATCGTATCACCGTGGCAACTTGCGTGTCTTTGGGCCAGTTGTTCAACATGGGTTTCGCTCGTGGACATTTTACGCATTTGTTTATCGACGAAGCGGGTCAGGCCACCGAACCCGAAACACTGATACCTCTGAGTTTTTTGGATGTCAATAGCGGTCAGGTTATACTTGCTGGTTAGTATTGATTTTTGCCCCGAGCGTCAACTTGTAAATTTGGACTAAGAGCTGGCTACGGAGAAAATGGGTGACTCGGTGCTGAGCTGAAAATTTGCGGAATAATAGGAGATAGTACAAGTAAGTAGGGCAAAAATTGCCAGAAGGCTAGGCGGAAGATAAAGAGCCGCCAGAAGGCGCTAATGTTGCGAAAAATCAGTGCACTTCTGGCAATTTCTATGCTTATTCTGTAATTCAAAACTAGATTATATATTATGCATTATATAGTTATAAAAGCATATTGAAAATTCAAACATGATATAATAATTACATTCGACAAATATTCAAAATTATTAATGACATTTTGATAGAAATAAAATTAATCGTCATATATTTTCATTAATAAAATTACGTTGTTATAACAACGTAATTTTATTAATTTATTTAATTTTATTTCTATCAAAATGACATTAATAATTTTGAATATTTGTCGAATGTAATTATTATATCATGTTTGAATTTTCAATATGCTTTTATAACTATATAATGCATAATATATAATCTAGTTTTGAATTACAGAATAAGCATAGAAATTGCCAGAAGTGCACTGATTTTTCACAGCATTACCGTCTTCTGGCGGCTCTTTATCTTCCGTCTAGCCTTCTGGCAATTTTTTCCCTACTTACTTGTACTATCTCCTATTATTCTGCAAATTTTCAGCTCTGCACCGAGTCACCCATTTTCTCCATAGCCAGCTCTCCGTCTAATTGTTTATAATAATCTACATAATATAAATACGAGAAGGGTGGTAGCGATTTGAATGTGTTAATTCGCACACATTGTATCGTTCTCTTCGTTTTAACCAGGGGAAGTGCACAATACGTGTTTCATCACGATGTGTACGAATCAACACAGGTAAAGTCAATTCAGGGAAATCAATATAATGACTAAAGAACCTTAATAACGTTCAAACTTAAAAACTTAATGAATTACGCTCGAATTTCAAATACTGGATGACCGCTAGTAATCATTATTTGATATAGCAAAGTTAAAATGGCTGTGTTACGAGTAGTGATGTGCCGGATATCCGTATCCGTTAGTTTTTGGCGGTTCTTTTACCTTATTAATTTTCAATTCATAGACGAAATTTTATATATATAGGTGATTAAGTAATAATGAAAAACTGTTAAATTCCATTCAGATTATTTTTTATTTTTTAAAATCGTATTTGGCACCTTTATATTGCAAACATTTATCATAGTGAGTACCATACCAATAGTACATAACTCAAAGTTACTAAAAAAATATCTTTATAATGAGATATTGCACATCGATCTTTGGAAAGAGACAATCTGTTATGAGAGTTAACTCTTAAAGAGGTCAATAACTTTTTCCCATAACAGATAGTCTCTTTCCAAAGGTAGATGTGCAATATTTACCGCCGCGTACTCTAAGAAAGTTAAGACCCGTATCCGCGGAGCTTGAAACCAAATATCCGTATTCAGATCCGTATCCGCGGATATACATTTTTAACGATCCGGCACATCACTAGTTACGAGTAAAGAACCGCAATTTTCAGGCGACCCTATGCAACTGGGACCCGTAGTCATGTCACGTTTGGCGTCACGCTACGGCATGAGCGAATCGTTACTGGTTCGCCTGATCAACAGATTCCCATATTCGCGTGACAGCAAAGGCTTTCCCCAAACAGGAGGCTACGATCCCCGTCTCATCACACGCTTGGTCACCAACTATCGCAGTGTACCCGAAATATTAAATTTGCCAAGCACCCTCTTTTACGAATCTGAGCTCAAAGCTACTGTAAGTGTATACAATTATAACTTGAGTTTAAAAGACTGTGTTTTGACTACCCGATTTTAAACTGTGTAGGTGTCGCAAACGGAAGGATCGAAAGCTGAATTGCTAAGGCTTTTAGCGGATACTCTGCCGCAACGTGACGAAGGTGGACCGCCGGCAGTAGTATTTCACGGAGTCCGAGGTGACAATCTACAACACTTTGATTGTCCGTCATGGTTTAATCCGCAAGAAGCTATGCAAATCTTTTATTACGTAACGAAGTGTTATAGTCTCGGTGTCAAAGCCGATGAGATTGGAATTATTACACCATATGCTAAGCAGGTTAGATTTGACTCCAGTTTTTAAATTATTTGCGAATCGGCTGGCCAGAGAAAAAAAATTCGGTTTACGGACGATAGTTTTACGTGATAACGTCATAAAGAAACATTGAACCATACTCGTAGTGTTGAAAAATAACTTTTTTTATTTTTCACATTATACGTATACGTTTCCAAACATTTATTTTTACATATTTAAATAGTAAAATTAGAGTTCTAACCAACTGTAGAAACGGTTTTTAAATATAATGAACCGTTTTCAAAATACACGCAGTTTTAATAAACGGACGGTCAGGTGGTGTGGATTTTTCACTGTAAGTACATATACGAGCGAACTGTGGAAGTTTATTGGAATTTGTGTCTTGTGATCTTTAATTTTTGTAGCTGTCAAACTTGGGCCGATCGTGCTTCTCTATCGCTTATACTGCGCTCTCGCTTGCACGCACAGGGTCAGGCGGAACGTGACACTTTTTCGTACATGCAGCCGGTGTTTCATCAATTTATAAGACGTTATCACGTCAAAAATTCAACACCAAAAAATTGTTATTAATTTGTTTTAGCAACCGTAAAACTGACTATTTTAGGAGATTCGGTGTTTATTAGTTTTTTTTTTCTTGTAGGTACAACAAATTCGTAATTTAATGAAAGTCAAAGAGTTAGACATTCCTAAAATAGGCAGCGTGGAAGAATTCCAAGGTCAGGAGCGTGACATAATAATTTTATCGACAGTGAGATCGAACAGTTCGCAAATTGTTGTCGATGTCAAGCAGACACTCGGCTTTATAGCTAGCCCGCAGAGGCTTAACGTCGCTCTAACTAGGGCTAGAGCACTCACATTAATAGTAGGCAACCCGCATGTCCTTGTTCAGGACGTGTACTGGAGAAGTGCTTTGATGTATTGTATCAAAAACAATGCATACACCGGCTGTGATCTGCCCCAATATTGCATGAATCAAATTATCGATGACTAATTTTATTTATTAACGGATCGTTACTGTGGTACGCAGTTAAAATCAATTTGCAACATGGCGGCTATTAAACAGCTGATTTATTTGAGGTTATTTAAAGATAACCTAAAAATTAACAAGAATGTTATTGTAATCTTTGATTAACGTCTGATTAGAATTCTTCAATAAATTGTCGACCAATTTTTCAGACAAATATATTAACAATATTAATTTTATATAGGTATTGTTTGTTAATATATTTGTCTGAAAAATTGGTCGATAGTTTTATTTATTGAAGAATGTTATTGTGTTGAAAAATACTTCATCAAATTTGCTTTTAATTCAAATTGAACTGATTAGGATTATACAGTGAACCAAAAAGATTTTATCATTTCAAAACTAGGACCATATGAATCCCATGTATAAAATGGTAATATCTTTTGGACTCAGCTGGGCTATGAAGCTGTTACCAATACCACAAAATTTTCAGTCGTTAAATGTTAAAATATCAAAAAGTAAAGATATCTTTATTTTTTTACGATTCATTCATATTTATCGATTTTTATATTTAAAAGACAATTTAATATATTTTATTTATTTTTTGCAAACACTTTAGCACGTCTTGAATTACATTATCTTTTTTATTAGTAGTTAATAATAATTTCCAGTGGCGATTATTTTTAAGAATATCTTTATTTTTTACGAATCCTTCCATATTATCGATTTTATATATTAGATATCGTGTCCATCGATAATAGTTAATAAGAAAAAATTCGCAGGTTTGTGGACAATAGTTATATTTATAATTGTACGACGTTTCGTCTATAAATTTATAATCTATAATTTTCAATTTGTACTTGAAAAAGTCTAAATTTATAGACGAAACGTCGTACAATTATAAATATAACTATTGTCCACAAACCTGCGAATTTTTTCTTATTAATTATCGATTTTAATATTTAAAAGATAATTTATATTTTATTTGTTTTTTTGCGAACACTTTAGCATGCCTTGAATTTCATTCAGTTTTTTTATTAGTTATTATAAGTTCCAAAATGTTCTTTATTTGTATAATTATTATATCTTTAATTTTTAATAAATCGGATTTATACTTCAAATGTTGTTTTATTATACTTTTTGCCTGCGATTTGACGCCCTTTAATGTCAGATAACCAATTAACGTAACATTTTTATTATTACAATTTGAATATTTACCAAATTTTAATGTAACGGCTACAGTGTTCATCATTGCCTCCGTCAGGGCTGGATAACGGAATCAAGCCGCCTTTTTTTAGAAGTATCTAGAAATATTCACTTCAAAATTACGAAAGTATCGTATAAAATAGGTTGATTTGTTTTATTATTATTATTATTATTCATTCAGGTAAGTTTATGAAAACAGAAAAGTATGTATAACTGTACTAGTGATGTGCCGAATCGTTAAAAATGTATATCCGCGGATACAGATCTGAATACGGATTTTTAGTTTCAAGATCCACGAATACGGATCTTAACTTTCTTAGAGTACGCGGCGGTAAATATTGCACATCGACCTTTGGAAAGAGACTATCTGTTATGGGAAAAAGTTATTGACCTCTTTAAGAGTTAACTCTCATAACAGATTGTCTCTTTCCAAAGATCGATGTGCAATATCTCATTATAAAGATAGTTGACTTAGTACCTTTGAGTTATGTACTATTAGTATGGTACTCACTACGATAAATGTTTGCAATATAAAGGTGCCAAATACGATTTAAAAAAATAATCTGAATGGAATTTAACAGTTTTTCATTATTATCTACCTAATCACCTATGTAAATATAAAATTTCATCTATGAATTGAAAATTAATAAGGTAAAAGATCCGCCAAAAACTAACGGGTACGGATCTTTCTTCTCACTCGGATATCCGCGGATACGGACATCCGGCACATCACTAAACTGTACCCCATAATATAATCTGTTAGGTACCATCGATCGCGGCCATTGGCTTCAACACAAAACCTCTGTTCCAGCGTCTCTGGGAACGGCAACAGAACCGTCACAGTC
This sequence comes from Xanthostigma xanthostigma, assembly GCA_963575645.1. NCBI lineage: Eukaryota > Metazoa > Arthropoda > Insecta > Raphidioptera > Raphidiidae > Xanthostigma > Xanthostigma xanthostigma. Next base: position 19,810,592 of record OY754474.1, read on the forward strand.
ACGCGCAATAGCTAAAACGTGTTCCAAAACCGACAGTTTCGTTTTAGCTACTGTGCAAGATTGTGGCGGTTCTGTTACCGTTTGCAGAAAGGTTGGAACAGCTATAATATTGAAGTCAGTAATTTTAGAAAATTGCAAGTTTGGTTGTCTACATTTACGGCGTTTATATTAATAAAATTTAATGTCTGAATAAACATTTTGCAAGTCTCATGATTAATACCTCATTAAAAACGAAAGTCAGATTTACATAAATATTTATTTAGTTCTTTTTTAAATAGTTTTAACGACTTATTAAACAATAAGTGTTTCGAAATTAACCGATATTAAGGAAACAGAAGTCAGAACACGTCTGTTTCATATAGTATAACAAAATAGTGAAATTATAGCAGCTGTTATATTATTAAAATTGCACATAGATATTAAACGAACTTATTAAGGAGCCTCTGTAATCTTTATTTCCTATACAGAAATCCAAAACTTTTCCTGAACGTCAGGAGTATGGAGGGTAGAGGTAAGGAGAACCATCTTATATGGGAGTAAAACTGAACAAGTGTCCATCCATATATCTATTAAATTAACTTGCCTATCTACTCAATGTGCGGTGAGTGAACGCAACAAAGCGTATCGAAAATGTATCTGCGTCTCTTTCTTCGATGTAATTCCCTGATTTCTCCGATGTTAGGATTGGTTGATGTACTTGCATTCAATCTGAATAAAGTATCTCTGTTTCAAAAACTTTGTCTTTTTCTATGACGTTAACATGGGCGTACCCAGCTTTTGGCCTAGGAGGGGGTAAATTAGAAAGTTCTTAAGCCGGGTCTCCCGTGCTTGTTTTGTCCTTCTGAATACGCCAGTGCTTACGGCGTAAAAAAAAGACAGAAGTATATATGTTTGCACCCTAATAGTTCGATTGCGATTTTATTCCTATGCTCAGTATAGAATAAAAGTATATGTGTCCATCTGAAAGCGTCAAATAACAGTTCCAAAAGTGAGCAGAATGGCGCTAGCGCAGAAAAAGTGTTTTATAAACTTAGAAGTTGTAGACGAAGTGAAGTGTGCTGAAAGGAAATATTTAATATTTTTGGCGACTAGAGTAGTTAAAATTTTCACAGTAAATAAAGCCACAATCATTTACGTAGTCAAACATTATTTGGTAAATATAACCTATAGAATCATCAGAGAGAAATTGACACTCTTCCTACGGTGGCGCCACCTTAATTTCACTCTTTTTGAACGGACACTTTTCATACACAGAGATTTTTCTCCTTAATCTTCATAATCAGGAGCTTGGAGAATAAAGAGAGGCAGGAAACTAATCTCTATACATTCGCAGTTATCCGGAAAATGAGATAAATACAAAACACAACAAAACTTTCGGCGCAATCATGACAACGGATACAAATTTTAGGTAAATGCCGGAGAAGTCATTTTAAATGGCGGCGACCAATCAGCGATCGACAGTATACGCTGGCCACACTCATATGTATTGAAAACGCGATAATAATACCGAATACCCTTAATAAATGAACAGTTTTTACTAACGTTTTTTTATAATACCGTCCAACGCTTTGCTGAGTGTTGCTGATCAACTTTCTCTCTTTCTAATTCGCCTCCGTCTAAACATTTTTAACAACGTGTGGCAAACTTGCTATAAAAATTCGCTAAGAGACTAAAGTTCGACGACTAAATTATTTTTAACGGTCGATAATTCGGTTTCGTAGTGTTAGCGCCTCGCGTCTCGATCAGTGCAGCTCTCGTCTCGTTATTTTCTCGAAAATTATCTTTCTTGACTCGAAAGCTCCGTAAAACGAGGTACCGGTACCGGAAAGAAGTTACGCGTGCAGCACCGGATTTACCTTAGTGCCGCCTCTGGGCACTATTAAAAAAACGCCGCCCCATTGCCGAAATTTTACAAAAAATGAAAAAAGTATCGATATACAATTTTTAAATAAATAAAATGACTCAATCATAGCAGAAAATCTATTTTACATATACCTAGGTTAATTACATACAAAATATATTTTATTAATTATAATTTGAAGATGTTTCCAACACGATTACGCCATTCAAAGCATTTTTGGTAACGCGGAGAAATTGTATTTTTTCACTCTTCGAATTTTGCCGCCCCTGAAAATTTGTCGTCCTGGGCATTAAGCCCCGAGTGCCCCTAGTGTAAATCCAGCGCTGTACGCGTGTGTTCTTTCTAAAGACGAATATTCGACTGTGATCGAGCTAAAAGTTCTCGTCAAAACAAATGTGGAAGCAAAGTCGCGGGTAAACGCTAGTTTCAAACGAAACGAAAATAAACAAATCATGCAGTCAGTCAGGCACTGTAAAAAATCTATGGGAATAGAGAGCAAAGTGCAGACGGTTCAAGCTAACAGAGAAAGTTTGATGATGATGATTCATCGTTCTAAAAATCATATTCGCTATAGTTCAAGCTCTAACAGCACAAAAGTCTACTAGACAACACAAAAAAAAATCAATTGTCGAATTTAACAGATAATAAAAATTATCGACTGACGGCGGGCTAATTCAAATTTTGTGAAATATCTAATCGCGCGTTTGGTTGGGAATAAAAACGCGCTGTTGGCGTGACACCGTGACGGCGCGACATTGTGACGATACGTCGTTACGTTTTTCAGTTACTAGGTATCTCGTTAGATGACATCTCGTAACGCTTAACGTTGGATTGTAACATGGCTTTTGTTGATGGCGACATCTAACTGAGATTTATCAGTTACTAGAATAGTCGTCCATAGGGCTTTAGGAAGTTTAGTTTCATCAGTAATACGAATAGAGCTCAGCATTGCTTTATGAAATTTATTACAGATTATTTTATTATCAGCGATTGTCTTGTATTTGTTTTGCATATCTGACAGGCCTCACATTGGAGTGAGGTCTGCCAACTATGCAAAAAAAATACCGATTTTTATCGCTGTTATACGCAATTTTGCGACAGTACTCGTACTGTAATCATCTATCTTCTATCTAAATAATATAAAAGGAAACCGTGACTGATTGACTGATTGACTGATCTATCAACGCACAGCTCAAACCACTGGACGGATTGGACTGAAATTTGGCACACAGGCAATTATTATGACGTAGGCATCCGCTAAGAACAGATTTTTGAAAATTCAACCCCTAAAAGGGTGTAACGGGGGTTCAAAATTTGCATGGGAAATCCTGTAAGATATAAGATGTATCAATTCGTAAATGCGCAGGATTACTTCTGCCAACAAATAAATAAACACGTGTTTCATGCTATTTCAAAAACAACCCCTTCAGAGGGTGAAAAGGGGTAAATAGTCTAAAAATCAACATGGGTGTCATTTTCATGGTTTGTCAGGACGTTGATCACGTGAATGTCATCAATTTTTAAATTCTACGTCGAAGAAATGAGTAACTACGCCAAATAATGGGAAATAATCCTAATCGTGTGCGAAGCCGCGGGTAACGGCTAGTAATATATAGTTTTATGAACTCGGGCATCGGCGGTTGTTAAATTGAATTTGCTTTGGTACTAAACGGCCCTTGATTCTGTGATTTTATAGATGTCTGTACTTCATTCATCAATCTTTTGATAGATTAAAATGTTGAAGCACTATTCAAGCGTGGAACTTTCTCCTCGCCGATTTAACGATCTCAGATAAACAAATGAATATCTCTAGAATATACCACCGTAAATGTTAAATTGAAACAGTTGAACAAGATTTCATCTGACATTAATATGCGACCGCCATATACTGTGAAACATCATCCGTATATACGGATGAATCTAAAGCTACAATTTCTCTCGATACACTCAAAATACAATACTAACGCCCGAATTTGTGTAATACGCGCCACGGATCTAAAAGGTTCGGAAGTTAGTCACAAACAGTGTCGCAAAGACACATTTTAGAGCCGTTGAGACTCCCACCACCTCCCAGCTACCTGCACGGAACGTGCTCTCGTCGGTGATTGGCCGTGATCGCTCGTTGCCTTTGTCACTTGTCGCTTTCCTGCTTTAAAGTACAGTCGAGTACGCTATTGTCAAGTTGTTATTGTTATCTTAGTTTTGTTGAGTTGCGTGTTTGTACTTTTTCAACAGAACTGTACAAGCGCAAGCCCGCATTCGCATCTAACTTCCGAGCCTTTTAGATTCGTGGCGCGTATTATAGATTGCTACCGTTTTTTCATCGACTTATGTTATGCAAAATTGATTTCCGCGAAAAGCGCTTTTATTTTAACGTGATATATGGACTATGTGCACGGAGGCGGAGTTACAAATTTTTCGATGCGAGCGTTTGTGGTGAGCACTAGGGGAAACTTCGAACTCCAATTTTCCGTATGTCAGTGAGCAATGTTTATTAAAAGTGAAAATAGTTATAATTTTATAAAGTTTTTTAATTACAAAGAAGACATAGGAAAACTAAGCGATCTGGAAATGCTTGTTGTGTTCCGGACTGTTACGCTGATGGCGATTTAAGTAAAATAAAGACCATTGGCGCCCTAATTTGATATTCCGCTGTCAGTGTAAACAAATTACCTAACATCAGTTTTCCTTATTACATTTTTTTTGACACATCATGGCCAACTAAAGTTTTTGACTTAGGTATCACCATAGAAACATGTCGCGATTTCCATAAAAAGTTAGTCCAATAATTCTCTATTACCCACTAGCGGCGCTAATAGGCTTCGTGCACACAGCCTATAGCCTATGGCCATCGTGAAGGTCCATTCTAAATATTGGTGAAAACATTTTTGAAATCGGATGAGTAGTTTCGGAGATTACCTCCTACATCCAAACTTACAAACTTTATCTCCAATAATATTAGTGTAAAGTGATGGATAATTATTTTTTAAAGACCTATTTGTTTCAAAACGTGAACTGAGAATTTCTATTTCCTGTAATCGATCAGTATAAGTGGATATATAATATGTACACAAATATATTTTATATTGAACTAGGTCATTCATCTGACGCCATCGGTTTATTCATTAAAAAAGAATGAAAATATTACGGGAAACCAGAGCCGGCTTAGACAAATTCATAACAGCATGCGTAGTAAATATGCCTGCGGAGGAAAAAATGCACTCAAAAGATCACCTACAATAGACAACCCAACATTTAAAAATAATAAATCATTGACAATGCCGATGTGTTCTGTTTATCAATGTTCAAATTATATAAAGGTTTTGTTCAATAAATAAAATTATCGACCAATTTTTCAGACAATATATTAACAAAAAATATCAATAATACATTTAACGTTTCGATCCGGATTTGGATCTTCTTCAGAACGGATCTAAAAATATAAAAAACAACGTTAAATGTATTATTGATATTTTTTGTTAATATATTGTCTGAAAAATTGGTCGATAATTTTATTTATTGAAGAGTTCTAATCAGACGTTAATCAAAGATTTGAATAAAGGTTTTGTATTTCCAAAGGATTTGGAACTGAAAAAGAAGCGGTTGCCACGCGATCAGAAGGGAAAAGGCTCGTTTTCCTATAAAAGCCAATCATAACTTCGGTAGCTATATACCTGCTGCCATCTATATATTACGTTTCTTATGTGCCCATCTCCATTATGATTTTAAATATCGTAACATTAATAAACTAGTGTGACCTGTGCGAATTATTCGCACTAAATAAGTATAACAATAAATTATCACTTTACAAAATTATTTTTTAAATATGATTGCAGGTATTCAATTCGTTTCTAATTTTGCACACTGCTTATAACGTTCTTCTTTTTGTTGTATTACAATATGAAGCTCAGATGACAGATCGAAGAAATATTTTACTAACATTGTCATATAGAGGCGCAAGTAGCAAAAGCGTTGAGCTAAGCCGTCAGATGGCAACATGCAACATTGCTGTGACGTTGTTCAGCGTTGCTCGCCGTTTCAAAATTAAAGCCGTCAGATGGCAGTATGCAGTATTTACAATATGAAGGTCAGATGACAGATCGAAGTGTTGACGTTATTTCAAAATTAAAGCCGCCAGATGGCAGACGTTGTTCAGCGTTGCTGTTAATTAATTAATTTACACAAACAAAAGCAATAATAATTTTTTTAGTTGTCGATGTCAGTAGAGCAAGCAATTATCTGTAAAATGATATATAATTTATGTGGAGAAATTGTATGGTTTTTTTCTAAAAAGGGAGGCAAACATCTTAACCTTAACGTATTAATATATAATATGATCTCGTTGTTTTCAAAGTCGAATCCGGATCTGTCTTAGTCGTGTTTTGACGGCGCCATAATAACAGAGAGAGGTGTTAAAAAAAGAAACCTGAAATATCGGTCACAAATAAAACCGACTGCTGACAAAATTCGACTCGAGAGTCAATCGTGAGATTTAATCCAAACGTGCAACATGACATTTAAACTTTTTTGCTCTGGGTATTTGTCCGACAAGGCGAACCTCGATAAGTTAAAAACCTCTGTAACTTAAAATTTTTTTGAATTCCCTTACCCTCCAAGCCTGAAACCTCCATGACTTAAAGCACAAAACCTCGGTAACGTAAACAAATATTTTGAGTGTTGACCCTGGATAACTTAGAATAATATTTTGGCGACCTCCATTAAACTTAAAGGATTATCAGTGAATATGTAAACAAACAAGAGGTTTTGCCAAGAACTTTATTAATTTTCACTTCAGTGTTTCACTAAATCGTTTTACGTTTGTGCTGTGAACAGTTGAACCTCGTTAAGTTAAAAATTGAACTTCCAAAAACTCTCTAATTTCAACTTTCGTTAAGTAAAAAACTCGATAACTTAAATTTTTCAACGTTTCCCTTGAACTTTAGCTTATTGAGGTTCTACTGTATTTATATCTGTCATCATTAACTTAATTTCGCGGTTGGTGTCAGTTTTAAGGAAGGCAAGATTGTGTCGGTCAGTGAGTCAGCGGTGCCATTATTACAAAACGCTAAAACGCGTGAGCAATCAACATACAGGTTAATTACAAACAGGTTCATAAATTAGATTGAAAATAAAATTGAAACCGGTCTCTTAGAGTTCCGAAACAATTGTTCTGCGTCAATTATAATTAGATTTCAAGGGCCACAAAATCACTATACGTTTCTTATAACTATATGAATCATTGCCTAACTACTCAATGTGCGGTGAGTGATCGCAACAAAACGTATCGAAAATATATCTGCGTCTCTTTCTTCGATGTAATTCCCTGATTTCTCCGATGATAGGATTGGTTGATGTACTTGCATTCAATCTGAATAAAGTATCTCTGTTTCAAAAACTTTGTCTTCTTCTATGACGTTAACATGGGCGTATCCTGCTTTTGGCCCAGGAGGGGAAAAATTAGAAATTTCTTAAGCCGGGTCCCCGGTGCTTGTTTTGTCCTCCTGGATACGCCAGTGTTTACGGCAGAAGTATATCCTAATAGTTCGATTGCGATATAATTCCTATGCTCAGTATAGAATAAAAGTACCTATATGATCGGTTCTAAATCTATACTAACATAGTATAATCTATGCTAATTTTATAAAGAAGTAAAGTTTGTAAGTTTAGATGTGGAAGGTAATCACCGAAACTACTCATCCGATTTCAAAATTGTTTTCACCAACATTTAGAATGGATATTCAGGATATTATATTATTACTAGCGGTCCCGTCCGGTTTCACCCGGGTGTAAAAGAACGAATGGAGAAGGGAGGAACATGAGTACACACATTCATCTTAGTTTACCGAAATGAATGTTGTGTCCAAATTTCATGATGATCGGAGTTAGCGTTCATAATTTTTTGTCGATAAAAAGCAGTATTTATACTTTTTTTAACTAATAATTTTTTTATAATTAATTAAATGAAATTAAAATAAATTTTAATGTAAGCCTTAGAAGAAAGCAATGTAGAAAATAAAAAAAAATAAAAATGCATTCGCCCAACGTAGGGTTCGAACCCATGACCCTGGTATTGACAGTCTTGTGCTCTACCGATTGCGCTAGCCGGCGTTGTATTCTTACATCGCTAATATGAGTATACTTAGTTAGTGCATTTCACCTGAATAGAAGCTTATTTTTTAGATACATTTGGAACATTTATCATTAATGCTCCGCTCCTAATGGTCGTAGCCTGATTTTATATAGCCTATAGCCTTCCTCGATAAATGAGCTAGCCAACAAAAAAATTTTTTTTCAATTTGAACCAGTAGTTCCTGAGATTAGCGCGTTCAAACAAACAAACAAACAAACTCTTCAACTTTATATATTAGTATAGACTATAGATTATCGCGTTAAAATAAAAACGCTTTTCGTGGAGATCAATTTTGCAACGTAATTCGACGAAAAAACGGTGACAATCTGCAAATCTATACTAATATAATAATAAAGAGGCACAGTTTGTATATAAGTTTGGATGTAGGAGATAGTCTCCGAAACTACTCATCCGATTTTAAAAAATAAATAGGTACAAGTAATTTAAGAGATTCAAGGAATATAATTCAATTCGTATAATACAGATTCACTGATAAAATATGTGTATATTAACATTTTAAAGTTATTACAACTAAATTGTATTATTAAAATTAACAATTAATAAAGTGTATTTCTTCTTCGGGTGACCTTATTTGAAAATTGACATTATTTTCATTTTAAAAATGCTGCACTGATCTTAGAACAATGATGTTACAATTCTGGTTGGTTAAATTCGTCAGTTAATGATCACAAGTTGGTGACGTTTTAATACAAATATACCTGAAACAATTAACAGAAGGATTAACCTAAAGAAAACCTTATTGTTAAGAATAATTCAAGTGTCGACACTGACTTTTCAAAGTTCAAAAGCTTGAACATACACAAAAATTTCTATATGATTCAAAATACTCATAATTTGGAAGGGCGTTATTTTCCATCCAACTTTTTCGACACAACAACTATTTATTTATTACTTCGACAAAATATTGCCTTTAGGAACACTTCAAAGTAAAGCGAACCTCCGGTACCGACCTCCATAAGATGCTTCCATTCTGATACGATCGCATGGCATGCACAACCCCTCGTACCAGCCTTGCCTCACCAACAAAAGTGTCAAAAAAGCCAAAAAGACAAAACGTCTCCCAAATGCTTGTCTACACAAATATTTAAAATGCTTTAAGAGCAAAAAGACTCCAAACGATATATCGAAATAAAACACTGACTATTAAAAAAATCGCCACAAAACACGCTGCATGATTCAGCTTCTGTGTCAACCATCATGAGGAGATGATTAGGGTTTAATCATCTTCTGATGATGCTAACGAAACGTACGCCAAGAAAAAAAATTCTGATCTTTTGTGGTTACTTTTTACATCAAACAAGAATCTAAATTTAAGAATGTGTTGACAATAATTGGTAAGCGTCGACACTTTTGTTTCAAAATGAAATTATTAAACAAGAAATACTTACAGATATATACTCGAACCATTTTTATCACGTTCAATTTTTTTAGCACTGTACTGAAATAAAATCACAAAAAGTATCTAAAAAGTAAAATTCAGCTGAACTTATAAAATCTAACATGCAGCCCTATGCCCCCCGAGGGTGCGACTAGTGTTGTTTTTGGTCGTTTCTGACAACAACAGACACGAGTCGCGTCCCAAAGGAAGGAAAACCAACACCAAACACAAAAAATAATTATTATATCGGGATCGAGTCACGGAGGGCCTACAATTTCGATAACGACTGAGATACGAGATTCGAACATACGAATATATTAACTGATTTTATACGAATAATTAATATTTCAAAAATTACTCTGAAATTAATTCAGATATTGACTATAGATTACTCTAACAAAAATGTTAAGGAGTAGAAAATTTATATTTACAAAAAAATGTACCTACTGATCAAACTTTTACTGTTAAAATATAATAAAAAATGAAAAATTTAGATTCAAATGAATTTTCAATTAATTATATTTAACTAAATTTCACGGAGAACTTCAAAGGGACAATATATGTTGATTGTTGAATCGTTGACCAGAAAACCACTCAACACTGAATGGTTTTCAGTTGGGCAGATCTAGAGTGCGCTCGTTGGACGTTGTTTCGGTATTTTTCTTGTAAAACCGTTGCTATACATTTTCAGCTAACAGTTTATCTATCGAAACGTAATTAACTTAAATATTACCGTCTAGAAAATACCATTTGGCCCACAATGATATTTTTTCAAGTGCTTATATAAGCACGTTTTTATAATTTAACAAAAATTATGAATTTCGATTGATTTTTAATTTTTTTGCGAGCTCTAGTTTAAAGATTAAATTTGGAAAAAAAGTACTGTTAAAAAAAACACCTTAAAACAAAAATACCGAAAACAAACGTCCAAAAACTGAAAAAAATAATCATCAGAGCGAAATGAGAGTTGTGATTAGTTAGACTCTTTGTCTGTGAAAAGCCTAAATCCACAAAATCCTACGCACGGAACGCAAAACAACCATCGCCCTTCACAGCAGGCCTCGGCCCTCGCTCTGGTCTCAACAGCTGTATACATTTATTGATGTGACTGGACTTACAACTGTTGCGACAGGACGTAAGCCCGCTGTTCGAACTAGATTGCCGGACAACTTTTTTTGTAAGGCTATATTTCGTAGCGTTACAAACCAAGCAATCCTGAGACTAGAGAACCCTAGGTGCGGTCCAACGCGGATGTCCTATTGGGATATGGACCGCGGAAAGCGCAGCTAGCTAAAAATTAACGATAGTGCACGACGTACCTGGTGTCTTAGCAACATTGCATGCGAAGACAGAAGGCACGCCGTACACCCAAATCCAGTAACAAAAATTATACATGTGTCATAAATGTGTGTCCCTAAAATTCGCGATACGCAGAAATCCACTGGAGAAATTCGACCACCTTAACGCTCCTAGCGCAATGGAGGCTAGACCTTAACCCCAACAAAGCACAGCGACCTTTCTTTATGGAAAACACAACCTATTTTCACTCAGAAAAACACAGCACTTCGATTGTCGCAATAGAAAACACGACAAGTGCGATTTTCACAGCGGAAAACACAGCACTTCGATTTTCACAATAGAAAACACGACAAGTGCGATTTTCACAGCGGAAAACACGGCACTTCGATTTTCACAATAGAAAACACGACAAGTGCGATTTTCACAGCGGAAAACACGGCACTTCGATTTTCACAATAGAAAACACGGCAAGTGCGATTTTCACAGCGGAAAACACGGCACTTCGATTTTCACAATAGAAAACACGACAAGTGCGATTTTCACAGCGGAAAACACAGCACTTCGATTTTCACAATAGAAAACACGACAAGTGCGATTTTTACTACGGAAAACACAGTTTAAACGATTTTCACGGTGGAAGGTACAGCTATTGACTTTCGCTTGGAAGCTAAGGCAGTCTCGACCGAGCCAAGACCTAAAATCTCAACCGCGGACATCATCGCAGGTGGTCTACTAACCGCGCTGTCCTATCCGACCTGCACGCGTAAGGACAAAAGTTGGCCGAACGGCGCCCTACAGCTACCCTAACATCTAAAGTTCCCAAATGGAACCTCTGTGGAAAAAAACCCTAAACACAGCAGTGCAAACAATCAAAAAGCCCTCCCTACATATTTCATCGAAGTCTACAGGTTACAGTTAAACTGCTGCAATAGCCCTAAAGCTAACGATAAACGAAAAATTATAAATGGTTGTGTTAAGGCCACTTGCACCAACAGCGATTAACCAGTTTATGAGAATTTAATCGTTTGTATTTGAACAATTGGATTTTTTAACATTAAAAAATTAAACTGAATGTGAGATTTAAAAATGATATTAACAAAAAAAAAACATATTTTCGTGAGACAAGTATTTGAAATTAAGTAAGCAATTGTTGTAATATTATTGTCGTAGTCTGAACTGCAGCTATTGGTGAAAGCGGCCATTGTATGATGAAGTCGCCCATTTTGAGCCGTATTAGAATTTTCCTACAATAATTCAAATTCCATTTGGTGAAATTTAAATTAAAATTAGACATAAATGCGACACAAAATAGGTAACATAAAATATTTACATAAATAAATCAAATAAACAAAAAAATGTATCTCACAACGTTCCAAACTGAGTGAATTTTTAAAACTACAAAATAAGAAATGTTGTGTTTTACATTAACAATAACATTTTTAAAAAGGAGACCCTAAGAGGCAAGAATATTTGAAAGATTTTAATTTTACATATAATAAGAAAGTTAAAACGCGACCGCGAAAATGTGATCCCGATTAAAATATTAAAAATATGTTAAAAGTCATAACTGAAAACTGAAGTTTTATCGATTATTTTTTATACTTTCGAATCATTATTATTGATTCGTATTTCATTCAAACTTGAATATATAAAACTTCTATCAGTGGTAACTTTGTCTGTCACGTGAGCTTCTAACAATTCTGGATGTCCAAAACCCCTAAAAGAGTCAACTTTGTCAGGTAAATCACAATAAATACGGGAGGACTTTCGTTGACTCCAGCTCACTGTAACAGGACAAATAAATAAAAACAAGTCACTCACCAAAATTCTGCACTACATTTTCGTCAGCACCTGCAACAAACAAAAAAAATAATTAGCATAAAATATTTTAAAAAATTCCTTTAATTAACACTTAAAGGAAAGCAAAACAAGAAACGAAAAAACGAAAAATACATACTTGAGACGAAATCTCTGTAGCGCTCGTAGGTCATTCCAGTTCCAACTTCCAGTCCAGCACACGAAAGGTAAAAGTCGCGAACTACTGACTGTTATTTTATTGATTTAAACACTGCACTGGGTAATCGTTTTAATAAATTATTTTTAATAAATACGAGTTTAAAATCGCGATCACATTTTTTTAATTAACGTTTTTAACATTTTCACTGCACTGGTCAGTTCTGATCCATTTGGTCTGGTTGATCGCCTCGCTGTCCTGGAAATCCCGACATCAGAAGAAAGTACCTTCGATTTAATCATTGAAATATTAGTTAAACACTTATTCGCGCGATCGCGGAGCTGATGGCAAGTCCATTTCGGTTGCACAAAAAACGAAGACACTCCCGCACATTCTGTAAAGGCGAGAGCCAGTAACCGGCGCCACGCACCACCGACTCAAAAAGCGAAAAACGGAAAGATTTTATTAGTAGTACATAGCATAAAAAAAAACTCGATGTGATCTGCAAATATTTTTCATGTGAATTTTTTAGAGCAATATTATTTTGAAGTGAAGTGAACTCCTGGTACAGACCTTCGTTTTGGTGAATTTGTCGTCGTACCAACATTTCTTCGCCAGAAAAGAGCTAAATAAGCCAAAAAGAAAAAAAAAGAAATATTCCTCAAACGCTTCCCTGCACAAAAAAACAAATTTAAATTCAAAATACTAATCATTTGAGGGATTCATCTGACAAAGAACAACTGATAATTTCGAAACTGAATGCCTATAGAATAAGCATGCATATTATTTTATTAATTGAAAATTTGAGGTGCGAATTTAACCCACAAAATCCATTTTACAAAGAACTGCTGCGCTGGAGGCAATTTCTTTTTAAATGACGTCAAACAGCAATTTAGTTAGAATTTCAATGGTATGAATTTATATCGCTGTAAGTAGATCCAAGCAGATGCGGTTTATAATTGTGATCGCAATACGCCAGCCTAAACGGCTTCTCAACCAAGGTACGGAGTGCACCGGTGGCAGTCAATTAAAATCAAAAAAAACAAAAAAAAAATCATACAGTGTCTGAGGGCGCCCTAGCCTGTACTAGTATTGCAACAGAAATCTATTACCCAACGTTCCTCGGCAAAGTTTGTCCACAGTTAGCAAGTAGAGCACTTAGCAGTAAAGTATCCGAGAATGAGACCGATCTGGAGTGTTTGGATCGTCCGTCCGCAGCGCCCCGCTTCCCAGCCACCCTCTCAGAGGATCGCAGTTCAATACAACAGCTCGCATCAAACTGAAAACGCGGATTCACCTTTCTAATGAATGCCGCTCAAGACGACCCGCCCAAAACGTTTCAGATAACACCTAGGACATCCGGCGGATGAAAACAACTATCAAATTCAAGATCGAGGCCGAGAACCCGAAATTAAACTGAAGAGACGTTCTTCCCGCCGAAAGAACTCTTCCTCCCTATGGGACTTCACGCAGTTCCGTTGGGAATGTCGTATCTAGTCTTAGATCACTTCGCTTTAATCTGCAATAGAAATACTTGTTAACATCTTAATTTAATTTGCCGACGCAGCTATTCATTCGTAAAATGAATGCCTAATGAATTTGGAAATGAAACTCGAATTTTTATCTTTGATGTTAGACCACACTAAATTTTGAAAAATCGTATTAATCCCAAAAAAAAAAATAAAAATATTTGCAGGCCGTTTCACTCTAATCTCTGTAAATTAAGTTCGTAGTAGCAAATCGCAGTCGTCTCAAGGAAGCCATAGGTGCTAATGATTTCAGCTGTCGAGCGTCTACTATCTGTCTCTCATTTCAGTCTATTATGTGTGCTTAAGATGTCCCAACGATGCCTGAAAAAAAAGCAAAAAACGTTAAAATATGCACAGCAATAAAACAAAAGCAACACCGAGAGAAAAGAAGCGTCACGTGGGCCGGAGCGACACTTTTTTTCCATAAATGTCACATTTTATACAGAATTCAAACAATAATAAGAATGAAAAAAAATTGGACTCAATAATATCATTAGAAATGAGCGCATCGTTTTGCCATAACAAATCATACCATTGAGCCCTGTGTGTAAAGTCGCCGCCCTCTCTTTACACCGTGATGGGTCCTACGATGACCTCCCCATCACCCCACCAATGTCCGATAATAAAAAATTCATTTAAAATTGACTTCAGTTACAGTATTAGTATCTGAATTAAATTAAAACAAATTCGATGACTCATTGGTGTAGCGGTTAGCGTGTTGGCTTTTGGATCACACTGTCGTGGGTTCGAATTCCACCTCGTCATGGATTTTTTGTGATGTCGTTTAATTCAATTTGATGTAATTGAACACTATGAACTTCGTTGTCGAGCGTCTAAGATGTGTTCGAAAACGACGGTGATGCAATGATGGCTTCACGATGTTATGTTGTGTTTCTCTGACTTTCAAAGTTGATTGAATCATTGACTTTCATTAGATCTTCACCTGATAAAGTATCACCCAGAATCTTCGAAGAGAACATCAAAATAACGGAATATCCGAATCCTCCTTTTGGCTGTAAGACTACATCACGATGCTCGAACAAACAAAGCTGATTGGAAATTTTCAATGAACCTGAAACAAAAAAAAATCTAATAATTTCTTTTGAATAGTTGATTTGAGCTCTGACAAATTTTTAAGCTTTAACAATACATACCGAAGACGTTATCCAAAATAATAATTCTATTATGAAGTTTAAAGATTTTGTTATTTAAAGTTTTGATCGTTTAAGATCTAGAATCAGACGTCAAAGTTCTTAAATAATGTTACAACGTGGTTCGGTGTTCGTACGTACTATGCAAGTATTTTAGCCGAGCGACGCGACGAGTAATTCAACAGCTAAACGTTTAATTATTCTAGGAAATATAACAATTTGATGAAATTATTAACAAAACTCTCAAATCATACAATTGCATTTATTAAATTAGAAACATGTCCGATCAAGAACACGTTTCAACTAATTCCAGTCGGCTTTGTGCAATAATATCTATAAATGTTATATTGTGTTGCGTAAGCATGTCATTTCATTGAATTTGATGTCGCAGATCTGTCAGTTTCAAAAATGAAAATACAGCGGTTCTAAATAGGCGGAGTTCATGCACTACACATTGAAAAATGTTCACAATACAGTTTACTGTTTAGTATTGTACATTAATGAGACTTCTTTTTCGGAATAAATAGTCTTTTTATTTTTATAATACAGCCACTGTCTTTGCTTGTTATCTCAGAGGCGGTTCGTGAAATTTATTGTAAATTTTAGTCAGTGCCGATAATGATCGGATTGGGTTTGAGAATACAGCCGAACGTGTAGCGATGCTGTTGGCTTTTCTGTCACATGCTGGTACGTTTTGGTTTTCTCAAAGCGGGACATTTTTACGTATTTTGGGGACAGCGGGACACTTAGCTTAAAAGCGGGACTTATTGTCAATTGTAACGAAATATATTATTATTATTATTATTATTATTATTATTATTATTATTATTATTATAAATACCATGGTGAAGAATTTAAGAAAATATATTATTATCAATTGCACATTTTTTAACTTTCAACAAAAAAGGACGTTAACAATATTAAATGTTTAATATAGTATGATAGTAAAGATTAACAGGAATAACCAAGAAATACATCGATGAAATATTATTTATTCATATATTTTTAATACGTTCGACGTTTCGTGGATATCTTTGTCCACATCATCAGAAATGATTAAAGGAAATAGAATAATAAAATTTTAAAAAGAAAATTATATAAATAAAATTTAAAATTGCAATTATAATTTTTAATATTTAAATTTTCACGAAATTTCTAGAAAAAATATAGTACCTATAATCATTATACAGTCTGGACCATAAGTAATGAATAAATATATTTCTCAGTTAATATTAATTACTTTTTATATTTTTAAATCAGTTCTGATGAAGATCCAAATCCGGATGGAAACGTTAATCTATTAATTATATTTTTTTGTTAATACAGTGTAACCTCTTTATAACGTCCTTCGTTATAACGAATACTCCCTATAACGTAGAAATCTTTACAGTTTGGTTGGTTTACCTTAAAACCCATACATTATTACCCTCTTTATAGCGCAACAGCCATTCTCTATTACGAAGAAATATGCTCATATTTAGGCGTCAGCAAATATTTACAGACGTAAAGAGGACGATTCTGAATCAACACTAACTATTCAACAAGTAGTCGATGCCGCCAAACATACCGAAAAATGCCTATTGTTTAATGAAGATGATTCCACCACATCTTAAGACATGCATAAAATATACTTAATAAAATACTAAACAAATATTGGCATAGCAAAAAACGTCAGGCAAAGTTAACAGATTATATGTGTTTGGAATAAATTAATTAGGTGAAATTTGGTTATTTTTCTTTCTTCCCCCCATATAACGAAAACTCTTTATAACGAAGAAAATGCTTGGTCCCTTGAGATTCGTTATAAAGAGGTTAGTGTCTGAAAAATTGCTCGATAATTTTATTTATTGAATAATATTTGTAGAATTAGGAAACCCTGAAACAGGTCGTTTCCCTTCTTTAGCAAGTCACCGTCTGGCTTAGAAAACTGCTTATAAAATCGTCATTCATCATATTTTTTCTAGGTTTACGATTTTTTAATCTCTGCAAAGTGCACAATGCAGCAACAGATTTCTTGAGCAAGTATTCATTCAAATTGAATTAAAACGTAATAAAAAATGAGTTTTATTAGGTGTTTTTTTTCTGTTAATAAAATTACGAAAATCTTAATGTAACGATTTTAATAATATTATGCTAATTGATGAGAAAAGATGGTTTTATTCTGCTAATGTGTACCATTTGAATAAACACATAAACCGCGGCACGCATAAACTAATAATGATTAAATATTCAAAAACGTTCGCTACCAACCAATGGCGGGCGGACCCTTCTGTTCTTGAAAGTAAGGCCTAGTTTATATGAGAGGCGTTCAACGCGCGTTGGCCCAACGCGCGTTTACAGTTTCTATACAATTGTATAGGACTGTTTATATGATAACGCGCGTTGGTGGCGCGTTGAACGCGCGTTATCATATAAACAGTCCTATACAATTGTATAGAAACTGTAAACGCGCGTTGGGCCAACGCGCGTTGAACGCCTCTCATATAAACTAGGCCTAACTCTGTTCGCCTGTTACGCTTTCACGACCAATCCGCTGAGCCGATTGTGATGAAATTTAATATGGAGATAGTTTGATAGGCTACTGTTTACACGCTTTATATTAGTTTCACTTGTAAGTTTGTATGTATGTATGTTTGTTTGTAAACTCGTTTGGACTACAGCAAGTGGTTTATTACAGTAGTATAATATGCCAGCAATGTAACTACAGTGTTTAGCTGTGCGGTCTAAAGCACGGGTCTTCGCTGACGTCAACTCTTGGAATCACGGGTCGTGAGTTTTAATCCCGTCCACGCCGAAAAAAAATTGTTTTTTTTCGGCAAATTTTTGACAATAAATCGTACTAAAAAGTGGAAAATAAATATAGTTTAAAAAAAACTAAAGAACAGGCTTTATATCGAACTAAAAAGTAAAAAATATTTTTTTTAGAATAAGCTTCAAACAATAATGAATAAAAAATACTAGTATTATTGTGAAAAAAGCGTGGGGCGCTCGATGTACGAAAATGTGGAACAAAGCGCTTCACGCTTGTTTCACAATAATACTAGTATTTTTTATTCATTATTGTTTTAAGCTTATATTCTAAAAAAAATATTTTTTATTTTTTAGTTCGATATAAAGCGTGTTTTTTAGTTTTTTTTTTAAACTATATTTATTTTTAAATCAACCTTTACAGGGATGAAGTGGGGGTTGTAATATTGTATGAGGGTACGCTTTCACGACCAGACCGCTGAGCCGATTGTAATGAAATTTTATATAGAGATAGTTTAAACTCTGGGGAAGGACATAAACTACTTTTTTTTAATTAGTCTTTGATGGGGTTAAATGCCTTCACATGTTTTGTAAAGATATTTGTGGGAATAAATTTATTATTATTATTATTATAAATTAAGGTTAAAAGTAGGTGTTCCGGTACTTTTAATGCGAAATCTTGATGCGCCCAAATTGTGTAATGATAGACGTTGACAAGTCTCTCATTTGGGTCGAAATATTGTTAGGGCTATTATATAATTAGTAACAAATCTAAATGACACCAATTGATTTTACTACTCATAACATTTTCGTACCGGGCCTTATAACACAAAACCGTTTCTTAAGGAGTAAATATTCCAAAAAAAAAAAAACTTAAAATACGCCTGTTATAAACTGAACAAGTACGCCACTGTATCGAGTTAACGATGCAGCGATCCGCACACATGAGCGAATTATTGTCAGTAATGTTTTCATTTTGAAATCGAGGTCATATTTACACGACTGTTTGTATTTACATATTGAGTACCAACAATCACCGCCAGCTCCATGACCACCAGCGCCAATAACAGTCAAACAGTAGACTGTTTGTACACAATAACTGGCACGAAAATCAAGGTATCAAGGCATGACCCGTCTTACGTTGAGGCATATATCTAGGAGTTCTGATGTTTTTGGCATTCGGCGACCAGTGGCGGATTTACGCATTTCCCAAGTATAGGCTTTTAAATTTTTGCCGCCCTTACCTCAGCAATATTGTCAGTTCTTATAGCTTATTTTTACAATCCAACAATTTGGTTAAATTGCACAAGAAATATTTTTTGGGTATATTTCTGAGTTAATCAAAGCTTAACCACGTACGACTAATAAAGCGGGGTAAGGTATGCTACTTACACAATAATGTACATACTATAAACGTAATTAAATAATTTCTATTTGCCGCTCCTAAAATCTGCCGCCCTAGGCTCAAGCCTACTGGTAAATCCGCCACTGTCGGTGACAGAAAACGAATGTACAGCAAAATGAGAAAAACTATCCTATAGCCCAAGTTGCACCAAGCAAGACACATTTACAAAATTTCATTAAAATCTGTTCTGTGGTTTCGGAGATTACCGCCGCCAAAATTGTGACACGGGAATTTTATATATATAGGTACTAGATAGATAGATAGAAAAAAACCTTTGACAAGAAGTCTTATAAATGAGATTGGTTTTACGGTCGAAAGAGTGGCCTTGAGCATCTGAGTAAAAACGTTAATTTGCACACAAATTTAATGTTTGTAATTAATATTTATAGAATCGTTGATAAATGAATGATAATTATTGTATTCAAGTAATCGACCGTCTGCCCGCGTACTACAGACTGTTTGTTTTCTGTGCCGGGGCCAAACCGTCATCCATCGAATACGGGGTGTTTTTTTTTTCTTTTTTAACTGCAGCGAGGTCATTTATCGATGAATAAGCTCAGTTGTTAGTTTATAAAGATGCTAATTGATTTCTTGATCGGTATAGGTCAAATTAAGAGTTGCAGTAAAATGACTTAAAAGTCAAAGCATTCTAGACAATTATTGAGAACTATATATCTATATACTATTTCATATAGTCTATCTCGTATATTTTTCACTGATCTACTAACTCCAAATCTTCTTGGTTTCCGGAGTATGCCGTGGTCCATTGGTATTTCTACATGACGTTTCGTCTACAACTGCGGTAGACATTATCAAAGGCGATGTGGTAGCGGGATAAGTGTCCTTCTAGGCTGCTCACAGGTAAGTGAGTCTCTCATGATCAGCGTGCTCGTGTTCTCTACTCGGTCGTAGTATGCTCTTCTGTGATTGGTCGTTCCATTCAGTGGGTTGGTATTGCACAGTGCTGGTGCTGGTGTCGCCTTTGATAATGTCTAGCGCAGTTGTAGACGAAACGTCAAGTAGAAATACCAATTGACCACGGCATACAAGCCCGGAAACCAAGAAGATTTGGATCAACACCGGCCGTGAAAGCCTACACACTTGGATGATCTACTAACTGTTTTCAAGTTTTTACTGAAACGAACATTAGAAAAAAAATCAAAACGATATAGTTAAAAAGTAAAAAAACAAAAAAAAAAGATTCAAGTTTTTAAAGTTTTTTTTTGTTTGACTATAGTCGTTCGAGACGCTCGTGTATTAGAATGGTTCCTCGACCCTAGAGACACCAAATCGAGCTGGCTTTTGTGACTTTTCTTTTTTGTGTCTGTGACACCGCATTGTTAATAATTGTTATACATTTAATGCTAGCATAAAATATGACATAAGTAGTCCGATGTTCGCAGCCATGTTTTTGCAAGTCTTTAGCGATTTTTAATTAAAAATTAAATCTAAATACATCGATTCGAATATGTTTGCAAGGATACAGTATTGTTTATAACAATATACTGAAGCATATAAAAAACAAAACACTAAGTATATATTAAATAAAGACAAAAGACTGTCATATACATGTGCACTTCAATTGTTATTTTTTTTATTGTTTTCACTTGAATTCTTATCAGATATGTAATTTAACAGGAGTTATTTGAAAGTTGATATACAGTCGTCTCTTCCTAAGAACACCAACTCTCAATTCTCTCCCTCTATAGTGAGTCGCGGGCCTCATGTCATCTCAATACGGCCCGCGTCCAGAATTTATCCAGTGAGGATTTTAGACACCAGTGAGTTTATCAAAAACAAGAGACCTCAGGTGTCTAGATCCTCAAGCTCAAGATATTTTACCATTTTTATTACCTTTATATGACAATTGATTTAAACTAAATAAATAAATATTTTAATTTAGTATGTGTTTTAATTTTAAATTTATAATCTGGCCCGCTAACACATCCTAAATCTTATAAATGGCTCTTTAGAATAATTTAGTCTGCAACTACAAAGAAATCTTTCAGCAATTGCAGAATCATTTTCGAAGTTTAACATTTAATAGAATCGCGTGTAATGATTGTTCTAACAATGTAATTACAAATATCTAAATAAAAAACAAACAAATTACATATACCAGTACGATTATAATTATTATTTCAACATATTAAAAATAAGTTAAAGTACCAAAAAATTTACAGTTAGTATTTTTTACAGGATTCAAGGTTTAGTGAATATCTATTATTATACTTCCTCGACAAATGTTGGATTATAGAAAATCTGGTCTTATACCATTATTACTTTTTCGTAAGAAAAACAGTGCGAAATTTTAAATGGATTCTTCATAAAAAAGAGACTGTACACACTACAGAAATAAAGCTGATATAATTGTTAAAAAAAATAATCTACGACCTTTAGGTCATACGCGGCAAGGATTCTACCTCGCCGCCAACTTAGCTTAATGTTCTACAGCCAGTTTTTATAGTGTACGCCGTACGGTATATACGTATATATTACAACCTTTCGTTACAATTTTAATTTCATTAATTAATTTTACCATACCGTGCCAAAAAATTCAGGTCTGCCGCCAATTTGTTTTTTTTCATCATAAATATCTGTTAAGAGTATTCGTCCCTGCAAATACCCCCTGCACTCTTCATCTCAAATCTTTTCCCCTCACCTAAAAACGGTTCGCGCTCTCCCGACGCTATTTTTAAAGCTAGAGGGTTCTGGTAAACGCCAAATGAAAGACAAAGGATCAGACTACAGATCCTTCAGGCGAATTTTTTGAAAAACAGTTTGCCTGCGTGTGAAATATTACGTAACTTATTATTTTTTTCAAAAGGTTGTAAGTTTTTTCAGGAATTCGCCTGAAGGATCTGTAGTCTGATTCTTTGTCTTTCATTTGGCGTTTACCAGAACCCTCTAGCTTTAAAAATAGCGTCGGGAGAGCGCAAACCGTTTTTAGGCGAGGGGAAAAGATTTGAGATGAAGGGTGCAAGGGGTATTTGCAGGGACGAATACTCTTAAGTTCAACAATAAAAATTTTAGTGCTTCACAGAGCTCGGAGCCTTTGCATCTCAAACGCTTTTGTTTATAATTCTATACTGATCGTCTTTTGTTTGAAACATCTAATATAAAAAAATCCTATACAGCTTCCTGTTTTCTTAACGGACCCGTGTCAACATTTTAGCATTATATCCGTTGTGAATTTAAACATATCATCTTAAGTATATAACGAAAAGGTTATTTCCTACTTTTCACTTGCAAGATGAGTTCGCAAGTTTGCCTTCGGTGTAACCAATATAATATGATGTGTCTTGTTTCAATGCCATCTAAAAACGGCAATCGCTGTTCATTTAGTCTATAGCAGGCCTGGGCAAATGGCGGCTCGCAGGCCGGATCCGGCCCGCAACACAATTTTGTCCGGCCCGCGAAACATTTTATAAATTTTAGAAAAACAATAAAAAGAAACAGTGGCCAGAACAGACGAAAAAAGGACCTAAGGAGCTTTTTTTTCCTTTCTTTTTGCTCTCCAAATGCGGAAATAGAATATGAGGACCTTTTTTTTTGGCCCGCGGTCAAATTTGCCCGTCCCTGGTCTATAGTGACGGCACAGCGTCGTTTAATAAGTGGGCACATTTTAAAATTTCATAAAAAAAATTTTCGAAATTTTTCTTTAATAATTTCATCGACAACAGATGGATCTCTTTAAATTGGAGCCTTGCTTATAGTCAGAAAAACTAGTAGTCGAAATTATTCGACCGTAATTGAAATTCTTATATGGATTTCTCCTGAACCGATTTTACCTGTGTTAATTCGTACACATCGTGACGAAACGTATATTGTGCACTTCCCCTAATAAAAACGAAGAGAACAATGAATGTTCCATCACAATGTGTGCGAATTAACACACTCAAATCGATACCACAACCTTTTTCCTTTCCGCGTAACCTTGAAAGATGCTCGCTTAGCAAGCAATATGTTCTCTTATTTTAAATTCATTAAAAATTAAAATTGATATTTGACCTTCAATGTTATTGGCTATATATTTTTTAAAAAGACTGGGTCTTAATGGGTCAACAGTTCCAAACTAAGCTAATTTATTTATATAAAGAAGGCACGCGACCATGGAAAAATATTCCATATATCTGCTGATTGTTAATAAAAAATGCATACAAAATATTATGATTTAAAAATTGTACTTCGTCCAGTCGGCAAGCAAGTAAACCTAACCAAATATGTGACAATTGTTGACAGGGTTTTTTTTAAGTAGGTACAGAAAACAAATACCTACCTAATATAAACGCTGTCTTATTATCACAAAAATATTTGTTCAATACTTTCGGCTTGACAAACATTGACATATTTACAAGATTGCATTCATTTTAATTCTTAGTTACAAAGACGTATAAACTGCAAAAAAAAACATAAATGCGCGGATTTCATACAAAATTATGATAATATAAAGTAATTAAAAAAGAAAAAAAAAACAAAGTGCATTGTTAAAAAGATAAATTATTGTTTGCATTCGAAATAAAGCAAAATGCAACTTCGAGAAAACAATAATGCTATGTTGCACGATGAGTGACTTCAACGCACGGCTAAGACACGAACCTCAGTGGAGTCAGGAGAGGTGAGTTTGATTGTTTAATATTCATGAATTCTCAGAAATCGAACGCGATGAAAAAAAAGGTATTTCCCCAAAAAAAATTACCCAATTTTAATAGTATGTTTTATTAATAATGTCAGGAAATAACTCGTTCTAGAACAACACCAGTAATAATAGTTGATTATTATTATTATCAATTATATTTATTGATGCACTCTTCGTAGTGTATTTGTTAGTTCACTGTTGGTATTACAACGTTAGTGTAAAACAGTGATGTTATATTTAATTATAATAACGGCTAGCGCACTACTTTTGCACGACAACCATTATTTTCTTTTTATTATGTTACCATTCCGACATCTTCGTAGGAAAATCTTAGAGAGTCGCAATCATTCCAAAAGCGATTAGATCCTCAAGAAAAGAGTGAACAAACCGTTCTAAAATAGTATATTACACCACAAGGGCCGAAAGTTTGATATCTTGCACTGCGCGCCATGATGCCCGAGACTCCGAGGGCATGACGCGTACCTATAGTGCAAGATTATCAAACTTTCGGCCATAGTGCGATGTACACCATTTTTCTTCATACCTCGGTCGTAAGTACGCTTATTAAAAACATTAATTAATTAATTACATTGAAAAACAGATAAATTTCAAGCAAGTAGCTTTGAGGTTATACGTAAAAACACGATTGACAGCTGTTCGCGACTATTAGCTAAAATGTAATAGGGTTGCTATGGAAACGACATCTAAACAGTTTTTTCTCTACTTCCGCCTGAATGTACGTATACACGCATCGCAGTGCGTGTAATCACACCAATGCGTATATTTTGAATTTTCTGCGCCTTACAATTGATGCCGAAAGTAGGTATGTACTTTCGATCGAGGTATATGAAGAAAAACTGTGTACCTATATAATATTCGCCACAAATCTAAAAGACTCGGAAGTTAAATGCGAACGCGGGCTTGCGTTTGTACTGCAGTCTGTTGAAAAACTACAAACTCGCAACTCAACAAAACTAAAGTAACAATAACAACTTGACAATAGCGTACTCAACTATAATTTAAAGCTGGAAAGCGACAAGTGACAAAGGCAACGAGCGATCACGGCCAATCACCGACGAGCGCACGTTCCGTGCAGGCAGCTGGGAGGTGGTGGGAGTATCAACAGCTCTAAAATGTGCATTTGCGACGCTGTTTGTGACACACTTCCGAACCTTTTAGATCCGTGGCGCGTATTATAACTATACGAGTCGAAATGATAACCTCCTATTTTTCATTAATTTGTTTGATTCTTTCAAACATCATCATTCGTGCAATTAGATAATAATTAATAATTTAATACTAATTAATTTTTATATTTTTAGATTTTTCTGAAGAAAGCCGGATCGAAACGTCATCTTGTGTTGTATTGATTTGTTATTTTTTATTTTCTGTCAATATATTAAGGTCTGAGAAAAATTGGTCGACAATTTTATTTATTTGAAGAGTTCTATTCAGACGTTAATCAAAGATTTTAAAATAAAGTAGATTCACCGTATAAGTATGGAAACAATTCAGTTCAGATTTGCGGTCTAAAATAAAAACAATAATAAAAATGCAGTGAAAACGATGTTTTAATTGGCAGCAATTCATCATCACAGCTAATGTTCTACAATGTACGAACGAATGTGTCGCCTTCGGCCGTCATGGCTCTCTGAGAACAACGCGTTTTATTTATAATAATAATAAATGTGCAGCGAAGAATAGAACAATTCGCGTATTAAAATGTCGACGTTTTCACATTTTGTTGCGCCGTGCTCACTGCAACAGGTCCGGCAAAACTATACCTATATGTTTATTTTGCCGTGTGCTCTATAAGACCTGGGGTTTACTATAAAGGCCGCTGCACACGCAGTGCCGGATTAAGACTCCTTGATGCCCTAAGCATTTCTTGCTTATGGGCCCCCATCTCTAATATGTTCAGTTTATAAAAAAAATCACATTGATAGAAAAAAGTTAAAAAGCATAGATTTTAAGGAAAAAAATTGAATTTTACTATCAATACTCTCATTGAAAATTTGGCTCTCTATAAAATCGGACCTTAAGCATTTTTATACATTTAATAGAATCAAAGTTTCAAAACTTTAAAATTAAAAAAATTGACCCTTAAGAAATAATGTTTTTTCGTTTTCATTTTCAAAAATAAATTATTATTTATATTTAACTTTTATACTTCTAAAGACAAATCAGTAGATCAAATTTTTGAGAACATGACAAAAAGAAAAAAAAAATGTTGACACGGTTTAGTGAGGTACTTTTCATTTCTGAGTTGTGCTTCTTGGTGCCCCCTGAGACGTGATGCCCTAAGCAATCGCTCATTTTGCTTATAGGTTAATCCGGAACTGTGCACACGAGGCTAGAAACGCTGCTAGATTCCTAGCTAGATTTTCCTACTAGTTTTCTAGCGCTGATTTCCTTGATTGCTGTTAAGTGTTCGCTTCACACGAGACTATTTTTCAAGCTTGTTTTGAGGATATATCTGGTGCGCGCGCGGTGACAGTTCGAATATAAACACAGAGCAAAACGTGTCTGTTGTCTGACTCTGAGCAGAATGACAACATGTTGGTTTGTGGGCGTTTGTTCAAGTGCCCGTGTGACAAGATACTGCTTCCTGATTGGTTCTTGCTCATACCTAGCAGCAAATCTCGCAGGGAAAATAGCCCCTGTTCTAATTTTAAAACCTATCTTTTGAGCTAGCAGGCCAGCCCGCAGTCATTTCCAGCTTCGTACCCAGCCTACCGGCTAGCAGAACTCCTAGCAGCGTTTCCAGCCTCGTGTGCAGCGGCCTTAAGAAAGCGATATCGTAATATAGCGGCCGCAATATGACGTATTAACAAATAACTTGCGTATAAAAGTAAACGGAACTGATTGAAAAGTTACAATTCTACCTGTGATAGTTGTGGGTTGTCAATAAATGTACCTTCAAAAGTAGTGAAATATTTTTCTACGCTGTTACGTCACTTCTTTAAACAATATTTTTAATTAAATAACCATTTAATTTTTTCAAAATCGATCATTTTTCATCAGTCAAAATGAAAAGCGCCCGAAAAATATGGCGGAATTTAAGGTCTATATAAAATTAATGTAATCGTGATTTTATTCTGATCCATTCGTTTTGTGCCGATGCTAAATGCCCACCTTACCGTAAACGCAGCCCTGTGTCAAATTGGTTTTCCACGCCTGTCGCACTGAAAATAACGTCCTTTTGATTCCCCCGTCAACGACGACATCAGTGCCCCGCGTGAGATATGCTCTTCTCACGAAACCGCGAATTGTTCAAATGCATTGCAGAAAAACATAACTATTACCATAAGTGTTCACCTGTGACTCGCGAAGACACGCTGAATGTTTTGTTGGCGCTCTGACGACGACTTTACGAAATAAGGGGGGCCTTCAAAAATTACGTGAGACAAATTTGACGATTTTTCGACCCCCCCTCCCTTTTGAAGGGATGCCGTTAGAAATACCTAAACCTGTGCTTTGATTTATTTAAAAAAAAAGACGGGTTGCACTCCGGGAGTGCCGGCAGAAGTGAAAACTTGAATATTACCTCTACTCTCCATCCGTCTTACGAATTTTCGATCAGTTTACCCATACCTCTACTCTCCATCCGTCTTACGAATTTTCGATCAGGTCACGTGTCCTGACGCGAGTTTAACATTTTTTACCCATTACGAAAAAAGAAGCTAAAGAAGTTTTCACTTCAAAAAAAAACGAGGCAGAAATATATCTATACTAATATATATAAAGATGAAGAGTTTGTTTGTTTGATTGAACGCGCTGATCTCAAGAACTACTGGTTCGAATTGAAGTTTTTTTGTTGGATAGCCCATTTATCGAGGATATATAAAATCACGCTACGACCAATAGGAGCGGAGCATCAATAAAAAATGTTGCAAAATGTAATTCAAAATTTGTCCGTACGACAAAAACTTTTGAACGATAACTCCGATCATCATGAAATTTGGACACAGCATTCATTTCGGTAAACTAAGATGAATATGCGTACTCATGTGCCCCCCATTTGTTCTTTTGCACCCGGATGAAACCGGGCGGAACCGCTATAGTATAATATACAGCGTAAACTCTATATAGCGACACTCAAGGGACTGTGCACTTTGAGGCGTTATTGAGGGTTGTCGTTAAACGGAGAGAGAAGAAATAATCACCTAATATTTTTTTACTATAATATGTATTTACTCATAAATCATAATATATAAAATTTACAATTGACCAACAAAC
Organism: Xanthostigma xanthostigma; assembly: GCA_963575645.1. Lineage (NCBI taxonomy): Eukaryota > Metazoa > Arthropoda > Insecta > Raphidioptera > Raphidiidae > Xanthostigma > Xanthostigma xanthostigma. The sequence goes on from OY754474.1 coordinate 19,838,946, forward strand.
ATTCATACTATCGCAAATTACAGCTGAGCTAAACATATTATGAAAGATAATCCCAACAAACAAAAGAATCTTTGGCACGCATGATTCCGACAACAAGGCAACAAGATAACAAACAAGTACTGTTTATTGCTTAATGATGACGTATTGTTGTCGTTATTTAGAGTGTATCATTGTATGAGCAACAAGGTAAACCAACTGGAGTTAAGTAATTTCGACGTTTTAAGGAGTTTGACGTTATATCGAGAGTGACGCTAAATGGAGTTTACACTGTATATAAATTTTCGAGTTAAGAATTAAGATAAGGAACTGGCATTAACGCGAGTGAAGTCGCAGGTTAAGGCTAACATATTCATAAATTAGACACACGTACTTTTTCCATCTGGCCATAGATATGCATCTCTCTACATTAGATATAGGTACGTGTGCAGCAAACCACTACTATAACCGCGATGACGTAGTCTGGGGAACGGCACCACTCTTCGGCTGCAGCAGCACTGTTAGGAGAGCCCCAACAATACAAGAAAGACATCGTTGTACAAGCGCAGTGCTCTAGTCAATCGTTCCGCAACTGTCGGACGAACAACAACAACGCGCTGCGAGTTTTTTTATAACGGTTTCAAAGTCAGTTCAGTGTTTTTTTTTTCCATTTCGATTGAAAATAATTCCGGAGACATCAACTAACGATGGAGAAGGAACCTCAGCCCGATTCGTTGTCTACCGTTACCGTTAAGGAGTATCCTCCTTCCGAATACAGCCATTCGGATATTCCACCACCGGTAAGTTGATTTTGTTTCGAACTATATTTTTTGACGTGATAACGTCTTATAAATTGATGAATCACCAATCTTATAAATTGATAAAACACCGGCTGCATGTACGAAAAAGTGTAACGTTCCTAACGGTCGTAACGTTCCTAACGTTCCGCCTGACCCTGTGCGTGCTTTTCTCGAAAACGGCCCTAACGATTTGGATGAAATTTACTGAAAAGGGATTTTGGGGGGCAAAAAATCGTTTTAGCTAGGTCTCATCTCTCGAAAATATCGTTTTCTTACAAATTTTATCATTATAAAAATCAATTTTTTGACGTATGAAAATACTTAAATATTGTAAGTAGGTTTTGGAATTTTATATAAACAGTGAAACAATTGTTTTATAAATATTATGACAGCTAATCTTTGAGACTTAAAATAAATACGAAAGAAAGAAAGTTAAAAAAAACAATTATATTATATGGTGAGTAATTTAAATAAATAATATTAACCTAAATTTGAAGCGAAAGATGCAATATCATAGATTCGAATTATTATAATTATTATATAAATTTAGGTTGTGTATTACGGAATACGTTATCACGTAAAACTATCGTCCGTAAACCGACTTTACAGACAACCAATTTATTTGATCGAAATATCTGAATCAGTGGTTCCCAAACTGATTTGGCCTGTCGCCCCTTTTCCAGAAAAATATTGGACAGCGCCTCCTGGAATTCTTTTTTTTTTATTTTGATAGAAATGTTTCTACTTTTTTCGTAAAATATAGTAAAGAAAGGTGTAAATTAGATATATTGAGATTTGAAATTATGAAACTATTTATTGAACCGCCTCTCTTGATCGCTGCGGCACCCACCAGGGGGCGGTGGCGTCCACTTTGGGAATCACTGACGTAAATAAACAATTTAAAAATCAGAAATAGCGGTGTCTATCCGGATTTTGTTGGGAGTTCTGAGAGATTTAGGGTGTCGACCACATCATTATCAGAGTAGCTTCAGAAAAAAATGCTTCTTAATTATTTTTGGCGTTTCGATAAATAAATATATTTTCTATAGAGAGGGCAAAATCAGGCTTGAGGGTTTTTAAATTCTTAAGATGAGACCGGTAATCAGTTCCTCTTTGATTTTCGTTTTTATTGAAGAACACATTTTTTTTACTGATTTTCAAAATAAATTATATGTTCTTTCCATTATTTTGACGAGAAAATGACATTACTTTAAAACGAGTTACAGCGAGGTTTAACAGTCTCTCGAGTCATAATATTTTCATTACGTTAACAAGAAAACATAGCACTACATTTTTTGTATAAGTACCTTCTATAAAATAGCTGACTTTCACTTAATTTTCAAAATATTTGACAATTTAAAGCAAGATCACTTCTAATTGTACGCCGCGTTCAATATTCATGCGGTTAGACTATGAGTCATTATGGTAGTAAGACTACGTTTATTTTACTTTACAGCACTAGTGTTAAATGTGTCATTTCACGACAGGCATGAAAATGAGCCATTTTATAGAGGGGCTATGTTCAAAGGTGTGTGCAAAAAATATATCAATATTAGCCACTGTACCCGATTGGGTTAATATCGACGTTTCGCTCATTCAAAATAGTGATTGTAACTCCAAAAAATCCCACACCGTTCTCGTTCTCCCATTCGGGTGATATTTTTTTTTCGAAAAACGCCCAAACGCGCGGTATATCGTTATTTTTTAAGAAGAATATTTTTTCGGAGCACGATTCTTGCTTTAGGAGTTCAAGAATGTATCCACACCTGTTTTCGGCGTTCGGAGACGAATACTAAAAATTCATCAAATAGGTTAATTTACACTTAATCCGTCCCTGGCCACAATGCATTAGCAGATACACTTTTTTTGTTTGGTGGCAGGATTTAGTACTGCGATCAGTATTGTTGGATGATTGAAATTACCTATCAACATTATATCGACGTTATTATTTCTTCCTGACGGAAAGCAATATAGTAATTATTTTAATTTATTTCAACTTCCGGAGCCGAAAGGTAAAACGGCGCATTACAATAATAATGCATGTACTTAAACGCTTTTATCCCGCAACTACGTACAAACTTCACGTTTCTCACAATCACGATTATAATAAATTTTATAAGGTCGTGATTCTTAATAAGACGCTTCCTCGTTAGTCTTTACTCTTTATACGCGATTCGTGTTTTTTTTTCGACGTCTTTCTGCAAGATTTACGTAACCCGCGAGTTTGAAAGTAAAACAAACAAAAACTCAACTGACAATCGCTTTTTTTCGTACTTTCTTTGTTTCGTCGAGGCTTTTTTGTTTCACTTATTTTTTTCATATTATTTACGCGTGTTTCAATTTTAAACGTTTATTTTAAACTAATATTAAAAAGAGGTAAAGTTTGTAGGTTTCGATGTAGGAGGTAATCTCCGAAACTACTCAACCGATTTTAAAATTTTTTCACCAATATTTAGAACGGACCTTCAGGATGGACATAGGCTATATATCATCGCGTTAAAATAAAAGCGCTTTTCGTGGAGATCGATTTTGCAACGTAAGTCGACGTCCGACGAAATCTACAAATTCGAGCGTACCAAGATCGGGACACCGGTTTTAACACTACAGTAGGAAAATCTTACGAAGTGCATAACAGTACTGTCTCTTTCTATTGCATCGAACAACGAAGATACACAAGTTTTTCGAAGACCTTACGATATCCAATTGTTTTGTCACGTGATTTATTTTTATTGTATTCACACTCAATGCATTTATAAATCAGTATAGCAATTATTCTAATTAGAGTGTGTTGTTTCAGAGTAACTAAATAACATTTCAAATGGGTCCCTCTCATATGCATATATATAAATTAGTTGTGCTGCGTGCATTTTTTTTAGAAATCTGCTATTTGACCTACAAACGTCATTGCTATATAGTATAGAGAATGTAACTCACGAGGTAAGATTCAAATTATCTTTAGGTGATTTATGTGCAATTCTCAGATCGTTTTTTGTTTATTTCTTTTAGGACTCTTGTTAACGACCGTTTTAGTCAACGGGAAACAGTTTACTTTCGTAGTGTGTAGTGTCAAACACACAGTCCCTTTTTTTAAAAACAAAATAATCATCAAGCTAATTAATTTCAATATTTTACTGAGAAACAAAATTAAAAAGCCACCGTTTTTTCGACGAACTACGTTGCAAAATTGGTCTTCACGAAAAGCGCTTTTATTTTAACGCGATAATATATAGCCTATGTCCATCCTGAAGGTCGATTCTAAATATTAGTAAAAAAAAATTTGAAATCGGATGAGTCGTTTCGAAGATTACCTCTTCCATCCAAACTTACAAATTTTACCTCTTTATAATCTTTGCTATAGATTGACAAATATTAATTTATTCATCATTCATTTCTCTTAAATTCCGAACTTTATGTGTCAAATATTTTTATTATGCATTTTTTTGTAAAATGCAGGTCTCGCCATCCTGTGTCATAATTATACTTAATAATTAAATTGATTAGTCCAAAAGTGTTAAGTCATATAGTTGTCGATACATTTGTTTTAATTAAGTTTATTACATCATCATAATTATCAAATTTAATAATTACTAAAGTTGTTAAACTTTCCATCAACATCCTTGCCTGCTGCAAACATAGTACAATTTTGTTTTGTTATTTCGCTGAGAGCCGTTCTTGTAATACAGTAAAAACTCTCCATATAACGAAACTCTCTGTAATGAAGAACTCTCTATAAAATAAACTAGGTACTTGAGCCTTAACTCATAACGAAACAAATTATTGGGTCTCTCGAGTTTTGTTACAGAGAATTCGACCGTACATTCTGAAACAGGCCTTTTGGTCTCAACGTAAGGTTGGTCCGACCACAGTTTTTATGTTGAGTAGTTGTAGTCTTTAAAAAATCTGCACTTGTATGGTTGGGCGCCAAGATTTAGACATAATATGTCCCGTAAAACTTTGACCTTCATTTTACACGGGTCAACATAACCTGGGTTATCTTTTTCTCAAGCGCACTTATATAGAAAAAACTAAGTACTTTGAAAATAAACATGGCGGCTTGTAAACAGCTGTTTTATTTTAGGTTAGTTAAAAATAAAAATGTCAAAAATAATTACAAAATCATATTATATTAGCTACTTTTCTCGCAACGAATTATTGATAAGGGGGGGGGGGGGTGACATTATTCAGGTATTTTGAGTACACTTCGAAAATAAACATGGCGGCCAGTGAACAGCTGATTTATTTAAGGTTAGTTAAAAATTCGTATGAGCTACTAAGATCAGATAATATTGACAGTTGAAGAGGAAATCATTCCATTTTAACGTGTATTTTAAAAGATTGATGTCATAGTTGTTACCCTTGAAAATATGTGTAGCTAAAATACAACACCGGTTTAATAATCCCACATTTAAGAAGTGTTGAGAAATATCTTCATAATTTAACAATAAACACGTTTTGTTTACGTTTAACAGCTTTTCAACTGTTTTACAGTAATTATTTTAGTAGGTAACTGTTACCGGTAACAGACTTCTATTTTTCAATAGTTATGACTGTTCCCAAAATAGCAATTCCGGCCATGACTAATTTTAAGTATATTTTTATACAAAACGTAAATGAATTACCAGTAAAACAGATTTTTATTTTCGAACTGTTCGGGTCGTTTACGGTGTAACCATGGACACGAAAAACAAATCTTGCCGGTCGAACTGTATATAACTTGCGTTCCAGATTGCTGACAATAGAATCACTGTTTGCCGGACGTTAGTAGAATATTTTAACGGTTATTATAATTATTTTCAAATAACAGTAATTGTTACAATAAGTAACAGTTTCGCCGAACAATAAGATGAGCACGGACCCAGCGAGAACATTAAATTATTTTCCTCAACCCGTGACCGGTTTTTTTCCACATCTGAGTTTGATCCGTAATGGAACCGGCTAAACGACGGAGATCATAAACAAATATAAAGTTGGCCTTGGATTATTTAATAACAGTGGACACTCTCAGAATACGTAATCACATAATACCGACTCGAATTAACATAATATTATGTTGCTTCAAAACACATTAAAAAAGTACGGTACGATCTTATTATGTTACGCTCAAAGGGTTCATACCTTCCCTCGAAAGATTCTTTGCTTTCACATTCCGAAAGAAATCGTCATTAGTTACCCAGTTCGTTTCAACATAGCGACAAAATTTTAAAGATGACTCGAGTCTTGAGCAGTGCCGGATTTAACTTTTTGGTTACCCAGGTTTTCGTTTTTTTGTTGTTTTGGTTCATGATCATAAATACAGTTCTGTACAAACTACAAACCAGTGGCGGATCCACGGGGGGGGGGGGGTTCGGGCCCAAACCCCCCCCTTCCAGAGAATCAACAATCCCAAATTAAAATCTTACTGCGCGATAAAAAAAAAGCTTTTCATGTTTTTCATAAATTCTCCGCAAAAGGAGTAAACATTTTTTAAGACTCCCCCCCCCTTGCCGTAATCCTGGATCCGCCACTGCTACAAACATACACTTTTTAATCAGAAGTCTAAGAACCGAAATGGTTCCAACTCTAGGAAAAAAGTATTCTCGTAATGTGGTGCTCTGTGGTAGTGCTCTAGACCGGTATTATAAATCAATCACTTGTCTTGAGACAATTATTTCATCTGGATTTGTTTGTTACTTCAATATTCCGTAATTAGGAAACAGACGCACGCATTGACTAATTTTTGTAATCTTTTTAAACACAGATAAGTACGTGTGACATATCAGATAAAAAATTATTAAAATCGCTCACGTTTTGTTTGTTGTTTGGTACCTATTGTCATTTGTCATTATTATTGCAGTTAACAAACAGGTAGAGAAAGTAAGATATGTTCGTCAGGTGATACAATATGGACAGAAGGAAAAACAAACGAAATAGTGTCACGAACTCTTTTGTTTCGATTGTTTGTTGTCGTTTCGTTTGTTTTTGGTTTAATTTGAAAGTGTCGATTAAATGCTGTTTGATATTTGATAAATGAGTCCTATCGAAAATTACGTCTAATTTTCGTGCTTTATTTTCAAAACAGTGATTTTAACATTTCTCAATTAGTTCGAAGAATTATCAAAAGAATGCGGAACGTTTTTTACTTACGTGCGATTGTTTAATTTAATTTAAATGTTATAGTTTTGAATACCTTAAACAATGAATATATATACAACAATTAAAGTAAATTCAGTAGAATTATTTTATAATCGACAATGTTTTCAAATGAACGGGTTCCTCAACATTTTGAGTGCGTAAATAAAATATCCTAGTCAGTTAAAGGTGTATTGAATATTTGTTATAAAAAATAAATAAAAACTAAAACCCGACTACTGAAAAGTATGAAACAAGAAAATATTCTCATCTGAGGACAGTCGTGGTCATAATATGCCACCTACCTTAACAAAACATTACATTTTAACAGTAGTAAGCGATCATAAGCTCTAGGGCTCATATATATGAGATGGCATACGACCACGGCTATCCTCAGATGAGAATAGTTTCTTGTTTCATACTTTTCAGTAGTCGGCTTCTGGTTTTTTAACTTATTTTTTGTTTTCAATTTGCTCCCCTCTGGGTTCAAAATTCAAAAATAAATGTAAACATACATAGATTGCTAAACTCACAACCCTTCCTTTTGGCTTCCCCATAGTCGGGTAAAATAGCCAGACTCAATTTTAATAAAACCAACCTAGTCAGCTGTAGGATAGAAGTTTAGGACTTATGTACCGACTGTTGATTGTTGACCCGGTTGCTCCAGAAGGAGGGTAATTTTTTGTTGTTGTTATGTCCCCTTAACTATTTAAGAAAAACAAAGATTTCTTGTTAAACGGCTTTTCAAATTACAGCGAAACATTTTTATGAGAGCGCAATTTATCGAAAATCACTTTCCTCTTCATTAAACCTTATGAAAATAATAATCACGAAGTGTAGTGAAAGTAATAATTTCTCTCAGGGTTGGATATCGCCTACGTAGATACAGCAATTTTGCCATTACTAGAAAATTACTTGAGAGAAATGAAAGTCAAATTGACTGATTAGATAAAACACGGTGTCGCTGCTGTTGTTTTGTTTTGTTTATATATTTATTGACAGATTAATAATTGAGGTGGCACTTGACAGGTGTTATAAACGCGTTTGACAACCATAAAATAAATACACGCTATATAAAAATGCCAATTTCACACCGCGAACTTAGATAATCTTTTTTTTATGCGCGATTGCGGTTTAACTTTTTTTGTTTCTGAAATCAGGAAGCGATTTTGTACTTTAAAATAAACCAGTGGTCTCAATTCATTATTAAAATTTTAAGTTTGAACGGACTTCTCCTGAATCGATTGTTAATTCGTATACACGTCGTGATGAAACATATATCGTGCACTTCCCCTCGTTAAAACGAAGAGAGCGATGTATGTTTCATCGCAATGTGTGTGAATTAACACACTACAAATCGGCACCACATTTAAATATAGTACAATTAAATATTCCTTTTCAAATAAATAAAATTGTCGACCAATTTTTTTCAGACCATATATTGACAAAAATTATAAAAAAATATAAATCAAAATAACAAAGGATTCTTTCAAAAATATTCAATCATCGTGCATTCTATTACATAATATTAAATAACTAATACTAATAATTTTTATATTTTTTAGATTTTTCCGAAGAAGATCCAAATCCGGATCGAAACGTCATCCTTTGTTATTTTGATTTATAATTTTTGTCAATATATGATCTGAAAAAAATTGTTCGACAATTTTATTTATTTGAAGAGTTCTATTCAGACGTTAATCAAAGATTTAAATATATAAACTATTTGAGCATATTAAAACAAGACAAAAATTATTGTGTTTACTTAAAAGATTTAATATTTACGTATCGGTCAGCTAAAAACAACTGAAAACTGATACCCTTGCAGTTTTTTTTTTGTTTGATCGACAAATGAAAGTCGACACATAAAACAACCATTTCAAATGCAAGGATGCACAAGTAGAAGAAGTTAATGTGCATTTTGTTTTGATATTTTTATTTGACCTTAATAATATCTATTGAATCGAAAAAGTAAATATCAATTGCAGAACGACTGTTTTTTTTTGGTAGACAAAAGGTGAACAGTTTTTAGCAAAATTGAAGGTTATTTTTATCGGCGGTGTACCTACATTTTTTTCTTCAATGAGAAATCTTTATTGAACTACGTTGATTTATTTTGTGTAATTCAAAATTTAATGTTACCATCAAGGAAGGTTTTGGTTGAGGATCATAAATAAATAAGCTTTACCAATGTTACGCTAGTGGCCAACGTTTCGAAAAATTTATTTTAATTTTCAGGGCCTATGATATATAAACATATATACATGTTCATAGGTCCTGAAGATGAAAATAAATCTTTCGAAACGTTGGCCACTAGCGTAACATTGGTAAAGCTTATTTATTTATGATCCTCAATCAAAACCTTCCTTCATCGTAACATTCTATTGGATCAACACTACTTTATGCTGAAGACATCAAAATTTAATGTTTGGAACGCTGTGCATTTGAAATCTATAAATCAACTTGAAACGACGAACGGCCTCCAAAAGACCACTGAAAAAAGTCCCCAGAACACCAAACACCTCTGCAAGGGAACCATTTGGCGATCTGGGAAGAAATTTGTCTCGACGTCCGCACAGAGATGCAAAAATATTGCTAGCAGCAAATCTTTCTGTGGATCTTCGCCATACTTATTCAAGGCCTACCCTGATTTCATCAAAAAATATCAAAAATATACCTATAGTCGGGACTCATGTATTTCCAACACCATCTATTTTCATCTGATTTTACTCATGTATTTTCAAGTTTATAATTAATAAAGCTTTTTTGTGACTGATCTATGACTGCCACGAAGTGAGGATGAATGAGAAGTTGAAAATACAGAAGTCGTTCAGTCTTAAGAGATTGAAAATACTTGAGTGAAACTGTAATAGGAAAACCGAATGATTCGTTAATTTTAACCAGGAGAATTGGCGTGATCACAGTGATCGCTGACTACTGCACAGTCCATTGTTTTTTTATTCAACGAATATCACTTTCAAAAAACCAACTCCATTAACAAAAGAGTGGTTGCTAATTAAATTGCAATTAACAAGGCGTACAGTAAAGGTTAAACGGTTTCAGCTTAATGAATTTACATTAGAATAAATTTAACACAAATTTAATGATGATGAATATCTTTATAATGGCCAAAAGACAATATCATGCAGCGTGAGAAAGTCGAAACTTGTCTGCATTGTTGCAAACATTGTAAATCAAAAGTAACATAATTATCAACGAAATGTATTATAATGGAATTAACTCGAGAGAAATCCATTTGAAATACGCAGTGGCAGCCAGTGATGGATTTAGGCTTGCTGCCGCCCTAGGCCCCATTCGATGCGCCGCCCTTTTTGATAAAATAAATTTCATTAATTTTGATCCAATATTTTTATTTAAAAATAACTTTATTTATTGAAATATAATATTTAAATATAACTAATAAACATGACAGATAAATAAGTCATTAATCTCACTAAAGGAACAGAAAGAATTAAGACTATAATTGATCTAGTATTTAGTAAAAAAATTAACGTCTTACCCATACAGATTGAGAAGTAAATTAATGAATTGAATTATAATATTATATTCTATAGAAAAATTTTTATGAAAACTAATCTGAACCAATTTTTGAAATTGATTGTTTTTACTTTTCGCCTCTAAAATTTTGTCATTTCAAAAATTTTGCCGCCCTAGGCCCGGACCTCACGGGCCTAGGCGTAAATCCATCACTGGTGGCAGCGGTCATTCCATCTTTACTAACATAATAAAGAGGTAAACTTTGTAAGTTTGGATGTAGAAGGTAATCTCCGAAACTACTCATCCGATTTCAAAATCGTTTCCGCACCTATATTTAGAATAGATTTTCAGGATGGACATAGGCTATATATATTATCGCGTTGCAATAAAAGTTTTTTTCGCGGAGACCAGTTATGCAACGTAAGTTGACGAAAAAACAGTTGAACGTACGTCATTCAGGAACGTTTAGAAATCGTTCAAAATGATCTTTGCATTTAATCACAGTCCCTACTTCTCACCCAAAGTGTTCCGCTACTCAGTCAACGGAAAACGTAAAAAAAGTGTCAGAAAATAAAAAAAAGTTCTGATTGGTCTATGGCCGCCACAATGTGACGGATTAAAAAAGAAGTTGACAATATACGAGTCGATTAGTCCAGATAGGTTGAAAATACACTGTAAATTGTTAGATTGCAAATGACGTCATTATTGTATCACTCTTATAGTATCATATAGATTAATACGCTAAGGTTTAAGATGTTTGCCTCCCTTTTTAGAAAAAACCACACAATTTCTTCATATAAATTATATATCATTTTACAGATAATTGCTTGCTCTACTGACATCGACAACTAAAAAAATTTATTATTGCTATTGTTTTTGTAAATTAATTAAACTCTGAACAACGTCTGCCATCTGACGGCGTAAGTGTTAACACTTCGATCTGTCATCTGACCTTTATATTGTAAAATGTAAATACTGCATACTGCCATCTGACGGGCAACGTTGAACAACGCTTTTGCTACTTGCGCCTCTATATGACAATTTTAGTAAAATATTTCTTTTACAACAAAAAGAAGAACGTTATAAGCAGTGTCCAAAATTAGAAACGAATTGAATACCTGCAATCATATTTAAAAAATAATTTTGTAAAGTGATAATTATTATACTTATTTAGTGCGAATAATTCGCACAGGTCACGCTAGTATGTATTAATACAACCAGAAAACGGCACAAAAACCGTTGTTGATTGATCAATTGACAAAAATAACCTACATTGACAGCGATTCAAATAAACATTCTGAGTATTATTAAAACGTTTCGTCGAAGAATCGGAAACTGTGCGAGCATAGTTCAAATCGTAATTGTTGTGGAGAAACACGTCTGCCGTGTTACATTGTTTGTGGCACAAAACAATCACGATGTTTCGTGACTAACCAACAGTCGTGACAATTGTTGCGCTCCAGTCATTGTTGTGTGGCGCCAGTGACGACTCGTATTTAGAGGCTAGATTTGGGCATTTTAGTTCAGTAAAAAAACCGCCGAACCGATTTTGCTAAAATTTATATGGAACCAACTTTGAGACACACTCTTTCGAATAAAAAAAAGACTCATCGAAATCGGTTCACAGTCGGCGACGATATCGACGGACAGACATACAAAAAAAAATACAATCGTCAGTTATCTAGTTCATCATTCTTCCACGAACTATTTCGCTGTTATAGTTCGTTAGTTCGCTGTTAAGGCACTTCAGGTTCGAAGAAATAAAAGAAAAAATATAAGTGAGACTTTCATAGATTGCTCCGATACTTACTTTATTTTTTTTTTAATGAAGGAGTTGAACTGGCAACGAAATTAAGCCAACGACACCTCATTATGTTAAACTCCACCGAGCTGCTTAGGTTACAGTGCGTGCCAAAGAAATACATACATACAAACCCTCGAAAAACATTACCCTCCTTTTGGCGCAGTCGGGTAAAAAGGAAAGGCATTGAGGCGTACCGGGTTATTAGGAATTGGTGGTGCCCCCTTTCAAATTTCTTTCAGGACATGCCTTCCATATCACACAGACGCTTCTGTTCGTGACGTCTTGGAAACATCTTCCAGTTTAGCAGAACTTTTTTAATAATACCAATCTCCATAAACGAAAGACTCGATACAAAAATAAATGAAATTATTTGGTTTTAATTTACTCGAATAATTTGAACCAGCTTATGTGAAAGGACCTTTATAAAATGTGAAAGCTTATACGAGCTGTCAGATAGTTCTTATTTTTTAATCTTCTGAACTATCTAATTATGAATTAGCCAATTATAACATGAAAAGCGTGCGAAATGTACGATAATTATTGTTCAGATGGAACTAAATGATACCAACGTGAGAAACACGAAAAAAAAACAACATATTATAGCTTTTGTTTTTCTGCACAATAAAAACAAAATCAATTCACGAAATTCAGACACAGTGATTTTTTTGTTTCCGTATGGAATTATAATATTATTCAAACCAGGAAATTCGTTTAACTTTGGTAGGTAATTGTTTTGTCAACAAAGACACATGACGAATATGTCAATACATAGAAAGTATGTACGGAAAAATCAATTATATAATATTACATAATATTAATACTTTATGTATTGACTTAAGTATAATAATATGTCGTAAGATTTTTTACTAAGAATATTGTCGTATTTAACCGGGGAAGAGAACCCCCTTGGGCCATGTTATGATATAGCATGAAATCTTCCCAATAACTGTTTCTACCTTTCAGTGAAACCGCAAAAAAATCGGTTGAACAGAATCCAATTTTATCGAGTTCAGACGAAAAGGAAATTGAAACCTTATTTATTCTGTATATTTTTGAGACATTGCGTTACTCAATTAAAAAACAAATTGAACTATGCTGCCCAAAAAATCCCCATTCAAACTGCATATCAGATTGCGGACGATATAAAAAATCTGTCTGGAACTTTTAAATCGAATAGGAAACGGGATATCAAGATTGCCAAGCGACGCTGCAACATGGATGCAACAATGAAATATTTAAACAGTGAAAGGAAACGTATTGTTTATTATTATTAGTTACAATGTAAGGACAAACGTTTGTTCAACAATGTAGGTACAATACTTATTACTTTTATGCAAATGATCGAATAATAAGAAGAATCCGAGGTGTGGAATTGTAATCGTGCAAAAGTGATGAATTTATAATAGTATAAGGCGTTTTACAGATGTAATCCCAGCTTAATCTATATCTATCGGAGAATCTCGTTAGAGATTCTCTTCTGTGCTAAATTCCGCACATAAAATAAAACACATAATAAAAATTCACATAATAAAAGCAAATCAACGCACCTCCGCCCAACGAATCTAACAGATTCTTATAAGTACATTAATTTTGCCTCTCTCCCATATAACACCGTGTATAAGAGGCCACTTTCCAAGTTTTATAGTTCTGTGACAACGTAAATTTTCGTATTAGACTATACAGATAATTATAATTGAAGTGTCTGTTTGTAATGTAAAAATAACTGCTTTTTACTGAATGCATATGAAAGTATAAAGTAAAAAAAAAACAATTTTTAAAGTTTTTCTCTGTTTGTTCCGGTTAGGTAATCTCCTAAACGACTGGACCGATTTTGACGGAACATTCAGTGCAGATAGCTTATGTAAAGAGTAACTGCAGTTCGTCAAAATACATTCGGATTAAAAAAAATTGATGTCAATAATTAGATTTCACATTGTTACAGTTACACAGGGGTAAAGTGAAAGGCGTTCGGAGTAGGCGCTCGGTAGAGCAGCCAAGGCCAATATGGCGGCGCCCATGGTTAGCATCAGCTGACCGTGTAGTATGTATAACACATAGTCAGTCTGTCATGCGGGCAAGTGCTGTACAGTGTTTACATGTTTTTATTCGTGTATTCCTGTGAATATTGTTGTTTATAATTAATCGTGATGGATAAGTGTCTACAATCCAACGCCTACAATCCAATAAAAGTTTCACTTGCGTCGTGGTTTCTTAAAACCACACAACTGTTTTTTTTATGTTCCTCTATATATACTACTTTTTGTCGCTACCGCGTGTTTCATCGCAATCGCGTGCGGAGCCACGGGGAGCAGCTAGTGTGAAATATAATTAGACTCTTAAAAACGGCGTGTGCCCCTCAGTAGTTATTTAACATAGAAATTACCGTTGATTAGTCATAATTATTTACGTAAGATTTTATAATATAATTAGCTATGTTTATTGATTTGATGCAGGCATAAAGGAATTTACCTGTCGTTAATTCAATTTATCTATATGCAAAAGCATAAACCCACACTGCTGTGTTACAGTGGACCGGTTGACCTTGTGTGATCACACAAGACACACATGTTCCGATGCCCCAGTGTGAGGTGCTGTGCCCCAGTGCAGTTTATGTAAACACAAGGGATGACCATGTTAGTATTTTAAACAAAATCGGCTCAACAACAGTACTCCTGAATTAAAATCAAGTGCTTAATACTCCTATATAATGCTAGTAGGAGTCTGGAAGAGTATGACGACCCAACGGTGCAGACGTACATACGTCTGTCTCCGTCATTTAGAACTCAAATGTTGTGCGCATGTCCGAGAATGCATGCAGTCGCAACGCATGCGCAAAATGGATCGAGTATGAATAAGCGAGATAGAAGTATGCAGTTGCTGTCTCTCTTGGTGGGCAACACTTCCACTTACGGGAACTAGCAATATAGAAGTATGAAGCATATTATGATTAAAATCAACTAAAAAGAGATCACGCAAATCCTTATATAGAGGATGATGTGCAACTGGGCTATCTCTAATTTATTGATTCATTCACTTGCGTTCAATTTCCGGTTCTTGGAAAAACTATTTTTTTTTTGTGCTATTCGATTCAGTTCGATACGAATATAAGGGCTTCCAATTTGTTTAAACAATTAGAAAACAATTGTTGAAAGAAGGGAGCAACTAATTTTGAATATTATAAAGCAAGATTTGTATAATAAAATATGAAGATATGGAATGTCTTGAAAGAACTTTCTAGATATGAAAACACTGGCCAGCCATGAAGTGCACCATTAATATTTTACATTGGTTAATGACGAACATTGTCATTATTTTTGTCATTATCATAGTCATCAACATCATTGGTTGTAACAAAGTGGGCCGAACGTGAAATGTGGCTAGTAACAAAACGAACAACGATTATTGTTACTTTCTGACCCAAATAATGCACGTAGTGTAAGAATTATATATCGCAAGATTAGTTTAGAACTACAGGTAACAAACTTTCTGAATCATCGACTTATAAGTTTAAAGTTGATTGGGGCAACTTCTGATTTTATCTTCTTACGAATTTTAGAAAAGCGTCCGCGATTATCAAGTGAGTTGCATATAACTATATTATAGATTATTAGAAGATTAAAGGATGAAACCTGGTGGCATAGGATCAATGAACTAAGCAAATACTGAAGGTTTTTTATTGCATTTTATTGTCTGGCGTTTCGGCAAACTTTATGTCATCTTCGGAGAATCAATGCTGTCTGTTTTCTCAGTCAGACAATAAAATGCAATAAAAAAAACCTTCAGTATTTGCTTAGTTCATTGATGCCACCAGGTTTCATCCTTTAATCTTCTAATATTTAAACATGATCATCATCACTCTAAATTATTAGAGTTATTTTTCACAATTATAGATTATACACGCTCAAGAGCAAAGATCATAAGCGTTATTTACTGCCTTTCAATATTTTGCATCCACCCCAGTAATTTCCAGTTTATTTTAATAGTAACCCGCTCCGGCTTCGCAAGATTATTGTGGGCTTAAAATCTACTCAGCCAGATTTCAGGCGATGGCCTTGGGTAATCGAGGCTTATTGAAGATTATTATGCCGAGCTCGTGAGTGACTAAAACCGTTGGAAATCCAACCTTAACAATTAAAGTAATCACTATTTAAAAATTTTCAACGGCGAATTTTGATTCGATCCGGTAATTTTAAATTTTGAACGGATAAATGAAAACTTGACGTCTCTATATTGGCCTTCTGCAAGTCATTCAAATAGTACAACAATCAACTATAACTAAGAAACTAAATACTTTGGTGATTGTAAATAATATTATTCAAACAAAAACGTTTTTAGTCGGAGTGATATTTTTTTAATCAAAGTTGGTACGCTAGGATGCGCTTTACAGACGTTAGGTTAATGCACTCACTGCCTGTTAACCGTATAATATTCTTTAGCTTATGCGCAGTGGCTATTAATATCGTTTTTATTAGTGTATTTGCCTGGACATAGCATGACGGCACATACACTATTGGCGTTAGTCGGACAAAATCTCGACATTTTGAGCAACTTAACTGTCGATAGATTTAATCGATTTAAACCAAATTCGGTTGGTACACGTGTCGGAATTCATCATCGCTCGAAACCTATTTAAAACGGCAGACATTAAATAATTTTAGGGGTAATGCAGAGTTTATTCTAGAATCAGTGCCGGATTAACCTATAAGCAAATTAAGCAATTGCTTAGGGCATCACGCCTCAAGGGGCACCACTCAGAAATGAAAAGTACCTCACTAAACCGTGTCAACAATTTTTTTTTCTTTTTGTCATGTTCTCAAAAAAATTATTTACTGATATAAAACTGTCTTTAGAAGTATAAAAGTTAAAAATAAATAATAATTTATTTTTGAAAATGAAAACGAAAAACACATTATTCCAATTAGTTCAATTTTTCTAATTTTTATGTTTTGAAACTTTTTCTATTAATTGTATAAAAATGTTAGAAGTTTTGTTCCAAAAATATGTATTGAAGGAGATTTGTTCGGTTGAGGAACAAGTTTGAAATAAGCTTTACCAGAGTATCGAAAAATATACAATTTACCATCTTAACTTGCATTAAGGCCCTGATGATGAAAATATATTTTTCGAAATGTTGGCCACTTATTTCAAACTTGTTCCTCAACCAAACAAATCTCCTTCAATGTATAAAAATGCCTAAGGATTTTATAGACAGCCAAATTTTCAATGAGAGCATTGATTGTAAAATTCACTTTTTTTCTTTAAACTGTATGCTTTTTAATTTTTATAAACTGAACATATTAGAGGTGGGGCCCATAAGCAAGAAATGCTTAGGGCATCAAGGAGTGTTAATCCGGCACTGCCTAGAACTGAAAGCACATCGAAAATCTTTCGGGGTCAGGCATTGTTTTCCCTCTTATCAAAACTCAATTAATGTTACCAAGTAGGGATTAGAAGGGTGTAGGTATAACACCACGTTTGAAGTATGGAATACTGGCTTGGGGCAATAGCTCACATTCCAAAGACATATTTATACTTCAAAAAAAAATTGTTCGCATCATGTATGGACTTAGATGGTCTGATTCATGTAGGGGTCTATTTAAAAATATGTAATAAAATTCTAACCGTCCCATGTATTTTTCTTTATTATTGCTTAATTTATGCGCGTCAACACTTACATTTGTATGCATGTGCAAATACTGTACATGATCACAACATTCGTCAAAATAAATTATTAGTAAGACCGAAAGGGCATATAAATCTGTTTTTAAATAGTCCCCATAATTTCGCCATCAAAGCTTATAATAAATTGCCCACATTACATAGAAATTTGGCTTCTCTAACGGCATATAAAAATAAAATTAAACAATTTTTAATTGAATCTGAATTTTACACTATTAATGAATTTTTAAATTTTCAATTTTAAGCTTTTATGTAACTATGACATGTCAAATAAATGTATTTCACGTTTCCATTGACAAATAAAATATACTATACTATACTATTGTGCTCCCTACTGACAATTTCCCAAATTGACAAGAGAGCTTAAATCACTGTAATTATTCGGTTAATGAATGTACCTGATTCATTTTTTAGTAGTAATTGACTAATCCTGCGTAAAGCTGTTTCAAATAACAAATTCAATCTATTCTATTCCTAACACTCCATCAGTTCTCGAGGATGCCCAGTTTTTGACGTGATAACGTCTTATAAATTGATGAAACACCGGCTGCATGCACGAAAAAGTGTCACGTTCCGCCTGACCCTGTGCGTGCAAGCGAGAGCGCAGTATAAGCGATAGAGAGTCGGTAAAAATATAGTTTGATAGCTACTAAAATTTAGGTTATGTATTATTAAATATGATATTCGAGCGGAATACGTTATCACGTAAAACTGTCGTCCGTAAACCGACTTTACAGACAACCAATTTTTAGCATCATCATTTATTATTCTGGCCCAACAGACGTTTACCAAGTCCCAAACGCCGCCCGACCATCAATCGACCTCCGACCTCAAACCGCACTGGACTATAATTTCGCCGGCGCAAGGTTTGGCACTGCGACCGCTGTTTTTTTTTTATCATTGAACCGTGTCTCAAACGAACGCAGATGCATTTTTATTAACGAACGAGTGCTACAGTGTCAATTGACTGTTCTGACCTTATCGCGTTAATTTGTAATAGGTGAATGCAAGACGACGGCCATGTTTAATAATAATTCAGGTCAATGATCCAGATGTTTGAAAAAAAAAGGTACAGTGGTGTCATATTCATAACACCTCTCTTTCTTATGAATCAGACTTGGAAGAATTGAACAGAGTTGCACTTACTAATAGTGTTGTCATTTTCTGTGTTTTTTGAAGCAAAACTTCTTAAGGCACGCTTGACTTAGGGAGTAAGCTGGCAAATTCCCCACGAAAGCGTTTACGGGAGTGCATCATCGGACGAGGCGAACGGTGCGTGATCGTTCGAGGGGAACGGTAGTTGAGAGGGAGATATATTAAGTTAGTGAAGATATAGCAAGAGTTTCGTATATTGGAAGTTGAGAGGGAGATATAAGTTAGTGAGTGCGACAAAGACGGAGCATTTATCGAATTTCTTTTTTTTTTGACAACTATTTGACGTTCAAAATGAAAACAATTGTTTTTGTATCAAAAATACATTTCATCGTATTTTTCTGCATTTTGTAACGGAAAATAATGTAGGTTAGTTAATAAATCCTTTTAAATGTATTATAAATTATGCTAATAAATATATATACATATTTTGCCTATTAATTAATCAAAAGTTATATTTTAAACATTTCGTCTTTGTAGATATGTGCTACACAGTGAGGTTATATTGTGTCGTTAAATCAAGATGTCTAATCAAAATATGGTGATAGATTATTATCGAATATTATTGTATCATCATTATATATTATATATTATATATGGCAGGAATAAGTTTTACTTCAGTCATGTGGTCTAATACACACTCGCTTTTTTTCAAAGTCTCAATGTCCTGTGTTTCTAACGCTGCGAGATCCTGTGGCGAGAAAAGGTGCTGGTTTATTCCCTGTTTGTCTAATCTTTATCACAGTGTCTGGTACCTGGATTAAATTCCTTGAAGCCAAGGGGCGTTTATAAAAAACAAAGAATAATGCATTATCCTTTTTTAATGGATAATTTTTTTTCGCGACCAATAGCTTCAGAGATTGACCCATGTGCCAATTTCTTATTACTTTGTGAAATTCAACAATATGTATAACGTGGAGACAATGCTGGATGGATTGATGGATCTAGAAGTATAGGGTCAAGGATTGCAAGTCTCATAAATTCAGGCCGGACACAAACGAGAAAGACTTTCATAGATGAATTGAAATGGTTCAGGAACCTCACATAAGGAATGAACACCCCTTTTTTAAAATTCTAATGCTGTGTTTGTTACAGAATTCATTAATTATGTCATAGACTTCCTAATTGGCTATGCTTAGTATATTTATAACACTTAGGAGACGTGATAAGCCGGTTTCAAATGAATAATTTAAATGATTTGGGTTATTAATTCCAGACAATAATCCACGATCAAAAATACGGCATTATTAAAATCTTTGATTAACGTCTGATTAGAACTCTTCAATAAATAAAATTAATAATAATAAATAAATAAATATTGAACGGCATTATTAATTTTAAAAAAATTCATAGTTGAATATGTGGTATTCAAATCAGAATTAAAATACTGACTTTGATGATTCTGAATTTTTCACTTTAAAATTTAATTTTGCAGAAGAAATTAATTCAAACAAAACTGCACGTAATAATTGACCAGTCACTAGGACTAGACTATTGTTTATGCAATGCAATTTAAACGAAATTTGTTATGCAAAAAGTAAATCTAATGAGAAAAACCTGAAATGTCAACGAAACAATGGAACTGCGACCGGTTGACAATATTATTCTATGAGGAAATGGCGACTGCAGGAGTGCATTTTGTTTTGCACAGCGAGACTCGTGAGAATGCACCGATAGTTCTTTGTTTTGTTCGTACTATATTATATTACGCTCATTAATTTAAATGGTAGCGAGTTATTAATTATGTAGCGCAAAGTAATTCCAGAGAAACTTCTTTAGAAGATTTCGATCGTTGAATGCAAATTATTAACGAGGCGATAATTCGAAAGGAGTAGTTTATGAGATAAATTCTGCGCATCACCGATGCTGGGTTGCAGGAATTGCATTGTCAAAAGTTTTGATTTGACGATGGCTTTAGATTGTGATCATGCAATTAGAAATTTTATATAATGATCGTACTCACACAAAAACAAATGGTTGATTTAAAAAGATCGCCTTTTTGATCAATACGCGTAGAAAAATGTCGTTTGTAAGTGGAAATTGTACAAAAAAAGAGCGCGTCCATAATTTCGTGAGCTCAAAATAAGGGTGAGGGGTCCGGCAAAATCACATTTAAGAGGGGGGGTCAAAGAATATATTTAGTATAATTTTTTTCATCTTATTTCCGAGAAAAAATGTAGTACATACCTACAAGAGCTCTTAGATATATGTTTAGTGGTATGAAGTTCAATAATTAAATTTTTTTGATAGGTTCATACTATGAACCTATCAAAAAAATTTAATTATTTGAAAATCTCGCCAGAGAGGGGGGTCCCACCACATCTTACCAAATCTCACCACGTGGAAGAGGGTTCAAATTTTAATGATGTGAAATATAGGCACGACTTAAATTTCAAACGATCAATTATTTTTCGAGCAGTCAAACACGCCAAAAAAGTTTCGTGATTGTTACAAAATAAATTAAATGCATTTTTTTAAAACTGAATAATAAAACAGTTTGAAGACCGCAGATTTAGCCGGTATATCACACCTTTCGTATGCAATGATTCCAGATGTATGTATATCTATATGTAAAATGAATAACACATGTACCTACGATGACCAACTTTCTACTGTGTAGCTTGTCTCTATTCATTAGATACATCGTTTTTGTTTTTTTCCTCTTTTATTTTAAATACATAGGAATCTTCTTTCATAATCTTTTGACTCGTTACTGACTAAAGCCAATAGAACACTGTTAAACCGACATGGAGAAACAAGCTTCGATGTCCACCGTGGGCATAACTGTATCCATCGTGGACACATAACTGTATTCCCGTGGCTGGAACGTTTTCCCACTGCCTCTTGCCGAAAAACAATAATTCCTGTACCGGCCATCTTGACGAGGTTTTCCGTGGTTTCCCTCAACAATTCCAGGCAAATATCGAGATGGTTCCTTATTCATGGCCATGGCCGATGAGCTGTCAAACTCCTATGCTTAAAATTAGCCTACCTTATTCTAATTTCCTAAAAATCCCTTCATTCGTCCATTAATGCTATTAATAAAGTTGAAGTTTAAAAACTGTAGCAAATAACGGGAAAATAGTAATGGTACGAATAGCGTCTGTAATGACATAAAGTCGACAAACGGACGTTAAACGCATTATTATTATTATTGATACTAGCGTGACCTGTGCGAATTATTCGCACTAAATAAGTATACTAATTATCACTTTACAAAATTATTTTTTAAATATGATTGCAGGTATTCAATTCGTTTCTAATTTTGCACACTGCTTATAACGTTCTTCTTTTTGTTGCAAAAGAAATATTTTACTAAAATTGTCATATAGAGGCGCAAGTAGCAAAAGCGTTGTTCAGCGTTGCCCGTCAGATAGCAGTATGCAGTATTTCAATATGAAGGTTCAGATGACAAATCGAAGTGTTAACGTTACGCCGTCAGATGGCAGACGTTGTTTAGAGTTTAATTAATTTACAAAAACAATAGCAATAATAAATTTTTTAGTTGTCGATGTCAGTAGAGCAAACAATTATCTGTAAAATGATATATAATTTATGTGGAGAAATTGTGTGGTTTTTTCTAAAAAGGGAGGCAAACATCTTAAACCTTAGCGTATATGATAACACCGCCGAAGATCGATTAGGTACGTCATTGAACCCAAACCCAGCTGTGTAGGTGTGCGTTCGGCTTTAGGATGATGGTACGTTACACGTCCCTGACATAAACTCACACATGCATCGTGTAGTATCAATCAGTACCAGGCTCTCTAGATTCTTCGCGAGATGCAACAAAAGTGACATCGGACAAGACAAATTGATCACAGCTATTTCTGCAGAATACCGAAACAAATCAATTAAGAAAAAAAAGCACTAACGAAAGACAATTATGGACTCGATCGAATAAAAATCAATGACACGCCCAAATGACTCGATTTTAAAACGCGACGTCATCCAGATCAATGATTGATCGATTTCTTGACTCTCGAATTTGGTGTCATAAGTACCTATCCCTGCACTTGTTTAAATTTCTTATCTTCAGAAATGCTGAGTAGATTATGCAAACCGGTTGTAGATCATGGGGGCTAGGTAGAGTAGATGCCTCGTTGCCTAAAGATCATAGGTTCGATCCCGATATAAGATTTAAAATAGAAAATGGTATTTCCGTTAATAATTATAAAATAAAAATGTGATTTCAACCAGAGATGTAAATAAATCATAAAAAACCGACATTTAAATATTAATTATATATTATGATTAATTGGACACGATATTTTCATTTGAAATGTTTATAAATTCGGTGAAAATAGCCAATTTAAATATTTGCAACGCTATATAAGCAAGGTGAAGGGGAAACACTGTGCAGTCACCGTTCTATTTATATTCGACTTGCATTTGTTTATTATAACCTCAAAAAAAGTCACCACAGAATCTGTAACTAATTATAATGCACGATAGTTCGGTATAATACTCGACACGAATCTAAAAGGCTCGGAAGTTAGATGCGAATGCGGGCTTACTCTTGTACAGTCTGTTGAAAAACTACAAATTCGCAACTCAACAAAACTAAACTTGACAATAGCGTACTCGACTGTACTTTAAAGCAGGAAAGCGACAAGTGACAAAGGCAACGAGCGATCACGGCCAATCACCGACGAGCGCACGTTCCGTGCAGGTAGCTGAGAGATGGTGGGTGTCTTAACGGCCTAAAATGTGCCTTTGCGACGCTGTTTGTGACTAACTTCCGAACTTTTTAGATCCGTGGCGCGTATTATACAATGTTTAAATCGAACAGTGACATTTTTCGGTACCAGTATCGAACTCTCGTTCTAAACGACAATGATTACATCATGCCATCGAGTGACAATACTTATAATAAACTTCTGAAATGTGTTAATTCGTACACATCGCGAAAAATTCGATATAAAAATTTGTTAACATGACTGATTACTTAACTTTGACATTATCAACATCCGAAATAAAAATGTCGAAACACAGAAATCGTTAAGCAATTATTTTGCATATTATATTTAAGTATAAATTTCGAATTAAAATGTGCTGAGAAAATATATCTGTCAAATTATTGTGTCGCAACAACTTCCATTTTATTTAATGGGCGCTCATGTTTCAACACAACAAACAGTAGACGATCGCGCCGCGCACAAAATGGCGATCAACAATCGCAAATTATCGTTGTGCATTTTACGTTTTCTCTGCGTACCTCTATTATTTTATTGTACGAGAATCGTTCACGATTTGAGATAATATATAGCAACTGTTTTAAAACAGGAGACGATCACTCGCATAAAAATGGCGCCTCAATTAAAAACAATATATTTGAATGACATTCACAAACGACTCTGACGTACATCTATCATCAACACAAATAAAAAATTTGCAAACAAACGCGAATCACAACAAATAATTAAAAACGAACAAAAGAATAATAATGTATTTTATAAATGCACAGTGATACCAACTGTGAAATTAACACAGTGGCACAAACCTACCACGCATGTGTGAGAGAGATTGTAAATTACACTGTGTATATATAATTAATATATTACATCTTTTTGTGTGTGCATCATGCTAATAAGTATATTTATAGCTTATGTGAATGGTACAAGAAGGTACAAAAGTAAAGTTGCCATTAAATGCAATTTTTATGACACAGATGCAACTGTGTTCACGATCTTGATTAGAAAAGTGATTATTTGCAACGATTACAGAACATCTATACTAACATTATATAAACAGATAAATACAGTATCTATAATCTCACTAATCCGGCACTTCGATAGATCGACACGTCCAATAATCCGGCACCCTCCGCCCACGCCTCCCTCGCCCCTCTACATATAATTTAATACATTACATACATTTATTCCCTCTATGAAATGCTTTATTTTATTCATTATACCTATTACTTATCACTATAATCCAGTAATCCGAACATTCCAATAATCCGACACCCTCCGGTTTTTAATAGTGCCGGATTAGTGAGAATACACTGTATTATTAGATATCGTGTCCATCGAGATAATAATTAATAAGAAAAATCGCAGGATTGTGGACAAAAAGTTAGATTTATAATTGTACGACGTTTCGTCTATAGATT
This sequence comes from Xanthostigma xanthostigma, assembly GCA_963575645.1. Classification (NCBI taxonomy): domain Eukaryota; kingdom Metazoa; phylum Arthropoda; class Insecta; order Raphidioptera; family Raphidiidae; genus Xanthostigma; species Xanthostigma xanthostigma. Next base: position 19,864,078 of record OY754474.1, read on the forward strand.
TAGACTTTTTCAAGTACCTATACAATATGAAAATACAAAACAAATTATTGTTTTGAATTTTAATATTGTACTTGAAAAAGTCTAAATCTATATAGATGAAACGCCGTACATTAATAAATCTAACTGTTTGTCCACAATCCTGCTATTTTTCTTATTATAAACAGATAAAGTTTGTAGGTTTGGATGCAGGAGGTAATCTCCGAAACTACTCATCGGAATTCAAAAAATGTTTTCACCAATATTTAGAATGAACCTTCAGGATGGATACAGGCTATATATTATCGCGTTAAAATAAAAGCTTTTTTCGTGGAGATCAAATTTTGCAGCGTAAGTCGACAAAAAAACGGTGGCAACCTACAAATTCGGGCGAAGCCGGACCGGGCCGCTAGTAAATAATAAAGGCTGTGTAATTTAGTAATTTCTTACGAATTTTTCAAATGTTTTGTACGATAGCTCAACAGGGGAAACTGCGTTTCCGCGGTAATTTTCGTGTCTGATAACACTTGAAAACAGCTGCTGTTCGACTTTCATACCCAGTTAGGTACGTTCCGGAATCAGGATTCACGTGAACGAAGCTGCGCGCAAAGAGATTTTTTTTGAAGTGAAAACTTCTTTAGCGGCGTTGTACACTTTTTTTGTAATGGGTGAAAAATGTTAAACTCGCGTCAGGGTCACGTGTCCTGATCGAAAATGCGTAAGACGAAAACTTTTATTTATACAACGTTAGACATCTAGCGTTGAAATATCGTACATAAAAATGCAATCTATGATACTAACCATTTTGATCGAAAATTCGTAAGACGTTAATATTCAAGTTTTCACTTATGCCGGCACTCCCGGAGTGCATTTTTTTTAAAAACTAGATCACTCAACGAACTAGTTCAAATCGTCACTATAGTATTATTTTACGAAAAAATCGACAGAAGCCGGTTTGCCTTACGAACTGTCAAAAAAAAGCTAACAACTTTACCAAAGTCATTAATTTATTTTATGGACTCTTGTTGTTTTAAACATGGAAGATAGCCTTGTGCAATATATGATTGAAATTGTGAGAAGAAGTTACTTTGATAATTAATTTAATTGCATAGAATACTACGTAATTAGTATCCGAAAAATATCTGAATTATTTATGACAAGGACCTAAACTTTAGAAAGCTGCGCCGCCAGAATTTGATTTTTAATTCAATTCCGCCCCGGGCCTCAGTTAGTGTAATTCCGTAACTGAATTAAGTTAACAATGCAGTGTCGGCGCGAAGGGGGGTCTTGATGCAGCACGTGCCCCCAAAATTATTAAAGAAAATCTAACCATAAAATATTCATATTATCGATAAAACCAAAACAACTAAAATGTACCCCTGTGACAAACAGATTGCGGTACCGCCACTGATGTAATAATATGAACAAAATTTATTCGGTATAAACATTTTTATAACAAATCGAAACCAATTAGTATTTATATGTAGGTATTGATAGCGTTAAATTATTCAAAATATTTAAAAAATGCACATTTTGTAATTATTGTGATTACAAAAATTATAATTTTAAATTTTCAAGTACCTACAACAATCACTTTATCGTTGGGAAAGTATATTCATTTGCAAAAAAAAATCGATGGTTAACTATACTTTTATACAAACGCCAATATAATATGGCTGTGATTTCAACGACCAGACAAGCTACCAACTTTATAATTATTGTTTAAAATAGTGTTTAAATAGAGTTTAAAAATTAATTTGGGGCGTTTTTTAATTCAATTTCTCGGTTAATTACAAAGTAATATTTCACCAGAAATTTTGATGATCGGTCAAGATACAGAACTTTAACTTTTGACGAAAAATTTCATCAATTTTCATAATTATTGTTTAAAATAATCTTTAAAATTTGTTGGTTCAACATTAAGTCTATAATATTTTACTGGTGATTTCGACGGTCAGTCAAGATACGAACTCTTAATCATGACGAGAAATTTCCTCAACGTCCTCAACCATTTGGGATGTTTTTCTTAATTAAATTTTTCAGTTAGGTAATCACAAACTCTACTAGGTTATAATATTTTACAAGAGATTTTAATGATCAGTCAAAATACAAACTTTATGCGTATTTCGCGAGAAATTTCAACAATTGCTCAAGAAATATTTAATTATAGATTTAATCTCTAAGAATTGATAAATTGGAAAGATTTTTTTTCATTTTCCAGATTTTAGCAACAATATTACTGTCAAATACCTACTTACGTCAGTGTTTTAGTAGGTACTTACAGAAACTTTATTTAGAGGTAATCAATTAATATAGCGATATAAGCAATATAAGTTTCCAGTTGTTTGCAATAATTAGTACCTATCATGTTCAAAAGTTCGACATAGGTGTTATTCCGACGAAGTTGTAAATAAAAATTTAATAATAATGCTCGGTTTTTGATCAGATACTCTAAATCTAGTTTTAAAGCTTAAAGTTATACCAGAACAGAGCGTAAATAAAACGCAAAATTTAATATTTGATTAGAGACTTCAACGCTCAGTTAAAATGCAAAGTCCGATATTCGACAAGAGATATGAACAGTCAGTCAAAGTACAATCTCTACAGTATTAAATGAGAGATTTCAACAGTCAATCAAGACATAAATTTCGATGTTTTTTATGGCACATTCAGCGATGTATAATTTAAAAATCTTTGATAAATATTGACAGCACTAACCTTTAACGGTTTTTTCTTATTTCCAGTACCGCAGACCGAAGCAGGCAACGGCCGTACAGGTGGCGCGAATCGCCGCTTACACCGTCATCGGCGTCGCTTTCATCATCGGAGCCTTCTCGTTGGCCAGCTCCTACATCCAGGCAAACGCGTACAAGGAACAACTGCAAAGAGAAATTGAACTTCAACAACAATTCTCACAACCGGAAGCCCTTGTCCAGGTCAGATCTTATTAATCACTAACTACAGTGTAACCTCTTTATAACGTCCTTCGTTATAACGAAAAACTCCCTGTAACGTAGAAATTTTTACAATTTGGTTGGTTTACCTTAAAACCCATACATTAATACCCTCTTTATAGCGCAACAGCCATTCTCTATTACGAAGAAATATGTTCATATTTAGGCGTCAGAAAATATTTACAGACGTAAAGAAGACGATTCTGAACCATCACCAACTATTCAACAAGCACTCGATGCCGACAAACTTATCGAAAAATTCCTATTGTTTAATGAAGATGATCTCAAGCCATGCATAAGATACTTAATAAAATACAAAACAAATATTGGCACAGCAAAAAATGTCAGGCAAAGTTAACAGACTATATATGTTTGGAATAAATTAATTAGGTGAAATTTGGTTATTTTTCATTCTTCCTCTATATAACGAAAACATTTTATAACGAAAAAAAATGCCCGGTCCCTTGAGATTCGTTATAAAGAGGTTACACTGTATGTTCGAAGGCAGTTGCAGATATAATATGTGTACAAGGTTTTTTAATAAGCTTCCAAGGGAAATTAGAGCAATTAAATCTTTTTCTGCTTTTAAAACGGCTGTTTTCAATTTTTTGATTGATGCGGAATTTTATTCTCTGACAGATTATTTTTTTTAACCTCTTACTATGTTAAAGTTGTACTTTTGTTAAACCTTTTAAATGGTGCATTGCAATTTTTAATGACTATGTCTTTTTTATGATAACGTTCAAATTTTAAACTGTGATTTAAAAAAAAAAGATAATTCTTAATTTAAGTGATATTATATTGCATTTGTTCTTAACGCTCTGGTTGTTAATAAAGATGTTATTCTATTTTAATTGTAACCCAAAAAGCGAATTAGTGAGTGTCTTTTTTCGAAGTGATGACTTATTCTCTCGAATCTCGATTCCCAAAGTCAAGACCAAATTTTGTGGAACCATTAGGTATTACCATTCCAACCCACAAGTGGGGAATGATAGGTACTAGTTTAGGTTAAAAATAACTTTTCAAAAATTTTACAATATCTTTCCGTTTTGAGGTCCCCCGAATCCATGAAACATATCTTTGAAAAAACTCTGTGCGTCTGTTAGTCTGTGAACACGATACAGGTCAAACGGATGAGCGGATTGAAACCAAATTTTGGGACGATGTTTGGTATGCAAATATGAAGAGTCCTATTGTTTTGGGGGAAAATTGGCGCATGCGCAGAAGAGATATATGCTACAACGGTGTTTTTTATATAATAATGGTATACTTTTCATAACGGTTTATTATTCTATTTTTTGAGGAAAGTTTCGTTAAACTTTTTTTCTAAACTTTATAGTTTCGGAAATATTTTGAAAATAAAAAAAAAACCGCTCTTTTGTTTTATGGATCTGTCAGAAATAAACTAGTTTGGCATGCTTTGATTAATTTTTACATGACGTGGAACATATGTATAGTTAACCATGGTAACGAATAGCAAATATCATATTTAATACTAGCCATTACCCGCGTCACCTCCCGCGATATCAGAAATTTTATTTTCTTTACTATAATCAAATGTCAACATTTTTGAAGTTGGAATGGTCCCGTCGCTAAATTGGCTGGAATTTTTTTAACAGTTTCGGAAAGACCGACAAATTAAATACTATATATAAAATTATTTAATTAAAAATATGAAATAGAATGCATGTCCAAATAGGCAGATATAGCAAACCGGAATGAATGTACCTACATATCTATGATGTGATTATAATTAAAATGTGATGTAAGATCCGCTTAGACAGGCAGTTTCAACAACATGTACCCAACAATTATTTTAATCTAGAATGCAACATATTATTTAAACTCGTCTCCAAAGAACTTTTTTACAATTAATTCATAACAGTTTTTTTTCGTGTAAGTAGGTATAAAACAAAGATATTACTTCCAGTAACCGCTGTACTTTATTTATATGGACGTTCAAAATACTAGATTATGTATCTAGTACGTAAATTATTACTTTATCACTACGCATATTATAAAACAAGGTCCCCCGCCGCGTTTGTCATAGGTACTAATATTATCAAGAGGTAAAGTTTGTAAGTTTGGATGTAGAAGGTTATCTCCGAAACTATTCATCCGATTTCAAAATTGTTTTCACCAATATCGGTTTCAACCGGGTGCAAAAGGACGAATGGGGGAGAGGGACATGAGTACGTACGTTCATCTTAGTTTACCGATATGAATGTTGTGTCCAAATGTCATGATGATCGGAGTTATACCGTTCAAAAGTTTTTGTCGGACGGCCAAATTTTTATTACATTTTGCGACATTTTTCATTGATGCTCCGCTCCTATGTTATAATATATATAGCCTACAGCCTTCCTTGATAAATAGGCTATCCAACAAAACAATTTTTTTTCAATTCGAACCAGTAATTCCTGAGATTAGCGGGGTCAACCAAACAAACAAATTCTTCAGTTTTATATGGTACAAAAAAATATAAACAGTGAATAAAAACTAAAAATTCGCTCTACGAATCTTTAAAACTGTTCAATTACAGACTAAGTTACGATTTTATTTATATGAATTAATTGCGCTAACGTTTGTATAATTCATTAAAAAAACAGCTCTCACAGTAGGTGGATTTTGTAACCCGTAACTATATACAGATTGTATCAAATCAAAACGGTCCATAGAACCATAGAACATTCTGTGTGTAAGACAGAGACGATATTATATAAAGCACTAAAGCAGTAAGTAAGAATGAGATAAATGATCGCTAATAGCTAGTTACTGTGGTTATACAATCTGATAGTATCGCCCTTGTTTTCTATACAGTAAAAATCACAATTTTATCAAATGTCAGTAGGTATTCACTAGTGAAATTATTGATAAAATGGCTATTTATACTGTTCGGGAAAAAATCCAAATAATTAAATGGTTTTATGGTGGTAATTCAACCGCCAACATAATTTTATTTGTAGTTGTTTTAATTATTGATAAATTGGTAAAAAGATTTACAGTGTACGTAATTATTTATTTACGTAACTACAGTAACTATATTAGCGATCATTTATCTCATTCTTACTTACTGCTTTAGATCTTTATATAATATCGTCTCTGTCTTACACACAGAATGTCCTATGGACCGTTTTTATTTGATACAATCTGTATACAGACACCGGACAACCATACCATATTATGTGTAAAATATATATTATGATAAACAAAATCTTCAGCTTTATATATTAGTATAGATATAGATGAAAAGTTTTTGATGGGACAGCTAATTTACTGGATCTAAGCGTGCCTTGTGTGAGTGTTAGTGTGTGTATAACAATTGTTTAAAATTAGAAGTGAAATGAAACAAGCGGCGCGTTTAGCAAAAAACAAGTGTAAAAAAGTCAACTTTCATCGGAAACGGTGTAATTATTGCGATCGGCCGTCTGTTGCCGCGATTTCACAAACGCGAACTTTGAATGTTCGTACCTAAAAATATGCATTCGCAGCGCCGCCCACACAAGAACCGCGGTAACAGAAAGCGTATGCCTATATTACAGTAGACGCCCTCTTATCCGGTCTCGGAGAAACAATTTCCACATTACAATGCAGTTGATCGCCGGACCACATAGCTTATGGACCGCGGGCCGTATGGCTGATAAAAAAAAGGTCCCCACATTCTATTTCCGCATTTTACTATTTTTCTAAAATTTATAAAATGCTTCGCGGGCCGTACAAAATTGCGCTGCGGGCCGGATCCGGCCCGCGGGCCGCCATTTGTCCAGGTCTGCTATAAACAATATCGATTAGATGTAAAACAAATCACATTTTTTAATTACTTGAAAAACAATAGTTCTCTAGAGCTATTTAATTTTGATTGTTTGCAATCAGCTTTAAAACGTTTCGAAAGAAATTGCGCATTTTGTCAGTTATTTTAAATAAAAATACCATAAATATAAACACTTCTATGAGGAAACAGCGGTTTTGCTTACTCAACCAAGAAACCAACGGAATACAGTAAAAAAAAAACGTTAATTGATTTTATAACAGTAATATTAACGGTCCGTAAAAAAATGAATCACGTACAATAATAATATGTAAAAAAATACGCAAAAATATATAACAATTGCAATTTTTGTATACGTTTTGTGAAAAAACGAAACTACAACAAACAGCTGATTTATATTATACATTAATGTTTTATTATTAAAATATGTGGATAGCTGTACCTATTACAAAATAACTAAACGTTGATATTGGTTAAAAAAGAAAACAATTTGTTATTCTAAATGCTTTTGAAGTGGTCCAATATTCGAAAATGAATCTTAAGGTATTATCGCTCCAAATATCATGCCACAAGTTATATGCCGACGCACCGATATTTTTTTGTTGACGTGAAATTAATTATTTAAACGAGATCAAAAATCTACATAAAAATTGACGAAACGCTGTACGAATCTACGGAAGTTCATTGGCCAGCCACAATAACAACTAACAGTCCGTGTTTTAATAACAATAGACAGTCGAGCGCCAGTTGAACTGAAACAAACGACTGTCAACTATAGAAAACACAATCTTTCCAAAGATCGATGTGCAATATCTCATTATAAAGATAGTTGATTTAGTACCTTTGAGTTATGTACTATTAGTATGGTACTCACTACGATAAATGTTTGTAATATAAAGGTGCCAAATACGATTTTAAAAAATAAAAAATAATCTGAATAGAATTTAACAGGTTTTCATTATTACCTAATCACCTATATATATAAAATTTCATCTATGAATTGAAAATTAATAAGGTAAAAGATCCGCCAAAAACTAACGGATACGGATCTTTCTTCTCCCTCAGATATCCGCGGATACGGATACGGATATCCGGCACATCACTAGTTATGACATAAAGTCAAGAAACGGACGTTAAACGTATTATTATTATTATTATTAATTCAAGCGAATTTGTATTTGTGCGCTCAGGGGATACTTTCTTAAAAGCAACTGCAGCACAAAATGGACTAGTGGGTGATCTAAACGCCCGCTCAAGCGCGTTGGTGTCGAAAGATGCATGAAATCGAAATACATCAATAAACAATAACCGCAAACAAAATCAAGATGTGCCGCAATAGTTTTTATGTAACTAACCCGTCTTTTGCTAACATTTATTATTCCGCAATGCGGTCAATCAGTTTTCTATTAATATATGCGCAAACAGAAAAAATCAATTTCACTGTAAATATTTGTATTATTGAATTGAAGAGCAGAATGATAATTAATGACGTTCCTTTTGTCAGTCACAGTCGACTTAACAATAAAGTAATTGTTTACAGTGCACCGAACATTGGTTTTTTTACATGCGTCGAGGGAATCAGGGTTGGACCGAAAACTTTTCTGAATATCGTTAATGATGTAGGTATGCGGTATACATAACGTGACCATACGTCCCGTTTTGAACGGGACCGTCCCTTTTTTCGGTTATCTGCCCCGTTGTCCCCAAAGAAAGCTTCGGGACGCACAATCGTCCCGTTTTCCGAAACCGCGCGAAAATTATGGAGCTCGCCGGACGCGAGCGGTGCGGGTTTCTATTTTAGCTACAAAATGTAAATTTACGTTAATTAAAAAGATCTGTATAGGTACCTATATCATATTTTTGACAATTGTATTTCAACCAATTGATATTTCTATATTTGTTTATCATAGATATAAGTGTATATACCTTTCTCTTTTCTCATAAGCAAATGATATAAATATGTTCCTGTGATAAATATAAATATAACTAGATATTTTATGGGGGATATTTTTAATTTGTAATAATATCTGAGTTTTTCTGAAAAAAAAACATTAAAAATGTGTTTTTTTTATTGAGAACCTGCTAATTGACGTAAATAAACCGATGTCCCGTTTTGAGTAAAAAAATTGGTTGTCTGTAAAGTCGGTTTACGGACGATAGTTTTACGTGATAACGTATTCCGTAATACATAACCTAAATTTATATAATAATTATAATAATTCGAATCTATGATATTGCATCTTTCGCTTCAAATTTAGGTTAATTTTATTTATTTAAATTACTCACCCTATAAAATAATTGTTTTTTTTAACTTTCTTTCTTTCGTATTTATTTTAAGTCTCAAATATTAGCTGTCATAATATTTATAAAACAATTGTTTCACTGTTTATAATATAAAATTCCAAAACCTACTTACAATATTTAAGTATTTTCATACGTCAAAAATTGATTTTTATAATGATAAAATTTGTAAGAAAACGATTTTTTCGAGAGATGAGACCTAGCTAAAACGATTTTTTGCCCCCCAAAATCCCTTTTCAGTAAATTTCATCCAAATCGTTAGAGCCGTTTTCGAGAAAAGCACGCACAGGGTCAGGCGGAACGTTACGCGTTACGAACGTTACGTTAGGAACGTTACACTTTTTCGTGCATGCAGCCGGTGTTTTATCAATTTATAAGATTGGTGATTCATCAATTTATAAGACGTTATCACGTCAAAAATAAATGGTCACGTTAGGTATACAGTCGCAGACAAAATTATGCAGAGGCGGATTGATGACTATAGAGGTCCTTGGGCACTTGAGCGTGTGAGGCCCCTTGCAAGGAAAATTTTTTTAAGATATTTTCAAGGCAAAAAGTAAACAAAAGAAAATCGTTACCTTCAACATTCTTAAGGGCGTATTTTGAATTAATTACTCTTACAGAAAAATAGTATTAACGTATAAGTTTCATTTTATTATGTGCTTATGGGAGTTCATTGTTTAGTTTTTTATAAATAAATAACAGTGCTATCACCCGAGTCATGTGTGATTGCCTGCTTATGGTTTAAACACCCCGAGTTATGCGGGGCCCGCTAACACAATTTTATAAATGGCCCTTTAGAAAAATCAGTCTGACACAGCTAACGCGATTGATTCAGTTGTCCCCACTCTATACTCTGTACCCGGCCAATAGTCAATTGTTGGATTGCCAATAGATCTATGCATGATTTTTTTATATTTTTAATAGATTATTTAGTCAACCGTAATACGGAAAAAAATTGATAATCATTTAAAAATGTAATATTATCATAAGAAAAAAATATTAAATTTCACATTCAAAAATAGACAGTTTAAACAATCGGCCATGTTCGCGGGCTTATGTGACGTCATGATATACGATGCATGCCAACCTTGATGTCAAATTGTCAATGTTCTAAATGAAGTTTATTTGTTGTTTTCTCTAAATACTGACATAATCTTACTGTGAGACGACACAGTCGTTATGAAAACTGTTGTTGATATATACTCTGACGTCCCGATGCGTTTTGAGAATTCGAAAATAGCGCTTATTTTCTACATTTCTTTTTTATTAGTTGTATTTTTTTCAGTGATTAGATTAATAAAATAACCATTACGGTATGATCAAGAACTAAAATATATTTCGAAATAAAAATTTTAACCAATTTGGAGTTTCATGCATATGACCTATAGTCAATTTTTGGATTGCCAATACGATGGTTTGCCAATACGATTGTTATATTTTAACAGTTATGTGTTGTTACCAAAAAATAACAGTTTTTACTCATCCTTGCGTGTTGAGCAATGAGGCATTGTATCGGCATTATTATTATGCATGTATAATATGCATGTACATGGGTATATATTATTATTATAGTAAAGTTTAGTAGCGTTTGTTGACCGCTTTAGGTGAAAGCGATTCGGCTACGTGGTTATATATAAACACGCGCAGAGTTTCTCTTCTCTTCTTCGACGTGTGTTGGCTGTCACAAAATTTTTAGATCCACTGACCTAAGGTCAGATCCATAATTGGAACTCCAACATAAAATTGACTCAATGATGTATCTATACACGGCTAAAACGTGTCGAATTCAAAAATGGTACAGACAACAAAAAGTTTTCAGTATTTTTGTAAGGGGGGTACCTAGTGTAACAGCTCAAAAAAAAACGTTTATTTCAAACATTTTATTTTAAGACTAACTATATTTATATGATAATTTAATGAAGTACGCATTATAGAATATCTTTTAAAGTTCTTAAAAAAAATGTATTAATTTTTTCGGTACAAAATGGCGGCGTGGTAAGCATTTTTGTCAGACACGTTGCAATTTGTGGGCGTAATTACAGCCCTTAGAATAAACCTGGAACATCCATTAAAAAAAAAAATTTTTTGTTAATAACATTCATAATTCGTAGTTAAACCTATAAAATATTTAAAAAATTGAAAATTTGAAGTTTAAAAACATTTTTCGATTTCTTCGTATAAAATTTTGACATATAATTATTTATAAATAAAATTTAAAACAATAATTTACCAAACAAGTACGGTCATCTACGAATAAAAGTTGTTTTTTATATTATGTGGTAAAAATTTCAGCCCAAAATCTTTAATAGTTTTTGAGATATTACGCCCACAAACTTCGAAGACGATGTTTTGAGAAAAACGCGTTTAAAAAAAAATCAGGTTTTTTAGTTACCAAATTAATATCTTAACTATCGTAACGAATATCGTTTTGAAATTTTGTAGACATATTCTACATAATATTTCGAACAGTTTTAAGCAAAAAAAAAAAAAAAAAACAATAAATATTTTTGAGCTGTTACCACCTTAAATTACATACATCTGTTTTAAAATCGCTTTTCTTGTTGATTTACACTTACAATCTAGCTGACTGCAGCCCTGGCGGCGGTGCCTCGGTAGATTACAAAAAGCGACATTTTCATACAAAAGTTATTTTCACAATAATAAAAAAACACTTTTTTTTAACAACTACATTACACTGGTTTAATAACAAACGTTTTACCATTATAACTGCAGAAAAACATTTATTAGTATAATTTATTTATCTTTGTTTTCGACGAAATATATAAAAAAAATGCGAAATTCACACGAAAGCACGGATAGTATAGAGCAATTACTAAACACAAAATGTATTGTAATTTTTCAATTTACTATTTTATTGCATAAACTGACCTTTATACGAAAATCGAAGCTGTTTAGTCAAATTATGTAATGTAATAATAGAAATATATATCTTTAAATGAAATACTAGGTACTGACTCACTGACTGACTCATTCATCACGAAATCTCAGACAGTACGAAGCCTATACAAACTTGAAATTAGGACAATAGGTTCCTTTTCTATACTAGATAATAATTAATAATAATGTATACAGTATGTAAAGACGTAAGGTGCACATAGGGAAATTAACATTGGGAAAAAATGACTGGATCAGAGTGAGCCTTGAAATCTAGTTTTTCAATTTGACAGATAATATTCTTTTGCAAAATGAATGTGTATACTACCGAAGAAAATATTCAAATGATTACAACATAATCGGACTTTTTTTATTAATGGGACATTAAATTCCCAAAAATACTTAAATACGGTGCGAGATCAAATATCTCCGCCTATTCGTGTCGAATTACCCTAAAGACATTGGGTCACTGATTTACCAACGCGCATACGCCATACCAGTCAGACAATTTTTGAATGAAATGTTTCCAAACAGATGGAGTTGTTTTTTTGTTTTATTGTTGTACAAAAAAATTAAAATAATGATTTATAAGAGCTTTTTATTATTAAAAAAGCCAAGTAAAATAAAAATAAATCAACATAAAATAGAAATCCTCAAGCTTACCACGATAATTCAATAGAAATAACAATTAATGCAGTCATGGCTAACTCTGATCCAAGTATTTTTTCCCAATGCTAATTTCCCTATGTGCACCTTACGCTGTTTACATACTGTAGAGTGTAGATAATATTACAAAGAGGTAAAGATTGTGAGTTTGGATGTAGGAGGTAATCTCCGAAACTACTCATCCGATTTCAAAATTTTTTTGACCAATATTTAGAATGGACCTTCAGGATGGAATGGATGCCAGTTTTGCAACGCAAGTCGACGAAAAAACGGTGGCAATGTACAAATTCGGGCCGCTAGTATATTATATATAAAACAGCGAGTATAGACATTTTAACTGGTACCTATACTGGTCTTTCTCAGCCAGCAGCAATGGCTCTATCAGCATAAATCATGCTCATAAAATCTATGAAATAAAAATGGAGTCTTTACTGGCGCACACATGAAAAGTTCAGTCATAACTTACGGCTGCATTTCATTATGTTGGTTTTAGAACAAAAGTTCATCATTTTGCAAAACAACTGCCGGCATTTGATATTTTCTAAACAAATGCCACATTAGCTGCACGAAACAATCGCCTACATTATAAAACAAACGATGAACAGGAAATATTGTTTCGAAGTACTTGCACACAATATACAAACACGGTACAACACATTGATTGCGATATATTCATTTGCAATAAGAGTTTTTTTTTATTGAATATATTTGAGGTCAACGATTCATATTAATATTATGTAAGAACATAAGTAAAATGAGCATATCTCACTAACTGAGCGACTACCGGGTCGTTCACGAACTAGTGCTGATCTCAACTGAATCAAACGCGCTATTGTCGAACGCTAATGATCGCAGTTATCGAGCATCTATAATCCAATCTCTCTCCCTCTATTTTGAATAGATTATTGGAGTTAGATTTTAAGTTATAAGGCTCGGTACGGAAGTTTTATTAGTAGTAAAATCAATTGGTGGGGCGTTACGCGCCACCGCTTCAAGTGTGGCGTTACGCTCGTCCGCTTCAAAAGAGACAAACATATACATCTGTAGGATTTAACGTGCGAAAGAATGAGATGGAATACAAAAGAGACAAACATATACATCTGTAGGATTTAACGTGCGAAAGAATGAGATGGAATACAAAAGAGACAAACATATACATCTGTAGGATTTAACGTGCGAAAGAATGAGACGGAATACATTACACAGCGTATCTAATGAGTAAACTCCAGTCGTGCGTCAGAGCTGACACACACACACACTTTTTTTTTGCATCATTTTGTGTAGATATAACATTGTGTCAATACGATAGATATTAAACATTATTTAATTTAGTTTTAATGGTTATTTCGGATTATTATACTCCAACTGATATATTATAGCCGCCGTTTGGTGACATTTTAAACGGGGAAATGTTTGCTTGCCATAAACTAATCGTGGTATTTCGATTTAGATAACAGCATCCGAACGATATCAAATAATTATTTCATGAAAGAATACAAAACAAAAATAACACTGTATTTTACACTACACTACAAAAAGCAAAAACGACTAATGGCATCGACCGTCAGAATCGAGCCTACGACCTTTATAGCTTACGAGAACGAGACAAGGATTCTACCTTGCAGCCAACTTAGCTTAATGTTCTACAGCCGGTTTTTACAGTACGGTATGCGTACATTGCGACACGTTCCGTAAATTTTCAATCCTAAGAATTAATTTTACCCTGACCTTGTCGAAAGAAGTTTTACTTCAAAAAGAAAACACTTTGTAGCATATTATATAATAATGAAAACTTGAGAAAAAAACATTATTTTTCTTGTGCTGAACAAAACCGATTTCAAGTTATGCGAGCGATTCAGACAGAGTATAGTATTGAAACGAAGCCAGTGATGCTTAATTGTTTACTTTATATGTTGGTGCACTTTTTGATTTACATATTGTTTACAAATAAGTAAACGTTACATAAGAATTTCCAATAAGTATATAATAAATCAGTTTAAATATTGCAAAAATGAAAACATAATATTGATTTAATCTATACTTATATAAAGCTGAAGAATTTGTTTGTTTGTTTGGTTGAACGCGCTAATCTCAGGAACTACTGGTTCGAATTGAATATTTTTTTTGTTGGATAGTCCATTTATCGAGGAAGGCTATAGGCCAGAGGTGGGGAACCTGCGGCCTCGAGGCCGCATGCGGCCTCCGCGAGGTTCTTGTGCGGCCCTTTGCCACCTAGTACAAAATGGTAGAGTTCGTTTCAAACAACTATTGTACATCAACGCTATGACAGTTGCGCGGAAAATCCCGCCAAAGACAGTCATATTGTAACATGACGTTAGAATACTAGTCTAGTTTCAGATCTCCCATTTGAGTGTCACACCTTGCTTTATATGTACATTATATTTAAAATTTTGTAGTATTATATTTTATTTTTTCTATATGATGCAATAAATTGTTAAATCTATAGAAAAACTATAATAATTTCACAAAAGTCACTTTCTTAGGTCAATCAGCTTATGCGGCCTCTCTTATTG
Source organism: Xanthostigma xanthostigma (assembly GCA_963575645.1). NCBI lineage: Eukaryota > Metazoa > Arthropoda > Insecta > Raphidioptera > Raphidiidae > Xanthostigma > Xanthostigma xanthostigma. The sequence continues at coordinate 19,879,176 of OY754474.1, forward strand.
CTGCCTAATTTAAATGTGGCCTCTAATGGTAAAAAGGTTCCCCACCTCTGCTATAGGCTATATAATATATACGCTACGACCAATAAGAGCGGAGCATCAATGAAAAATGTTGCAAAAAGTAACTCAAAATTTGTCCGTCCGACAAAAACTTTTGAACGGTAACTCCGATCATCATGAAATTTGGACACAACATTCATCTCGGTAAACTAAGATGAACGGGCGTACTCATGTCCCTTCCCTCACTCGTTCTTTTGCATCCGGGTGAAACCGGGCGGGACCTCTATAACATATATAAATTAGTTTGTTACAGCAATGAAAGATCATTAGTGTCTATTTTGACAGAAACCTCATCTTTATTATGCTCTACCTATTTATTTATCTCTATTATGTCGTTTTTTTATTCCGTTGCCTCGCGAACTTGTCCTCACTTCAAAATTAATTAACAAATCCTTATTTGTTTCCAGGAAGAACCATTGTCAGCGCAACAGTCACAAGCAGAATTGAAACAAGTGAATGAGCCGAACTTAAAAACAGACGAAGACGTCAACAATAAAATACAAAAGAATGACGAAACAAACAAAAAAGACGACGACGTCACCGAATCAAACGAGAATTCGTTGTCATCGGACGAAGACTCGTCCGACGAGGACGAAGACGTCGACGACGAAGACCGTCTTCAGATCAAACTGCCGATGCACTTGAATCTGGACGACATAGCCGCGGCTTTGATGGAGAAAAATCAAAAGACGCGCATGAACTGTTTCGTCGAAAAGAAACGCGCCGACGAGGTCATCGATCACAAACCGAAAACCGTCAGCCTGCCGTTCGGACTGAACCTGACCACCGATCCGAGATACGAACACGTGACCGGCGAAAGAATGGTAATCATCTGCGAAAGTGGAACCGAACAAAGGTGCGTATGTCACTTACAGAAAGTTCTGAACTTAACGAATTACATGTATGTAAACACGTAAGGTGCACATAGAGAAATTAACATTGGGAAAAAATGACTGGATCAGAGTGAGCCTTGAAATCTTGTTTTTCAATTTGACCGATAATATTCTTTTGCAATATATACTAGCGAAGAAAATATTCAAATGATTACAACATAATCGGACTTTTTTTATTAATGGGGACATTAAATTCCCAAAAATACTTAAATATAGTGCGAGATCAAATATCTCCGCCTATTCGTGTTGAACCTAAAGACATTGGGTCACTGATTTACCAACGCGCATACGTCATACCAGTCAGACAATTTTTGAATGAAATGTTTCCAAACAGATGGAGTTGTTTTTTTGTTTTATTTTTGTACAAAAAAATTAAAATAATGATTTATAAAAGCTTTTTATTATTAAAAAAGTCAAGTAAAATAAAAATAAATCAAAATAAAATAGAAATCCTCAAGATTACCACGATAATTCAATAGAAATAACAATTAATGCAGTCATGGCTAACTCTGATCCAAGTATTTTTTCCCAATGCTAATTTCCCTATGTGCACCTTACGTCTTTACATACTGTATACACCACGGAACTATATCAAGTTTCGTGTTCCCACCGGAAGCACTCATAAAATTTACAACACGCGAAGTAAAAGTGTATGAATTTATAACAAGGGAGGCGAGCCTTTCTACTGCAGCCAAAGAAATTTAGTTATCAAAAAAATGAAGATGATAATTTTGATAATACACTGAGCACCATGAAACTTTTTCGTATTTGTTATTTGGCGATAGTCAATTGTTTTCGACATCTAGCATATTTTTAATTATTTTGATACCTCAATCAATGCCGTGCCAACAATTCGGAACCCAAAGGAATGGTGAGACTTCTGGTGAGGAATGCGCCGAACTGTCCTAAGGGGGGTTTTTGACAGGTAAACTATGAAGGCATAAGGTAAACATTGATTTAGAAAAGCATGTTGAAGGCTAACCTAGCCTCCATCATCAATGTTTACCTGTCAAAAAAAACCCTTAGGACAGTTCGGCGCATTCCTCACCAGAGGTCTCACCATTCCTTTGGGTTCCGAATAATCTGTCGCGTGCCATAGGTTCACCACCCGCTGATTTATAGTACATTTCCAATCATTATTCAAACTGTCTGTTTTAACAATCGTTTAATTGTTATTTTCGTTTACAGACATGGTTCATCGCAAGAAGAAATGATGGTTCAACCGATTATAATCCCACTTCCACACTTCGCTCAACAACAATCAGTCCCACAACAACCGCGTCCGGTTCCACAACAACAACAACAACGTCCAGAAATGATCCCGCCATTCATCCAGCAGATCATACAAGCCCATCGTTTAGGATTGATGCGTCCACCTCAACCACCACAAGAACGTCCGGAAATGCACTTCCATCAAGAAAGTGCTCAACCGCACATGCGCGTCGAAATGTTCCAACGCGCCGAACAGCAACGTCCCGAAATTGTACAGATCCGTGGACCGGAAATCATTCAAATCCGCGCGGAAGCACGCCCCGAAATCCGTTCTGAAATGCGTCCCGAAATCCGCGCCGAATTCCGTCCGGAAGTCCGCGCCGAATTCCGTCCGGAAATCCGTGCCGAATTCCGTCCGGAAATCCGTGCCGAATTCCGACCGGAAATGCGTCCAGAAATCCGAGCTGAAATCATGCAACAGCGTCCGGAAATTTTCCAACTCCGACCGGAAATAATGCTTCAACACCGCCAAGAAGTAATGGCTCAACATCGTCCGGAAATTATGCTTCAACATCGACAAGAAGTCATGTCTCAACATCGTCCGGAAATGATGGCTCAACATCGCCCAGAAATGATGGCGCAACACCGCCCAGAAATGATGGCGCAACACCGCCCAGAAATGATGGCTCAACACCGCCCAGAAATGATGATGCAACACCGTCCGGAAATCATGATACGTCCGGAAGTTATGTTCCAGCATCGCCCAGAAGCCATGATCCAACAGCGTCCGGAAGTCATGATCCAACAACAACGCACAGAACCGATGGTTCAACATCGTCCGGAGATGATCTTACAACATCATCAAATGCTTCAACAACAGCAGCAAGAACCGCAACCGCAAATGCTTCACGCAGTTCCCCAACCGCACACCGTTCAACAACCGCCGATGCCACCGCAACAGCAACCTGTCGCTGAGGCTGTTATTACAACCGCTCATCATGCCCAGGGACTTCCGCTTCCGGAAGAAATTTTGTCACAGATCAATAGGCTTCCAAATCAGGACGTCATTGCTGTTTCGGTAAGCATGAGATAATATCTGACAAGTTGACGAGGCGCCATAGTTTCTCGGTGGATGTTGATTTGACAGTTATAAATATATTCTTCCCAGGTAACCTCCGATAATGGCGAAGAAGAAGATTCTCAACAAGAACAGGAACACGTTGCCCGCGTTGTCCAGCAAGTGAGACAAGCTGAAGCCGCCGTTGCCGCTCAACAACAGCAAGAACAACAGGAACAGGAACAACAAACCGTAGCCGCTGCTACGGACGCTCCGGAAGGAAGACAAGCATATTCCAGAGATCTTCCAGTACATATCCCAATGCCGCTTATGCAGCAGATTCAACAGGAAGAGGCTAGAGAAGCCAAAGGTCATGAACCGAGACCACATTGTAAGCATTAACTAGTTTATTTTGAAAATAATGTCCCATTAGTTTAATTTATTGATATTAATCTCTTCCGTTTTGTTTTGTAGATGTGCAACCACGATCCATACGCAATTTATAAATTGCACTTTGCGCATGAAAATCGACTGTGTTTTTTTTTTAAACATCTGAAGAGCGCAGTATAAATTATATTACATAGACACCTGTACCACCAAAAAGAAGTGCAACTTTTCGACTTTTAAAAAGTCAAATAATAATTCTACTGTCATCTTTTTTTTATAAAACGTAAAATTGCAAAATGATGCGAAAAATTCGAAAAAAAAAGAAAACGCATGTACAAAAAATGCTCTTTGTTTTGTTTTTTTCATTTCAAAAGTGGAAATTAAACAGGCGTTTAAATCTATTTAAAAATATAGGTACACCATTTATAAATGCGGCACGTTGACAACGGTCAACTATAATAATTGTGCAAATTCAAACCTGAAAGAGTAAAATGTTACTAATTAGTCTTATAATTATAAATTTCCATATAATGTAATATAGATCGAAATAAAAAAAAATATATATGAAAACTGATTCACAGTAAAATAGTTTTTAATTTATATGAACGTTTTTTGTATAGAATTTAATTTTGAGGTTGTAATTAATGATACTATTTGAAATTAAATTGTACATAGATTTCTAGAAATAAATTTGTTTTTGGGTTTCCTATCTTGTATTCTATTATTTATTAATGAACAGCGTTATTCTTTTATTTTTAACCGACTTCAAAACAAAAGATAGAAGTTATACAATTCGTATGTATGTTACGCGATAACTCATTCAATTGTGAACCGATTTGAAAATTTTCGACGCCATTTTGTTCAAAATATTCTCAGAGCGATCCCATATTATTTTTATAAAAATCGGTTCAGTCGTTGTTAATTTGATTTCAAAAACGAAAACTTCTTGTATAGTGGATCAAATGTTAACACGTTTGGTTTGAAATGAAAACCCGATTTAGTTAAATTTCGTGTCTCAACCCCTCTCCCCCTAAAGGCCAACCCCCGTTTTTACATACTAATTCGTCGGTTGCCTATATTTATGTAAAATTATAATATATGCTTATTTTAAAATAAAGTTATTACTTATGGTCTTTGGTCCAAAGCTCGACCGGCGACCCCCAGGCCCCGAAGTGAATTCCTGGCTACAGCCTTGCCACTAAGTGACTTACCTTGTCAACATATCGTCGACTTTGAACCTAAAATCAAAGTGATGTCAAAGGAATTACGGAAATTATCAGGACTGCATACAAAACACAGGAAGCCTGGAGAATCAATTTCTTTCAATCGGAAACAATGGAAAAAATATATCGAAAAGGCAAATATCAAGAGCAAAAAGGAGGAGGTTATGTTTTTTATTCGGTTTTGAAAAAATGGACGCCAATATTATCATGACGTAAAATTTCTTTGTATTGTGTGTTCATTTATACAAAAAAAATACAAAAAGAAAAAAGCGAATACAATCGATTTCAAAAAGAGAGCAAAATAACTATACTAGTTTTTTAATCAACCGAACCATAATTTTTACTGGATTCTGGAACACGCTTCCCGGAATCCTGCCGACAAGGATAACTGTCAGTATTCTTCTTTATCACTTTTACTTTCAAGACAAAGATAGAAATACTTACAGAAGTTATTTCTGTCGGCTCGCAGCTGCGTGATTTTCATTACAGTTCGGCGATTTTGTAATCAACAGACAAACAAAATATTGTACGTATTTATGTTCCTTTCGGAAGACAAAAAGTAAATCACATCACATTTATGTGCAAAACTCAAACAAAATCGAACCTATGTGCATATTTCATTATAAAATATTAAGCTTACATAATAATATTGTTTTATTTTTCAATTACTATAAAAAAACCTAACAAAATAATCACATTTTCACTTAAATTATATTTCATTTCAATATCTCGTCAATATCAATCAAGAAATGATAAAAAACGACAGTTAAAAACGGGGTTGAATAAAGCAATACTGAATACTTGACTGGGCATTAAAAAAATAAACTAAATAAATGCTGCTTATAAAATACTCCTTGCGACTTTGATCGTCATTAAAACAACTGAAAATATAACATTCGACTGTTTTGTAATGCCGGCACTTCACATGGCTATTTGTATTTGTGTATTTGGCATATTTGGCAAACAATTACCATGTGTGGACCAGTCTATTTGACAAAGTGTTGGCCTTATTTGCCTATTTGACAAATAAGGCCAATACCAAATACGCGTTACCGTGCGCTTGTCGGTTTTTCGAGGCACATCAAAGGAGTCAAATACGCAAATAAACCGTCCACACAATGGCCATATTCAGAAGCGCACGCGCCGTGAACCTGTACGGACGTGCAGTATTTTTGTGTCTGTGCTGTGAGCGAGAACTGGAACAATTACTATTGAAAATTAATTGGGACAATGAAACAGTGCTGAAATTCCTGGAATTTTGAACCTTGAGTTCTGCTGCCAAATGTTTGTGTGTTTGTTATTTGACTGCCATGTGTGGATGGTCGTATTTGCCTCTACTTGCATGTTTGCCTTGAACAGTCATATATTTTGCCAAATACAACAAACACCCAATAGCGAACACAAACCATAAGAGCCGTTTCACAGCTCCAACAAGACACGCTCAGAACGCTTTTAATGAATCAACATTTCGGTTTATAAACGAAAAATTCATTTTATACCCAGACCAGTCATAGACGTCCGCGGCGGGGGTGCAACAATTTAATTAACAAATCATGTTTGAGCGTTTTCAACGGTCAAAACATTCAAAATTTTCGCTCAATTAGAGGTAGAATAGTACCGTTAAGAGAAGATAGTAGCAAGGCGGGGAAACTGCGCAGTAAAAAGAGTGGGAAAAGCGATCATTAAAGGGGCAATCATAGACGGTATCTGTACAGTCAACGGTACATTTCGACTAGTAACTAATTGACCACCCCTTGTTAAAAACTCGTTTGTGACGCTACTATTTTTTCTAAACAATATTAGCGTGAAAAAGCTTCTAGTGACGCCTCTCTTACGCTCGCATCTTTGGACTGATAGTTTGGCCAATAACCGATACCAAGGCCGCGCGAAAGTGGCCTAGACCAATATTTCTAATTTGATATTATCTTATTTCAGGGCGCAATTTTTTTTTCGCACGGCCATGGCACGTCATCTTATGTTACACCAACGGCCGTGACGACAGTTTTGTACAGTCAAATGACGCAACAGTACAAGATATCGCCGCGACATCTATTATTATCTTTAAACTGTAAAATTCACTATTTACGAAAATGAACTCGTTTTTTTTTGTATTGTACTAAAACGAAAAATGGCGTCTACGCATGATTAAAACACAAAAAGACTACAATATTTAATTCTAATGACTATGGTGTGCTTTCCACCGGCAAATTGGGAGAGCCTCGACCAGGGGCGTAACCAGAAATTGAAATCGAGGAGGGGAGACAATTTTTGTTTCGTAACTGAGAATTATCACTGGTTATTTTCTGGTATAATATGCGCCACGGATCTAAAAGGTTCGGAAGCTAGTCGCAAAGGCACATTTTAGAGCCGTTAAGACTCCTACCACCACTCAGCTACCTGCACGGAACGTGCGCTCGTCGGTGATTGGCCGTGATCGCTCGTTGCCTTTGTCGCTTTCCTGCTTTAAAGTACACTCGAGTACGCTATTGTCAAGTTGTTATTCTTATTTTAGTTTTGTTGAGTTGCGAGTTTGTAGTTTTTACAAGCGCTAGCCCGCATTCGCATCTAACTTCCGAGCCTTTTAGATTCGTGGTGCGTATTATAGCTTAGATGCGTTATATAAAAAAAAAACAAACGTAATTTTGGACAGAGGCGGCAAGTTCGAAATCACTCGTTCTTTCGCAAAATTAACGAAAACAAATATTTGAGGATAGTCTGGAACAAAATTACCAAAAATAATTGTAGCAGAATTGATGCCATCGCTAAAGTGAAAAAATGTTTAAAAAAATGCATTTCTAGCTTTTACTTTAAACGAAGCGAGAGCAATGTCAGACAGAACGAAAACTATCTAAGCTATCTCTCATCATATATATTAATACGCTAAGGTTAAAGATGTTTGCCTCCCTTTTTAGAAAAAACCTCACAATTTCTCCTCATAAATTATATATCATTTTACAGATAATTGCTTGCTCTACTGACATCGACAACTAAAAAATGTATTATTGCTTTTGTTTTAGTAAATTAATTAAAATACAGCAACGCTGAACAACGTCTGCCATCTGACGACTTTAATTTTGAAACAACGTCAACACTTCGATCTGTCATCTGACCTTCATATTGTAATACAACAGACACAATACTGCATACTGCCATCTGACGGCTTTAATTTTGAAACAGCGAGCAACGCTGAACAACGTCACAGCAATGCTGCATGATGCCATCTGACGGCTTAGCTCAACGCTTTTGCTACTTGCGCCTCTATATGACAATTTTAGTAAAATATTTCTTCGATCTGTCATCTGAGCTTCATATTGTAATACAACAAAAAGAAGAACGTTATAAGCAGTTTGCAAAATTAGAAACGAATTGAATACCTGCAATCATATTTAAAAAATAATTTTGTAAAGTGATAATTATTATACTTATTTAGTTCAAATAATTCGCACAGGTCACACTAGTTGCAATATATAACGCATCTACGCCACTGGAAAATCGCCGTTATTATTAATTTCAGGGGGGACGACCTTTGGTTACATCACTGGATTCGACTTTAGCATCTATGTTACAATCATTGTTTTCAGAACAAACTGGTAATAATTATAAATTCGATGTTGGCTAACTTTATTTCAATATAAAATTATACTAGTTACTTGTCCGTTTGTTATAAACTAACGGCTCAGTCCGGCTTCGTCCGGGTTTGTAGATTGCATGTTTAAAATGATCAAAATAGTTCGCAATTCTCGCTAAGCAAGTAAACAATAGTTATTTTGTTGCGAGTAATTTTTAAAACCGTGTTATCTTTTAAAATATTCATTTAAAAGATATGGCGTCAAGGTCAAATTTGATCTAAATTAAGTGCTTAATTTAATTGGCTAAAGATTAATATCTTGTCGGTAAAAATAGCTTCGTAAATAACTGATTATTTATGACCAAATTTTTGAAAGATTAAAATGGTTACTGTGGGTCATTCTTAGAAGATGAACATATTGGATCGCGGACTTTTCTATGGGCCTTTTTAAGACCTACAATTCTGCAGTATATTAAATACAAAATAACGATTCGTGAAAGATTCGGATCAATAACTAGTATATTTTATAAAAAGTACCTAAAAAATCGAAACACTATTCTGTTTAATACTTATCAGAAGACTAGACAAAAAAAAGCAATGTTGACATTTTGCTTTGGTTCGAAGAACAGGCATTATCAATAATTAATAGGCACCGATAAAGAATCAATTCCTTGAAAAAGCCCGTTAAACTGACAGAAAATGTTTCGTGAGCTTTTTGTTTTAAAATTAACAAATGAAGCGTTGATTAAAATAAAAACATATTACCAACATCGACAATTGCCTGGATACCTACAAAAGCTTAGTAATTTATATTTAAAATTATATTTTTGGTAACATTAATAATCCTTTTTATACTCCGGTTAGATAACACCGGAGTTTTGAACTTTCTTTACAATAATCTAGAAAACATTTATATAAAATCTTACTGCATTAATAAATAATCAATTATAATATAATAAATTGTTAGTTACTATATTTTCATTTTTTTTTTAGTAATTAATTCTTCTTGCAGCTTATTACACAAATTAAATCTCTGATTTTTACACACTCAGAAAAACAGTTCCAATTATTCACGTTCATTTTTTTAGGTGGTCGCTAGGCTTGCCACCTTTAAACATTAAAAGGTCCAACAGTGAATTTTGTGTTAACCAGAGAGGGCCTGTTTGAAATAATCTCGAGAGAATGCTCTCATTTTGACATTTTATAAAATTGTGGTTTTGAAAACCGTTAAAAATTTATTTCATGTAACAAGCTGCATTTTTAATATTATTTTACCTATTTAATTTTTGGCTTACTTTCAATTATATTATTTTAAACTATATCTTATTTTTGAAAATTATTTATTTTGATTAAATTCTGTGAATTAATAAATATATTTGTTAAAAGTTGGTTTATTATTTAAATCGAGATATCTTTGCATTATTTTTTTAGTTCGGTGGTTGTCAGATAGAAAATGGACGCAGGTATTGGAAGAGAGAAGAAACGATAAAGTCAACCATAAAATGAAAAAAAAAACGACATCGCCAAGAAGAAAAAACGAAACAGCTGAATTGGGTATAAAAAAGACGCGGTTTTAGAGAAAAACAGAATCGAGGAAACCGGCACAGAGGGACGAAGAAAAACGGAACCAAGGAGATGCCATATCAAACTGTCAACTTGACCGGACGTATGAATTATAAGAAAAAAATATCACTGTCATTCCTAAAAAAATAAAAATATTTTTTTCTAAGTCAATTATTTGTATATTTGTGTTCGAAGTGATAAAACATCAAGATTAAATCGAAACAACGATTTATCTTGAGGAAGCCATAAATAAAGGAAGACGAAAAACATACAATTGCCTTTTCATTTGACGAATAAATGCGTGCTGTAGATAAATTGAACAACAAAAAAAAAAGCTTTCCTTTAATATCTCAGTATGCGCAATATTCACATAACACATTTTGTTTTCAAATCGACACCCTTATACTTTTTACATTTGATATAAAACAATGGAACACTAAAACAAAACACAACAGCTGTGATGTATAGTCTGAGACTGAAATGTTGCGTAACTCCTTCATTTAAAAAAATGAGGTTAAAACAATGAATATTTAAGTTTAAATGACATAAATTAAGCGAGCTTATAAAAGTTAAAATGTAAAAAAAATACGATTTATTGTAATTGGACTTTGGGGAATGTAGTAATCACGTTCAAGCAATAATTCAGCGCTTTTTTCATGCATAGTTATACTCATTGGCGCAGTAATGAAGCGCTTCACAATTTGCTAATATTAGAAACCTATTTTTTGAGAAAATCCACATTGCAACTGGATGTAATCAAGTAGCAACGATGCGGTTAATTTTTTAACTAATCTGAAGGTGATATTTGATTATCTCAATAAGTCCTGCAACTCAAATTTTTTTTCAAAATAAATGCATTTCTTTGTGCGCCAATAAATACTTTTTTCGACTTTTAAAAGCATTTTCAACGTTATCAAATAAAATGGAATAGTCATAGGGGATACATTGAGCATAACTTCTTTATACAGTGCAATTTCAAAAAATATAAAGAAGCTAATATTATCTATTCTTAATATTTTTAGTGTCACTTGAAGCATATTTTTAAAACGCTACTCAAAAACAATTGCAGTCAAATCCATTTTGTGGCAGTGTTCCATTATGTTACGAATAATTATACAATATCAAAACAGCAAAAATCATAATTTTGTAAGTATTTACCGATATGTTTGGAATACACAGCTACGCTGCCAAAAGGTTTTTGATATTTTTGGGTGTATTTTCTTCGTTGAGATGTTTCGTCGTGTATCGCAATGCATTCAAAAGGGGTTCTGCCCGACACGGAGGCTGAGCTTGAAGTAAACGAACACAGCCTTTGACATCCACGTGCGCTCCTCTAGCGAACGCACCGACCGGATGAACGTGATCGTATAATATCACCAACCCGACCATTACGCGTAAAACTAAGTGATGCGTTTCTTCGTGTTCGAATTGACCGACTAATTTCCTGTAAGAAACACAAATCTTTGACGTTTCCAGATCTTGTCCATATTATAGAGTTTACTATCTGAGACAATATATTATAGAGCTGGCTGCGAAGGGGTAGGGGTCACTCGGTGCAGAGCTGAAAATCTGCAGAATAATAGGAGATAGTACAAGTAAGTAGGGAAAAAATTGCCGGAAGGCTAGACGGAAGATAAAGAGCCGCCAGAAGGCGCGCTAATGTTGTGAAAAATCAGTGCACTTCTGGCAATTTCTATACTTATTCTGTAATTCAAAACTAGATTATATATTATACATTATATAGTTATAAGGGCATACTGAAAATTCAAACATGATATATAATAATTACATTCGACAAATATTCAAAATTATTAATGACATTTTGATAGAAATAAAATTAATCGTCATATATTTTCATTAATAAAATTACGTTGTTATAATAACGTAATTTTATTAATTTATTTAATTTTACTTCTATCAAAATGTCATTAATAATTTTGAATATTTGTCGAATGTAATTATTATATATCATGTTTGAATTTTCAGTATGCCCTTATAACTATATAATGTATAATATACAGATTGTATCAAATTTAAACAGTCCATAGAACATTCTGTGTGTAAGACAGAGACGATATTATATAAAGCACTAAAGCAGTAAGTAAGAATGAGATAAATGACCATTAATAGTTACTGTGGTTATACAATCTGATAGTTCCTATCGTCTTTGTTTTCTACAGTAAAAATCACAATTTTATCAAAATGTCAGTATTCACTAGTGAAATTATTGATAAAATGGCTATTTGTTCGGGAAAAAATCCAAATAATTAAATGGTTTTATGGTGGTAATTCAACCGCCAACATAATTTTATTTGTAGTTGTTTTAATTGATGAATTGGGAAAAAGATTTACAGTCTACGTAATTATTTATTTACGTAACCACAGTAATTATATTAGCGATCATTTATCTCATTCTTACTTACTGCTTTAGATCTTTATATATCGTATCTGTCTTACACACAGAATGTCCTATGGACCGTTTTGATTTGATACAATCTGTATATAATATATAATCTAGTTTTGAATTACAGAATAAGTATAGAAATTGCCAGAAGTGCACTGATTTTTCGCAACATTAGCGCCTTCTGGCGGCTCTTTATCTTCCGCCTAGCCTTCCCTACTTACTTGTACTATCTCCTTTATTAAAATAGCAAACTACAGACCCATATCGGTGCTTAGTAATTTTGCTAAAATATTTGAAACTGTAATAAATAAGCGAATTTTAACTTTTGCTAAAAAATACAATATTATTTCTGAATCTCAGCATGGTTTTGTAGAAGGTGGTTCTATCAACCTGTCTATTTTCAAAGTTGTAGATAAAATTCTAAAAGCCTGGGACTCAAAAAACCCCTTATGTATGATTTCGCTCGATCTTCAAAAAGCTTTCGACAGTGTTGACAAAACCTTACTCCTACATAAATTGGAGAAATATGGTTTTAGAGGAAAGGCACATGATCTTCTGTCCTCGTACATGACAAACCGTGTACAATGCACTAAAATCTCTACAATATCTAACGATCACTACTCTGATTGGGAACCTATCAAAAGGGGAGTTCCCCAAGGAAGTGTGTTATCACCTACTTTATTTCTTCTTTTTATAAATGACCTACCGTCTGCGGTCACAGAAACTGTTCTCTTATTTGCAGATGACACGGCTGTCCTGTGCGAGGCAAAGGATCATGTATCTCTCCAAGCTAAAGTATACAGTTGTATAAATTCACTAAAGACCTGGTTCTATAAAAACAGTATAAATGTCAATATTTCCAAAACTGAAATTATAACATTTGGAAAATATTTTTACTTTCCTCAAACAGTAAAATTGCTAAGCACTGATCTGGATCTGAAGAATATAATAAAATTTCTGGGAATTACAATAGATAAGGATTTGAATTGGAAACCCCAGATAGACTCCATTATTCCTAAATTAAACAAAGCCACATATCTAATTTATATGTTAAAAAATTATGTTGGCACAGATATCTTAAAGTCAGTTTATACTGCCCATTTCCAGTCAATTTTACAGTTTGGTTTGCTGTTCTGGGGGAATTCCTCCCATACCAAAAAAATTTTTATTATTCAAAAGCGGTGTATCCGTATTATGGCGGGCGTACCTCCCCGTACTAGCTGTCGCAACATTTTTAAACATTTAAATCTACTTACAGTCTACGATTTATATATATTAGAATGTATGAAATTCTTTCGATCTCATCCGCATTTATTTGCGAATCATATAATTGACCACAAGTATGAGACAAGACACAGAAATGATTTCAAGACTGAAAACACGACTCTTGCTGTAGCGTACAGGGGTGTACGCAACGCTATAATACGGATACACAATACTATCCCCCAAAATGTAAAATCTATTCGGAATGCAGGAACTTTTAAAAAAGAATTAAAAACATTTTTAATAGCCCAGACAAATTATGATCTGAAAAAATATATATAGAAATTTGTACCAATTTTTGACTTGTTTCACGGCTCTGTAGTCATATATGAAATAAAACGTATTATTATTATTATTATTATTATTCTGCAAATTTTCAGCTCTGCACCGAGTGACCCCTACCCCTCCGTATCCAGCTCTTAGACCATTATGTTTTGTCCAAAAAAAAACGCAAAATATCTTTCGTATCTATTCAAAATACTTACGGATTCTCAAGCATTCGAAGACAAACTTTAGCCATCGTGCCAAGTGTTTCTGTCGTATTTTCGACCGGAATATCGGAATTCTTCTGTACAAATGTTGAAGTCGCTTCGCTCAACACTTTAAGCATCGGTGTCGCATGAGCATAGAACAACGACATTCTGTTCGCTAAAATGGAACCGATATTACCGACATCGCTACTTGCACCACTCATCTGCTGTATAGTTACTGTTCTACGATAATAGCTAAAATCGTTCTGAATCGCTGGTGTTTTCATCTACAAATAATAAAATCTCGTATCATATACTTTCAAGATTAATTTGATTTTTATTTAAATACATTTTTTGTATGAACAACGATGCCTTTACAATCTTTATTAAAACTTACTTTATATTCGTCGAATTTTAATACAAATTCCAATATTTCTGCGAGTTGCTTAACTAATGCTTGCTGGGTTTCTAAATGTTGTGTGGGACTCATACTTCCTCCTACAAGTTTCCCTAGCAACCGCGGCACAACTCTTTCAAGTTCTAACGAAAATTCGTAACATTTTTTTAATTTTAACACAAGTGGCGACACGGCACTCCATGCTTTCTGTTGCATTTCTGGTGTGGGATTTGCAATGGCTTCCCGAATTTCTTTTCCAGCTCCCTAATAAAATAATAAAACATAGTTACCTACTCGAAACGTATAAGTACTCAAAACAAAACATCTTTTTATCGTTAAAAATATGAGCATCGCATTAAAAAAACAAATGACAGTCACCTGATAATGAAATATCGGTGTTTCAAATCAACAAGGATGAAGTAATCATATCAGATAATTATGAGTCATTAGAGTAATATCCACATTATGAAACATTTTCCTTACTTTGTAACATTGTATTTCCTCTAGGACGGACTCTGAAACTTTTAACACCCTTTGGACGTCTTCAAAAACATCTCGTTCGTTATCCGTTGGGGCAGCATTTTCAAAATCCAAAAACACTTCGTATCTTTGCGGTGCGCAACACGTTGAATCATCGCGAGCTAATAAACTCAGAAGTTTTCCCATTTTTTTATTGAATTATTTTATTACAACTGTCACAAACACTAACACATATTAATTTAAATGAAAAATTAACTTGAACACACCGTAATTTTCTTTCACAGTACCTTCACAACATTTATACACATTATTATAACACTTTCTGTCTTATTTTCGCTAATTAATAACGAGAATATCAAACAATTTACTATTTAATCATCATTTTAACACTTCCCGTGCGTTTTTTCCACCACGAATAACGTTCAGTGATGCCTACTTGGTAACAAAAAATGTCACTAAATACTCTCTCACTACACAATCCCCTATGATCACGCAGTAGCGTCCGTTTTAAATTTACCTTAAATAATTATATTTTTTCGCATCACTAAAAATTAATTAACAAAACTAATTAAAATTCTGCGACTTCCAATATTATAATTTTGTTTTTTCAGAGAACACAAACGACTATTTAATCTTAGACAAATATATTACAAAAGTTATTTGCAGACGGTTGACGTATGTCCAGAAACCGAAAATTTCGCAGTTCAAATGATGCTGTCAGTTGGAAAACACATGACACATAAAATGGTCATGCTTTCTCCACGCTCCAGTGGCTTTAATAAACGAACGCAAATGGACAGCGCGACCGTACATAACTATTCTAAAGCATAATTATTAAGTAACAGATTATTTTTATTAATATTTTTTATTGTGAAAGACGAGTTTGAGATAATTTTTCGCCTTCTCCAAAGAACTCTTCGCTCTCCTTTTAGTTTCCGCATCGCTAGGCTGGGGTTTAGGGACTACTTATCAGAATGATCTCATTCAATTTGAGAATAGATCAGTTCGTCACCAGTTATCACGTTGCGTTGCACAAAAGAGGCGATAATAAAGTAGACAGGATGTTTAGGTTTATATAAATGGTGTTAAGGAAATCATTCATATTTGTCATATATTAACTGATTAAAATGATAATCACATAGTTTATATACGTATGTTACACATTCACAAATCTATGGACAAGCGGCAAGATGGCATACGTCCGAATCTGTGGTTAAAATATACTGACGCTTGATTCGTTAAGTTCTTTCAGGCCGATCCCCTGAATGGTACCGATGGTATTTACCATAGTTACCGTCACCGCCGCAAAGAAAATAGACAGTATCGTGACAAAATTAAGTTTTAATAAATTGGAATTAATAAATATTAATAATTTAACATGAGCTGTTTTGCTTCTTGGCCGTAGATATTCAAATGGTGGGCTAACTGTTATTTTTTGGTAACAGTTAAAGCTGCTACTTTTTTTGAATATAACAATAGCTATGAAATAACAGTTGGTCACTTTTTGTAAAAAAAAAATAATGTTGAAGAAGATATTTGCCTACGACAACTAATTAATAACACCTAATTGTATAAACAATAGTTGAACGTTAACCAATATCAGAATTCAGAGCACAAGAGAAAACGGAACGTTTTTGAGAACTTGAACCTTTTTGAAAATCGAATTAAATACTTTTGAGAACTGAATTGTTATCTAGCTGTTTACCATTTTTTGAAACTGGTTCTGTTTAAGTAACGGTTCCAAAATAGCTGTTGTTATTATTTTGTTTTGCTCAAGTCATCAGCGATCATAAAAGCGATGTGCAAAAAATACCAGGCAATGATGATGACTGGTGACCTAATGATATAATAAGCCTGCTGTTTACTGGCCACAACTTGCGTTCATTACCAATTAATCATACTCATTTAAACTAACAATGAGAACGGCAGGACTGCGTTTATGTCCAAATATCTACAGACACACGGCCGTGCGGCAGGCCCAGATCTTGCAAAAAAACGCTGGCGTACGCCTTAATCTTATTCACAACCCCCCATAACTTCGCTTCCAATTAAGACAATAACATGAAAACTGTAAGTGTTAAGATCAGTTTCATCAAGGTCCTGTAAAAATTTTGGCACTGACTGACTCATCAAACTCATTAAAAACTTTAAGGGTAGTACCCTTAAAGTTTTTAATGAGTTCTAAGAGCTCACCTGTCCATTGAACACTGTAATTGCTTTTTGGATTGGAATTGACATCGTTTTGTTTGTAGAACTTTATGATTACCAAAAATGGTGTTCTAGGAAGAAGTTAACGATATGTAAATCATTTCTAGATTGATTTTATTACATTTTCCACTGCTCACTATGGTATTGCAATTATTTTTGATAGCGTAATCAGAATTTGTTGATCATTAATTGAATACAAAATTAGTGACTCATATTATAATAAACGGAGAAAAGATGTAGTTTGGTTCACGAGGGCAGCTTTAGATTAGAGTATGGAGCTTCTAGACTAATTAAAGAAAATGAAAAAGTATAAGAAATTAAGTTCTTTTGTGATTTTATTATTTCGTGCTGCTTTGAAGGTAATGCAACAATAAGGTTCGCTCGTCGCGATACAATTTGACGACATATATTTTTTAAAGACAAGCAGTCTGAAGTCTTCCCTATATTAGTAGTTTTAATTTATTTTTAAATGAGTGTGTAAGTTTTGGTTGATACGAAGTTAGATCAAATTTTATACTACATATTATGGTACTAACGTTCCTTTATGATATTAGTTAATAATACATTTTTAACAAACTCCACACCTCAGTGAGGCGCTTTAAAAAAACTTTTCTAAAATGTCAATCAGCGGTAACAATGATTAATTGTAACCTTTTTGAGAAATATATACATAAAACAAACTTGTGTAGCTTTCTCGAAAATATATATAGAACTATGTTTAAAGAAAACACTCCGTACCAGATATTAATTTTATTGTCATATCACACAACAGAGAGTAAATGAGTTTTATGTTTTAATGCCATCTCTCGAGGAAATGTGTGAACTAAGGTCCTCAATGCTTACCCTTAAAATAAACAAGATAATTCAAATGTTACCGCCGGGAAACGAAAATAAATTTCGCGGCTCATGCTGAAAAAATACTATAATAAATGTAAGGCCCGCGCAAAATAACAGTGTGTACTGTAAGGGCCTTCGATAACTGTTAAGTTTATTATTGTTTTGGTTTTCTAAGTGTCGATTATAGACTGACAGACATTTGATTTTGAAAAAACATCGACTAAAATGTCCTCAAAAATATCTACTAATGTTTTAAGTGATACATGCAGGGTGTGTTTATCCCTCGATTTGGAGTTATTGGATATATTTACATTTTCAAAAACAATGGCAATGCAAATATCAGAAGCGATTAAAATGTGTGCCCCCGTTCACGTAAGTAATTTTATTTGTGTATAGCGCAATATTTTTATGACTGTCGTCAATTCAGTTATTTTAAAATATTTTTTATATTACTTATAGATAAAGAAAAATGACGGTTTACCAAACTGTATATGTAAATCGTGTTACGTGCGTTTAAAAGAAGCCTATGAGTTCAGGACGCAAGCCGTGCAATCAGAAAAAGTGCTTCTTTCCAAGCGGAGTCGTTCGGGACGATACAATCAAAGAAACCAAAATAACGATCTTGAAAACGACATATCAGACGACATTTTGTCAGACGATGGAGACAGTTTTCCGGACGGACAAGACATCTTTGATTATTCTATAAAACCGACGAATTCAAACGTAAAATATTCCGATGCAAATAATGCATTGGAAGTTATTGTAGGCTCTGACGATGTTAAAATTGAACTACCTGACGAAACAGACGATCTGTTCGGCATTGGCGACGATGATACAAGAGTGAAATCGGAAGATGATATCGCAGTTCCAAAAGTAGAATTGATCGAAGGAACCGATTGCGATGTTCCAATTGAACAGAACTGTCAGAAAGTTGACGAAAGAAAGTCGAGATTAAAGAAAAAAATGAAACGAACCTATCGATGTCCAGACTGCAATAAACACTTTTCACATTTAGGAACATTAAAAGTCCATTTTAAAGTGCATACTAACGAGAAACCGTACCAATGCGAAATTTGCAACAGGCGGTTCAAGAGAACGCATTATTTGACTATTCACAAACGAGTCCATTCCGGTGAGAAACCGTATTACTGTGAAGTTTGCGACAAGAGATTTTCGCAATGGGCCACCTGCATGAGACACAAACGTGTACATTCGACCGGTAAACCTTACCAGTGTGACGTATGCGAGAAATATTTCTCGTATTTAAGCACTTTGATAACGCACAAAAAACTGCATTACGGCGTCAAAACTCACCAGTGCAACGTTTGCTTCAAACGTTTCGGTAAGTTGGCATGCCTGATAGAGCACAAACGTATACATACGGGTGAGCGGTCGTTCCAGTGTGATGTTTGCGGAAAACGGTTCAGAACTGCAAAGTACTTAAAAGAGCACAAACGTATACATTCCACAGAAAAATCCTACAAGTGTGAAATTTGCGACAGAAGTTTCACGCATTCGTCCAATCTATTTTCTCACAAGAAAATACATACTGGAGAGAAATGCCATCAGTGCGATGTTTGCGGTAGAAAGTTCAGAACTTCGACTTTATTAAAGACTCATAAACGAACGCATTCTGGAGAGAAACCTTATCAGTGTGACGTTTGCAAGAAGTGTTTCACGCGGGCGGACAGCGTGATCAAACATAAACGTATACATTCTGGTGATAAGCCATATCATTGTGATATCTGCGATAAACGGTTCACTCAGTCACGCAATATGATGCGACACAAACAAACGCATGCCATCGAGAAACCATATAAATGTGATATTTGTAATAATACGTTTACGCTAGTCGAAAGACTGAATATTCACAGGAAAACGCATATTGGAAAAGGGTTATACAGATGCGATACATGCGACAAATGTTTTATTAGGAAAGATCGACTGAACAGACATAAAAACACGCACGTTAAATAAAAAAATGCCATTTTGAAAGCCTAAAATACATAAAAACTGTTCCAAAAATATATTTTGATGAATTTGCCTTCAGTTTGCTGTTGGATACAAACAAAGGTTCCAAGAATAGCGGAAAGTACGTCGTAAATAATAATTATATATTTTTAGTAAAAAAATCTGTGAAGGTGGTTAAAAAGTCGTAATCCATGTTTCACGGAAATAGCAAGAGGCGTTGTAAATGAATGATTAATGGGCGCAAAAAATATTCATTATTAAAAATAACCTGCTCGTCTGCGTGCTACACTGTTAAATTATTATACCTGTAAAATATAAAATTTCTGTAAAAACTAGTTTTATGTAGAATATTAATTCAGAATTAAAACGAAATATTCAAAAATAATAATGAAAGTAGTTTTTTTTCTGTTTCCACACCTATCTTTTATACTGTTGCTAAGTAACGACCTAATCCTAACGGGTCAAATATAATAATAAAATTACTCACATCTGGATCGAAAACTGTAAAATTTGTAATGTCGACAATTTTTGTTGTTTAAAATCACTCACGTCTAAAATTGGTTAAAGCATTAGTTTTATATAAAGGTACTAGCGGCCCAGTCCGGGTTCACCCGAATTTGTAAATTGCCACCATTTTTTAGTCGCATTACTTTGCAAAATTGATCTCCACGAAAATTGTTTTTATTTTAACGCCATAATACATAGGTCTATGTCCATCCTGAAGGTCTATTCTAAGGATCGGATGATTAATTTCGGAGATTACCTCGTACATCCAAAACTTACAAACTTTACTTTTTATAATATAAGTATAGATATTAAAGGAAAAAATATATATAAAATTAATATCTTAAAAAATACTTTTTCAAAAGAAAAATTTAATTAGACTACTTATATTGTTATAGACAGAGGCGTAATAGCAAATTTGGGGCCTTTAATAACTAATAGTTTTAGAATTGATATAGTCATGTTTGATTTTGTAAGAAGTAAAATAACGAAAGGGTATTTGAGTTGGTTTATTTATTGATATTTTCAATTTATTATTATCATTTTTTTTTAATAATAAATTGAAAATCAAAACCTGAAAACTGAGTTCGCAATAAAGGAGGCATGTTGCTATAAAAACAACGGCTTCGCTGCACTCTTGATTATTCACAAACTTTGTTACTGGTAGGCTAATAAAATCAATATTTTATTAGGTTCCTATTTATTAGCAGGAAATTTTGTCATGGTAACATTTATTTTATTGATCCAAATAAATCTGTCTAGTTGAGGGGTGTTCTGACGAAATTTGTTGATATTTTCAACGACAAAGTCGACGAAATTAAAAATAAAAACTTTTATAAATTATTATTCAGTTGTGAAATCAAATCATCAAAGTTATAAACGATGTCGGGCGGTCCAACGGCGTCTGTGGTCACGCTTGAAAAACCGATCCAACACATCGGTCTTGCCGATTGGTACGCAAGACTTTGGGAGACGCGGCAGACGGCCGACACCAGGCGTAACGACGCCTTCAACCTCAGACATCAGTCGAGACAATTGCGAAACGAAACGAATATCAAAACGCAATGGGACACGTATCACAACAATGTCAGATTAGCTGATCGGTAATTGATTTTATTAATGGACAGCAGCTCACACAATATGCTACTTTTTTACACGCTTTATATTAACTTCACTTGTAAGTTTGTATGTATGTATGTTTGTTTGTAACCTTCGTTTGGAATACAGCAAGTGATTTATTACTGTAGTATAATATGCCAGCACTGTAACTACAGTGGTTAGCCGTGCGGTCTAAGGCACGGGTCTTCGCTGACGTCAACTCTCGGAATCACGGGTCGTGGGTTCTAATCCCGTCCACGCCGAAAAAAAATTGTTTTTTTTTTTCGGCAAATTTTTGACAAATCGAACTAAAAAGTGGAAAATAAATATAGTTTAAAAAAAAACTAAAAAACACGCTTTATATCGAACTAAAAAGTAAAAAATATTTTTTTTAAAATAAGCTTAAAACAATAAAAAATACTAGTAGGTATTATTGTGAAAAAAGCGTGGGGCGCTCGATGTACGAAAATGTGGAACAAAGCGCCGCACGCTTTTTTCACAATAATACTAGTATTTTTTTTATTCATGGTTGTTTTAAGCTTATTTTAAAAAAAATATTTTTTACTTTTTAGTTCGATATAAAGCGTGTTTTTTAGTTTTTTTTAAACTATATTTATTGTATCACGAATTGCTTGCAGCTCGTCTGGCTACGAACAGCGTAAGTCCGGACTCGAGAGAAATCGCGATTGAGTTGCGATCGCACGAGAAACTTTGAGTAGTTGAGTAATCATCCAAATCGTGATACAGCTGCTAAATCGCATAAAGGCCTCAAATGTTGAGCGTCTGTAATCAACAATCTATCTCTACTAAATTGTGTGTTGTCGATACAAAAGGTACCATGCACTAGCTTTTATTTGCGGCTCCGAACATAGAAACATCTTTTAAAAAAATCATTAGATGGAGGCAATAAAATTGAGTCATCTTTTAATTTATTCTTTCAAACGGAAAATAAAATTTCGTCTTATCCCTCGGACGTCACTTACTTTATCGACCGGAATAAAAAATAGGTTATGTTTTAATCAATATATCGTAACGCAAAATATCAACCGTTGCGCTATTTCTGAGATTAGCCCGGACAGACAAACAACAAAGGTTATAAAAACAATCATTTATGCTTGGGTATCATTTAAAGACCGCTGCACACGAGGCTGGTTTTGCCGCTAGATTTGACTACAAGTTTTCAAACGTCGTGGTTTTCGTGATGGCTTTTATGTGTTCGCTTTACACGATGCATTTATTGAAGCTTTTTTTGTAGATGGGTTTGATGCGCGCGCAGTGATAGTTTGAATGTTAACAAAAATGGGCGTTTATTGTCTCTGAACAGAACACACAGCTATGGCGCAGTGTTTGTTTGTGGGCGTTTGTCCATGTCGCCCATGTGACAAGATACTGTTTTCTGATTGGTTCTTGCTCAAAACATGCGTAGGAACAAGTATGAAAAATAGGCCCGATTCTAATCGAGAGTCATCTTGTGGCCTCGCAGGCGAGCCCGCAGTAACGTCATTTCCATCCTCGTGCCCGCACGCCAGCAGTGTTTCTAGCGGCAAAATCAGTTTCGTGTGCAGCGGCCATAACCTCTAAGAATCCATAATAGATAATGCAAATTTCAAAATAACTACTTCGAAATGAGCCAACGTATTTTTTTGAATATCCGCGCTGAAATTTCTTCTGAACTTGCCTGTCACCTTATTCGGTACTAATTTACAGAATCACCGAATTGGATCGTTGGCGCGAAACGTTGCAAGCGTGTTTAGATCGCGTGAACACTGAAATGGGCGCGCTCAAGGACGAGAAGATGGCGACTGAACGAGAATTGGACTCTTTGGCAATACGCATCAGTATTGTGAGTGAGTGCATCACGGCGCGCGACGGACGGGAAGGAACGGAACTAACCTACGATGATGGCGACACCGAACTCAAGAAGGTGAAATGCTGTACTTCGTTGCTTTATCTTTAATTGTTTTTTACTGTAGTTTGTCAACTCAAAACTAATTTTCTCAGGAATTGTGCGTATGCGAAGGTGTCAAAAACACGTTGATTGATCGTTGCCAAGCAACGTGGGAAAAGTTGAATCGTTTGGAAGAAGTCCGTTTCAAACTGACGCTGGACATTAACGACAAAAACGAAACGTTGGGTATCGACAGAGATCAGCTTACGCTTGACAAAAACTGTGCCAACATTACTTTCAAGCCGGACGCAATGAGGGTGCCAAAAGAGTGAGTATAAAAAAACACGACCCACACGCACATCCATACGGATGAGCAGCTTGTAATGATCGCCGCAGCGATTTCGTATCCCAGCGTTCCCTACTCTGGCTTAACCATATATTTAATCATTTACTATATGAACAATTTTGGAATTAAATAAATAAATGTGCGGTGAGCGAAGACAACAAAGCGAATCGAAAATATATCTGCGTCTCTTTCTTCGATGTAATTCCCTGATTTCTCCGATGATAGGATTGGTTGATGTACTTGCATTCAATCTGAATAAAGTATCTCTGTTTCAAAAACTTTGACAGTTTCTATGACGTTAACATGGACAGCTTTAGGCTCAGGAGGGACCAAATTAGAATTTTTTTAAGCCGGGTCCCCCGTGCTTGTTTTGCCCTCCTGGATACACCAGTGCTTACGGCGTAAAAAAAGACAGAATATTTTTGCACCCTAATGGTTCGATTGCGATTTTATTCCTATGCTCAGTATAGAATAAAAGTATATGGGCTCAACTGTGCAGAGGAGTGGAGATGCAGCGTTTCGTTACATGTTCAATTCATTCTACCGCGCGTAAAGAATGCAAATTTCTTGTATTTAGTTTTGAAATCGAATTCGGACAATGATTTACATTAGTATCGATTAGGGATGTTGCAGACGTCTGCACAGCCGCGGAGTATTCGTATAATTTTTGACATCCGCATCCGCAACGGTCGTTGCGGAGCTTTAGCGGATGCGATGCAAGTCATGATAAGATTTTCTGCGGCTGGTTCCCAAAAAGTTGTTGAAAGACGTACAGTATCTTTTAATATAATGCATTTTTTTCGTATTTTCCTGGGTCTCCCTTCCGTCTGGGTCCCGGGCAGGTGTGTCTGTTGCCCCTGCCCAGTTACTGCCCTGTTTGCAATGAAACCCACATCTGTATCGATGACGACGTTGAAATTTACTTAAGTTTTCAATTAAATTCCTTTTCCAAGCTCGTTACCTTACGAAGGCTGGCTGGAACATTGTCGCTACACGAAATTGCTAGCCGACAACGAATTGGCTGACACTTACAAGTTCCGCGAATCGCTTTTCGTGTGTCGCGAGAGAGCCAGAAACGATCTGAAGGCGCAACGCGACACGACCGATTTCACACTGCGCAAGAGAATCTACGAGACGCAGCGCGCAAGGAATGAACTGGAATATCAACAGAAGAAGGTTGCACAGCATTTATTTTTACTAATTTTTTGTTCTCGGCTTCGCTCCCGTTAGTGTCGATTTACTCATCGTTAATGTCGGCTTTGACGCGAACCTTATCTTAATCCGAACGTGGCCGGATTAAAAAAAGCACGCTAGTTTTATTAGCGAATGTCTATTTCCAGACAACTATGTTGCCACGAAAGTTACAAGACAAGAAAAATATTGAATGTCACTTAAGGATACGAATAGATTCGCCCTGGGGTTTGGTCAAGGGCGTATTCAACTCAAAACGAAAGGGGGGCAGCTGTCTTTCATGCGGGGGTGCCCAAAAAGATGGGTGCTGTTTAAAAAAATAATAATGACAGTTTGCGAGGATTAGTTCTAAATCTTGTATAGCTACAGCTTTCACTAAATGCTACTTGCTTGCGAAAACCCACTGACGGTGAATGTTTAGCACAGCGCGAAGAGTGACTGTCTTAATTTACTTTTTCCAACTTGGAAGAGGTGGTCCCTTGGGTACGCCATTGGGCCTGTGTAAGTTATCAGTTACTGTCCCCTTAAGTAGACAAATACACAAGCGCATCACAGGATTGAGAAAAATCTGCAGTCCGCTATGATTTTAATTTTATTTTAGCCAAGTCGGACTCATGTATTTTCAACACCATTTATATTTTCAAGAGATTTTACTCTCGTATTTTCAAGTCTTTATTCGTTACTTCTCCTTCTACGCTGCTCAGACAATGAAAATATACGTTAACCTCAAATAAATAAAAGTTTCTTCTGATTGGTGTATGACTGCTACGCAGTGAGGAGGAAGAAGAAGTTGAAAATACATAAGTCTGCAGTTTGTAGCGCTACTCTCATTTTGTTTATGTCATCAATGTTCATGCGAGAGCTATTTTAACATTGCAAAGTTGCGGCTGCACCGATTTTTCTATAATAAAAACATGTTGAACGACTTCCACCAGATGCGTGACGAATTGGAAAGAGTCGATAAGGAAATAACAACGCTGGAAGCAGCGCTGTTGGCTAAAACCGATGGCTTAAAACTGGCCGAAACGCGACTTGAAAACAGATCTTATCGACCCGGATACGAACTGGCACGAGACGAGTGCGAGTTGGGTCTCAAAGACGAGGTGATGCAGTTGCGTCAGACAAGACAAGATCTTATAGATAAAATCAACTGCGCCAAGTGAGTATAATTTAATTATAATAAAGTAGCGGCCCGGTTCGGCTTCGCCCGAATTTGTAGAGGTCACCATTTTGTCGTCGACAGTTGCACAATTGGTCTTCACTAAAAGCGCTTTTATTTTAACGCGATAATATATAGCCTATGTCCCTCCTGAAGATCCGTTTCTAAATATTGGTGCAAACATTTTTGAAATGGGATGAGTAGTTTCGGAGATTACCTCCTAAATAGATATATTCATATAATCAACTAAAAAATGAAAAATAAATGTTTTTAATATTAAAAAAAAAAAAATCATCATCAAGAAAAGAGAAAAATAAATAACTTTAAAGGTCGACGCTAGTTCCTGAAATGTTTTATATACTTTCGTTAAATAGTAGGCAACTCTCTGTGCACAGAAGTTTGCTAATAGTCAACCTGCTGCTAACGAATTGAAATACAATGTTTTATGTATAAAGGACTAGCGGTCCCGTCCGGTTTCACCCGAGTGTAAAAGAACGAATGGGAAAGGGAGGAACATGAGTACACACATTCATCTTAGTTTACCGAGATGAATGTTGTGTCCAAATTTCATGATGATCGGAGTTGACGTTCAAAATTTTTTGTCGATAAAAAGCAGTATTTATACTTTTTTTAACTAATATATTTTTTTTAATTACTAATTAAATAAAATTAAAATAAATTTAAATGTAAGCCTTAGAAGAAAGCAATGTAGAAAAAAAAATATAAAAATATATTCGCCCAACGTGAGGCTCGAACCCACGACCCTGGTATTGACAGTCGTGTGCTCTACCGATTGAGCTAGCCGGCGTTGTATTCTGTCTACGCTAATATGAGTATATTTAGTTAGTGCATTTCAGCTGAATAGAAGCTTACTTTTGAGATACATTTTGCAACATTTCAATGAAGATTCGAGGGTAGCATTGTCAGTTCTTCGCACTTCGCAAATTTTTGTAAACGAGTCGTCAAATGAGCACCCAAGGAGTTCGCTAAAAGTCGACTCCCCCAAAAAGTGACTATAGAATTTCTTTCAACATAAACTCAAAATCGCATTTGTTTGCAGGGCGACGTACAATGCTTTGGAAGATCTTTTGGTGCGCATCGACAAGGACTTGGCCAATAAGTGTCACGCACTGATGACGGACATTCAGTGTCTGGACCTGCGCATACGTCTTCGACAAGGAGATAACGCGCCGCCCAAAACGGAAACCGATCGCAACATCATTCTGACCAGAATGGAACAAGAAATACCGCCAGAATAAATTTACTCGAATATTCACGAGAAAAAATGCCGATTTTAAATGTCCTTTTTAAGATTAGATTTCAGGGGTCTCAGTTTGAAATATTTAAGATATTTGATACTCTATATTATTAATTTTCATTTAATGCCTTACTTTATAGACGGAGAGCTGGCTACGGAGAAAATGGGTGACTCGGTGCAGAGCTGAAAATCTGCAGAATAATAGGAGATAGTACAAGTAAGTAGGGAAAAAATTGCCAGAAGGCTAGACGGAAGGTAAAGAGCCGCCAGAGGGCGCTAATGTTGCGAAAAATCAGTGCACTTCTGGCAATTTCTATACTTATTCTGTAATTCAAAACTAGATTATATATTATAATATATATTATCCATTATATAGTTATAAGGGCATACTGAAAATTTAAACATGATAATATAATAATTATATTCGACAAATATTCAAAATTATTAATGTCATTTTGATAGAAATAAAATTAATAAAATAACAACGTAATTTTATTTATGAAAATATATGACGATTAATTTTATTTCTATCAAAATGTCATTAATAATTTTGAATATTTGTCGAATGTAATTATTATATCATGTTTGAATTTTCAGGATGCCCTTATAACTATATAATGTATAATATATATAATATATAATCTAGTTTTGAATTACAGAATAAGTATGGAAATTGCCAGAAGTGCACTGATTTTTTGCAACATTAGCGCCTTCTGGCGGCTCTTTATCTTCCGCCTAGCCTTCTGGCAATTTTTTCCCCACTTACTTGTACTATCTCCTATTATTCTGCAAATTTTCAGCTCTGCACCGAGTCACCCATTTTCTCCGTAGCCAGCTTTTAGTCCATTAGGAGAACGGGGTAAAAGGAAAAATAATAACAATATTTATTTGGTAAACAATTTAATGACCCAATGTGTCAACACTAATCATGTCATCTTCAGAACCTTACAGATTAGCAAATAGTGCAATGGATGTAAAAGAACCATTTACTTTATCTCAATAAAGCTTAGAAGAAGTCGCAATTTATGTCGAAACGTGGAACATTAAAGAGCTTAGCAAAATTCTGTCTTTCATTTGTCTTGTGACCTGTTTTCGTGAATTTTTTTTAGATAACTTTGATCTTTAAGCTGCGAACACGTTTGTCTGTTGTGTTTTGACGAAAGTCTGGAAGTATTCGCAAATTGCGTTGCAACACAACACAATGGAGAAATGTGTTCGTAGCTTTAACCAAAATTTATTAAATGACTTTCAAATCTATAAAATTCGGTAAAGAACGTTGAAAATATCTACCAAATATTTTTGCCATTTAATAAATGTGGAGTAATTGTTCAATTTTAGTACAGAAACAAATAAACTGGTATACTGAGACCCTTGATGAAAAAAATGAAAAAAATATTCGGCGCAACTGCTATATATTTTAGTTAACATTTATATACTTTAACATATTTGTCAATTGTTATTATTTTACTAGACTGAAATTTTTATTTTTACTTCAATATCCATTGTAAAACAGTTTCGGCGTTGCTTCTCGCATTTATTCGTGATTGTACGGACTTTATGTTGTATAATGTATACGTTTTTGTGTGAACTACAAATTTAAGTGTGTATTTGGTGTGAAAAATTCAATGTATTATAATTTAATAACTTATTATACTCATTTATGTGCAATAATTTCGTTTCAATACTACAATAATACTTATGACTCACATCCATGTTTATGATGTTTTAATTATTTACTTTTTTCAACAAATTACAATTTACGCTGTAACACTAGTCACTACTGCCATAAACCGTGTTTCGTGTATCATCGAATGTGTATGTACGACATACGTATACCGCCGATTCAAAGCCGCCGAAGGTATTGACTGAATGAGATAGATTCAGTGAACACTTCTAGCATATGACAGCGATAGACGATTTATTTGTACTAATGCGTGCTGCCGGTAAATGCAGCTCAAAACGCGCTATAACTTGTGGGTCAGGAGTTGCACGGTGTACCTACACCGGGGGCATAATATGATGACGTTTCATGTGCTGTTTCGGAAGGCAGAACAGCGCCTAACGCACGAGTTATGTGGTCTGCCAGTGACTGTCAAACATTAACCAATATTTAATGTTGGTTAAGTATATGGAGAATATAATTCATTCTATAATTTATTATTAAATACCTAAGATTTTGGTTGTTCTGCATCTTGTGCTGCAGCGCTCATAGAGGGACCGCCACTGCTGCAGTGATAAGATAACAAACGACAGTATATAAACATTTCAGTTTATTGTTTATAACAAAACAAATTTGTTATTACATCATAAGATAAAAATACAAGAAGTGCGTTCAGAAAGTTCCCCGGGGAAGTAAAAATTATGTTACTTCTTCGCATGTGGATTATATTTACCCGATAGGGTAATACATCGGGTAATCTGGTTACACGCTGGATAATGAATCGGCAAGTTTTTTGAACGTACTGAGGCACGGATTAATAATTAGGCAGAGTAGGCAACTGCCTAGGGGCCCCGCATCGACTAGGGGCCCGTACACGGACCAAGAAAAAAAACTTTTTATTGAACGAAAATTTTATTTGAAAATTTGTATGAAATTTCCCAGCAACAATATTATTTTCTTTCGTTGTTTATGGTAATTTATTGCATTTAACAAGATAAAATTGAAAATAACTACGTCACGTCTCATTTCTCTTTCCTGACCCTTCAAAAACCTGGATCATCAATTATCTATAACCTAGTCATTAAGATCATTTCAATAAAGCTAACGTGTCAGGTAAGGCGATGCTGCAGCATCTAGTCAAAGTAATCATGTTGTTACAATATCACATAAGACATTGAAGTAACAGGATGCCTGGAGCCGATCATCTGGAAGTTACTCACATTCCTTCATCAACTTGAAAAGACCTGATTGCATTGCGTAAGGGCCCGGACAGGGTTAATCCGGCCCTGTACTGAGGTGATGTAAAGACTTCCGGTTTCTCTGAACGGATTTGGGTTACGCTTACTTCTCCGAAGAATTTTCTGAACGCACTCCAAGATTCAGAATAAAAATCCTACTACTTCAAGTTTTAATTTCACTACGAATCCAGTTTTTTTTTTAATTTAGGTCACCAACTGTCCGAGTTATCTGACCCTAATGCCAATTCATATTTTCCAATTTATTATTATAAGAAATTAGTCAATTGATATTTTCACCAGTGACCATCAATTAAAATAATTTAAATGTTTATATCGCTATTAGGTGAAATGCATCACTACATATTATTTATAAGCAAAACCCCGCGCCGCGAATCTCTGTCTGTCTGAACGCGATAAACTCAAAAACTGCCGAACGGATT
Organism: Xanthostigma xanthostigma; assembly: GCA_963575645.1. Classification (NCBI taxonomy): domain Eukaryota; kingdom Metazoa; phylum Arthropoda; class Insecta; order Raphidioptera; family Raphidiidae; genus Xanthostigma; species Xanthostigma xanthostigma. The sequence continues at coordinate 19,909,948 of OY754474.1, forward strand.
TTCATACGGTTTTCACCAATGGACAGAGTGATTCAAGAGAAAGGTTTATATGTATAATTCAATGATGTTTTGTGTACATTGGTTGAAATATGGCGATGATTATTGAAGATGTCGGAAAAAATCAAGCTGACTGGGAGATTCCATCGAAAACGCTGCCTAATCCCTTTGAGATATAACAAAACGATGTATGGTGGAATTGTTCATCTTTTATAGGTCTACGGAAAAGTTCCTGATGAAATATGTCGATCTTACTATATCCATTTTAATGTTAAACGCTTTTCATGGATGTTAATTTTGCAACGCAAGTCAACGAAAAAACGGTGGCAATCTACAAATTCGAGCGAAGCCGGACCGGGCCGCTAGTCTATGAGTAAAAATGCAGGCAACAGGTACGGCACTATGTTTTTTTTTTGTGTGAGGGACTAAGAGGAAAGTATGATAGAAATATTAAGTAGTTTTGTTTAGTTAAATATATATTTCTTAAACATCAACACGTTCCAGATTGAAGGTCGCCAGTTATTTCGATGATAGATATTATGCAGAACTTTGTTAAGACTCTGTGTTTACACGGGAAAAGATCTCTAATGCGGTGTTAGCACACTTATTGCGCAAGCTGTAAAGATGCGTTATTCTATTATTGCAATGTGTAAATATTGCTGCAAATTAAAAGATTGCGCAATTTTTAAAATTGACGTCATTTTTCAAGTTGCGTACATTTTAAATAATACTACCTATATTCTGCCCTAAAAAGGCAAAGGGCAGTAAGTGACATTTGTCGAAAAATGAGTTTATACTGAAACCAACGACAGCAGTAAGTGCTGCAGCAATAATTTTATTGTCTTTAAAAAATGTTTCCCCCATGTTTTGGTTTCCATAATCTAAAATTCTGGACGGTCAATACATTTTCAGTAAATCTTGATTTACTCTAATTCATAAGTTGGTCACTTACTGCCTTTTGCCTTTTTACGGCAGTATTGTATACTGTATAATATGTGAATTTAATAGCCCAAGACGCTAATGACCTCAATTGTTTAGCGTCTATAACTCGCAACGGCCCACGAGCCAATGAGATTATTTTGCAAGCAGTCTTAAAAGTCTTAAAAGCTGAAATTTTGTAGTACTAGCTTCGTTGAAATTCAAAATAGATTCCAATGTTTCCCCGGAGCGCAGAAAGACAATAGACAGACAATAAGGGTTCCGTTTTTTTATTCCAATTGTGGTACGGAAATTCAAAAAGTAGTTTGGTCCGGCTACATTGAAGCTTCAAGCGTACTCTGATTGAAGTCTACATGTGACCATTATGTCATTTGTCTTGATAAACATAATATTTCCATGATGAGCTTTAGGAAAACAAATTTGAAAATTACAAAGAAAGTGTAGAATAAAACAAAATAGTAGGTAAAATCAATATTTATTTAAAAAAAGAATATGTCCTTCCATTTTCTGGAAAAACATTCTTAAAACTTGACAATATAATAAACTATACTTTATTATCACAGATTGTGTTATACAGATATGATAAAAAAAGTTTTCCCAGAGCGAAAATCACCACAGTTCTGAGATAAATAAACTTTTTTTATTCTGTATTCGCAATACTATAACTCAAAATCATTTAGGCCCTGTAGCATTGAAGTATCTAACTTTTTTACATACATTTGCATATTCCTGTCTAATTTTAAAACTTAATGTTCGCATTCGCGAATTACGGCGTATTCGCAAATCTCTAAAAATTTACATTCGTTACATCACTAATATACAGTTCTTAGAACATCTATTATCCGAACTTGATTTTTTCATTAAAAGTTTTTGAGTGCATAAAACTGTAAACAGAATTTTTAGAAAACTGTCTTATTTTTGCATAAAATTAAGGCTAAACAACACGTGGCCTTGAGTAGCTTCCCGATAATAACATTTCGTGGTCACAGAATAATTTAAACAAATATTCACAATTGCACAATAAAAATAATTAATAAATAAAACGTCTACGGAATACCATAATTTATAGCCGTGTCTGTATCATTAATAAAATTTAATTCCTTCTTCGCTGCACAATTTCTTTAGCTAATGTTTCAAAAGTAAAGCACTGGAATCGAATAATGAACGTACAAGTCAAAATCGAAAACTTCTATAACTCACGTACAGATAAATGCCGTTCGGATAATCGAGGTTCTACTATTGGTAAATAAACTCTCAAAAAAATGTCCTAATAATCGCCGGCGATAAAAAAATCTTATTGTTTAATATGTACAATAATATTAAAATGTTTTAATGGCACCACAAAGGTTTTTATAATCCATAATTCACTGTTCATATCACGGATATCAATACTGCCATAATTCATAAACTAATCAGGGGCGGCTCGTTATTTTTTTTGTGTTCGTTTATCGACAAGTAGCAAAAAATAAACCACTCATCTTATGCTGGATTTCTGATAAGACATTCAGTTTCAAATATATATTAATAAGTATGTCATTTGTTTTGAACTAAATGAAAATCTCGGTTTAGTTGTAAACAAACGACATTCTAGATTTAAAGCTGACCAGTCGTATCAAATATCGGGCATTAAAATTGTCTTTCAAGATAAAAATTAACAATCAGAGAGAGTCAATGGTGAGTTTCTATGGAAATGATATAGGTACCTACAGGAATAAAAATGTGCAGTAATTACACACTGTTGCCAGTATCAGCTCTCAGATTTAGATTCTGAAAACTGGGGGTTTGTCACAAGTACGAGCTGTTTCTCAAGCCCACATTTTAATTTTAATATGAAGATACAATTTCCATAGAAACTCGTCTGTGAAAATAGAATAATGACTGGATAACAAAGAAAAAAGATTCTAAAGAATCTAACAAAACTTTTTTAAGAAAAAATTAGCCTTTTATTGATTGCTATTTTAAAATGGCGAGCCGTGCACCATTGTAAGTTTTTACAAATACATTTTTCACAGAGTACATTATGATAATAATAAATTAGATAATACTAAAAATCTATCAACAAATAATGAGTAAGAATTCAATTCAACAGTCTTAAAATCTTGGCACTTAAGCTTAAAATACATTTTAATTATAAAATAATAATATTGATATCAAGAGCGCCGACAGAAAATTTTCTTAAGAAGGCCGACCAAAAAACATGGCATTTAAAATAAAAACGTCAATTCTGTACTTTTTTCGGATAATCTTCGCTATCGGCGCCTATGATTGGTCTTTATACTTTAAAATTACTTATAGCTCCGTTTCTAACACTAATAGACACTACAGATTGCAGACGCTCGATAACAGAGGTCATAGGTATCTATAAAAATGTATAAAAAATGCTATACAAAAAGTTTAAAATTCTATCTGAATGTAATGCATCGAAAAAATATGAGAACCCATTCTAACAAACGTAGAGCTCTATTTTAATTTTTTTGGCACGGGCCCCTGATTAACTGGTTAAAGTATAAAAAAATAAGTTTTATAAATTACGTTCTCCCACTATTTTTAAAAATTACAAACGCGCGGGGCCTGTTTGAGCAAAGTTAATCTAAAACCGGGTCTGATTAATTTTTAAAATAATTTTAAATGTCGATTTTGATTTATTTTGTATAGTAACAACATTAAAAAATCATTAGTTTTATAATGATATGTTAAGAACTCTACTAATATAATGAACTCTAAATCAGAAGCATGGGGTCAAATCTTAATATAAAAAAACAATGGTTCATTTCATATTTAAACTCAAACATTACAGTGGAAATTTCAGTATTCGCACTTCATTTGTTTTGGATATTATAACTACTAAATAATAATATAAAAAACTTGCGGTAAATACCAATTTTACCAATAGGTAAAAAAATAAATAAGAATAAATACACAATAAATTAATTTAAATAATTAATTCTAATATCACGATTGACGAAATATAAAAAAATCTTTCGTTATATTGAGTAATATTGTAGGTAATAATTATTTAACAAAAAAAATACTACTTCGAGCTGAACTAACAATTTTCGTGATCGTTTTGAAAATTTCTACGTAGCCAATCAATTGTTTCTACGTAAGTTTACTTTAAATTATTATAAACAATGTAGCCGACCTTGAAGTCTAATCACAAAAACCAACTGCTTAAACACGTCTGGGAAAATCGAAAAGTTTTTTTTGCATACAGAAAAAAAACAAACGTGCGCAATGATAACTTCAAAAACAATTCGCCACATTTTTGTGCGTTTAAGTTGGATGCAATTGTTGAACTGGACCACAATGCGCCACAGCTGATTCCCTAACCTACCCTAAACGTTGTTCTTTTTTTTTAAATCGCTGTTCAACTGTAAAACAGTTGGTTTTGTCGTCCTATATTTAGACGCGCGATAAACAAAACGAACATCACATGTAGAAAATTCCCTGACTAGTCTGCTTTTATACAACTTTTGTTTTTACATTACCGAATCGTCGACGTCTCCAAAATCGACCTTGTCCTTGGACCCGTCACAATACCAAACGTGGCGTTCGTAATACTTGTTTATTTTGGAGATTGGGACGCCTCGCATGCGCAGGACGTCACATTCATTGCCATTTGGGAGAAGTACCTCTTCTTCTTCGACGAATTGTGAACCTCCAGAAACCAAAGTTCCACCATTTCGTAGGTTTTCGCTTGGCACGAAGGTTTCGTCTTGTTCAGGCAGCACCCGGAACCTTCGCACCGATGAAGAACAGTAAACGGCGGTATGTACACCGAATCCGCTTTCACCTCCTCAAAAATTGCATTCAGTTGAACAACCCGCGGTTGCGGATCTCTGCACTGGAATTCTCGAACCCGATCGTAATGTTCCGTAACCGAATGAGGTTTTCCGCTAGGGTGGCTGTGGGCCATCACAAAAACAAGCGCGAAAATCACAACACATTTCTTGAACGATGCCATTTTGTTTTGATTTTGTTTTCACTGGTATTTCACTAAACTTTAAACTGTTTGCGAATTGTTTGTTAATTGTTACGAGATACTGTTATTTAAATGAGTATAGTTGGTTAATCACCGCACAGCTGTGTTCGTCGACAGCTCTAATCGTTAACTGATGTCTGAAGCTGGAAGTGTCGACTGTTTTATATGAACCGGTGCGAATATCTGGAGGGAGTCTTCTTTCCTGACCGTACGTACGTACTCTTGCCGGTTTGTTACTCATTCATTTCCTCTTTCAACCTGAACCGCCCACGAATTTGTATAATATGACGTAAAACGGTGAAATGTGGCGCATTTTCCGGGAGTTTTTGGGAAAGCACCGAAGAGACAAATTAACTACTACTAATTATAATTTATTCGATTATCCATTATTGTATTATTGATTTCTAAAAATATATTCATGTCCGCGGAGATACAAAGGACCCCGCACAAACCTTGTGGGATTTGGTTCTCGGCAAATTGATCGAAAATTGTTTTATAGTTTAAAGGTCGCTAAGAAAAGTCCATTGGCGCATAGCCTAAAAACCAATAGATTTTTAGCTACAGGTATGTTTAGCGAGATTTTAGATACAGGGATATCCATTGAATTTACAAACATGTTCCATGTTCAACTTTTGTGCTTTTTTTAAGAAATAGAAAAACAGTCGAAAACTAGGTAATGTTGGAAGGTGTCACCTGTATAAAGTAATAATGTCATATTAGGATTCAGCGCACTCGAAAACACGATTTTTTAAGATTGTGAATTCAATGGATATCCCTATAGCTAAAATCTCGCTAAACATACCTGTAGCTAAAAATCTATTGGTTTTTAGGCTTTGCGCCCATGCACACTTTTTCTTAGTGACCTTTAAACTATAAAATAAAACCATTTTCGATCAATTTAACCGAGAACCAAATCCCATAAGGTTTGTGCGGGGTTCTTTATAACGTGAGGATTTCTTGCCCAATTAGGCTTTAACCTATCTGGTAACCGGAGTCAAATTTTCTTGCAAATTTTATTACCACATTGAAAACTACCCATAAAAGAATAAAACAAGTCAGAAAGCCTCAACATCCCATCCAAAAGCAAGAGACAGATTGGTCCCCACTTTCTGCACGCTGAGGTTTTCCGACTTGTTTTCTTTTTTTCAATTATTAGTTTCATTTTTATGCAGTCAGGGTTTTTGATGTTTGTCTCGGTAAGAATAGACAGATTGTGGAATATATAGACCGCGGGTAAGGAATCCTATTGATTTTATTTATTCCAAATAAACATGATTTTGTACATATTTTGTACCTCTATTATCTATATAGGGGGTGTCTCAGATCGAAGCCTATACTAAAAGTACAGCGGGATAGAAAAAAAATCAGCAGGAAAATGGTTAAATATTTTTTGATGTCATGTAATTAATTATCACCCATAAGTATGGAAATTTAGGGGTGGTTTATTAACATTCTTTTGTCAGTTCGGCGACAATTCATTCAAGTAACTATATATCGGATCGAAAAGAGATTATGCAATTTTCTACTCAACATTTTTTTCTCTATAAATACCGACGTTTCTCGATTAGTTTAGTTTTGCGCAATTTTAATTTGTGGATTTACAAAGAATAACTTTATGTCCGCAAACAAAATTTATATACGTGCGCAATTTTGCAAATTTTTACGTAACAATATTTTGAAGAAGCACCAGCAATTATCGTAAATATTGCACTATTTTGCATAAGATTTTTTTTTATATTCGTGTTTCAAGGACGGCTGCACCAATAAAAGTGTAGCTGAAAAGTAAACCGCTTAAATCAAGATAGATTAATTTATTCAACCAGTAAATCTGAAGATCCAGTTGTCCATTTTTTGCTGTAATTTAAAGAGACATCATTAGTAGAGGTCAGGAGTTGGAACTTTTTGGAGTTTTTGCCAGTGCGTCAATCTAGAGACCCCCTACAGTTTTATTACGTAAAATTTCCATAAATGATCATATTTGAAAGCCTGGAATTCTTAAGGTATCACATTTACAGAAAAAAACAGATTTTTTTGTGGAGAATTAATTATCCCACAAAATATTGTTCAAATTTTTTTATAATTTTTTTCCAAGGGCTGGAAATCAGGGGGTTTGGCACATCTACCTCGAAGACCGAACCTTTGTACTCGAGAAAGTCTTAACCAGACTAAAAAAGACAGTCGAAAATCATTTGTAAGCGGGAGGGCATTTTGGTGGTGATTTTTGGCCAATTTGAAGGGATTGCCTTATCATCGATTTCCGCGATCTCGAAAGCGGGCGGGGGGGTCCCTTCCGACTCCTGACCTCGACTACATTGTCGATCAGATACCTCGAAACGCTTTCGTACTACACGAGCGTCCTGAATGTCGAATTGAACGAAATTAATCCATATAGACATAGGTACATTTTTTGTGTTGGCGTTTCGTCAAAAAATTGTTATTTCCGTCTAGTTTTTTGGGAATTGGCGGCGAAAGAGACGTATACAGACATGTAAAGTGATACATTACGCACTAGTGCGGTAAAGAAAAATAGAACTCTATACCAATTTTACAGTAAATCACTGTTTGGTCCATTAGTTGTTTTTTTTATAACCTATATACTATTAGAAGTGAAATTTGTCTAAAAATGAACTGTCAATAATTTTGAAAAATTTAGTGAAAAGCAGCCATTTTATATAGGGGGTACGTGCAAAAAATACCAAATATATCTTGTACGTAATGGTATTTCGGCTCGTGTAACTATTAATACTCACCGAGTCGTTTTAATCATAAGATTTACGCGTGTTATAATCACGTTTTCTGAAGAACAGGAAAATATATAGACTAGTATTTCAAATAAAAAAAAAAGTAATTACAAATGCTTGTCAATATATTGTTGGCGCCACTAATACGATTTACATTACAAAATGTTGCAGTTGAACAAACAGAAAAAATCATCAAGAACATAAATTTTATATTTATATAAATCATTATTCATTGTTTCAAATATAAATTGAACTACTCCCCCCTCAAAGCTCAATTGTTGAGCGTCTATAATCTGGAAGCTAATGGGACCACACGACTTTTGCGAGTTTATTGAAAATTCATTAATTCATTCATTAAAATGCACATTAATGAATGACATGCGTGAGACACGTGTTAACAGAATGTATACCTTTTAGATAGCTAATATTATAAAGAGATTAAGTAAGTTTGGAATTTGGATATAGGAGGTAATCTCCGAAACTACTCATCCGATTTCAATTTTTTTTTCGTCAATATTTAGAACTGGACCTTCAGGATGGACATAGGCTATATATTATCGCGTTAAAATAAAAGCGCTTTTCGTGGAGATGAATTTTGTAATGTAAGTCGACGAAAAAACGGTGGCAATCTACAAATTCGGGCGAAACCGAACCGGACAGCTAGTCTACATAAAATCAAGGTATATTGTCATTTTGATGCAAACAATCCACTATAGAAAATTAAGAAACCGTTGTTCAAAAACTTTCAATTTATAATTTATCTTATTTACACATTGTTACACAAAATAGTTTTCAAAAAAAGATGCACCAAACGATTCCCTCAAAGTCTTTACATGCAATAAGAAAATTTTTCAATTTCAATTTTTTTATTATTTAATGTTTCTTAGGTTTTTGGGTAGTGCCCAGTAGAAACGCAATATTATGTCCAATTCGGAACCAAAAGGAATGGTGAGACCTCTGGTGAGAAATGCGCCGAACTGTTCTAAGGGGTTTTTTGACAGGTAAACATTGATTTAGAAAAGCCTAGGCTTCATCATGCTTTTCTAAATCAATGTTTACCTTATGCCTCCATAGTTTACCTGTCAAAAACCCCCCTTAGGACAGTTCGGCGCATTTCTCACCAGAGGTCTCTGCATCATTCCTTTGGGTTCTGAATACTATATTCTCTGATGTATTATCAAAATTGGTCCAGTAGTTTTTACGTCAACTTGTACAAAAATCGAATTGATGCATATACAAATTTATAATAGTCAGTGGCAAGGTTTTAACCGAGCGCTAGCGAAATTATCAAACCAATTTTGAATATATTATTGTTACCACAATAACAAACAAAAAAAAAACAGTGATGCAGACATACAATTATATAATTAGGCAGTTATTATAAAAGCGACAATTAAAATAATTATTTAATCGGTAAAAGGAAAATGAATAAGGAACTTTGCATGGTATATAATGCAATGTCTTATTAAAACAGGTTTTTTAAAATTGTAAATAGATCAATTCGTCTGAAGGAAAACTATAATTATAAGAACAATTCATTTCACAGAAGTCCAAAACTATGTAGGTATTGCATACTAATTGTATTGGTAAATACCTATAATAAAAAACCACAAATTGCAACTTCTATACACTAAAAATAAATTACGCTTGCTTAGTTCCCGATGGTGATATCACAATGATAAAAATAATTGTTAATTTATAGTAAGGAATATGATGTATTTATTCATCGACTTCCGTTTTGGTATATCACAATAATGATGTCTATTTTCAATTATCGTATCAGGAAAATATTTTTTTTTGCATTCATTACGCACTAGTGCGGTAAAGCAAAACAAAACCGGTCGCGCAATACTAATTCCACATCAGGAAATCACTGTGAACTGTCAAAACTTTTCAAAATGAAATGAAAATCAACTAGTGTTACTGTTAAAACCATAGAGATATTAGACTAAACAACGCGAGTGAGCCGTGAAAATGTCTGCAATTAAGAGAGAGAAATGTTCCTTATCTCTATGGTAACTAATGATACAAAACAATGCTGATTTGAGTAAACATATATATAATGATACGGAACGTTTGCAGCGTTCTCTATCTGAACTGCAGCCACTTTCACTTATGGCAAGCATACCCGCTAGCGTACTCTAGCAGCTTATATCTCTATGGTGAAAACTCGTTGGCACTTGTTTTAAACATAACGTCACAACTCGTCGGAATATAACCCAATATTGGTTAAATAATAAATAAATATTTGTCGTGGCTAAATGTTCCTAAAAACAAAAGCCAATAACATTTATATAAAAAAAAACCCAATACGACACTAGTGCCGGGTTGCAGAAAGGATTGTCAAAAAATCTTATTTGACAATGACCTTAGATTGTGAACCTACATATTTCTCCATACGAAAAACAAAGTAGAGTTAGAAATCGATCCTGCTCGAAAAGTAATTAATCGATTGAAACGATATTTTTCTTAAACAGTGTATATGTCGCCGGAATATTGTCAAACCCGTGATATTATAATTTCACGTAGTGAAATTATAATATCACGAATCTTTGTCAATCGTGATATTGTAATTTCACTAGTGAAATTACAAAATCACGGATTTGACAATATCCCGGCGACATATACATACGTCATGTACAATTTCCATTTCTACGCATTTTGATCAAAAGCGGTGTTTTTCTATATGTAGAATAATCATTTGTTTTAGTGTGAGTGCAATCTAACGTTCTAGATGACAGGGAATTTGAAAACATTAAACTGCTCGTGATGCAGGAAATAATCACAATCTAAGTCAATTTTTTTGACAATACTTTTGTAACACTCATAAATTTGTGAAATCCTTAAAAAAACGATGGTATTAATTGCAATATGAGTCACGATCTGTCTTCAGAAAGATTCCCGCTCGGGGATAAACTCGTGCCGTTGCTTCGATAGAGATGCGACAAAAAAATCACCAAAGCAACCATTACTCACAGGCCACAACGTTAATTAAAGACTGAGTCATAACTCATAAGCATAACATTCCCACTTGTTAGGTGGCTTTTTTTTATCGACGAGTATTCGGCAGTCACTGATCAGGGACTGTTTATAAAATAACTAGCGGCACGGGCCGGCTTCGCCTGGATTTGTAGATTATCTATTGAACACTGGCTTTTTTTAGTAGACCCGACATAGCTAGTGCTAGGAACGAGGATACTGGATCGAGTGATACAAGAGATTGGGAGATAGCTCAATAATTCCTAGAGGCGGCGGTGTTCCCGGGGAATTGTCATATATAGAGGCGCAAAGTAGGAAAAGCATTGAGCTAAGCCGTCAAATGGCATCATGCAGCATTGCTGCGACGTTGTTCAGCGTTGCTCGCTGTTTCAAAATTAAAGCCGTCAGATGGCAGTATATGCAGTATTGTGTCTGTTGTATTACAATATGAAGGTCAGATGACAGATCGAAGTGTTGACGTTGTTTCAAAATTAAATCCGTCAAATGGCAGACGTTGTTCAGCGTTGCTGTATTTTAATTAATTTACAAAAACAAAAGCAATAATAAATTTTTTAGTTGTCGATGTCAGTACAGCAAGCAATTATCTGTAAAATGATATATAATTTATGTGGAGAAATTGTGTGGTTTTTTCTAAAAAGGGAGGGAAACATCTTTAACCTTAGCGTATTAATATAATAAGTATATGATGATGATAAAAAAGACCCGATTTATATTTAACTAGGTCCAGATAAGCCTGACAGTTATTGGCTTTAAATAAATAAACAATAGTGCCTAATAATTAATTAGTCACGTTTTTGAGACATATTACCTAACGGAAATGATTCTATAAACCATCAGCCAAATTTTACCGGCAAAAACATTACGCATTGTCATGATGATGCTCAATAATTGTAATGATTTACGATATCCACGCGTCAAATTAAAACAAGTGAGGGCATTTATAGTAAGGGATGTGCGACTATTCAAAACCGGACCGTGGTTGAACGGAGGCTTGAATGTACTGTGAATCATATAATGCTATAAAAAATGCGACATCTACTCGATTTTATAAATAAAGCATGCTGAAGAGCCAGTAGCCGGGTGACAATACATATTTTAACAAACATGAAATTTATAGTAATATTATAAGCCTATATTTATGATGGCAGACATTTCCTCCCGTTGTATGAGCGCAATGGTATGAGTGCGAGTGGAAAGTATTCGATGGCTTTTTTGACAGCTTGCACAGCCCTGATAATAAGTAATGTAACTGTTCTAACTGTAATATTACAAGCCTATATTTATGATGGCAGACATTTCCTCCCGTTGTATGAGCGCAATGGTATGAGTGCGAGTGGAAAGTATTCGATGGCTTTTTTGACAGCTTTCACAGCCCTGATAATAAGTAATGTAACTGTTCTAACTATGAATGAATAATTTCCAGAGAAAAACACAGTGCGTCTAAAGCGTATATGCAAATTAAAAAGAAATTCGGAGTGCCAAGGTACACATGTTTTAAGATGTCTCATTGCTTAGTGAATCAAGATACAAACGTCGTTTTGGTAAATTCGAAATCAGTTCGAATGAATATTTCAACCGCTCATTTGCATATTACGTACGATGACGTCAATGCGGCTGCCAGATTTACATGTAATAAGTCCAGCGGTACAAATATAACGATCTTTGATTAAATTCTATATAGATTCGGAAAATGATAACACGAAAATATATCCGTGGTCAAAAGACAACATAGCTCATGCTAGTTTTGAGATGCTCCGATTTTAATCGGTCTACACACTTTAACCTACTGTTCTTGTGTTGCATGAATATGGAGTCGATTCAGGTATCGCAATAGGTTTCGATTTAAATAGGCGTTTATGCAACTGATGCAAGTTTCATGAAACATAGAGTCGATGCCTGCATCGCAGCTTGTATCAAGGTGTGTAGGCCGCTTTAGCCATAAATACGTCATAATGCACCAGAAACATAATCGAACATTTGGCAATGTTAAAGACACGCAATGTTGGGTAAGTGATCGGTTTTTTTTAAAACTGACGCAACATAGATTTTTTTGGAAAGAATACCCTATAATGATCATAACAGCTCAGTTCCAAGCTGTCTCTGAGAACGGTAAGAGAATCGTCTTGCGCAGTAGCTAAAACGAAACTGTTTGTATCGGTTTTTGAGCTATTGCGCAAGTCTGTGACGGTTCTGTTACCGTTCTCAGACAGCTTGCAACAGAGCTATTACGATGATTAGGGTATTCTTTCCAAAAAAAATTCTATGTTGCGTCACTTTCAAAAGAACCGATCACACTTTTTTGGAAAGAATACCCTAATGATCATAACAGCTCTGTTCCAAGCTGTCTCTGAGAACGGTACGAGAATCGTCTTGCGCAGTAGCTAAAACGATTGTTTGTATCGGTTTTTGAGCTATTGCGCAAGACTGTGACGGTTCTGTTACCGTTCTCAGACAGTTTGCACAGAGCTATTATGATGATTAGGGTATTCTTTCCAAAAAAAATTCTATGTTGCGTCACTTTCAAAAGAACCGATCACACTTACACAACATTGCGTGCCTTTAACATTGCCAAATATTCGCTTCTCAATCTAACGCATTGACGGAAGTAAGAGAGGCGATGCGGCCTTCGCTATTGAACCACTCTCGTCCCAATTATGAATGGGAATCCCCGCCGCCGCGATACGACGGGTCATTCACTACGAAGACTGTACAGTAATTGAAATGCCTTTGGCAATGACCAATTGAAGAATTGCTGCAGGGTTTTTTTTAATATCGTAACGTTATAAAACAGGGATGCCAATTTTTTTTCATGAAAATGTATTTCTCATGTAAACTAGTAAAATAAAAATCCACCCTAGCACTGGCTATGCCAAGTTGGCTGGATTAATTTTAAATATTATACAGCAAAACTATATATTAACTGTACGCATAATATTGAAATAAACTTAGTACATATTATTATAGGTTCCAGGCCGACAGGAAGGAAAAAGTGGGGGTTTTAGTGGGTTTTGCTGTGAGTCCCACACTACCTACTGCTGCGGGCGTCCGTAAAGGGATTTCCCCTTCCACTAAAAAAAGTAAAATATAAAAATGTGTGTAAAACAAGCATAATTATTCAGTTATGAAAATGTATATATCTTTATTGCTTCGGTCTAAGGACTATTCTGTTCAGAATTGTTTTCTCAATATCACAGTACTCTCTCTAGGCGGTCTATCTGAGACACTCTGTATATTTATATAACAATCTATATTTATAACTTCGTCGAAATCTATCGAAAATTATTAACCACAGAAAATATTAATTTCGAATCGACAACATATATCCGCAAAATTCGAAAGCTTACGTTATTATATAATAATAATAACAAATTTGACAATTAATGACAGCTTGCACGTCTCTGTCAATAAAATAGTTTACTGTCGAATGCTGTTTTACCCACTCAAGTCGTCGATAAAGTGGTTCATAGACGACGCTTCGGTACTGGACACGAGCGAAGCCGAGTTCGTAGCTACTAGCTATAGTTTATAATACACTGCCCGAAATTATTGCGAAATTGAAAATAATATGAATTATATTAAGGTTGGCAGCCCTAGCTACTAAGCGCCACGTTAAAATTCTTGACTTTGTCACTGAAATCTCAACTTCTATTTATAACTACTGCACTTTATAGCTTGTAAATTGTATGGACGTATTAGTATTATTATCATCGTCATCATTATTATTTTAATGTTAGGTATTACTATTGTATAAATTAAATGCTAACAGATATTATTTATATTGGAAAAAAGAGAAACTGGTTGACGTGCCTTGCGTATATATCTTTTTTCTTTAATTATTAATTTCGAAGCACGTCACAGTGTGATATTTATAATAATAACGATTTTGAAAAACAAGGTAAACTTCTTTTTTAAGTTAAAATTACATAGTCATAAGGAAAAACGGTTTAAATCAAATCAAATATCAAAATTATCCAAATAGTTTTTTTGCTCAAAGCAACGGCAATCTGAAAAAAGTTTAGATGTCCATTATTTACGTGACATCAAAATAGATGGGGAGGAGTGCGGCAAAATCTAATTTCAAGGGAGGGGGGATCATAAAAATCTCACGTTAACTTTTTAATTAAGAGACTTACATTATTATAACAGCTTATATTTTGTATCATTTTTCTTCCCTTATTTCACAGAAGACATCGGTATGTCATTATTACTGGTATGAAGCAAAATAACATACCTATCAAATAAATTTAATTATTTGAAAATTATTGGGTAAATCTCACCTGAAGGGGAGAGGGGGTCCTATCACTTCTTAGCAAATCTCAGAAAGGGGAAGGAGGAGTCCAAAATTTAAATAAAGCACATCGCTTAATTAATGGACGTCTCCTTACAACATTTACTCGAATAGCCACATAATATCGCTGCAGGTGTTACATTCTTGAAAAAAAGCATGTATCTATTAATTAACTAAATGAATCATTGCCTATCTATTCAATGTGCGGTGAGTGAACACAACAAAGCTTATCGAAAATATATCTGCGTCTCTTTCTTTGATGTAATTCCCTGATTTCTCCGATGATAGGATTGGTTGATGTACTTGCATTCAATCTGAATAAAGTATCTCTGAAGTATATGTTTGCACCCTAATGGTTCGATTGCGATTTTATTCCTATGCTCAGTATAGAATAAAAGTATATGGAGAACAGTAACAATTCACACTGACTGCGATTCAGAAACTTTTCTGAGCTTTCGAAAACTTTGAAGAGCAACTCCACTCAGAATTCCGACATGAGACGTTTTGCTTCGAGGCCGAGGGAATGGTTGTAAATCTAAACTTGAAAAGTCGATAAAAAACTGGTTTTTAATTTCTCTATCAACGTCTCTTTGCTTACGTAGTTTGTGTTTATTTATTAATTATTTTTATATAGGTAATAATTATGTAATCTGATTGCATAAAAATATATCATCTAAAAATAAACTCATGTAATGACGCAGTTTTTAATTAAATGTTTAAATATGTCATGAATTAAAATTAATAGAGCTCTCACCCTACACTCTACTCACTACTATGTATTGATATAATGGTGATATAATTTTTTAGAAACGTAAAGAATGCACTAATTAATCAAATCAAATAAGAATCACTAAATAATAACACTTTTTATTGACAGAAACATTATTCATAATAGTGCTAACCCTACTTAAATACTGTTAAAAAAATGAGTGTCAAGATAAAGAGTTTTAAGGGAGATAATCAATTTTTATGTCATCTATACTAATATATAGAGCTGAAGAGTTTGTTTGTTTGTTTGGTTGAACGCGCTAATCTCAGGAACTATTGGTTCAAATTGAAAAAATGTTTTTTTGTTGGATAGCCCATATATCGAGGAAGGATATAGGCTATATAATATCACGCTAAGACCAATAGGAGCGGAGCATCAATGAAAAATGTTGCAAAATGTAACTCAAAATTTGTCCGTTCGACAAAAACTTTTGATCAATAACTCCGATCATCGTGAAATTTGGACACAACATTCATCTCGGTAAACTAAGATGAATGTGCGTACTCATGTCCCTCCCCCCCATGCGTTCTTTTGCACCCGGGTGAAACCGGGCGGGACCGCTAGTATACGACCTTGCGAAACGGAAAATCAACGGCCCGACACAACTTGGAATAAAGAAAAGTCCTATTTTTATATAGAGTGCATACCACGTAACTTCCAGGGCCTCCTGCTTTACTTTTTTAATAGTAACTAATAATACCTATAGTAGAAGAGCTATCAAACATTTTTGTGATTTCTGTAACACTTCTTTTGTAATGTCTGAACACAAAATCGAAGACCTGACTGAAGGGTATTGGGGCCTAGCCGAACCTTAAATTTTTAACTATTATTTGCAAAAAAATATCGTTTATTTATTAGGTGACAAACTTATTTTTTACCCGACTGCGGCCAAGCTAAAAGGAAGGGTTATGAGTTTAGCAGTCCATGTACGTTTGTATTTACAGATGTTCCACTGTAGCGCCTAAACCATTCATCCGATTTTGATAAATAATGTGTCAATCGATTCGTTATTATGGCCCGGGTAACATAGGCTACATTTATTTTTGAATTTTGGTCCCAATAGTGAGCAATTTGAAAACAAATAAAAAATGAGTTCCAAAAAAAGTAATTTAAATAAAAAATAAGTTCAAAAACTAAAACCCGACTACTCAAAAGTATGAAACAAGAAAATATACTCATCTGAGGATAGCGGTGGTCGTATGCCATCTCATATATATGACGTCCCTCTATAGATGTATAGCGTGATGCATTTTGCCCTATAGAGCCTATGATCGCTTACTACTGTTAAAATGTAATGTTTTGTTAGTGTAGGTGGCATATGACCACGGCTATTCTCAGATGACAATATTTTCTTGTTTCATACTTTTCAGTAGTCGGGTTGTAGTTTTTGAATTTTTTTTTATTAAATAAGGTTACGAAACCCTACTCGCACTTGTCCGTCATTAAAAAAAAAAGCAATGCGTAAACCAGTGCGTAATTCATGTTGTGATGACAAGACAAGTTTCATCAAGAATTGGAGTTCACAATTAAATTACTCATACTACGTACTTGTGGTCGACCCGCAAATATGTTGGGGGAGTGGAGAATGTCATCGTGTCTGCTCGATTTGCGTAAACAAACAGACGAATCCCAATATACGACACATTACACGATTACTTAGTCACACCATAGTAGATATTATTGTTAAATAGTTTTGCACAAGCCGGAAAATAAAAATGGCTGCGGTCATAAAGCGAGATGAGTTATGGCAGATTTTTTGTTAAAGAAATGCTGAATTCAAAACCCCCGCGACGAATACCTACGTTACTCTGCGGGCAGAAAATCGTCTGAAAATAACAATGTAAAGATAAAAAATTTTTTGACTTAATAGTCCGTGTCTCAATTATAAGCCCCCAATTTTCAGATTCTAATCCGAACTGGCAAAAGTATCAATAATTGAGTTTTCAAATTATTAAAAAAAAAATAATAAACAATTTTTATTGGTTGTAATTAATTAATAAAAAAAATTGGTTGTCTGTAAAGTCGGTTTACGGACGATAGTTTTACGTGATAACGTATTCCGTAATACATAACCTAAACCTCCCAAAATTTGGTTTCAATCCGCTTATCCTTGGTGTCGGAATGATAAGAAATGTCAAAAGTGACGTTTGCAACTGTCAAAGTATTATGTTCTAATAATAATAATTAGTTATTCCAATACTTAACTTAGAAGGCGTTGCATTTCACAAAATACTAATGTCAAAAAATTGAATTAAACATTAGAAATGCAGCCGTTTTCATGTTAAGACAAGACATACGTTATATTCTAATTTCCTGCATGTACGGCAAACAAAGACGAGCGACCACGTCGCGCCATGCATTAGACAACATTGCATTTATATTTTATACAGCTATTTTTCTATATAAATTTGTATAAAAAAACTGTTTAGGCATATTCTGTTATACGAAATCTATGTAAAATGTTCTCCTCTTTCGTTTAAGACTGGTTTCAAACCGATCTGATTTAAATTGAGCGAGAAATTAGCAAAATGCACGCACAGGGTCAGGCGGAACGTTACGCGTTACGAACGTTAGGAACGTTACGACCGTTACACTTTTTCGTGCATGCAGCCGGTGTTTTATCAATTTATAAGATTGGTGATTCATCAATTTATAAGACGTTATCACGTCAAAAAATGAATTGGTGCTCCAAATAATCCTAGCTGTGAGTGCCCTTAAAAAACGAATTATTTTGTTAATTTTAATATCAAGGTGTATTTACTGGTGATTAGTTTATTACTAATAGAATTGCTACTGAATTTTTGATAACATTTTATTGAAAACAAAATAAACAAATATTTGTCACTTGATCTTTTGCACTAAACAAGATTTTTTATTTGTAGGCGATATATTGTTAAAAATGTATTATTAGTCATCAATATATGTTTTAATTAGTTAATAAACACTTAACTTAATAAGTCAATAATAATAATAATCTATGAAATGCGTGGGAGTTATTACAAAAAAAATTACCGCAAAAATTGTTTAACGTTCTTGAACCTGAGTTGTTTTGAATTGAATATGAAACTTGTGAGTCTATATCAATATCGCAGACATGTCCACGTAATATTTTTAGACAAATACTTAGTAATAAAATAAGAAATTAGAGTAACTTTTAATCATAGTATATTATCATAGATAAACGTATTATAGGAAGATAGGTAACGTAGTTAACTAAAATGAGACCACTTATGATGCTCGCCGCTAGGTGGCCACCTATTGACGAGCATCATAAGCTAAATTTTTTTAATCTGCGAGTGTAGAATATGTAGAGTTTTCGTAGTGAATTGTGCTGATAATGGTTCGGCCGTCTGGTGACTAACATCATAACTACATATGTTTTCCGTAGTGAATAATTTGTGCTGGCAATTTGGTCCTCTAGTGACTAGCATCATAATTACATTTGTTCTTCAAAGATCCTCTTACGTCATTCGACTGTATTGTACAATATCCCGCGGTGACATTATTATTGGGCTTTTAAATATTTTTCTTTTGAAATAAGTAAATGAATAACTTTAATTAAAATTTTATTTTTAAACAAAGTTCTGATGAGTCAAAAAAATCCGAACAAAAATATAAATTCAAGAAATAAGATTATGTATTTCATTTTAAATTATTTTTATTATCTTAATTAATTAGATGCTTATAACGACACTGTACTTCTCCCATAATAAAATAATTGACATGATCTTCGATGCTACAAAATAATATGTCATTCACAATTGTAGAGTAGAATACATAACCAAAGTGGACGAAAAATGCACCCTGTATTACATGTTATAAATTTGTTATAAATTTGTTAAAATCCGTAGGTGAAAAAATATATGATTAATTATTTAACGGCCTGACAGTTGAATTTTTCTTAGATTTTTCAGAGATGATATTTTTTTTGGTATCTATAGTCAAGAAATATAATAAAGAGAATGTTCGACTATTTTTTTTTTTAAATTCGTATTCATGGTTTTAAAATATAAACAGCCTTATGTATGATTTGAAAAAATTCTGTCGGTACGTTTATAAATTGTGTCAAAAAATTATTTCTTATTTCATTTCCGAGAATTTTTCAATAATGGCTTGTGTTAGTAATTCGTGCAGTTACGTTAACTGTAAAAATTGTAGACGAAATTAAACGGGGTTAAGTTTTTACAGATTACCTTTAATATGTCAGTATTCTTAAAGTTGAAAAGATCTTTGACGAATAATGAATTGTCTAAAATTATTAAAATGAATTCGTATCCATGATTTTGATTAAACTGTGAAACAGACCAAAAAAACGTTACCACGACTATTCAAAATCAAATTTGAAAATTCAAAAATTTTGAATTATATTTGGTTTTTTACATTTATTTAGAAATTTAAGTGCCGTTGTTTACGTGGCGTTTCTATGGTTTGAAACAAACTGGGATCTGTCGTCACGGAAAACTGTAAATTATCACATCCGTCAAAAAAAAAACACAAATTGATGGTTTTTAACAATTTATAAACCATTGAGCGAGTAATTAGGATCAGTATAGAGGTAGCTTTAAGAATATCTGAACTTTTAGTTTAACCATAATGTAGGTGGAAGCACAAAACAACATTCAGTTTGTGGGCCAGGGGTATGAAACGTAAGAGGTTTACTATATAAAATTTGTCGTTACCTGGTTAATAGTCTTTATAATACGTTAGCCAATGATATTATGTTTGTTTATAATAATAAATGTTTGTACAAAACCCACCCTACAACAGAAAATTCATTTCCATAGTGATAACAAAACTATTCGATATCAAAATTTTGGTACAAGGTTTGAGTACACCGGGCCTCGCTCATTTTCGTAAATTGCATTACCAATTCAACATATTTATTAACGTAAGTTTGTAACATGAATATTTTAAATCTTTGATTTATTGATGAATATTATTTAATTCAACACATTTATTAATTTAAGTTTTTTAACATGAACACTACTTCCTAGTTCATACGCTCCGCTGCCATCTTGCCTCTGTTTCTCCACATTCAGCGGGGTACACCAGTAGCGGCGTGGCTTTTTAAGACGTGGTGTTACAAATGTTGTTATCGTTCCTTTTATGTGTTTTAAAAATAGTATACTAACGGGAAAATCAAACCTTTAGTCTGTTTCTATGCATCGCCTGGTCGTCCGAAGATTACTCGTGACTTTAATTTTTGTACCTCCTGATATTTTGTGTAGAATATTTGACTTTGAAAACCAATAAATTATACTGTGCAGTACCTATATTAGAGGCCTTGAAGTAAAAGCCGGTAAGATAATGCCAAAAATTGATGTACCTAGTAGGTACACGTATTTATTTTGTTAGTTTGTTTCCACATAATTTAGTTGGGTAATAATTATCGGAATGATAAAGCACAAAAAAATATAGTTCTCACCTTATAAATAAAACCGTGAGTCATGGTAAAAACGTTGAAATTCCCATAAACGACATCATTCCAACGTCAATAGTACTTAAGAATTGATCGGGAGAAAGTTATTTTTCCAAGTTACTCATATATTAAATTAAGTAAAAATTTGTTAATTTTCAATCTGGTCACTAATTTCGGAATTCTAATATTAATTTCTTCAGTTTCCGAATGGATGTTTAAAAATATCCGAAATTTCGGCAAATACAATATTCTTTTGATTTTGTTGCAATGTCGGGTAAGTACCGAAAAATCGGCTTAAGCAATTTTGCATTGCGGCCACAGATCTATGATTTATGAATTTGGCAATACATATTGTTGTAGCCTATCAGATGCAAGTGACTAATTTTTGTTTAAAAAAAAAACTAGTTTATGCAATATCGTTTATTTCAACGAGTCATAACTATTCGGCAGTCCACGATACTTACAATCCCCACGAGAGAGAGGGGGAGAGAGAAGGAACGAGAAGATTCCCCCGGGTCAGGACTTTGTTGTTTCGCAATTTAGTTTGTTTGTTTTTGTCATATACTTTTATTCTATACTGAGCATAGGAAAAAAATCGCAATAGAACCATTAGGGTACAAAAATATACTTCTTGTTTTTTTTATGCCGCGTAAGCACTGGCGTATCCAGGAGGGCAAAACAAGCACGGGGGACCCGGCTTAAGAAATTTCTAATTTGCCCCCTCCTGGGCCAAAAGTTGGGTACGCCCATGTTAACGTCATAGAAAAAAAAAGTTTTTGAAACAGAGATACTTTATTCAAATTGAATGCAAGTACATCAACCAATCCTATAATTGGAGAAATCAATGAATTACATCGAAGAAAGAGATGCAGATATATTTTTGATACGCTTTGTTGCCTTCGCTCACCGCACATTGAGTAGATAGACAATGATCCATATACATTAAATTATGAAATATATGGTTTTTGTAAAACTCGATTGTTTAATCCAGAGCCCGAAGTTCCATTCCGCGGCCCTGGACAGGTACTAATGAGAACCAAAACTCCAACGGTTATTGCACAGTGTTGTCTATATACTGCAGTTGTTGTGAAAGGTTACGACATAGCTGTACTCCTATTATGTAATATTGCCTAAGGTTAGATTTCAAAGATTTCGCTCCAAGGAACACGAGTCCTGCGTCAAAAGATGGAAACAATTACGTTTTTTACTTCCCACCTCTATGGCAAGGAACTATCGGAAATCATTTTTTCTGTTCAATTTTCTTTTAAATTACTATTTTTATTGAACTGTCGAATTTCAAACTGAGAGTTCAGTGTCTTACTGCTTATTGAAATCGCGGAATAGAAATGTTTGCATTCTGTCAGTTCAATTTCGTAACAATGATGTTGAATCCGTCATCTATTTATTCGCTGTGATTAATATATTTCAGAGTTCAGACTGTGTGGGGGAAACAAGCCCGCCTCTTTCTCTAGTGCTGAAATTATTTTACATACTTATAAAACTTGGTGCAATACCCACGCCGCGCCGGTGGTTTGCGTTAATGTTTTTAAGTGATTTCAATGAAAAATAGTAGTTTGGTTTGTGGTTTGTGATTATTGACATCCCATAATAAGATATTTTAAAAGGTATGTCATTTATTTATTTTATTCACATTCCGGAAAAATTATTAAGATAGTTTTGTGGTTACAAATTATTTAAAGTTTGAGAAAGTAAGCTCATATATGAATGCCACTTCTATAGGTCGGCTATTACAAGCCCCCAGATTCGAATTCGAGAACTGGTAAAAGTGTCAATTTGGAGTATCTAGTTATAATTGAAAAATTGGCGCCGACCTCAAAATTCTTATCATTTTCCTCTTTTCAGTGGCTTTTTAAAGAATTTCATTTCTTTAAATTAATTTTTAGTAGCTTTGCAGCTACTGAACCGATTTAAATAAAAATGTGGAACCACCCTATTAAAATCGGTTCACAAATGCAGGAGACATACGGGAACTTGATAACCTCCTCCTTTTTCACTGGACTACAGCAAAGCCAAAAGAAAGGATTAAGATTTTATATTTGCAGAGTACCTATGTTGTTATGTCAGATATAACATTAAAAACTATTTTTTACATAACAATAATACTGAGAAAACAGACAGCATTGATTCTCCGAAGATGGCATAAATTTTGCCGAAACGTCAGACAATAAAAAAACCTTCAGTATTTGCTTAGTTCATCGATCCTATGCCACCAGGATTCATCCTTTAATCTTCCAACATTAAAAACTAGCATCATTTATTAATGATTTATGAAATGATTGTTATTCTTTGCAGATACCAACTTATAAAAATTAAATTAAAATCATGACCGGAATTAAATGGAACTTGTATATTTATATCGTATTTCTCATATTGGGATTAAACAGTTGTGCCAAATCAGATATCGGTTTGTTTAAGCCCCAAGATTGCAACAAGCACAACATTTCACAACATTGTGTAACTTCTCCAATCGATACTATTCAAAAAGAGCGACGACGTTTCAAAAACAAAACAAAACAAAACAGAAGAAGGCGACATATCACCGTGATGATCAAAGAAAAAATTGACGCTCATCAGAAAAAAGTGTCGGGTTTCTATTGCGGCAAATCGCAACCGAGAACTATCGGATCGATCGATTTTTTCAATGGAACTGATCGTAACTCGATTACGAATATCATTCCATCGAAAACGGTACTTTATAGGTATGATTAACATATCATATATATTAATACGCTAAGGTTTAAGATGTTTGCCTCCCTTTTTAGAAAAAACCACACAATTTCTCCACATAAATTATATATCATTTTACAGATAATTGCTTGCTCTACTGACATCGACAACTAAAAAATTTATTATTGCTATTGTTTTTGTAAATTAATTAAACTCTGAACAACGTCTGCCATCTGACGGCGTAACGTTAACACTTCGATCTGTCATCTGACCTTAATATTGTAAATACTGCATACGCCATCTGACGAGCAACGCTGAACAACGCTTTTGCTACTTGCGCCTCTATATGACAATTTTAGTAAAATATTTCTTTTACAACAAAAAGAAGAACGTTATAAGCACTGTGCAAAATTAGAAACGAATTGAATACCATGCAATCATATTTAAAAAATAATTTTGTAAAGTGATAATTATTATACTTATTTAGTGCGAATAATTCGCACAGGTCACGCTAGTATTAATTATTACATTTAGGGCCGTAGATAGAGTCTAATGGCGTTTTCGGCATCGAGAACTGCTCCGGGGCAGAGCAGGCAGAATGAGTAACTATTGGTTAAATATAATTATATGTAAACAATAAACAAATTTCTTTAACAAATTCGGACTGCCCTGCCCCGGGGCAGTTCTCGATGTCGAAAACGCCATAAGTAAGGCACCAGGAAGTAGGTCGCAAATCTTAACCCTTTCCCGGTCAGGAGTCACAAAACTTGTCGGCGTGAACATGAAGGAACCAATTGAATAGTTTTCTTATTAAAATACGTATGGGATTTAGGAATATTAGTGTGTATAGTACGCGCCACGGATCTAAAAGGTTCTGAAGTTAGTCACAAACAGCGTCGCAAAGGCACATTTTAGAGCCGTTGATACTCCCACCACCTCCCACCTACCTGCACGGAACGTGCGCTCGTCGGTGATTGGCCGTGATCGCTCGTTGCCTTTGTCACTTGTCGCTTTCCTGCTTTAAAGTACAGTCGAGTACGCTATTGTCAAGTTGTTATTGCTATTTTGTTGAGTTTGTAGTTTCTCAACAGACTGTACAAGCGCAAGCCCGCATTCGCATCTAACTTCCGAACATTTTAGATTCGTGGCGCGTATTATACACGAGATTTTCACTGACATACTTTACGCAGTATCGTATCATGGAATAATCTAACTCCGTAACTACCTATACAATAGTAAACTATAATCAGATAGTTCATCTATTCATTTAAACTTAAAGCCTTTTTATTTTGGGAATTAAAAATGTTTAAAATACAACTATTTCAATGACATACTTTAGTTTGAATATTATATTTGTATACGCCGTTGGTTGATGTCTTTATTATTTACACTTTCATTTTGTAATGCTCCCCGAGTCCCCGCCCGCGTAGCTACGGCCCCGTTCTACCATAATATAATTATTGAATACTAAAAACGGTTGCTGGTTAAATAATAATTCCGTTTGATTATTTCTGAACAGATGTGACGACAAATGCGGTTTCTGCCTTACCGGCACCGGCCACTGTTCACCAACAACAAACGGAACACAGCAAGTGGATCTTGACTTCATAACAATCGATACGGATTTTAAACGCGAAATAAGAACTATTACCGCCGAAAATCATACGGCGTGCGCATGCGATAGAATAAAACAAATGCCAATAACAATTGAACAGACAACAAGTAACGTGTTGGTGTCAACGGTCGAAAAGATTTCGTCGATTACCGAAACATTGTTCTCAACAGTCGAAAACATTCCGTCGACCACCGAAACATTTTTGCCAACAGCCAATCAAGGTTCACCAACAATTACATACGTGCCAGTCAATTCCAATGAATCAATAATCAATAAAAGTCGAAGACATGATCTAAAAACGATCCGAAAACAACAAAATATCAGTGATGTGATCGACAAAATTGACATTCTTGAAAAAGAAGTACATCGACTGAAGAAAAACGTAATAATGAGTCGTTTCGTTAATAAAGAGTTTTTAATCGATAAAATTATATTTGAAATAAATGAACGTGATGCGCGAAAACAAAATTTAATAGTATATGGAATAGACGAATGCGATTCGCACGATTGCATTGCAAATGACAGAGAAACAATTGATAAAATAATTGGAATTATTAGTGGATCGACGAAAAAGACAGTGTTTAAAATAAGTAGAATCGGTGATAATAATATTAATAAAAGACCACGACGAATAAAAATCGTGTTCGAAAATTCTAAAGATGCCGAACGGGTTTTTAGAATGAGAAGAAAATTAAAATTGATACCGGAATATAACAAAATCAAGATTGTTAGAGATCATACTAAAATACAAAAACGGTATCGTAAATTTGTTAGTAGTATTTTAAACGAACGTATAAAAAATGGTGAAACCGGGATTTACCTAAAAGACATCAGTGGACGACCTACAATTATTAAAATGTGATGTAACCATAGAGATATTAGACTAGAGTACGCGAGTGAGCCGTGAAAGTGTCTGCAATTCAGAGAGAGAAAAGTTTCTTATCTCTATGGTAACTAAATGCTGATTTGAGTAAACATATAATATAATAAATGTGAATTTTCATACGGTATAGTGCGTACTACTATTTTAATAACTTTAAAGAATAGCTTCTGTTGCTACATTGTTGAAACACCCTTTGTTACATGTCTATATTAGAAAAATTCTGGATACGAACCCCGAATCTTTCCACTATCGCGGCGGACTGAGTTACATTACTCCACAGTGACACAGTAAGTTACAAATGGCTATATATTAGAATGATGAATTGACCTTACTGTGTCACTGTGGAGTAATGTAACTCAATCCGCCGCGATAGTGGAAAGATTCGGGGTTCGTATCCAGATGGTGACATTGTTTGAGAAATAAAATTTTTTCTAATATAGACATGTAACAATGGGTGTTTCAACAATGTAGCAACAGAAGCTATTCTTTAAAGTTATATAATATAATGATACGGAACGTTTGCAGCGTTCTCTCTCTGAACTGCAGACACTTTCACTTAATGGCAAGCATACCCGCTAGCGTACTCCAGTAACTTATATCTCTATGGATATAACGGATGCCAAATTTGTGGACGTGACGCTAGTTATTTTTTCATATTATTATAATATGTATCTATTTATTTTATATTGTAATAATTGTTTATTTTTTAAACATAATTAAAGTATATGAGATTAAAATGTGATTTTATTTCATAGATTATAGATAACATTTTTTTTCATTTAATTATTATTATAGAGTTATCTCATAAATGTTCATTTGACACTGTTATAAGAGAATGGAAGTTTGTTGACGGTAGGCAGTTCTGGCGTCGCGCATCCCGCGAATAAGGTTTTGCACTCATATGGCTTAATTTGTGTTCAAAGAACTGGGTGAGACTCTCTAAGTGATAGTAATTGCCAGATACTTTTTATACAACGTTAGACATCTAGCGTTGAAATATCGTACATAAAAATGCAATCTATGATACAAACCATTTTATTTACAAGTGTTGTCAATAAATAAACAATGCTTCTAAATGCAAAAAATTAAGACGTTAATATTCAAGTTTTCACTTTAGCCGGCACTCCCGGAGTGCAACCCGTCTTTTTTTTTAGTTTCTTTGGCTTTCGCCTGTAAACTCATTAATACTTATTATTTGAATAAATCATTAAAACACTTTACAAACGTCCATTATTCATACATGCTATTTCAGGAAAATCTACTGTCGACAAAATTTACTTGAACGGGGGCACGCTTCTTTAAAATATGTACAATTTTCTCTTTCAGGTTTGGTGGCAACCCAAATAAATCAACTTTGCCTTTGTCAGTGCCTAAACAAAGTCTACATACCGTACTTAAAACACTCTCAGAAATAATTGGCATTTTATACAATACAAAATTTTAATTTGTATGTACATACACAGTACGTGCGGACAGTGGTAGTTATTATTGTGATACAAAGATTACAAAGTAACGAAGTACCTACTCTATTATGGCAAGATATTATTCAAAGCAGTTAGAGCTACCCAATTTTTTTAGATTAACTGTCTTAAACAGTCATGTAATAATTAAAGGCAAACGGGAATAAAATGCATTATAAAATAACCATTATTCATAACTATTAAAGTATGAATGGTGCATTATTATTTTTTAATATTTTAGATTTTATAGATTATATAAAATGGAAACTAAAGATATGACATAATAAACATTTCATCATGTAATTCATTCTCAACCTTTTCTCTGTTCGCAATCGAAAAAAAATAGTATTTAATTCATGAAATCTTTCGTTTCTGAAGTATCATTTGCCCAGCGAATTATGGATAGTCCGCCTTCATTAGATTTCGATTTAGAGATACATATTGTACAAGTCGAAGTCTATGAATATGATCCACAGATCAATAATGGCAATGACATTTTGGATAAGGTAAACATTTTTCTTATTTTTACGGAAAATTAACCACCACTCAGTCCTCAAACTCAGTGTTTGATTGACGATTGTAGATATTTATGATATAAGTATTGAAATTGAGTAGACCTGCCATATTTTTAAACGCTTTTTATACTTTCTTGAACAATTTAAATGTTAGTATCTTTGGGTTGGTATCATATATCTATAGTATATGGTTGGTATTATAACAAAACAAAGACAGTTATTGAATCGGACAAAGACAGAGCTACTTAATATCAAAATGCCGCTACCTATGCAGGCTCTGCTATTTCAGGTATAATTTTTAACAAAAATTTTTAAAACATTATAGTAAAATTTGATTTGTTTAATTATTAAAAGTGACATGGATCTGTTTTCTGTTATGATGCACCCTTCGGTTCGTATGCTAATTTTACTTTGAAATACTACTAAAAATGTCATGTTGTGCTAGGTCAAAAAATAATTGACAGTTTAAACTTTTAGTTGTTTATTTATGAGCGTATTTTTAATGCTTTTCATAATAAATGCATGAATTTTATTTATTTAACTGTTGAGCTGAATGCCTGAACTGTTTTTTTTGTTTTGACGCTGATGTATTATAAAATCAACATAACCTTACTTATAGAATGCGATTGAACCAATGCAAGTGGACGCTCCGCCAGAGGACAATGATAATACGGAAGAAGAAGCGTACATCGTCGAAAATCCGACGTTGGATTTAGATGCATACGCTTCGAGCTTCGCAGGCCTTGCAAAACTCTATCGACTAATTTATATAGCTGACCATTGTACTTCGTTGCGAATGGAAGCTTTAAAGATGGCGGTTAGTTACGTTAAAGAAACTTACAATGTAAATTTATATCAACAATTACATAAGAAATTAACCGAAGCTCAAGGACTAAGTCTGCCAGATATAGCTTCACAATCGGCGTCTCAAGAAATGCCGACACTCGATACGATGTGGATCGAATCGAGATCAAAGAAAGCTGCATTGAAATTAGAAAAATTGGATACGGATTTGAAGAACTACAAATCTAATTCTATCAAAGAAAGCATCAGAAGAGGCCACGATGACTTAGGCGATCACTATTTAGATTGCGGAGATTTATCGAACGCGTTAAAATGCTATTCGAGAGCTCGAGATTACTGCACTAGCGGTAAGCACGTAGTCAACATGTGCTTAAATGTAATCAAAGTTTCGGTTTATCTTCAAAACTGGTCTCACGTATTGAGTTACGTCTCGAAAGCAGAAGGAACGCCCGACTTCAACGAAACCCACAGCAAAGACGCGAACCAATCGATCCTAACGCGGCTCAAGTGCGCTGCCGGTTTGGCCGAGTTGGCGACGAAAAAATACAAATCGGCCGCTAAACATTTCTTGCAAGCGAACCTGGATCACTGCGATTTCCCCGAACTGTTGTCTACTAATAACGTAGCGATGTACGGTGGTCTGTGCGCGTTAGCCACGTTCGATAGACACGAATTGTCGAAAAACGTGATCTTAAGCAGTTCGTTCAAGTTGTTTTTAGAACTGGAACCTCAACTACGAGATATTATATTTAAATTCTATGAATCAAAATATGCATCTTGTTTGAAGTTATTAGATGACATTAAAGATAATTTATTACTCGATATGTATATAGCACCACATGTGAATACCCTTTATGTTCAGATAAGGAACAGGGCGCTGATTCAATATTTTAGCCCGTACTTATCGGCCGATATGAGAAAAATGGCGACTGCTTTTAATAGAACGGTTCCGGCACTAGAAGATGAACTCATGCAGTTAATTTTAGACGGACAGATTCAAGCCAGGATTGACTCGCATAATAAAATATTGTACGCAAAAGATGTAGATCAAAGAAGTACAACTTTTGAAAAGAGTTTGCTAATGGGGAAGGAATACATGAGACGCACTAGAATGCTTATACTCCGAGCGGCCATGCTGAAACACCAAATACACGTTAAGGTGAGTCATTTGTTATGTTTTTATCACTTTTTGGCGTGAAAACATCTATTAAGGAGGTTGAGCCGTTTTACGAAGATAATGAAAAAAATCTGAAATAAAGTTTTTTTAATAGATTTTTTTTATGACAAAATTTTCTGTAAAAAATCCAAAATCATTAGGAGATTTATAAAGTTAAAAATTAAAAAAAAACTTTTACATGTAGTCTTATGGAAAATATGTCAACCTAGCATGCAAACTGTTCATTTTAATTTTTTCCAAATAACCAAATAATGTCAGCAGTTCCGAAAACTATCTATGTAAAGCATCGATGTCTTACGCATATATTAATATTTTTTCCAATTTAATTAGGAGACTTTTAATCAATAAAAAAAATTATTAAACCTTAGCACTTTTCGATTATGGACTTTTATTCTTGACAGATTTAACAATTTTAACTGAATTTTCAACTTTTTAATGATTTAATTTTAATTTTTATTATTTCTAATTTCTTTTTTTAATTATTTACTGCAAAAAATATGTAAAATACAGATATTTACGTAAATTTTTTTTTTAACCTAACTTTGTACAAAAAAAAATAAAAAGTTAGTCCATTAAGTATAAAGTACTGAAATAATCAATTAATATTAAAAAAAATTATTTATTTATGCTTTTATTACAATAATTAATTGGTATCATCGACTTATAAACTATAAAAGTTCCCATTTAGAATTCGACTTACTTTTGATTGGGACTGTAACGGATCAACCTCCTTAAGTTGCGTGGAAACGCGTTTAGCTAAGACGTTGATTTGGGTGTCATTTTAAAGAGCTCGCAGAGCACTACAAGAAGCTAAAGTAAGACATCAAAAATAGTCATTGGAAATATAAGTGAAAATCGGTATTAAACAGAAAATTTCAAAATAGTTAACCATCTGATATGAAAAACTTTTATATTAATTTAAAAGGTGTACAGAAGATCGCACCGTTCTTATCAAAAATATGCCATCGTCTAATTATATTTTTTTATTTTATTTTACGCAGAGTCCGCAACGGGAAAGCGGCAGCCAAGGCGGCGAAATGTCCGTAGCACCAGGTTCAACAGGCGGGGCTCCGAGAAATTAGCGCGGTGTCGTGAACTATAAACTGATCTGTACAGTGTTGCCGAAGTGTGATAAAAAATTGAACCGAAAACAGACTAATTATAATAATAATAATAATAGCATACTTTACAATGTAACGCACGTTCAGTCGCTGATTTAGTACATCCCTGTACCACCATGCGGCTCTGTCAGCTGGCCTTGAGGGAAAACGGACAGTTATTGCATTGTGAAGCGTTATTTTTTAATTTTTCAATTTCAACAATGATAAAATTTACAAATAAAATAGTGAACTGATTCATCTTGAACTAAACAAACAGTCTGAACGTATGTATATTGTAAGAATATGCAATAATAGTAACTTAAAAAATAAACCCTCAGACGACACAAGGTGTTCTTTGTTTTCAATGCGATTTTTTTTTTGTTATGTTGGTTATTCTGTGCATCAAATACATCGCGACGTTTAATGTACGACTTTTTTTTTTTGTTGTATTTAACAGTATGCAGGGTCTGAAAGATTATAAGGACTGCAAACTTGTTCAATATGGGCCCCAAAAAATCACAATAACTATTTTATGTTCCGTATTTTTTTATGTTTTTGTATGCCTTTCAAAGTTCTAATCTAGTAAAAAGTAATGATTGCATTTTCAATTTGTTATTAAAAATAAACAGAAAATATAAAAAATAAAATATATATGTAAAAAAGTAACTAAAAAGAATGTTTTATATACAAAAGGTTATAAGAATCTTTATAGTATTGATCAGTTTGTGTTAAAAATGTAATTTACTACTCAATTTTTTATTTTATATCGAGTACACTGTTTTTAGATAGATCTAAAAACATAACAAAATGTTTTAGAACTTTTCGATTTCACTCCTTTAGTTACGAGATATTTGTTTTCAAAGTTATTATCAAGCCCCCTCTAATTTCTCAACTATCCATGTTGTCGGTGCATTCAATAAAAATTATAACGACACTAGTAAAAATAGTTTATGAAAAAAATTGGTTGTCTGTAAAGTCGGTTTACGGACGATAGTTTTACGTGATAACGTCATAAAGAAACATTGAAATGCGTACAAGCCGACGCTTGGGCCGATCGTGCCTCTCTTTCGCTTATACCGCGCTCTCGCTTGCACGCTCAGGCTCAGGCGGAACGTGACACTTTTTCGTGCGTGCAGCCGGTGTTTCATCAATTTATAAGACGTTATCACGTCAAAAGAAATAACTAAATTCGTTGTTAATAAATTTTATTTTGACGTCAGACAATTATATAATAATTTATAATTATAATGACAAAGTTTTCGACATTTTCAATTCAAGTTCTTCCCTAAAACACGTTCACTATAAGCGAAGTTTATCTCAATCCTAAGAATTACATGAAGACAAAGGCGCGTTAGCCCCTTCACTACAGACAGCCCCCAGTTCCTTTTCCGATCGGTTCATGCTGAAGTCTTAATTTGTAGACTATTATATTTTATTCTGAGGAATGTTTGCCGTTAATTTATTGATTTATATGTTCTCATTTGTTTTGTGATTGTCAATTGTTTTTGTATATTTATATGATTTACAAAATGAACTAAGTACTCCGTGAAATGAAGAGATTAATAAAAAGAAACCAGTTGTTATTTTCGTAAAACTTGCCTAGAACTGTCAAATGAAATTTAAAGCTGTAAAAAATCCTTTTGAAAAACACGGCCGGGGTTCCCACGACTGCTTTTGACGTTGAACCTCTTTTCGGGTACAATTTGACACGGAAATAACCAATGGTAGTAACAAAGAAAACTTTGTGTATTTTAGGAAAATATTGTGAGAGTTTGCTTCTTGTTTATTATGTACATGATCTAATATGACAATTATGAGTATAATAAATAAGTATTTCAATACAATGTTTTATTTTATCCGTTTATATATTTCTGTTGAGTGTATCCACAAAGTCCGCATCTTGTCTGACACAGATGTGTAGGTCCAGATGCGAAGTACATTTTGACTGACATATATTTTGAAGAAAAGGTACTGATATATGGGATATGTGTAATTTACCGTGCGGCGCTAACTGGCGAATGTATTTGAAACTAGTTGCAGTTTCATATACAGTATGTAAACGCGTAAGGTGCACATAGGGAAATTAGCATTGGGTTAAAATACTTGGATCAGAGTTAGCCATGACCGCATTAATGGTTATTTCTATTGAATTATCGTGGTAATCTTGAAGATTTCTATTTTATTTTGATTTATTTTTATTTTACTTGGCTTTTTTAATAATAAAAAGCTCTTATAAATCATTATTTTAATTTTTTTGTACAAAAATAAAACAAAAAAACAACTCCATCTGTTTGGAAACATTTCATTCAAAAATTGTCTGACTGGTATGACGTATGCGCGTTGGTAAATCAGTGACCCAATGTCTTTAGGTTCAACACGAATAGGCGGAGATATTTGATCTCGCACCATATTTAAGTATTTTTGGGAATTTAATGTCCCATTAATAAAAAAAGTCCGATTATGTTGTAATCATTTGAATATTTTCTTCAGTAGTATACACATTCATTTTGCAAAAGAATATTATCTGTCAAATTGAAAAACAAGATTTCAAGGCTCACTCTGATCCAGTCATTTTTTCCCAATGTTAATTTCCCTATGTGCACCTTACGTGTTTACATACTGTATAAGGACGCAATATGACGGAAAAAAGATACATTATTTATGCAGTGAATTGTTAAACCTTGTTGATAATTGTTAGGCTACTTCAAATGTTATTTTATGCGTCACTTTTTTGCATTCTCGCAAATATAAAAGTGATAGAATTCACTACTTCGCCGAATGTTAAGTTTTTTTTTTGCGCAACGTTTTAAATACATCCATGGCGACAAACTATTTTGCCACCGCGAACACGGCGTTTGAAAACTGCTTAGTTCCGGCCATTTGCGCATAGCCTATCAATCCAAAAGATTAAATTCGTTCAATTATGTTCGACATGCTAACTGTAGACGATGTGCCCCTCTTTAGATACCTCAACATTCCGGAATCAATACAGTATTATGTTGTAAGTATAAATGAATCAGTCTTGAACGGGTTGTTCTTGATTTACACATTTTTTCTTCCGGGCGTCTCTTATCCCGCAATGAAGTACTTTATTATGTCTGTTCAAAGCGCTTTTGAATCTGAATCTCCTTCCGCAAATATCACAAATAAATTCTTCTTCTTTGTTATGGATTTTGTGGTGTTCCCTCAAGTGGGACACAATAGTGAACCTTTTATTGCAAATCTTACAAACGAACGGTTTTTCTTCGGAGTGACTCGACCCGTGATTAATCACGCCCGCTCTAGTTTTAAAACGCTTGCAACAAACGCGACAGCTGTATATTCCGCCATCTTTGTGAGCAAACATATGTTTTTCTAGCGTGAATAAATATTTAAATTGTTTGCCGCATGCTGTGCAAACGTACCGTTTATAATCAGAATGTCGCAATTTGTGAGCTTTATAGTAACTTTTCTTGAAGAACTTTTTCCCGCAGTATTCACATTGGAGCGCCATTTTGTTTTTGAATAACGGTGGACTCAAACAAACGTGACTTGCTAACGCTCTCTTTTGAGAAAAAATTGAATTACAGTCGGTACAATTATACGATTTCGTTTTTTGATATACATTTCTTTTAACCACATAATTATTCACTGATATTTTACAAATATGCCGCGTAAACGATTCTTGGTATAAAAAATATTCATTGCAAATATTGCAATGCAACTGTTTTTTATTATTGTCAGAAGGCAAACTGTTTTTGTTTTCACTACTAGGATTTGTTTTGGGTATCTCGCAATCAAAAGAACTGTCAGTATTGAACTCTTTAGAATCGAGTAATCTGTCCTGAATATGTATAAAAAAATGTTCAGATAGTTGTTTTCTATTACTAAATTCTTTGATACAAACGCCACAAATAAACTGTTTGTCTTCGCACCTGCTTTCGTACTTACTACGATTATTATCCTTCAAACAATCGACAATCGCCTCACCTTTCTGATTACGATCATCAATAACAAATGAAGTATTCACACTTTCTGTATTTATGTCTGTCATTATGTACAACGGATGTTCCAAAGACACTGAACTATCACTTTTATGTCCGAAACATTGGTGCAACAATATGTCCGTTTGCTGACATTGAAAACGAAAATTTAAAGCGACATCGAGCTGATATTTGCAATTAGTGCAAATAACGGATGGCAAACCATCCTCTGTCGATATCTAAAAATTCAAATCATCTTTAAGATTAAAAGTTTACTCAACTATGAAAAGATCAACAACACTTACGTTGACGGAAGCGCATGTCGTCTGAAGCAATTGTTAAAGACTTTCCTCGGGAGAACACGTCTATAAGATTACTACTGTTTGTCATACATACTCGGCAGATGTTATTTATTTTATTTGAATTTATTACTAATACACTCATTTCTATAAAAAGCGTTTTAAGAAATAATTCAATTTCGATTGTTGCGTTGCACTTTCAAGTGTATTTGATTTTGATATTTGAAATACTTTTCAAAGAAAGTATTAATTGTAATTTGAATATTTAAATAAATATTATCTACAAGTTTGTTAATTAGAAATGAGAAACTTATATTGGAAATTAAATTATCAATTTATTTTCATTTATATTTTACATACATTTATTTCCGACATTAAAAAATAAGATAAAAAAACATATATACATCTCATGTAAGTCAGTTACAGAAAAAAATGACAAAAAGTTATATAAATATGAAAATATGACCACTCTATGAGTTAGTTTGAAAAATCGTCGCACAGTCCATTCTTTGTGTGTAAATGACATAAGATTTTTGAAAGGCAGCCAACATAACAAAACTTGATGTCTTTTTCTCAACTTATAATACAAATTACTTCACGGACAATTGCTACGTAATGTTTGTTTTTCATCAGATTCGTTTAATACTGTCAAATTCTTATAATTAATATATTTATCGATAATAAAAAAGAGATTACTTAATTTGCTAATACAAAGGCGCAGTTTCACATGACAGTTGCTATACCCGAAACCCTCGATTATCCAGAAAATTTCTAAATATCGTCTCCGAATAAATATCAAACTGTTGCATCCATCGCCATTTTTTCACTATTGGCAACAGTACCGAAAGTGCACCGCTATAGCAAAGATATTATGTTTGTTTATATAAATTCGCTTTGTAGCAAATATACTTTTACATGAAACTGCACCTTTAAAGTCGATGGCATTTACTGACTGTATCCAGAGGTTATGTAATACTAGTTTGTATTTTTTCTCCACAGATGGCACCACAATACTTGGATACAATTCCCGTTATTCTATTGTTTTAAGAACACCGACAGCTCACGTTTGTACAAAGCGTTACTACATTCATATATTCTATAAACTTGGAGCGACGCACGAAACCTAACCTACAACGATATTCGGTGTAACTGCGCTGCCGCTATCACCGTCGCCCGCAAGATAATTGGCAATTAATCGCTTCTTAACCGGCTTTTGTTTCACCACATTGTGAACTGTAGACCTCTGGTGTTTGTACAACGCACTACTATGTCTAAACGCGTGTCCACACAAATGACATACATGCGGAAGATTCTCGTCGTGAATTTTCCGATGACTCTCCAACCCGTGCTTGTATGCGAACCGTTTGTCGCAGGAATCACACTTGAATGGTTTATCACCGGTATGTTTACGTTTATGCAGCCACAGTCCCGATTTCGCGGTGTACTTCTTATCGCAAAACTCGCATTTGTACAACGTCGCTAACGTGTGCAAATTTAAATGCTGATTCAACGAACTACGCAACGTAAACGACTTTCCACATATTTCACAGGTGTGCGGGCGCAGCCCCGAATGCAAACGTTTATGTAAATTGAAATTACCACGTTGTACGAATGTCTTACCGCACTGATCGCACTTGTACGGTCGCACTCCGGTATGGATTCCCATATGTTCTCGGACGTTGACCTTACTGGCGTACGTCTTCCCGCAAATCTCGCACTGGTACGGCCTTTTGTTGAAATGTCTTTCAATATGTTTTTTCAAGCTTTGTTTCCAAACGAATTTCTTACTGCATATCGAACACTTATACTTAATCGGGTTTTTGAACTGTCTTTCGAAATCGCGATCGTCGCGAGTGCGTTTGACTTTTGTATGAATCGGTTTAGGAGGAGGCTCACTATCGCTATCGTTACGATCGTAAGTATCGTCGTTGTAATCGTTATTATCGTCCGATACCGTACTGTTCTCCTCTGCGTTTTCGAAATCGTCGTCGCGCCCGTTGTGTCTTAATTCTAAATGCGTATTATAATCACTAAAGGAACTTTTGCACATCTCACAATAATGTAATCTCTCTCTGATATGAATTCGGAAGTGTTTCGCAAGAAATGCCCGATTTTTACATTCTACATCGCAAACGGCACACGAAACACTATACTTGCTATCGTCCGTCTCGACCGGCGTCGTATCCGCAGTCGGTGGAATGTACTCTTTAATATCTAACCTTAAAATGTCTTGCACTTCGTCGGAGCACTTAATTTCGTTCGAGTCTTTTACGTCGTCGTTAGGGATCGGCGGTATCACACTGTCCATGTGAAATACGTTGTCGTATCGTATACTCGGATTTGTAGTTACGTTGCTTATGTCTTGACTCATCGGGAGCCTCATCGGAGGTAACTGTGAAGCGTGCATGCTAGGAACGGAGGCCCCGATCGGAATGTGTTGTTCTACGTACCGTCGAAGCATTTTATCCGATGTCTGACACGTCGTTCTAAATTCGAAAGCAACTTGTAGCTTGTCAACGCATTTTATACAAATTTTGCGAGGTAAACCGTCGTCAGGTGATATCTAAAAATAAACATTTAACATTATATCAACTAGGAGGAATTTGCCGATCGCCTAGGGCACGAATGTACACTTTTAGTGTTAAAAAAAATGATTTAACCTAAAGTTCGAGATCTTTCATTAGAGCGCTCTAGCACTTATCTACAGCTGGAACTCTTTTCTCTCCGCGTTAGAAGATCTCGGATTATTGTAAACTATACATACATGTAGGACACGTGTTCTTATGATATTAACTAGACGAATGATAAACTTTCATTTGATATTGCTTACCTGCACTGAAGCGCACTCCATCACTTCAGATGCTAAATTGCGGGATTTGCCTTCTGGATAAATATTCTGCATTTTTTCATCACAACTCAAACACACACGACACAATTCCTCTATTTGAGGAAGATAAGAATTCATTTTGGAACTTCAACAAAGCTGTAAGCGTAGTGATTACTATAGAAAACTATAGTTATTGATTAGTAAGTATCCCCAAAAAATTGGTAGAAGCACCACACAGTTTAGCATTGAAGGTTTAACTTATATAACGAAATTATTGCTTTCATATTTGAACACTGTTTAGTGTTTATAAAAAATGATTTTGACGTTTTTTTGTTGACAAAAATAACCGACGCCAGGAAGATTGTAAAATGTAATTTGTTTACAAAAGTATCTATTCCACTCACCAATGTACTCCTTTTCGTACGGACTGAAATCGAAAGTTCAAAATGTTGTCGGAAATATGCTGCGGATTTAAAACTGTTACTAAATTGGCGCCAGCTTCAAAACTTAATTATTCCATGATTTCAAATATACTTCCATTTTTTATAGCACGTAGTTTGCAAAACTTTATTTCTTGAGGTTACTAATAAAAAAGAAACTGTATATTTTACACAACCTAGATAAGTACCTAAAACTGGTATGATTGTAAAAAGAATACAAACAAAAAATAATGGCACCGGCCGTCGAAATAGATTCTACGAATTTCGGATTACCAGGCAAGTGTTCTACCTCGCAGCTTAGTGTTCTACAGTCGATTTTTATAGTAAGTAGGTACTATACGGTATACTTATACGTACAATGCAAAACGTTCGTTACATACTCAATCTCAAAATGAGTTTTTCCCCACCGTGCCAAAAGAAATTCTACTTCAAAAACTACCGAGCCGATTTAAGAAAAAAATATATGAGACCACCTCGATCGAAATCTTGAATACAACAAAGTCAAAATCATTTAGATCGGTGCAGCAATTTCTGAGCAAACGGTGTAAAAAAAATCCGGTGACTCGGTGAGTAGAGGCAAAAGACTTGCAACCAAACACTTGATCAAAACCAGTCGAATATTTTATAGGTGAAGATTTACCCCGCGAGTAAACTTTGCATTCACTGGACAATGGACATTTTTAGTATTTTGTATGATGTAGTTCCGGAAATTTTGTTTGTCTGTACCAGCATCGGTCGAAAACATCTGAGCTGATTTGACTGAAAATTGGCACGTTATCAAATAGACATCAAAACATACTTTTTCCGATTACGATCGGATAAGAGGTCTGTGAAAACCGACCTTAATACGAACGAAACCGCGAGTAAAGACTAGTATTAAAGATAATTTCAGAGTCGTATTTTTTGACGTGATAACGTCTTATAAATTGATGAAACACCGGCTGCATGCACGAAAAAGTGTCACGTTCCGAAATGTGTCGCACGCTCCGCCTAACCTTCGAGCGGAATACGTTATCACGTAAAACTATCGTCCGTAAACCGACTTTACAGACAACCAATTTTTAATCAAAATTTCTTAGTCTACTTATTCGCTGAGGAGACGCGGTTTTAGTAAAAGCAAAAAAAAAACCTCTAAACTAGTATAGAAAACAGTGAACAGCTTTCGGACAGACGTAGTAGTGATGTAACGAATATTCGCATATTTTTTTGTCATTCGCATTTGCAAAATTAATGCGAATATTTTCAAAATATTAAAAAAAATATAGATTTCTTTAGATCATAAAGCTCTAGAGTAAGTCTATCATTAATCAACCTAGTACCCAGAGCCACTACAAATGTGTGCGTGCGACTTTATGCGGTCGATCAGCTGTCATATTTTAAGCATGGACAAATTGATTTGAAAACTGAATATTCGCATTCGCAAATGTCTAAAAATTGACATTTGTTACGTCACTAATACGTAACACACCCCCTAATGTAATCGCTGATTCAATATAGCTTCAGAAGTATCATTTATTAATGACGCGTGGAGCGACTCTCTATTCGTGAAGAGCTCATCAATAGGCGTGGTTTGCAATTTACTATTTATTACTACTTACACTCCTCTTTTGGCGCTTCATTCATAAATAACATACAGAACTAACTAAAATCAACTTTGACTATCGTGCTCGAATAATATAGATTATTCGTTTATTTTCTTCTAAACAGATTCTCCGATCCTGGGCACAATATTTTTGATAAATATACGGGACCATAGAAATGAAGAAAGTCATGTAACGATCTAATTCGAGATTTTATGGTCCATGCGTATATCTATACTAATACAAATAATAATATTATAAAGAGGTAAAGTTTCTAAGTTTGGATGTAGGAGGTAATCTCCGAAACTACTCATTCGATTTCAAATATTTATAATGGACCTCCAGGATCGACAATAGGCTTATACATCATCGCGTTAAAATCAATTTTGCAACTAAGTCGACGAAAAAACGGCGGCAATCTACAAATTCGGGCGAAGCCGGACCGGGCCGCTAGTAATATAGAAAAAGCGAATTTTATATTTGCCCGCGTTCGTTCATCCGTACGTGTAAACGCCTGGCGTGTAAGCGAATCCAAATTTTAAAATCGAGTTCTAAAAAAAAATCCTCAATGGTATTTTTTATCACTCTCCTATTCCTCCAAATAAGGTAGTCAAAAACGCAAATTTACTGTTGGATGAAAATTATAACGGTCGATGCAGTACTCTAACAATTGCATTTTATTTGTAAAGATTGATATTTTGAGATTTGGTATATAGAATTTAGGGTGTAAATAAAATTAAATATATACTATACAGTCAGCGCTCGTATCAAGGGCTTAATAATTAGGGCGACCAACCGTCCCGAAATTTCCGGACCAGTCCTGCATTAGAGCCTTGTATCCCGCATTAGAAAAAATGCCCCAAATGTCCCGCATTATTACGTGAATTTTATCTTACCCCTATGTATGAAAAGTTTTTTATTTTGCTCTTCAAATTACACAACACAAAGGTTTTTAAATTAGATTACTAAAAAAAGGCCATTTGTTTTTGGCGTAAGCTATACATTTTTTTAAATTTTGGTTATTCGTATTAACACCTATGATAAATTTTTATTGTAATTATCTCATGTTTGGTCACCACAAATATTAATTACAGAGTAGCTACAGTAGCTCTCACTACTGTGAAGGTTCATATCTGCGTTAACTAATATAATTGGCTCTCGCATGATGTGAAAAAAACCAGTTACCAATGCTATAAATATTAGAATGATAGTTTGATAGTTGTGTCACTGTGGTGTAATGTAACTCAGTCCGCCGCGAGAGTGGAAAGATTCGGGATTCGTATCCCGACGGTGACATTGTTTGAAAAATTAAAATTTTTCTAATTTTGATAGCGTTTGTAACAATGGGTGTTCTTAACAATTGTAGCAAACAGTAGCTACTCTGTAATGTATTATAGTAATTACGAACTATACTGTAAAAGAACTCATCAACAAATTTTAAAATTGTATTTCAATTATGCTTATAGTCAAAATTTTAAACACTAAAAATTTGGCTATCGCGAGACAACGAATCAGATTTTTTTGACGTCGTTTTCTGCAACCGAGCAAGAGTGTACTCTGTAATAAGACGAAGACCCCCATATACATCCCTACCTGAGGCGGTTATTATATGCGCGAGTGTATACGTAGCATATGGGTTCCTCAGGAACCCTCGTTCGGGAATGGACGGGATACACTTGCACAGTATCCGATAGTGTGCGGTGTTGTGTAGAGGCGATGCTTGTTTGTTTGTTGACGCTTCTGTCTCGACGGGGGGCAGAGCGCCTGCTGTTAAGTGTCGTGTGTTGAGTGTTCATATCTTTAACAGCTACTTATTTAGCGATACATGCATAAATAAACTGTCTAATTAACTCGAAGTGCGCGATTTAAATACTCGTTATATAAAATCATTAAATGGTTCAATTAAGCTTTGGTTCGTATTTTCCGAAACTTTTAATTAATCAAAACCTAATATTTTATTATAAAATAGTACCGAATTTCTCTCTGCGTGTTTTGCTTTTCTTGTGGGGTTATCGCGTATTTTGTACAATACGATACTTTGAAGGAAAAATTGTTTACAGAATTTGTTCATGTATTTTTCTGCTTGTATCTGCAGAATTCGAGAACGGCTGAGCCGATTTTGATAATACTTGTACAGTATCAATATTCAATTGGTACTTAATCTTACAGTATGGGTAGATTTTGTAATCAATTATTATTATTATAACTTATTTATTAAAATATTATTTCTATCAAAAATGCTAACCGACATTATAGCGAGTGAAGTTGCTAGTAGTTCATAATTAAAAAAAGTGATATTTGAAGGATATTTAAATAAATTATCTGTTATAAGTAATAATTTTAATTAATTATAATACAATAATTTAAAATATCGTTTAAAAATTACCGACATTTTTGTAGATTTCGTAAAACAGTTTTTTGTTAAGTGCGATTGTCGCCTTTGAATGTGGTCATAAACCTAGACTATCATTTTTGGAATTTTGTGGGGCTCAGAAAAATAAAATTATTATTTATTTTCAATTTTTCTCATATCCTTTGTTTAAAGTTTTATTAATTCTATGCAGTTAAAAACGTAAAAATTCTCAGATTTATGAACTATTTGACTTGTATTTAAGCTTTTGATGGTATTCTGATTTAATTGAACCGCTTTCTTACCAACAATCTAAGTAACTTCTGAGTATTTTAATAGACTTTGCAGATTACAGAACGTTCTGACAGATAAAAAGAAGCAAAATATGACTTAAATACATTTCTGTTTTGAGGTGCTTGAGGCAAACGAACGTTGTAAGCGTAGGTTTATAAAAGAAATATCATAATAAATCTAACATTACTCTGAAATTCAAATTGTAAACAGCAAAAGTGTTCTTTTATTAGCAAACTAGCGGTCCGGTCCGGCTTCACCCGAATTTGTAGATTATCACCGGTTTTTCGTCGACTTACGTTGCAAAATTGGTCTCCACGAAAAGCGCTTTTATTTTAACGCGATAACTACTTATATGCACCATCCTGAAGATCAATTCTAAATGTTGGGGAAAAAATTTTGAAATCGGATGAGTAGTTTCGGAGAATACCTCCTACACTCAAACTTACAAACCTTACCTATTTATAATATTAGTTATAATTGTCGTTTCTTTTTTGTAGGAACTATAGGAATAAAATTAAATTACCTATATAAAAACGTTATTTGATTTCTGAACAAATTTAGATAGATATTTTGAAATAAATTTAGAGTGTTTGTTACATATTTTTATAAATTATGACTAATTTGTTTTTAAAAGTTGCTCAACAAGTTTGCTCAAAACAATAAAAACATTGCTCAAATTGAATAAAATTAGTTCAAAATAAAGTGATATTTTAAAGTAATGCAAAATACATTTTTAAAAATAATACAATATTATTATTCTTTGTTTGATCATTTCAAAAAAATAGTTATTTTAAAAAAATTGTGCCTAAAAATCAAAATGTTAAACACGTCAAATGGAACGCCATATTTTGAAAACTACGAAAAATGCTGCCCGGCAAAAAATTCTATAAAAATAGGCAACGCTCATACTTTTTTGAGCCGCTCAGATCCCGGTTATGAAAGCAGCAGCATAGACAGTGGATGTGA
This sequence comes from Xanthostigma xanthostigma, assembly GCA_963575645.1. Classification (NCBI taxonomy): domain Eukaryota; kingdom Metazoa; phylum Arthropoda; class Insecta; order Raphidioptera; family Raphidiidae; genus Xanthostigma; species Xanthostigma xanthostigma. The sequence goes on from OY754474.1 coordinate 19,954,043, forward strand.
AGGAGAGCCCGATTTTGACGAAATTGAAATGGACAATCCAAATCCCTATCTAAACAATTGTGACGATAGGATGCTATTAAAACATCACATCAATAATTACTACCAACAAGATGTTCATCCGAACAAAACACTGTTAAAACAGCAGCGTAACAATTACTACCAACAAGATGGCCGTCCAAATAAAACACTGTTGAAACAACATCGTAACGATTATTACCAACAAGATAGCCGTCCAAATAATTCGATTTACAACGATTTCCTCGGAAAAGACGATAGTTACAATACAGCCAATTATAGATACATGAAAAATGAACGGAAAGTCGCAGACGAATTATGGAAATACGAAAATCTTAGCCTTAAAGAAAATGTCACATCACAGTTTGAAAAATACCAGTACAGTCAACAACAAAATTACGATAATAACAGGTTGCCGTACGAACCGGAAGAACTGCCGAAATGTCACCAACAAAATGACGATAACAAGTCGTGTGAAACAAAAGAGAAACATCAACAGTTAAACAATGGACAATATGTTAATGCAACAAAAGATTTGTCAACGTTTCAACAACTTAAAGTCGATAACAGTAGACAATCGTGTCAAACAAAAGAGAAATATCAACAATTAAACAACGGACAGTCGTATGTTAGTGCAACAAAAGATCTGTCAACGTTTCAACAGTTGAACGTCGAAAACAATCGACAACTACCGTTTTCCGTCGGCGATGTGATCAAGAAAGAAGCTACGCCGAGAGTGTCCCCAGAATTAACTAGTGATGGCAATAGAAAGGCGTTCTTTTCGTCGCCAGTACGTTGTGACAAAAATAAATTCGATGGTTGGAAACGTCAGTCTGTCGATGATAAACGGCTGATCGATTATGTAAATAATGCAAAACGAGTTAACGGTTTTTCAGACGCGAAAAAAGATAGTTCGGTAAGTTTCCCGTCGGAAAATGACTCGATGAAAAATAACGAAGATGAGAAAAACGATGTACATTTTCATCATATATTGGAACCGTCGTCGTCGGAAAAGCATTGTGGAGACGGAAAATTGAATGGTGCTGGAGGTGAAAATCAAAGGAAATGCTTGACTTGGGCCTGTAAAGCATGTAAGAAGAAAAACGTGTCGGTTGATAGAAGAAAAGCAGCTACGCTTAGGGAGCGACGAAGACTTAGAAAGGTGCGAAAATAGAACCGTTTTTTTTTGTACAGAATTTGCATGATTTTTTAATTTTTTTTTATTACTCATGCGGGAAAAGTGGTATGTTTACGCACGCTGTTACGGTTGAAAAGTAGCTATTTTCATTTGCGTGCGGAAACTTTATTTGTCGCACTGAAATTATTGTTTGCCGCACGCAAATTCAGAGTTACCATAGTTACCAATACAATAACAATTTTAACTGAATTGTCAACTTTTTAATGATTTAATTTTAATTTTTATTACTTCTAATTTCTTTTTTTAATTCGTAATAAAATTTTAATTTTAATTTAATTCGTAATAAAAAATAGTATGCGCAACTCGTGCGGCATTGTCGCACTAGTTACACAATATTCTATTAACAAACTGAAAACTTGGTTGTGTCGAATTTTTGATATTTTTCTATATATTTAGAAATGTTTTTAGCGATATGTAGATAAAACACTGTCTAATGTTATATATTATCTATAGATTGTAATACCTGCATTATTATTACTTTTGTAGAGCTCTATACCTTATTGTTTGCAACTTTCCAAAACCGTAAAATCGACGAAATAAAAATTCTATTCTTACAAAAATCAGCGATGCGCCATGGAATTAATCTCATTGTTGTTGTGTTTTTTTTTTAATTTTGCCATTTCAAAATGAAAAATTTTAATAATATACTCCAAAACTCAATTTTTAAACATTTTGTTGTCAGTATCTAGAATTGATTTTAACCCAATTTTTAAAGCTCTGAGAAAGAACTGACTATATACATTTAATGTTCATTAATTTATGGAACAAACTAGTCAACATGACAGAATTTCAAAAAAAGAATGTTTCTAACTCAAATAATAATTTGTCTGTCAGTCAAAACTTACAAATGTAGACATCGTAAAATTATGAAAAGCTGTGACATATTTTTAAATTGCATGTCATTTTTCCGCCTCGGAGCGATTCTCTCTTGTTTCCTGTGATTCTTGATAATTAATAAGAATGTAAAACAAAACAACAGAATGATTTTTCGACACAACAACAATTACGATAATTTTCATGCCTGAATTCGGGGCGTTTTTACTCAAAAAACATGTAAATATATGCATAATTCTGCAATACTTTCTATACTTCTCCTCAGTCCTTTATCTGTATCCAGAGTAAACAAGACAACTGTATTAATTTTAAAAATTTGAAAGATCTCGAGGCTCGACAATAAGACAAGATATTTTGGTATTTTGGCCCCCCAATTAATGTACAGAACGTCACCGTATTTTTTTACCTATAGAAAATTACATTCCGATCAAAAAAAGCGTATATGAGTTCATATAATATTTTTTTAATCTATTTTCTATCGAATAGAAGAAAAAATATAAATAAACCATGAATTATTTAAAAGGACAGAATAAATGTGACTCGTGAATTTGTTTTTAGGTGAACGAAGCTTTTGAAGTTTTGAAAAGAAGGACGTGTTCGAATCCGGGACAGCGGTTACCGAAAGTCGAAATTCTTCGGAACGCCATCGAATACATAGAATGCTTAGAAGAAATACTGCAGAGCGGTTCGTCGCACATGGATCACGATGCAAATTTCACTGAAATCGCACCGAACAAACACTTGGTGAGTTTGAACTTTCATATATTTATTCTAGAAGTTTGTAAGTTATAATATACGCGCCACGGATCTAAAAGGTTCGGAAGTTAGTCACAAACAGCGTCGCAAAGGCACATTTTTGAGCCGTTGATACTCCCAACACCTCCCAGCTACCTGCACGGAACGTGCGCTCGTCGGTGATTGGCCGTGATTGCTCGTTGCCTTTGTCACTTGTCGCTTTCCTGCTTTAAAGTACAGTCGAGTACGTTATTGTCGAGTTGTTATTGTTATTTAAGTTTTGTTGAGTTGTGAGTTTGTAGTTTTTCAACAGACTGTACAAGCGCAAGCCCGCATTCGCATCTAACTTCCGTGCCTTTTAGATTCGTGGCGCGTATTATATTACTTTTGCTTTAGTGCAAAAAAGTGTCATTTTATAACCGCCATACATAGAAGGCCGTGCAAAAGGATAGAATCATGTTTCGTGTTTAAACGAAAATTACTTGAAAATATTTGCATATTTTCTCAGAAAAAGTGTATTGTTCGTATATAGTGTCGGTATACAAACAGACAAAAATTCTGAAAACGGGATCTTGATATCGCACACAAAAAAAACGAAATCATAGACAGACTTCGTATCAAAAACTGATTAAAAAAATTAAAACCTTTTGTCCATCCCTGGCATTTAGTAAAGCTGTGCGACAGTACCTCGATAATTGACACTTTAAACGCGGTACAAATAAGTTAATAATATTTTAAGTGGATATTTTATGTAGATTGCTTTCTTTGTACACCAGATTCTGCTTTTATAAGCTCGTGAAATATGAAATAAAAACGAAAACGACGATGGCGTTAATTTTGATATGTTTAGTATAATAATATTCAGAAGTTATTTGATAAAATTAACGTCTTGTTCGAAAACACTTAAATACAGCCGTGGTCAAACTACTCGACGTGTGGGTCGAAATGGAGACGGTTTTATCACTTCAGTATAGAGATGTGCGTTTTAAAACGTAAATAGTTTCAATAACTATGTATTGGCGCAATAACCGAAATACGGTATTCGGTTCTACGATAACTATGTATTGGGCGATTAAATAGGTATACATTGTAGAACGTTTAGTTACACTGTGTTGTTTTCTGAGAAGTTTGATATCTATTTTAAACAAACTTATTTTGATTTTGATACAATCATAACATAACAAATCACCATAACGATTTTTGCTTTCGCAACAATAGATAATATATTATAATATAATAACTAACAATGTTGACTAGCTAATTGGTACAATGAACGTTATTGTTGGCCCATGGCACGTGTATTATTTGTGTTCGGCCCACTTGATTCTTGAATAAAATATGAAAATATTTTGATTTCTTTTTTAAATCTACAAAATGCACCTCTTGTACTTGTATTAAGTAGTTGACAAATAAGTACATTTTTTTTGTAACTATTTGTTATAAATGATATCGCTACTAAAACGGCAAAACCACTTCTAAACTTTTGTATCGCCAATACATAGTTATTAAAATAAATAGTTTCAAAAACCGTTATCGAGTACTGATAACTAGTTACGTTTTGTTATTGGAAAAACGCGTACCGACCCATCTCTACTTCAGTATATCAGCTATACTATATATAAAATTTTGGCCGCGCTAATCTCCGAAACCATTGAACCGATTTTAATGTAATTTTGTAAATGTGACTTGCTTGGTGCCACTTACGCTATTTATTAAATAGTTTGTACAAAATTACGATTGTTTCTAAAAAAAAACTGTTTTAGTAAACAACTGATATAGAATTTACTTAAAGCTATTAGTTCAGAAGCAAACAAAAAAACTGTTTTAGTACCAAGTAGCGACATCTGTTAGAATTCGCTCAAAGCAAATTATGGTAGAATTTGTTCAAAGCTATTAGTTCAGAAGCCGGGCCGCAAACGCAATACATTTTGCAGAATTATATCTATCGCACCCGAGTGAAACCGGGCCGGACCGCTATATACTGTAGATTATAGATGCTCAACAGCTGAGATCACAAGGACTTTTGTGTGTATTAGAGAATATGGCACTAAACATTCACAAACCGACTGGTAAACCATCATTTCTTAAATTTTACCAGAATTATTCTTGGTAATTTTTGGTCCAGGATATTCTTATCTGATACTATAGTAGCCCGGGCCGGCTTCGCTGGAATTTGTAGATTGTTATCGTTTTTTTTGTCGATTTACGTTGCAAAAAGCGCTTTTATTTTAACGCGATAATATATAGCCTATGTCCATCCTGAAGGTCCATCCTAAATATTGGTGAAATTTTTTTTAAATCGGATGAGCAGTTTCAGAAATTACCCTCCGCAAATGCACAAACTCACAAAATTCGCACTCTCTATAATATGAGTAATGAGTATAGATGTATAGAGAGTTGTATACTTTCCATAATTTTGCGGAAATACAAATTATTACAAAAACTTTAGTACCGTTAAAAAATTAGAGATAATTACACACATCGTTACAAATAACTAGGATCAAAAATAGATAAATGTGTGTACGCTTTGAGATAACACATTCGGTGCAATACGAGAGAGGCCAGAGTCACACATCGGATATTTTGCATGTTTAAAAGCAGTTAGGCTTGCATTTAGCAAGCTTGTAATCAGATCATTTTTTTATGAAATCATGTTTGCATCTATATAGATAAAACTACATTTTACATATAAAATAATAATATTAAAACATGTTGACTTAATAATTGTCGACCGATGACATGTTGAGTATTTGTAAACACATGGAAGCCACATGCTGACAGCCACAGTGAACTTGTAATGGGCCCAACTTTTGGCTCGAAAATATACAATTATTATAACTAACTTGTGTTACGAATGTCACTATGATGCGTTTTTTATTATATTAAATTTATTTCTCTTTTTTCGTGTTGGTTTTATTAATTTTACTTTTCATTTTGTATATCGGGTGTACGCTAAGCAAACTTTCGACGTCTTTTGTTTTTGTCGATTTTAACCGCTCCTGCATGTATAAACACTAATAATACAGGATCACAATCTAAGGTCACTGTCAAATAAAATTGTTTCTGCAACCCGGCATAAATTATGATTTGACGATTAGCCAGTTACCCTCCTGCGACAGATCAGATGTGTACTTCAGCGAGGAGTATAATACGCACCACGGGTCTAAAAGGTTCGGAAGTTAGTCATAAACAGCGTCGCAAAGGCACATTTTAGAATCCCACCACCTCCCAGCTACCTGCACGGAACGTGCGCTCGTCGGTGATTGGCCGTGATCGCTCGTTGCCTTTGTCACTTGTCGCTTTCCTGCTTTAAAGTACAGTCGAGTACGCTATTGTCAAGTTGTTATTGTTACATTAGTTTTGTTGAGTTGCGAGTTTTTATAATTTTTCAACAGACTGTATACAAGCGCAAGCCCGCATTCGCATCTAACTTCCGAGCCTTTTAGATTCGTGGCGCGTATTATATGTGGTTTTAGACCACATCTGACGATCTTTTAAACAACATAATCGCAAATTTGCGCGACAAAAATTAGCATTTGTGTGCTGGCCATTAAGACACACTTTTGTTGACTTTTTACTGAGTCTCTACAGAAGAAATTTTAACGGAGGAGGGGTCGGTAAAGAAAAAGGTGTAATGACAATAATTTGATAGTTTTTAAACTTATATTTTCAGTTCTTTCATTCGTGTATATAATTGTACACCCTGTATAACCATCTGTCATTATGAGCTCTAATAATTAGGCAAACACTGAAAACTTAATTATGAGGAAAACTAGAAAAACACGGAAAATAATAAATATTGTTGAACCGAAAAGCACTTTTTTACAAAAATAAATATTCACGACAATTTACAGTATGTTTTAGTGAAGTGTAAGTATCTGCGGTCACAAGGCAAAATTGTTTATGTTCTGTTTTTGTTAACTTTTATCTAGTCGAAAAGACCGCGCAAAATTTCATCGCTATTTTTTTATATTTTGACTGTTCATATGCCATCTTCATTTATTTATACAATTTTGTAATTTCCTTAATATTGTCTTTATTATCATAAATCAACGATTTTAGAGTTGTTCTTGCAGGACGGAAAGATTCTCGGAGGAGGTCTAGTTGTTAGACTGCGTTTTTTGCGATGTCTGTGTGTGGCTATAATTGACGCGACTAGAAGTTTCACTTCTGCAGTGAGTAATGCAAAATAGTTTCTTTTTTATATATTATGCAGGAACTCCGGGAGTGGTACATATTTAGGTCAAAATCACTTTTTATGCAACCTTGTACCTTAAAGCTGATTTTCTGAAAAAAGTCTGCACGATACCAGTTAAACTGTGGTTTGATCGTGTTTTTTTTTTCATACAGCGCCTCTATCGACTGGTCGCGGAACTGACGAGACACCGACAAGTCTAGCCAGTAGGTTGTTTTCGGAAATTAGTTTTGTGTTTGTGAAATAATAATTAATTAGTACTTTTAAGATTGTGACGATGAGTTTGGATGTTTGTAATGAAATAGGTCAGTTAATAAAACAATTCCAAATTTGATACCATATTTAATAAGTCGATAATGTTCGTCATTAAAACTAAAATGGATGCATAAGGAATTGACATGAATTCTATTTTAATTTCGTAAGTATTAATTATAAAATATAATTTTACAACTGATCTTTATCATAGATTAAAAATTATTGTAGATTCTGATGATGGGATACCTATTCCCGAAAGCGCTCAAAAAAATTGTCATAAAAGAAAAATTAATTTTTTTGGAATTGTTTTATTAACTGACCTATTTCATAATTAATTAGAACTGATCTGAAAGACATCTGAAAATTTGTGTAGAGGTCGAATATTTTTACACTAAAGTGTTACGCAAAATAATATATCTTAAGACATAAGCGCCTTTTTCTTGCATCCACGAATATCAGAAAGAAAAATTCTATGCGGAAAAGCAATTCGTCATTTTTAAACTGTTTTTGCCGTAATTAGTTGGTCAGTGAAAAGTTAATTGCGTATACGAAAAACTTTAAAATTTACAGCTAGACAAAAGCTGAAGAATTTTTGAAACATTGTTTTTTCACACACAAAAAATCACAGGAAATGTATAAAATTTAGCCTGACACATGTAAAAAAAATCATTTAATATTGTTTTTACACATAATTTAACGCATGAAATAATGTATTACATCACAAGGGCCGAAAGTTGAATTTTCGGCTCTGCGCGTCGTGAGCCCGAGGCGAAGTTGAGGGCATCATGACGCGCAGGGCCGAGATTTCAACTTTTAAGGCCCGCGTGGTGTATACGATTTTTCTTCATATCCGCTCGAAAGTACGTACTTTCGTCAGCAAGGACGAAAGATTGACATTTACTCCCAGTGAGAACGGCGGGAGGAAAAAATTTCTCATGCGTATTTATACTCGTAACTAGGGTTACCGCTGTCATTTAATATAATAAATAACAGGGAGTAAATGTCAAACTTTCGTCCCTGCTATAAAGGACGAAAGTACGTACTTTCGATCGAGGTATGAAGAAAAAAATATTACACAGTAGTCTGTAGTGCTGGACTGATATATAGTGTGCTAGTGATTACTTATATTGAATTTATAAAACTACTTGAAAATTGCAAAGTGACAATACGAAAATTGAACTGAAATTTGCTGGTTTATATGCGTCATTGCACAGGTTTGCTGTACTGGTTGTACAGGCTGATGCTTGGCAAGTGCGCGCGGTTTTTAAGTCTCATCAAAATAGGCCAACCCGTCTCGAGTGATGCAGACGGACAGACAAATATTCTGAAGACGCGTCTTCTTGTCTAAAGATACAATGGACATGCGCAGTGCCACTATAAAAATACACTACTGTAGTAGTGTACTTTCACGTGAACTACGCCTTTATTTATCACTAGCCGCTACCCGCGGCTACGCCCGCGATTGAGATGGAAATCGACTTTTGACATGCATATCAGGGGTTGAGGTATTGCACATATTTTGACAAACAATTTTCTTATTTTTCGTAAAAAATTTTTATTTTTTTTTAATAAAAAGTATCCTATGTTACTTCTAATACCTTCAAGAGTGTATGTGCAAAGTTTCATGATGATCGGTTAAGTAGTTTTTGCGTGAAAGCGTAACAAACAAACTTACATTCGCATTTATAATATTAATAATAATATGATATGATATGATATGATTAAAATATTGCATAATGCACTTTTTTACAGACATACAAAAGCGGTGTATTCATTCACCTTTGATGATACCAAAATAGTCTTGGCTAGCGACATCTTAAGAAATAAAAAAAAAATCATCCGCACGGACGTTTGTTGATTTGATTCCGTTCATTAAAAGAAAATAATGCAATTGTTTTGTCGGTGGTTGTCTGTTTTTCTTCGTTTTCCTGAGGTCGTGTTGTGAAAAAATGTCTTTCGGATTTTTTTAGGTTATTTCCCACTGGTGGAGCCTCCACTAACGTTTCATTTGTGGCAATAAATGATTTAAACACTCTAACTTGTATTTGATTTTTGGTTTAAAAATATTTAAGAGGTCTCCACGTCTCCGTTGCCCCAGGACCTCCACACCAAATTAAGTGTTGATAATCGGATAACAAAAAGATTGATGCTATGATTTCTAATACGACTTAAAATCTATATTTAATAATTTTAAAGAATAGCTTCTGTTGCTACATTGTTAAAACACCCATTGTTACATGTCGATATTAGAAAAATTTATTTCTCAAACAATGTCACCATCGGGATACGAACCCCGAACTTTCCACTATCGCGGCGGACTGAGTTACATTACTCCACAGTGACACAGTAAGGTCAATTCGTCATTCTAATATATAACGCGCTAATCTTAGGAACTACTGGTTTGAATTGAATTTTTTTTTTGTTGGATAGTTTATTTATCGAGGAAGACTATAGTCTATATAATATTACGCTACGACCAATAGGAGCGGAGCATCAATGAAAAATGTTGCAAAATATAACTCAAAAGTCCGTCCGACAAAAACTTTTGAACGGTAACTCCGATCATCATGAAATTTGGACGCAACATCCATCTCGGTAAACTAAGATGAACGTGCGTACTCAAGTCCCTTCCCCCACTCGTCCTTTTGCACGCGGGTGAAACCGGGCGGGACCGCTAGTATAAATATATAACGCAAAAATTCTGCGTTGATCGCAGCATAACATCGAAGTAAAAAAAAGAAAAACTCTCGCAGTATGTAGATTAATCCGTTGCTATATAAACAAACAATTTTTTATGTAATATCATTGGCTAATACGTTTATCTATGGTAATATGTATAGATTGCGCTAATATACTGCATAAATCGAGAGGCCGCGCAAAATAGTCACAAGCTCTTCGTAACGCCAACTCACATACGCGCCAAAAGAACTTAAAAAAAGCCGTCTGAACTTACGCGTGCAGCAAGAGGGTCGACCATGTGTCACGCGTGAAATGAATAGGTCCCGACACACGGGTCAGAAGATTAAGTGGCCAGTATCAGACACTCGACATCAGATTTGTCGAGTTCTATTCTGAGGCAGGCTGACTCGCATACTTAGCGATTCTCTTTACACTGCAGCAGAAAAGGGGGCATGTCTATACGCGCATAATAAATACTATACAATTATATCTGATATCTTCAGTTGTCGAGCGTCTGCAGGGCCCTCGAAAGGCCTCACGCCACCCGCGTGCGGATTCATAATTGACGCCCCTTATTGGGGATAAATTCACTAGACGATAATATGTCAAATTGAAAAACGTTAAAAATACTAAATAACTAATACTGTAAGTGCAATTAATAGAAACTGTATTTCTTATAAATTTAAATAAACTGTAAAAAAATTATTTAAACATTGTTATGTAAAATAATTCAAACATTTACACAAATAAAAGAAAATGAAACACATTAAACAGTGAATTTTGAAAATTCATTCCGTACAGAGTGAACTTCAAAAATTCTCTCTTCACGTTAAAAAAATCACTCCGCGGAGTAAACAGTTCTCTACAAAAACAGTTTACTCCGTGCGATTTTTCACGGCGTTCCTCTCCTGTCGTACTTATGAATGAGAGAAAAATTTAGTTTCACCACTGAGCCGAGAGAATTCATTAAGTTAAAATAATCATTAGTTTATCAATTAGGAAAAATGAATACTAGTGCAATATATAAACATACGCGGGAGTCTCCCGATAGAGGCGCTCTGTCTACGCGCTGATGTGAATTATAACTATCGAATCGAAAACTATGCGCGAAATATTTCGAATTCGAATTTCATTAAAAAATAAATAGCTACTCGTCAAAGTTTTCACGCAGGCTTGAGTATGCAAATAAAATTGATATAATAACAGTTACATATTTTTTCTATACAGTACAAAAAACAACACAACTAGGTCACTTGCCGCCCCTTGAATGTGCCGCCCGCGTGCATCGCACACATCGCACTCTGGGGCGCGAGGGCCCTGAGCGTCTGTATTCTACAAGCTTTCTCACTCATTCATTTTTTTAAATGAATCGATCGCAGCGTGAACCATGAACGATAATCAGTGCCGGATTAATCATTAGGCAACTGCCTAGGGGCCCCGCATCGACTAGGGGCCCGGGCACGCACCAAGAAAAAAAACTTTTCATTGAACGAAAATTTTATTTGCAAATTTGTATGAAATTTCTCAACAACAATATTATTTTCTTTCGTTGTTTATTGTAATTTATTGCATTTAACAAGATAAAATTTAAAATAACTACGTCACGTCTCATTTCTCTGACCCGTCAAAAAACCTGGATCATCAATTATCTATAACCTATTCATTAAGACCATTTCAATAAAGCTAACGAGTCAGGTAAGGCGATGCTGCAGCATCTTGTCAAAGTAAACATGTTGCTACAATATCACATAAGACATTGAACAGGATGCCTGGATCCGATCATCTGGAAGTTACTCACATCCCTTCATCAACTTGAAAAGACCTGATTGCATTGCCTAGGGGCCCGGACAGGGTTAATCCGGCCCTGACGATAATAGATCATGCAACGGCTGTAGAGTATGATTTCATGTCGTTTTCGTTGCGACCCCTGCCAATAATTTATTTAGAAGCTTCGCGGTTTAATAAAATAACAAGGCAGTTCGATCCCGCTCTATTGTCCGCTAGCGGCGCTACTAGTATTCGTGGAAGTAAACGTCGAATAATATATTTTTTTTGTACATGTTTCCAAATAATAATTATACTCAATGTTTTTTTCAGTGGAACAACATAAACACTATACCATCCTTAGTTGGATATAAAAAATTCGATAATTAAAGGTTTAGTTTAATTAATGTTACAATTATTTGAAAAATGCTCATTTGACACAATGTTATGAGAGCGTGAAAAATTGCGGACGGTAGGCGGTGCTGCCGTCACGCACGCAGCGTAACGAAGTCTGCCTATAACGACGGGAATTTACGGATCCCCATGGACGTCGTTATTAGCGACATCCACCGTATAATAAAGAAAATAATTATATAGTTCTTTCATTGTCATCCCGATTAAAACACCATTTTTCATGGCAGGTACCGTTCGAAAATCGTACTACGCGAATTTTAAAGTACACCTTACAATTTAATATGCATTATCAGTATCTTATACATCGTTTGAGCTTTAAAAAATCCTAGTCGGGTCAACTCTATAAAAGACATTGTTGAATCTCGAAATATATAGTCAAGAAACAGTCATATACCATATACAAGTTTCGTAAACACGGAGGACACGAATAGGTCATATGCATGTATTTTTTTATATTTTTAATAGATTATTTAGTCAACCATAATACGGAAAAAAATTGCTAATCATTTAAAAATGTAATTTTATCATAAGAAAAAAAATATTAAATTTCACATTCAAAATTAGACAGTTTAAACAATCGGCCATGTTGGCGGGCTTATGTGACGTCATGATATACGATGCATGTCAACCTTGATGTCAAATTGTTAATGTTCTAAATGAAGTTTATTTGTTGTTTTCTCTGAATACTGACATAATCTTACTGTGAGACGACACAGTCGTCATGGAAACTGTTGTTGATATATACTCTGACGTCACGCTGCGTTTTGAAAATTCGAAAATAGCGCATATTTTCTACATTTCTTTTTTAATATTTGTATTTTTTCAGTGACTAGATTAATAAAATATCCATTACGATAGAATCAGGAACTAAAATATATTTCGAAATAAAAATTTAAACCAATTTTGAGTCTCATGCATATGACCTATTGGTTGACCCGAGCTCAGAACAGCAAACAATTTAAATAAAATATTAAAACACTCACCAATTGTTGACTTGCGGATAGGTCAAAATCGGAACTGCACAGCTGGAAAGTTGTCTCACCGTTGGCAGAAAGACGAGCGGCAAAAGGGCGCACTACTTTTGACACTTATTTTTAAACATCATCCTTCGAGATAATTTAATTCACATTATATGAACACGTGTTTAAAAGCGCGCACTACTATTAAATAGAATATTTTATTTCACAAGTTCTTGATTTCGAACTGCCGTGAAATCGACAATTGGCTGCCACTTGAATAGAATAGAATAGAATTTATTGTAAATGCTACAAGTGCGGATACAAACTTCAAATACTAAGTTAAAATAATTTAAAAAAGATCCTTCAGATCATAAGGCACAATGGTACAATAATGTTTTTTTAAATTTAAAATGCTAAATTAAAATGTTCTGACTTCTTTACGATTTTTAGTTCGTTAAGTAGTTTATTAAATATATTTAATCCTATATACTTAGGACTTCTTTCAAAAAAAATTGTTTTATGTTTAAATTGTGCCATCATCGAGTTTTGCTTCCGCCTAGTTTCAAATTAGCAATTTTATTTCGCATTGTTTCCTTTTCAACTTTAATCTTTGATGGGAAGTTATTTATGATCACTGACTGTCGAAAGCGACAATCCTTAAAAAATATCTGCGAGATGCATCAATATCAACACTACTTACCGCACTTTAAAAAAGAAACGCGAGGGCCTGCACCGGCGAACTGCGGCCCAATACATGATGTGGGAGACAGGATCGTCGTATCGATTATATCGGCATCGATAAGAAATAAGAATCGATAATAAAATCGCGAACGTAAAAGATCTGGAAAAAAAATTGTAAAAATCAACTGGGACTCAAAAGCTAAATTTCAAACAGGGAGAAAATTTACTTTAAAATGTATTCATAATGTAGGTAAATACTAATTACTAAAAATAATTGTGTTTAAATAAATTAAAAATTGATATTTACGAAAATATTGAAGAAAATTTTAAGGTGTATTATTTTGAACAGTATCTCTTCAGAATCGTTTAAGCGTAATGAAACTTGTTGAAAGTTGCATGCATTTTTTATCAAGCGTCCTCGATTGGGTTACGTAAGAAGCGAGGACGTTACAGACTAAACAAAAGATTAATTATTTTCTATTCCATCATGCAAATAATGAATAAAAAACACTGAATGTTTATTTAGAAAATTTACTGAAATCTATTATACAACAAAAATTAGAACAACTAGTTTTAATCATAAACATTTTTCACAATATCAAATTTCTGACTGGCAGACACTTAACCGCTCAAATTTGATGTTTACAATTTCAAAGAGGCGACTATTGACAACATGGATGTATTTGTCTAAGATTGACAATTGGAAATTTTCTGCCATCTTTTGACAAAAAATTAGATCACGGTTACACCAGCAAAGAAAAGCAACATCTCAATAGGTAATCAGCTGTTGGCGGATGGAGATTGAGACGATGGTAAAACAGTTTCGGATGTTTATGAATCAAAACAAACATTTGGACGCGTCAAAAATACGAATATTAAAAGTAGAAAATATATCGAGCGCTTTAAATCTTATAAAATCCCTGAACAAGAATCGCAAGTTTAAATTAATAATAATTCTCTACGTAAAATTTGAATAAACAATGAAAGTAAAGTTTAAAAGAAACCACTGAAGTCAAATTATGTGCCCGTATATAACCTAAAAAACTAAGGGCTATATTAACAAAATATAAACAAAAAAAATGTGGAAAATATATCTGCAGCGATACAAGAAGACGTAAATTTTGCTCATATAGTGACTATAGAATTGCATATTTTGTACAAGAAATGTCAATGTTAAAATGTAACCACAAACGAACATTACAATATCCACCAATACTTAAAAAGATATTTCAAAATGAAAACGGTCTTTAAAAATTATTATTATTACTTCAAAAATCGAGAAATTAAAACACGTTTAAATAAAAACAATGAAATAATATGTCTTACTTTGTTTGTGTTGACATCTTGTTGGTTGTGAAGTTGGAGACGAACCATTTTGAACGGCTACAATAATCACGACATAACCGCCAATAGTAACACTTTTTTAAATTGTAAAAAACTGTATTTATGCATTATTTATATAAAAGAAAATTATATCGACGACTATATAAAGTCACTTTACGTATTGCAATTCACTTTTTACACAGATTCCTTAAAAAAATCTGTTTTGATAAATGCGCGAACGATCTTCCCAGTGCAACTGCTCCTAGGATACTGATTGTAGACAATTAATTGCTGCGGGGAGGTGTAAAAGTATGAAAATGATGGAATCTGCTTTATCTATACTCCTGATTTTTTCTAATTTTTGCAAAAAAACGACTTTTCAGCCATAAAAACGTCCAAAAATTCCAGAAAACATGTTTTTTTTAATCACAGATTAATATTAGATAGGAAACTCGTTAATTTTTGCAATTTTATTTTTTTTTTAATTTTGACGTTTTGACAAATGGAAAAATGAAAATTTTCAATTTTCTCTATATTTTGCATTGATTTCGACTGCTTTGATCCCAATTTGATGAAGATTATGCCTTTTTCCACTAAAACATTATTTTCTAATCAGTATTTTCCAAAATATGCATTTTGGGTTATAAATTCATATTTTTTGAAAAACTGTCTCAAAAACATTATAAAACCGGCATTTAATCGTGTCTTTCTCAATTTCGATATCGATATAATAAATGATATACTTCTAAAGCTTTTTCGTTGCGCAAATATTATCATTATGTTATGTTGAAAAATTCCAATGTCATTAACTTTCGTAATCCATAAACGGTTATTATTAGTCACATTGTTGGTCCCCAAAACATTGTAAGCAAAATTCCAAGCTAGTAAATCATCGTCTAACTATCTCAAGTCCCCAAGTATAGCATAAAATGTCAGATGTTTAACAATTTGACAGCCCTCTAGTTTGGCCCTTTGTGCTTTCAACCAGTTCCCACCGTTCTTTAATCGGTTTTAATCATTACAATAGTTATGAATAGACTTTCAGACACAAGTTGTAAACATTTTCTTTCCTACAACGAATTTTATTAGTTGATTTTACGATAAGTACCTTCCGAAGCTTGAGTGAAATCATCGATGATACGGTTGTCATTGTCAACACCAAGTGGTAATTTTACCGTGTGGCGTGTGATAGGTAACTGCAGTAAAGAAACCGATAGAATAGAATAGAATTTTTATTCTGTGAGTTGCAATAACAACTTATAACTGCAAAACTAGCGATTAGGTGCACCTATCGATACAACGACTACACCGATAAAGCTGAATCGTATCGACAAGTGAAAAACCTGACCATCTATATTTGAGGTGTTCGGTGCCTCGATATCGTTCGAAGCAAATCAATATCTAATTCTATTTGGTTTAGCACCTTCCTTAAATTTTTGGGAAAAAAACACTTTCTTGATGTAAACATTCAGTGAATGTTGCATTTAAAAACAGTAAATAGAGCCTAATTGATTATGTAAAGTCCAAATATATAACAATTTAATGTCAATCTTATATTGCTTATTCTAATCTCTAGACTAGTTATCTGACTGTTAATTGAAATCGCTACCAATATATTATATAATGGACTGAAGTTTGTTTGTTCTTTTGCTCGTTTATCAACTGTAATCTCAGAAACTACTGAACCGATTTGAAAAATTATTTCACACAACTTCTGACTGACATAGACTACGCAGTGAGTGAATGCATGGATTGGGGCCCGGTCCACCTCCGAATACCGTTTGGCCCTTCCTAGAAATAGGAACTAATAAAAAAATAATAAGTTTTCTCAACAAAAACTGACAATCTTCAACAAGCAATACCTTAACCATAGCCTTCGATACATGAGTGACAGTATCGAGTCTTCGATAAGCAATTGCTTACTCATAAACAATTGTTCGATAGGTGTCGAACGTTTATCGAGCACTCGAATAACCATTAATAAGTCCCCAAATTTCCAGGTACTAATTTAAATATTGATGGAAATATTAGTTGCGTGTTCAACAATCATATTAAGTTGCCGATACCCATATCAAATAGCTGGAAGTAGAGGGAATGCTTTTGATTTATCGATACCAACTCGATCTGAGTCAACTTTGTATCGACAAGTGGAAAAGCTTTTGTATACTTCTTATTGTTATTTTTGGATCGAACACCACAAACGGGTATCGTGTCAGCCTATGATGTGACCACAAACTTTTGTATTATTTAAAAAAAAAACTTTCAAAATTAATTGTCCATTTTTAATTGATTTAGTTCTATTGTTCACTTTTTGGATAAAAAAACACTCTTACCTTCACAGAACCTGTTCTGTGCTTACCTTGCTGATGTCTTTGTTCCACAAATATTAGAAAAATAAAAAATAAATATAAGAATAGCCTGATGATAATGGTGGGGGCTAAATACAGTTGAGTGAGGCAAATTTTGTTTAAAAAATCTGTAACAATTGAATGTCAATTATTGCTTTTGATCTGTAATACTAGTTGCCTGAATTCTGAAAGTTTTGTTTATTTTGTTCTTTTGTTTGTAACGCTGATGCTGAACCAATTCGAAAAATTATTTTTTTGTTGACAACCCAACTTCCTCCCGCGTGACACTAGCTATATCTTATTACACTACAACAATAGAAGGGGAGGTAGAGTGGAAAGCGAAAATGCAAAGCAGGTCGAGGATTCCGCACGCGATTTTTAGTTCAAATTTTGACCGTACAAAAATTTTATCATTGAATTTAACAGATAATGTTATAATGAAAAACATCGAGTAGGTGGCAGACTAACTGGATTTTTTTAATCATTTTTAAGATTCCGTACGTCTGATGAAAAAACGGAACCCTTAATGAATCGCCCATGTGTCTGTCTGTCACAGCTTTATGTTCTCCAAAACTGGACGAAAAAAGTAGAAATTTGGGGCAAATTAGAAATTAAAAAAAAAAATTCAAGTGCGTCATGTGACGTATCAAATTAAAGGGCTCGTTATGAGAAATCCAAATATATTTTTATTATAATTTTAAAATGGATAGTGTAAGAGATATTAAAAAAAATATACGAAAATCAAGCATACCCTCTTATCTCCGTGATTGCTCAGCCTAAAATTTTGAAAAAAATAGGGAATATAGGGCCTTACTCATACTTTACGAAAATCCTGCGTCCTAAAGTTCTCACGTAAAACGGAATGATGCGGAGCCCCTCCGCGGGAGTTCGGCTCGCACCTGGCCGACACAACGAAATAATCATAATGATAATAATGCGTTTAACGTCCGTTTCTCGACTTTATGTCATAACAGACGCCATTCGCACTATTACTATTTTCCATCTATCATACTTACTTCCCGTTATTTTCTACAGTTTTTAAACTTCAACTTAAATAATAGCAACTGGCGAATGAAGGAATTTTTAGGAAATTAGGATAAGGTAGGTAAATTTTGAGCATAGGAGTTTAACAGGTAATCGGCCATAGCCTTGAATAAGAAACCATCTCGATATTTATCAGGAATTATTGAGGGAAACCATGGAAAATCTCAACAAGATGGCCGGTACAGGAATTACCGTTTCTAGGCTAGAGGCAGCAGGAAAAAGTGCCAGCCACATCTGCCTCCGCCGGGATTCGAACCCGATACCTCCCGAATGCGAGTCTAGTGCTCTCACCGCTACGCCACCTCGCTCGGTAACACAACGGAATAATATACAGACAAACTGCAGAACTAAATTCCGAACGTTCGACTTGAAACGAGAGCTCGTTCGCTCGATCAACTAAAAAATAAAATCATGTTCGCTCGTTGTTTGTTGTACTCGACTTTGGAACACTTTCAAGTCGCTTTCTTCGACTTTCTTTTTGCGCGTCGCAACTTTTGCGACAGCTTAAATTGCAGAAACGTGTAAGCAAAGGTGTTGCACTATTTCATTACTTTGATCTAAGAACGCGCTGCATTTTTCATTTTGCACATATGAATTTTGCTTTCATGTAAAACGTTTGCATCTCTAACACACATCTATGGCCACAAAGCGAAACTGCTCATGTCGAAATCATTGACTTGAATCATAATATTGAACGACACGCAATGGAGCCGACTCGCATTTCATTTTTTATAGCCTTATACTTAACCTAGAATATTGTTAAAGTTATATGCTCGCCAGACGTTTTTTTGTGTGAGAAAACGTAGTTTAACATCGTCATAATAATAACAATAATAGCGCATTTAAAACGTGCGTTAAACGTGACGTAATTTGACGAATGTCCAATCGCCCTTCATTCATTTGTTCATGTTTTACCGCGATGACGTCATAACACTGTAGTTTTACTACGTTCATTGTTTAGTATATTCAGTGGAATCTGCTTGTGAAGGGCGACTCTCACGATGCGATTTTAGTTGACCAACTAAAATTGGACGAAAATATCCGTGTCAACTTATATTTCAATTTTTGTTGATCAATTTTACTTGATTCCACGAAAGTTGAACTGGAAAATATGAAAAAATGCGTCTATCTCTTTTGGGTTTAACCACAAAAATAGACATTAAGACAATCGTTTCTTCATCAAGGAACCTGCCTTAATTTTTTATAGCGGACACTTCTCTATAAAGAACACTTTGTGTAGTCTCCAAATTTGTGTTCACTGGCCAGCGCCGTAACTGGATTCATCGGTGCCCATGGCAAGAATTTAATTTCGCGTCCTCAAATTTTTTTTATATATAAACCAATCATAATCGTGTTGCTGATTGCGCCCTCCCGGATTTGCACCCCTGGTGTCAGTCCGGTTGTCAGGCACTAGTTACGACACTGCCACTTAGGGTTGCCAGATTGGGAAATACAAATTTCTGGACATTATTCTAAAATATCTGGACCAAAGGATTTTAGACTGGACAAAATAAAAATCTGCATTAATCAACCGAAACACGACATATAATTAAGTAATATGCACTTACTTAGGTATTATTGTTATAAGAAAAACGCAAATATGAACTATTGAGCTAAACAGCTGAAATTGGTACAAAAACAGAGGTAGCTTAATCTAACAGTCAATGGTACCTTTCAAGTCACTTTTTTGCCACATATATTTAGTATTTCCCTTAGCCGCCTTTATCATTTTAGAAACTTCCTCTGTATTTAGAAAAGATTTAAAATTAGTACTGCAGTTTTCTTCAAAGTTTAATCGAATTATTAGCTCTGGCGGTGCATGTTTTTTATTTTTAGCTGGACATTTTGCCTAAAACTGGACAACGTGTAAAATTGCTGGACAATCCAGCCAAGTCCCGCCAGTCTGGTAACCCTACTGCCACTTGTGATAGAATTGATATTACTATAAAAAATAAAATTTGAATGCTGTTTAAATAATCGGTGAAATATACGATTGTGATTTTGTTATGTAGTTTTAGTAATTTGGTAATAATTTGTGGCCGCAATAAAACGAAGGTAGTTTGAATTCCAAATAAAAACCCACATTCGTTTCGTAAAATAAAATAAAAAATAAAGAAGCTCAACTTTTTATATATAAAGTATTTTTAATAGTAGCTTTTTACGATTGCTGTGTAGGTAGATTAACTGATGACATACGAGGGCCGATCAAAAATAAAAATTTAATCGATTTAAAAGGGTACACATATTAGAACCCCTCACCGCACGGAACCTATTTAAAATGGGACTAATCGAACCATTTTAAGGGCGGTGTTTAGGGGTTCAAAAAAGTTTGTGGCTTCAAACATACCGAAAAAAATCTCAGAATCGTTTCAAATTTGAAATTTAAACCATTGGTATATAATACGCGCCACGAATCTAAAAGGCTCGCAAGTTAGATGCGAATGCGAGCCTGCGCTTGCACAGTCTGTTGAAAAACTATAAACTCGCAACTCAACAAAACTAAAATAACAATATCAACTTGACAATAGCGTACTCGACTGTACTTTAAAGCAGGAAAGCGACAGGTGACAAAGGCAACGAGCAATCACCGACACGCGCACGTTCCGTGCAGGTAGCTGGGAGGTGGTGGGAGTATCAACGGCTCTAAAATGTGCCTTTGCGACGCTGTTTGTGACTAACTTCCGAGCCTTTTAAATCCGTGGCGCGTATTATAAAAATAAAAATGTGCTGCTAAAATTCAAATGAAATCAGCTCAACAGGACCGGATTTACAAATTTTGTGAAAACACTAGTTCGCGAATTTATTTTCTGACGGGTGTATTTTAATTTAATGTTGATGTTGGATTGGATATATATATTAAAAAATGGTTTTAAGGAATGTACTAAGGGGTTCAATTTATTATCAAATTCTCGTATAATAAAAGTACACTGCCTGTGTTAGCATATATTGTCGTCAGGGTTTAGCGCTGCGACTCGAGTTTTAATTTGTCGTCCCTCGTATTTAAAACGGAAAATGTATAATAAATGAACTGAGCGTAAAATAGAAAAAGAAAAAAGAAAAATACATCGCATTTACGTTAGACGATGCAGTGTGCGAGAGAGACAAAATCCTACATATTAAAATTGAGTGCGAGTTTTGTAAGGACATATTTCATTGGATTTGTTTTGACTGGCGCATCCGTGAATCTGTTTTAAAGAATGAAGACACTTAAGAATGTGTCGACGAAAAAGTTCGTGCGTGCGTGCTTCTTCGTTTGACAGCCATCTTACTATACCGATCTTCATCTGTTTTGTGAGGGAATGTCGCTGTAACTTGATCTATACATTACCCTGTGGTGTCGTATTACACGAAGCCTGGACCAAAAAAAAAAAAACAGTTAAAAATTTAAAATGAATTGTACAAAAACCTTTTGAAAAGTTTTGCCAAGTTGTTCAAAATCATGCGAAACGTCGGGATCACATGGTCCGAGCAGACCCCTAGCTCCTAACTAATGATGTGCCGGATATCCGTATCCGCTGATATCCGAGGGAAAAGAAAGATCCGTATCCGTTAGTTTTTGGCGGATCTTTTACGTATCTTTTACCTTATTAATTTTCAATTCGTAGATGAAATTTTATATATATATAGGTGATTAGGTAATAATGAAAAACTGTTAAATTCCATTCAGATTATTTTTTATTTTTTTAAATCGTATTTGGCACCTTTATATTGCAAACATTTATCGTATTGAGTACCATACCAAATAGTACATAACTCAAAGGTACTAAAAAACTATCTTTATAATGAGATATTGCACATCGATCTTTGGAAAGAGACAAACTGTTATGAGAGTTAACTTTTAAAGAGGTCAATAACTTTTTCCCATAACAGACAGTCTCTTTCCAAAGGTCGATGTGCAATATTTACCGCCGCGTACTCTAAGAAAGTTAAGATCCGTATCCGTATCCGCGGATCTTGAAACCAAATATCCGTATTCAGATCCGTATCCGCGGATATACATTTTTAACAATCCGGCACATCACTACAGTCCTAACATCCGATATGTAGACTAAAATATACAAGCAAGTATAGCAACTATAGTAGAACCCCCGTATTTGCAACCTGTCGGTATACTAATCGACCCATGTATTTTCAACTTCTCTTTCATTTTCACTTCAATCAGAAAAGACCTTTATTCATTTTAGATAGTGTTGAAAATACACGAATTTCGATACAAAATTATGACTCGTTTGGCGTTAAAGAGCCAAATAAATATGATACCCGAAACACACATCTTTGAGAAATCAGTTTCTTATACAGGACTCAAAATGTTTCACTCGCTACCGCAAAAAATAAAATGTCTCAAAGGCAATCAGTTTAAAAAAAAGTTAAAAGCACATCTTGTAGGAACTGTGCCTTATAATATCTTAGATATATTTTGATTTTTCATCTAATTGTTTTGACGACTGTATCCACTTGGCTCTACAAATAAAGAACTATTCTATTCCATTCTTTGTCGGTAAAGGAGTACGGGGCTCACCAACGCGGGCAATATGAAAGCAACTGTCGGCGATATACTCGACTTGCACGATTTGAGCAATCCGGGCGACCTGCCCTGTTAAACTCAGACATTTTGGGCATTTAGTTGCTTCAAAAAGAAAATTCTAAGCGCACCTCGTACGGCGCATGTCACTCCAGTTAACGTTAATATAAACACTTAATAAAAATGTTATTTCTAGCATAATTGAAGTCTCCAGCGTGATATTTTTTATTAACTTTTTATTAACATTTTTCCGTTTTTTATATAAAGACGTATTTACATCAAATTTTATTTAAAGCGAGGATTAGAATTAAATTAATGAATATTAAATATACCGGGTGTTCACTCAACCATCGTATAGTACGCGCCACGAATCTAAAAGGCTCAGAAGTTAGATGCGAATGCAGGCTTGCGCTTCTACAATCTGTTGAAAAAACTACAAACTCGCAACTCAACAAAACTAACATAGCAATAACAACTTGACAATAGCGTACTCGACTGTATTTTAAAGCAGGAAAGCGACAAGTGACAAAGGCAACGAGCGATCACGGTCAATCACCGACGAGCGGGTAGCTGAGAGATGGTGGGAGTATCAACGGCTCTAATTTCCGAACCTTTTAGATCCGTGGCGCGTACTATAACATTATATCTTTTTTCATTGCAATTTTCAGTATTATCAGGCTTCCACGAAAAACGACGTTACTCTCGATTTCTCTCTCTTTACGGTCAGTATCAGGGTTAGTTCTGTTAACTTCATCTTATACACCTCCATCAGTTCAGTCTTAGACCTATCTATCCCTTTTTATATACAGTTAGATCTTCGTAAGAACGATGCTAGGAACAACCTGACGTTCTCGATGAGGGCATTATAAAATATCTCCTATCCAATCTATAGAATATTGTAAAAATTATATTGTGCTCGCTTAAGGTTTGTTTTTAGAGAAATCGTAAAGTCGTCAATAATAATAACGCACTTAAAACAAACGAACGCTTAGTTCGAGCGTCGTTCATTGGTTCATGTTTTACCGCGATGACGTAATGCAGCCATTGGCTGAACTGATCGAAGCAGATTACGTCACAGTGTGAAAAATATGTTAGCATTTTTATTACATATGAGAGAAAATTATTCAGTTATTTTATACTTTGCTCATTTATTTGTTTTTGATTTACAGAATGACACATCTCCAAATTATATCCACGAAAAATTGCAGCACTTTAGTAAATTTTCCAGCTTAAATAATGGTAAGTTTTTTTTATTTACCTACACTATTTTTTTCTTTTATATTTTAAAGGGGAAATTTTTTACGAGGCATTAAAAACTTTATTTATCTCTATTTAAATTAAAATGTTTGAACGCCCATATAGCTTCAAAATCAAAAGAAACCAATAATATCTTCGAACTTGGCGTGTTATTTTATTCGCGTGCCAAATCTGAGTAATTATGCGAAAAAATAATTAAATGGCGTAGATAATGATGTTTTTTTATATTTATAAAACACGTGAAGCTGTGCGTAATGAAATTTCTCGACAATTTTATCAATTTGTCGTAATTTTGAAATTCGAAACGAATTTAAATGCAGTTTTAAGCAACATTAAAATCGTCCCAAAGCACTGAAACAATTTGATATGTGATTCTGTGCGTTGTTTTTGTTTTATTAAGTTGGCAACGCAGTGCCGCCATTTATCATACAAATTGTTTTACGGCCAAGTTACCTTACTTGCTTGTATATCAAAGGAAGAGATTGTGTCCTTTACATATGTAGAATTTAACTCTGATACAGGGTGTACCGAGAGACTTGCCCCAAACAGACCCAAAGACGAAACGAAGACATTCTTGAACGGACATGTTTCCGAGGAGCTATCTCGTTCCGCATTTGCGTTGAGGGAAAGAAATAACGTTATCGGTGTTCGCAGTCTAAACGGACTGGAATATGCTTTGTAATACAAAACGCCGAACTTACCCGAACATGCCACATGCAAGAAAAAATATATATGCACTCTCATTCGAGAACGAACGAATACGCATACCGTGGCCTATAGTTGAACTTGTCGAATGCCGACAAATCTCGTGATGAACTCAAACTATATGCCAGAACATGTTAAGATGCGTTCCAAAGAAACATCTTCGATAGAGGACATAGTTCCTGGCGCTATGCGTGTCCGGAAGTACTGAATGACTTAGCCTAGTGGTGAGGAACTCACATTCGGAATGTACTGGGTTCGAATTCCGGCCCAAGTAGACGTGGTTAAGACTATTGCCTCTCGACGAGAATTGTTTTGAGTGTCTTGGTTTCCCTCAATAATTCCAGATAAATATCGAGATGGGTCCTTATGCAAGGCCACGGTCAATTATCTTCCAAAGTTCTTGTCTAAATGTGAAAAATTCTTGGGATTAACAATAGTCTTCCAATGCAGTGCATTTATTTAATACATTTTATTTGCCAACGTTTCGACTTGGATCCAGTCTTTTTCGAGGCACTATAATATTAACAAATTTGTTATAGCGCCTTGAAAAAGACTGGATCCAAGTCGAAACATTGGCAAATAAAATGTATTAAATAAATGCACATACATTGGAAGTCTATTGTTCCCAAGAATTTTCCACATTTAAAACTTTATAGTCAGATTACTCAAACGTTCTTGTCTAATTTCCTATAATTCATTCACTCTCACGTATTACAATAAGTGGAAATTTAAAAATTTAGAAAATAACAAGAACTCTGGAGAGAGCTGACTTTTCAATCACGAAAAATGTCTTTTTAAATAGGTCCAGTAGTTTCTAAGATAACCGCGCATGTGGTACCCATATCCTGTAGAGGCATCCCTGCCTACCACTTCGATTTTGTATTCTCGCCAGCGTTGCCAGACGTCCCGATTTTGGCGGGATGTCCCGATTTTTAAATCAAAATTAAATGTCCCGCGCGGGACAGGCTCAGTACCGCTTTTCGGGGATCTTTATTAAAGAGAAAAAGGAAACTTTAAAAGAAGTTAAATCTTCACAGAAATATCATGAATAAGTAATTCTTATAAATAATTATTCTCTTATTGTAAGTTGCAATTTGTAACACTCACTCCACAGACTATTGTTTGAAACGCCATATTTTTCTAATGAATAAAACTTTTTTGATTTTGATTTCTGTTTTTTTTTTTATTATTCTGAAGACGAATAAGACTCAACTATTTAACGATAGGGTAAATCTGATTTAAAATATTATATTTTTATTAAAATACATTTTCTATGGCTATTTTTGCTATCTATTGTCACGTAAACGTAATTTTAATTCAAATAAAAAGATAAATATTTGAAAACTTCTGATTATATACGTTTTTTTACTATGTCCCGCTTTCGACGAAAGAATCCCGCTGTTTTCACTCAAAGAGTTCCAAAATCCCGACTTGGCAAAAAAAAAGATAGTCCTGTCAATTTCCCTCCCTAATTGAAGCCACAAATCGGTTGAAAATAGATATTTTTCGATAATAAGTTCAATTAGGTAACTATTTTCATCCTTCCCGACTTTTCACTGTAAAGATTTTTAATTTTCCGGTGAAAATGAACATCCTGTTAACGCGCCTGAAATATACGTAGCTACCTACAGCATTTCTATCAACTAAAGACACACAAGATGCCCCTTGTGTCGGTATAAATCATTGCTTTTGATCGCGAACTGTCCCATGTCCGACTCATCAAGCTCGAGCCCACAAATGTCAAGATGCTTTTAGAGCGACATACAATTTAATGTTATCGTAGATTTGCGATATTTTGACGAAACCTAGCATCACAATCTTGCAAGGAATGTAATGGCAAAATCAGCCTCGTGTGTGGCGGCCTTAATTATTATCTAATGTATATATAACTACAGACAGTTTCACAGACGTGTTTCTGCGAACAAAAGGCGAGGCTAGAAACACTGCTTGAACTTCTGCTGGCCGGTAGGCTGGGTACGAAGCTGGAAATGACGTCACTGCGGACTAGTCTGCTAGCTCACAAGATAGGTTTTAAAATTAGAACAAGGGCTATTTTCCCTGCGAGATTTGCTGCTAGGTATGAGCAAGAAACAATCAGGAAGCAGTATCTTGTCACGTGGGCACTTGAACAAACACCCACAAACTAACATGGCGTTGCATTCTGTTCAGAGTCAAACAACAGACACGTTTTGCTCTGTGTTTATATTCGAACTGCCAGTGCGCGCGCACCAGATCCACAAATCAAGCTTGAAAAATAGTCTCGTGTGAAGTGAGCACTTAACAGCAATCAAGAAAACCAGCGCTAGAAAACTAGTAGGCAAATCTAGCAGCGTTTCTAGCCTCGTGTGCAGCGACCATAACTCCAACAAAGTTCATTCTTACAACTGTTTTGCCCAAGCCTACTTTGTCAGTTCGGCGATAGTACAGTTCTGTGTTACTATTACACTATTTGTAACATAGAAAGATCGTTGTTCGTGTTGTCGTTTTATCCACTCTGGCAGTTCCTATGTATATATGAAATGTGAAAAACGTATAAATAGATACATTTAAATCCAACACAAACTATACAAGCAATGATAAAAACATCAGAGAGCGCGTGTCACAGAAAACAATGTACATCGATAAAAAAAGTGTACAGCTTTGCCATCTTTGAAATCAAAACATGGCGGTTAGTGAAAAGCTGTCTCCTATCCCAGCACTGGCTTGCCAAGTGGGATTGATGTTGATATTTTTTAGAACTGTAATATAATTTATAATGCATTAAAAAGTATCTATTAACTAATTTACATTATTTCCCGTTACAAAATGCAGCAAATTCGATAAAATGTATTTTTGATACAAAAAAACAAATGTTTTCATTTTAAACGTCAAATAGTTGTATTAATGCTCCGTCTTTGTCGCAGTCACTAACTTATTTCTCCCTCTCAACTTCCAATATACGAAACGTAACTCTCTCTCTTACTATCTTCACTAACTTATATCTCCCTCTCAACTCCGTTGCACCGTCGCGATGATGCACTTCCGTAAACGATTTCATCAGGCATTTACCAGCTTCCTCCCCAAATCAAGCGTGCCTAAAGAAGTTTTACTTCAAAAATAGCCTAAAGGCCGCTGCACAAGAGGCTGGTTTTGCAGCTAGAAACACTATTGGGACTTCTGCTGACCGGCGGGCTGGCTACGAGGTTGGAAATAATGTCGCTGCGGGCTCGCTAGCTAGCCACATAAGATGGTCCTCTGCTGAATATTTTGCCGAAGGGTCAATTTTTCATCGAACGCGACCAAAGACGAAACTTTGATCGGACGAAAACATTTAGAATCGAACTTGATATTTTGAAAATGCTGTATTTAAACTAATTTATAGTGTTTAGTATACGAAAGACGTCACTTACTGCTGCTGCCTGGCAAATATTTCTAAAACAGAAATGACATTTTTTTTCTAGGCGAACATTTAAATTTTTACGTCTTTTGAATGTTTTTAGCGATTTGATAGTTTATACATAAAGCACTACTTTAAAGAGGTTTTCTTTTAAATGACATAATAAAACAGCTATTTTCAATCTATTTTAAAGACATAATAAATTTTAAGAGTACTTAAATATTTATGGCCAAGAGAAAAAATCGTTCAAGTCTAATTTTTGATGATTTTTTCTTTAAAATCTTTGATTAACGTCTGAATAGAACTCTTCAAATAAATAAAATTGTCGACCAATTTTTCTCAGACCAATATATTGACAAAATAAAAAATAACAAATCAATACAACATAAGATGACGTTTCGATCCGGCTTTGGATCTTCTTCAGAAAAATCTAAAAATATAAAAATTAATTAGTATTAAATTATTAATTATTATCTAATTACACGAATGATGATGTTTGAAAGAATCAAACAAATTAATTATGTTGTATTGATTTGTTATTTTTTATTTTGTCAATATATTGATCTGAGAAAAATTGGTCTACAATTTTATTTATTTGAAGATTTTTTCTTTAAGTTAGTATTTTTTTACAAAATCAATCCGATGAAATCCATATGCAGTATATTATTTCACTGAATTAGTGAAAAGCATAATAATATTAAACGATTATCGTCATAATATTTTTTTAGAAGAATTATATATAAGAAAAATTTAAATATCACTGTCGGGACTTGAACCCGAAACAACCAATTTCGCGTTGGCTGAGTTACATTACTCTACAGTGTCCACGACAGTTAATTCATGATTTCTCTTATTAGTATTTTTTTATCGAAGCCGTCGACTTGGTACAGGATTACAAGTAGGCGCGTTGTGTAGATCATAAATAGTGCGTGAGTTGTTGATTATGCTCAACCTCTTTCTCTCTCAATCTATCTATCTATATATAATGTCGCGTTCCCTTTTCCTAAGCACACAATACACGGAATCAACATCCATGCGAAAATTTAATTAAATACGTGAGGAGTTTTTTTTCTAAATTTGGACACCCCCGCCCCTCTTAGTGAGATTTGGTAAGATATGTTGGAACCCCCCTCCCCCTCACGAGAGATTTACCCTGTAATTTTTAAATGTTATCTGTAATAAGACTGCATGTTCTCTGTATTAAAAAGTTGATGTTAGATTTTCATTTACCCCTCTCCATTTATTTGAGATTTGGTGAGATTATGCCGAATATCCCCCTCCATTTTTACTTCATGTAATCCCCAAAACACATACGGTTTTCCAAATCTTCTTGGTTTCCGGGCTTGTATGCCGTGGTCCATTGGTATTTCTACCTGACGTTTCGTCTACAACTGCGGTAGACATTATTATCAAAGGCGATGTGGTAGCAGGCGAAGTGTTCTTCTGGGCTGCTCACAGGTAAGTGTGTTACTTCCGTCTTTAATGGCCAGCGTGCTTGTGTTCTCTACTCGGTCGTAGTATGCTCTTCTGTGATTGGTCGTTCCATTCAGTGGGTTGCACAGTGCTGGTGTCCAGATTTTACTTAGATTCAAACCCTCATCTTTGCGGTTGAAATTACCTGTGAGCAGCCTAAAAGAACACGTCGCCCGCTACCACATCGCCTTTGATAATGTCTACCGCAGTTGTAGACGATACATCAGGTAGAAATACCAATGGACCAATGCATACAATCCCGGAAATCAAGAAGATTTGGATCAACACCGGCCGTGAAAGCCTACACACTTGGATAAATACGGTTTTTCTTAAAAACCATAACACAAATTTAGTTAAACTAAAATTCAAAGAATGTTCCTTCCAAAATTGTTCAAAATTTGGCCGTAATATCGCAAAACAAACAAGCAGAATGAAATTCCCAGTAAAAGGGGACCTCACTCACACCGTAACTGTTAAAATAACGAACATCTGTAAATAAAAAAAAAACCTGTTTATTATTGCTACTGACTACGGCTATTAATATAACAAAATAAAATTAATATTTCTTATTCTAAACAGATTAATTATGAAACGTTAAGAATTCCTTTTGAATTTAATTTACTTTGCTCTGCAATAAATATTTCTTAATAACTAAATTAATTCAAAAGGAAGGATTTATATTTTAACCTGTGATTAATGTTTTTTGTAAGAAAAATAGCCCCATTCTTTCGTCCGTCTGTCACTAAATATAGAGATCAAAAAGAAATGATATATTTTGTAATCTTCTAAATCGCCCAGGCTGTGATCTCTGTGACGTCATGGCGGTTATTATTAATTTTTTTTATTTTTACTAATGAAGCATATTTCCTCGCAGTTTACTGTATAAAAACTAATTACTACTTAATATTATAATCTTTCTCTTAAGAGCCAGTCGTGCTCCTTCTAGAAAATCCCGAGAACTGTTGAAAATATCGATTATATCTCCATGTTTGTCGTCAAAAATAACAAATGTTAATTGTTTATAATAATTCAAATGTTTGAAAAACAGGGCTCAAATAAACTCGACAGTCGGTGGCATGTATGATTTTTTCACTTACAAACACACCGACGCTCTTAAAATCAAAGCTGTTAACACTCCTTAAGAGGTTTTTACTATTTTCGGGATTTGACGACGGTTCTGCTTTTTGTTTCGGCAAGAAACCGGAAACAGCCGATACATAACCTCAAAGGACGTGACGTCATAGATGTGTTCCCTGCGGAATTACCTATATTAAACAGACGGACTAATAACTGATCTGTTTTAAAACCTTGTTAAAATTATCCGCCTCATTTATAACCAGCGTCGGAATGTTAGTGTCTTAGAACATCCTCTTAATTTTACAGGGTGTTCGGCAAAAATCGAAATGTATTTCTAATTCAAGAGATCCCCGAAGTTATTTGGCACCCTTTTCAGAAAAAACAAATACCTGAACGGTGGGCTCTAGGATTAGAAGGAGCACGCCGCGGTTGGTCGGCCAACTAAGATACGAATAAAAGACAAAAACCCGAAACCGAAGAGCTAAAGATTCTGACCCGGAGACCCGATTCAGCATTCCCCTAAAAACTTATACCGAACATAGTATAGAAAGATGTAAATGAAGGCCGCTGCATACGAGGCTGATTTTGCCGCTAGATTCCTTGCTAGACTTGGCTGCTAGGTTTCAAGCATGCTGTGGCGCTGGATTTCGTGATGACTTTTACCGATCTTTTATTTTTTTTTTATTTAAGTAAATTTTTTCACATTAATAAACATTTTATTAATTAATTAACGTTTATAACAATTTATTTTGACAATTACCTATTCATTAATAAATTAAAATGTTTATTAATGTGAAAAAAGAAAAAATTTACTTATATATTTTGGCTGCTCCATCCAATATTTAATTATAATTTTTTATGCCCTGCAGTGACCTGATTTCCGATTTTAGGACCTGTGGTTAACTTTGTCTCGGGAGTCGGAAGTCTGATGTGATCGCCACAATGAGGTTCTACTGTAGTGTTGATAAACGCGTGAGCCTTTGGAGAAGAGGCGGTTAATGCAGGAATCGTGTCAATCCGCTTGTTTACAAAACACTTAAAATCACATGGGGACGATTTTTAATGACCCTGTCTTTTAAATACGCAAAGAAATACAATCTGCATAAACAGACACCTTTACGTAATGTTTCAAAAAAAACATATTGTTCAGAATATATTGCAATATATTATTGGCACTATCCCTCATAAAATAACTGCTTTACATGCAAGAATCATATATATTAATACGCTAAGGTTTAAGATGTTTGCCTCCCTTTTTAGAAAAAAACCACACAATTTCTCCACATAAATTATATATCATTTTACAGATAATTGCTTGCTCTACTGACATCGACAACTAAAAAATTTATTATTGCTATTGTTTTTGTAAATTAATTAATTAACAGCAACTCTGAACAACGTTTGCCATCTGACGGCGTAACGTTAACACTTCGATCTGTCATCTGACCTTCATATTGTAAATACTGCATACTGTCATCTGACGGGCAAGGCTAAACAACGCTTTTGCTACTTGCGCCTCTATATGACAATTTTAGTATATTTCTTTTACAACAAAAAGAAGAACGTTATAAACAGTATGCAAAATTAGAAACGAATTGAATACCTGCAATCATATTTAAAAAATAATTTTGTAAAGTGATAATTATTATACTTATTTAGTGCGAATAATTCGCACAGGTCACGCTAGTACAATAATGGTATACTAGATGTAGATAATTTTAGCGATTCTAGTGATTTTAGAAAAGAAACACTGCACACATTTCCGGTTTTTGAAAATGACATTTTTGTGCCACTTCGTATGTATTATATTTTTAGGACAAGTTATAAATGTTATTTCAAAAAAGATTCTTTTATTGATATGTACTTGAAGCAGAAAAGCTAAGTAGCAAACATAAAACTGTATTTTTATTGTGCATATCGGCTCTAAATCTTCTTTTTCGTTTGCCAAATTATTTAAATCTGAAAAAATAAACGACGCATTTTTATATTTGATTTTTGTGACCAATCGCAATATTAAACTCTCACTCAGAAAGGATCGGGTTCGAATCTTTGAGAAAAGGCAAATATGATATACGATTTTTACGTTTTAGGAACCCGCGCCTAAAAGGTTGGAATGATTCTCTCTATGAAAAACAAAATAAATAGTGAGATGGATGTAGGAGGTAACTACTCATCCGATTTGAAAAACTTTTTAACCAATATTTAGAATAGACCTTTAGGGTGAACATAGGCTATATCGGAGAATCTCGTTAGAGATTCTCTTCTGTGCTAATTCCGCACATAAAATAAAACAAATAATAAAAATTCACATAATAAAAGCAATATGTATATTATAACGTTAAAATAAAAGCGCTTTTCGTAGAGACCAATTTTGCAACGTAAGTCGACGAAAAAACGATGACAATTCTACAAATTCGGGCGAAGTCGGACCAGGCCGCTATTAATATAGACGTCTGTTGGTGAATTCCAATAACCCCAACTGTTAATTAAAGGCAGTGATTAACCTCGGTTAACTGATCTAATTGATCACGTACCGCCACTGGCATTTGGTTGTACGTTTTCGTGAGATTTGTCAGTAGGTTGACAAGTATTTGAAGGGGCGTAGCCCTTGTGTCACGAACCCTCTATTTTTAAAGAGGCCACACATGTGGATTTCACTATATCATGATTGCAAAATACGTGCGATCTCTAAGCTAAAATTACATAAGAAATTCCCTGTTTACAATTAAAGTTCATGCTAAAATTACATAAGAAATTCCCTGTTCATCTAAATCAGGCCTGGGCAAATGGCGGCCCGCGGGCCGAATCCGGCCCGCAGTAGAATTTTGTCCGACCCATGAAGCATTTTATAAAATGATTATTAAGAGCGAAAATAGTTTGCCAATATAATTTGGCGCATAAAAAAATTTTTAGAAAAATAGTAAATAGGAAGGGCCGCAACAGACGAAAAAAGACCTTTTTCTTGCGTAAATGAAAGGACCTTTTTTTGGCTCTCCAAATTTTTAGCCCACGGACAAATTTTCATCAACAATGTGGCCCGACGATCTAAAGATTTGCCCGCCTCTGATTTAAATAATTGTTTTCCGATAGCAATATGTTAAGAGGACGAACCAATGTATAAAAATTGTCTTTTTTAAGAATAAAATAAAAATAAATAAAACTACATTCGACTCGAGCTCTGGAGTCCAGATTCCTACTCCCCACCTTCCCCTTATCTACGCCACTGACAAGATAAGTGTGTATAAGTATGAAATATAAAATATGAAAAATACTTTTACTTGTACGGAAGTTTTTTCGTCACGCGAATGAAGTCGGAAAAATAGATAACCCTATCCTTCGAGTTGAGAAACGCCAAATACGTATACCGAATTTCATTGAAATCGGATTTTAAATTTAAAGATTATGGCCCAACATCCCGCATCAGTTTTATTATTAAAATTGATAAATAAATTACATAAGAAGTGAATTATCATCAAGTCAGCGCTTACGTAGGTGTTGAAGAAGATAACGCTAGACGGAAATTCCTTTCACTTTGTTTTTTGTCTGTTCAAACCTATTTGACTGGACTGTACATAAGATCCCTTAAATCCTTAAAATAGCTTTATTTTAGAAGAGAATTATTTCTGACTTTTGCATGGTGATATTTTAGGCTATAATAATCCTTTAATCCGTTTTTCAAAGCCTCTTGTCTCAGGACTTGAACCGGAAATGCCAAAACAAATCATACGCCTCATTAAATAGACCACTCAAACTATAAAAAAAAAATACCACCCGCAGATTTCGATAATTTATAAATAATTTATTGACTTAGTGAGCGAGTCCCGCTTTAATTTGACTCCGTTCGTCCCGTCCCGTTGTTCCGCGATTACGACCAAATTCGCGGATCGATTTTAATGTCATAGACCGTGTGTCGTGCATCACATGTACGGCATCTAAGGTACGGCATACGCAGAGCCGGATTAATGACTATAGAGGCCCTTGCAAGGAATTTTGTTTAGGATATTTTCTTTGAATAAAAAATTTAAAATAACAAAGATTTTATTTGTTGTTTTATAATTCATTTATTGACAAATATAGTTACATATATTTTCGTCTCATCTTTTTTGAAACGAATTTATCTATGATCTCTTCAAAATCGATCGTTTGAAGTATAGATAATAACTTTAAAGAATAGCTTCTGTTGCTACATTGTTGAAACACCCATTGTTACATGTCTACATTAGAAAAATTTATTTCTCAAACAATGTCACCATCGGGATACGAACCCCGAATCTTTCCACTATCGCGGCGGACTGAGTTACATTACTCCACAGTGACACAGTAAGGTCAATTCATCATTCCAATATATAGCCATATGTAACTGTATATTTCACATCATGCGAGAGCTAATTTTTATCTTAGATAACGTCAGATATGAACCTTCACAGAAGTGAGAGCTGTGGGTGAATCAACGATGAAAGTATAGATAATTTTCAATATGTGGGTTAATTTGTTTGTACTTAGAAAAGTACGAGGCCCATCTAGGCCCTTACGTTAGTCCGGCTCTGGACATACGTACTGCCGAGCCAAAACCATCAAAGGCGTTAACTGAATGAGATAGATTCAGTGAACACTTCTAGCATATGACAGTAATAGATACTTACCAATGTGCTGACGGTAAATGCAGCTCAAATCCGATCTTAACAACACGCTATAAATTGTGGGTCAGGAATTAAACGATGTACACCGAGGGTATTTGATGATCACGTTTCATGTGCTGCTTCAGAGCGCAGAACAGCGCAAGAGTCTGTCACGCAGAACACATACGAGGTCTGCCGGTATTTCATAATTTAAAATAATGGTTAAACATGGAGAATATAATTCATTCTAAAATTGGTTGTTCTGCAGCTCTGCAGCGCTTATAGAGGAACCGCCACTGTTTTATTCACAAAATTACAAAAAAATATACATATATTATATCAAAATATAGAACATAGTATCTACAAATTAACATCATATAATAGTATCTGGGTTGAAGTCGGCACTGAAGGATACTAAATCACAGGCTCTCAGCAGAGCGTTTTCAATCTTGTATCTAGCGGGTGTTTCCAAATTCTCTACACAAATGTTTTCGAATTGCGAATCGCACACCTGAAATTCGCCCGTCACCGTTGTGCATTCCACTGTAGTGAATTCGCATTGCTTACCTGGAAAAATAAAACACCGTTGCTAGAAAAGAAATAGGCACTCATTGCCGACAGAAGTGCAAACTTAAAACTATGAAATACATTACGTTGATAAGATATTATACAATGTATAGAAAACCTTCCACTAGGACTGACGACGCGTGTTAATTAGGTGTAGGTATATATTTTATAGTCGGGTATACACAATGCATTTGTGTATATATATATATATATATATATATATATATATATATATATATATATATATATATATATATATATATATATATATATATATATATATATATATATATATATATATATATATATTATAGCACGGCAGTGGAAGGATTTCTGGTAACGTAGGTCCATTCCCACCTGTGAATAAATAAAAGAAAAAAAAGACGGACAGATTTCTCAAAACGGTGGATTGTTTGGGCTGTACCGGTGTTATTTTGGGCCCATAGTGATCAGAGAGGGTACAGCTCCACTTCTTCCACTGTTCTGAGAAATTTGTGCAGAAATGTAACAAAGAAAAGAATATGCCGTTGGTCGATAACAATTATATTTCATAATCACTTCAAAAACGTGTCGGTGATAAAGTACAAGGAAATCTGATTTACAAGTACATTCTTAATATTAACAATATCGTTTGATCATGATTGACAATTAGGAACTGGGGGTAGAACCCTGACGAGGTGATCACTTAATTATCTAGGGAAGTACATTTAATAAGGTTGTTTAAATTAAAAAAAAATAATAAAACGTGAAAGAGGAAAAGAAAACTAGGCGTGAGCGTCATACCTTTTTCTGAAGAGTACTTACTTACACTTGAACAATACTTATTCTAGGAATACTTTACATAATTCGTGAGTGACTACGGGTATTTAGGCGCTTCATAGTAGTACAATGAAGTCTAAATTCGGTTTTGAGAAGAAGCTTGAAGATGATTCGGTGGTTTATTCCATGAGCGTCCTTTTCATGCGACCACACCGAATTCCGGAAAAAAACTTAATGTTTGTTATTTTTCCGTAACTAATCAATATTGATTTTAATTATTTCAAACCTAACAACTATTGTTTGTCACTTTTTCACTTTTGAAAATCACAGATACCGCGTATTTAGAGTCAGACGACTGGATCACACGATAGACACACTTATGTTTATAAGTCCAAGCCACGCGATCCAAATCGTACCGCGCATGCAAATATCCGCGAATTTAGTGATTTGATTTCCTTATTTATTTATTTTATTATAATAATTTTTATGCTAATATTAAAAAAATTGTCGCGGTGCTATGGCACCACGTGACAGGCTCCCCCCCTTTAGTGATTAGGAGGTACTCCGCTATACTACTAACTGTACATACAACAAGAAATTCACAACAATGAATTTATCTTTGTTGTAACTAAGTCAACAATCACTTGACAATCTACCATATCCCATACTATGGCAGTTGAAGTGTGCTCTTCATAAATAAGCTCTAATTAAATTTAACTAATCTAAATTGATCTAACGAGATGAAACAACCACCGATAATACGGAAATTATGGGGTCGTAACCTGACTGGCTGAAGGAGACAGCTTTAGACGTTAGACGTAATAGGGCCTTAGGAAAGCGCCGGAATGTAAACAAGGACAAGCTTATAATCTAAAACAAAGGACGAGAATAACGAAATAACACAGGGAGAATTCTTTATTTAGGAAAATAAAGCATAACTCAGGTACGAAAAATAACTTAAACTTTTATTGTTAGTAATATCCTAACCTAACAACACTTGACGTTTGACAGATGTCAGCTGTCTGACATTGAACTTGAAATTAAACTAGAGGGCAATGACCTCGGGTGAATTTTTCAATTGTTAACAGACGGAATTTTCTTCAGATGTTCAATATGAGATTTAAACATCTTTTTGGAGGATGGATCTTGAAGGATGCAGCTAACAGGACTCGTAAATTCTAAAATTACACGGGGATTACTGTAACGAGGACAAAGTTTGAGGTGAAAATTCGGTTTCATTTTGTTATAATGTAACCTTTGTACAACAAAATCGCCGACTTGAAACTTCGACTGCAACGAACGGTTTTTATTGAAATATTTCGCTTGTAGATCATGTGATTTTGACAGAGCTAGGCGAACTTGATTTTCGGAAGGCAAAGCGTCTTGTTCCCACACAGATGACAAATTCCATTGTAAATCGAGTGGAAATTTGATTTCTCTTGACAAAAATATCTTACAAGGTAAATTTTTAATACTTTCATGATATGAAGAATTATTGGCGAAGGTTATGTGATTTAATAACAAGTCCCAACTGAGATGATCGTCAAACTTTTGTTGAAGTAAAATTGACAGAGCAGCTCTAACGTTTCGTATTACTCTTTCTACAGCATTGGACGAAGGATGATAAGGCGAACTGTGAATGACACGTGAACCCCAGGAAGTACAGAATTCATTAAACTTGTTTGACGTAAACGAAGTCGCGTTATCGGAAACTATTTTAGTTGGTGGACCATACGTGGTAAAGACTTGATGCAGACATTTTATTATCGACGTGGAACTGGAATCAGGAATCGCGTAAGTTATTAACCACTTGCTGTAACTATCCAGAATTAGAAGAACATATTTATTCCCGGAATGTGATTTGACAAGCGGTCCCATGAGATCAATGTAAATTTTATCCCACACAGATTGTGGAGGATTAGACGACATAACTACTTTATCAGGATGTTGATC
The DNA here is from genome assembly GCA_963575645.1 of Xanthostigma xanthostigma. Lineage (NCBI taxonomy): Eukaryota > Metazoa > Arthropoda > Insecta > Raphidioptera > Raphidiidae > Xanthostigma > Xanthostigma xanthostigma. The sequence goes on from OY754474.1 coordinate 19,992,795, forward strand.
TGATTTATGCGTTGCACAGAGCATACAATCTTTAATAAATTGACGAACCTCAACAAACATGCGCGGCCACCAAAATCTTCGTGATATTGAACGATACGTCTTCGTGACTCCGGGATGACTGGCGATTTGTGAATTATGAAACTGTTCCAATATTTCTTTCTTGGAGGCGGACGGAACAACAATACGTCGACGACGGTTGCGGCCTACGAGTCGAACCAGGAAATTCTTGTGAATAGCGAAATTTTTCTGAGGTAAACCTTGATTAATTTGACTTTTAAGGCGGTTTAACTCAGGATCTTGATCTTGCAGGATATTAAGTTCGGTAAACGGATTTTTAATTTCCGTAATGGGATTGAGAAAATTTGATTGTATTGCATTTTTCTCAGAAGTTTCGGATTCAGCTATCAAACGGGATAAACAATCGGCAGTACAATTTACTTTACCGCGAATATGTTCGACTTTGAAACTGAAACGACTGATGCGAAGTAACCACCTACCTACACGACCTAAGTTGCGGGGGTGCTGAATTAACCATTTGAGACAGGAACTATCTGTCTGAAGAATAAAAGTTTGATGCGAGAGGTAAGATTTCATTTTTTCCATAGCCCAAATACATGCTAAAGCTTCTTGTTCGTACGTACTGTATTTCTTCTCGGCGGATGTCAAACGTCGGCTTGCGTACTGGATCGGGTGTAGACCATCTTCAAAGGATTGTAAAAGAACACAACCAACATGATTTTGACTGGCGTCGGTTTGCAGAATGAATTCGCGTTGAAAATCGGGAAAACGTAGAACTGGTGAACTTGACAGAGCTTCACGAAGTTTGCGAAAAGACTGAATATGCGTTTCCGTTAAATTATATTTGACATTTTTCTTCCGTAGATCATTGAGTGGCGACATTATCTGAGCGTATTCGGGGATAAACTTAGCGTAATAACCAACCATTCCAATAAACGTTTGAAGCTGTTTCAAATTCTTCGGAATTGGCAAATTCTTTATCGCTTCTACTTTGTCGGGATCCATGGAAAGACCGTTGCTTGAGACACGATGACCCAGGAAGTTGAGTTCGCTTTGGGCGAATTTTATTTTATCCGGATTCACGGTAAGATTAGCTTCTTTTAGACGTCTTAACGTTTCTCGAACGTGTACCATATGAGATTCCATATCGGGACTGTATATTAATAAGTCGTCGAAAAATACAATCACAAACTTGTATCTTAAATCGGCAAAAATGTCAAACATCAGACGGTTTAGAGCACTAGGTGAAATAGATAGCCCGAACGGAGCCTTATGAAATTTCCACTGGCCTTCAGGTGTGACGAACGAAGTTAGACTCTTTGATTTGTCAGATAATTCAACTTGGTAAAAGGCGCTGTTTAGATCCAACGTGGTGAAAACTTTGGCGTTTTTTAAGCACTGGAAAATATGCTCAATCGACGGAACAGGAAAACTATCCATGACAACCTTTTTGTTTAACTGGCGATAATCAATACAAAGTCTATAACCTCCACTTGATTTCTTGACAAGAAAAGCCGGTGAAGCGTAAGGGGATTTACTAGGTGAAATAACGCCTTTATTCAAAAGATCACTAATATGTTCCCTCATTATTTTAGCTTGAGGTGGGGAAAGTGGATACGGGGCCTTTCGGACTGGAATATCGTCAGACAAATGAATTGAATATTTGTAATTTTTAGCTTGACCTAGTTCTTCGGTAAGAACTTCTGGAAATTCGGCAAGCAAACTACTAAAGTTGGCCGCATTTGAATCTATACTGGTAACGTGATCCAGGGAGAAGGTTTTGGACGAAGCGGGTAACGGTACAAAGGGAATGACGTGAGAGGAATCGAATTTGAAAGAAAGATTATTCTCGGTACAATTAACGTTCGCACCCATTTTGCATAAAGAATCATAACCTATTATGACGGGATACGACAGAGCGTCGAGAACTAGGAAATCAATCTTCCAGGTAAATTTACTAATAGTAATGACTACTGTTAACGTGAAATTAGATCTAGCGATAGTACTGTTGGCTACTTGGGCATAAGAAATCGAATTTGTGATCGTACCTATTTTTAACGATGACAAATAATTAGCAAGTTCGGAATTGATGTAGTTCTTGGTAGAACCGGTATCAAGCAGTGCCGAAGCTCGAATATGTTGAAAGTAGAGATAAACTAGAGGGATCGTAGAGCTACTTGATTGACTTGGGGAATTATAGGAATAATTCGGGACGGGAGAAGTCAATCGAATAGACGTATTTACAGGAGAAGACAAGTTAGCTGGAGGGGGGTGGTTTGAAAGGGGTGACTTATTAACTAATGTGGTTAACCGGGGAAAGACATTAATTTGTTCTACATCTTTCGGTTTACTAAAAATTTTGACAACGCTATCTCACCCTTGAGAGGGCAGGATAGCCTTAGGTTCAGAAGGAGAAGGACGTGGGGGACGAACCGGACACTGGGCTATAAAGTGACCTGGTTGTTTACAATATCGGCAACAAGGGGAAAAATTAGGAGCGACAAGTCCGGTCGAATTGGGGTGAGTGTACGTTTTACGTTGACGTTCAACTACTCTCAAATGTTTTATAAGCTGGTGAAGCTCAGCTAAACAAGTTGGGGTATCTCTGAATTGTAGATAATTAAATGTGAATTCGTTTTGGTTAAGCCAAATGCGCGCAATTATCTCCGATTCAGACAGGCTAGGACCCAACAATTCGACGTATTTCAAGACGTCTTCAGCATATTCGGGAAAATTCTCAGAGAGGTTCTGACGCCTACTGATATAGCGTTCTATTAGCATAGCCCGATCTATAGAAGTGGTGAAATGGTCTAGAATAAGATTTTTGAGCTGTGTCCATTCGAGTTCAGAATAGACATTAAGTCTCCACCACTGTCGGAGGGGTCCGTCAGTCTTAGTGCCTAAACTCTTTAACAAAATATGAAATGGAACTAAAGCGAATTGACTCACGTTCTCGATTTCTAACAGGAATTGTATCAAAATGTCAAGATCTGTACCTGTAGCGGTAGGTACGTTACGCAACAAGTCCCGGATATCGCCCATATTTGCATGCGAAGCGGTATGATTTGGAACGGAAATAAGAATTGGCTCGGACTTACTCGGTGAGTGCACTGGAGGATCGTCCATCGCCGGCGGAGAGTCTGGAAGTTCAGCGGTGGTCGGAGGCGGACCTGGAGATTTGCTTTGGCCGGGTGTCGGCGGAGACTTTGGGCTGCGGCAGGACTTATGGCGCGGCATGGTCGACTGGAAGACGTGGAATCGGACAGGAACAGGACTCAGGAATTAACTACGCTCCTTGCTACCAATTATAGCACGGCAGTGGAAGGATTTCTGGTAACGTAGGTCCATTCCCACCTGTGAATAAATAAAAGAAAAAAAAGACGGACAGATTTCTCAAAACGGTGGATTGTTTGGGCTGTACCGGTGTTATTTTGGGCCCATAGTGATCAGAGAGGGTACAGCTCCACTTCTTCCACTGTTCTGAGAAATTTGTGCAGAAATGTAACAAAGAAAAGAATATGCCGTTGGTCGATAACAATTATATTTCATAATCACTTCAAAAACGTGTCGGTGATAAAGTACAAGGAAATCTGATTTACAAGTACATTCTTAATATTAACAATATCGTTTGATCATGATTGACAATTAGGAACTGGGGGTAGAACCCTGACGAGGTGATCACTTAATTATCTAGGGAAGTACATTTAATAAGGTTGTTTAAATTAAAAAAAAATAATAAAACGTGAAAGAGGAAAAGAAAACTAGGCGTGAGCGTCATACCTTTTTCTGAAGAGTACTTACTTACACTTGAACAATACTTATTCTAGGAATACTTTACATAATTCGTGAGTGACTACGGGTATTTAGGCGCTTCATAGTAGTACAATGAAGTCTAAATTCGGTTTTGAGAAGAAGCTTGAAGATGATTCGGTGGTTTATTCCATGAGCGTCCTTTTCATGCGACCACACCGAATTCCGGAAAAAAACTTAATGTTTGTTATTTTTCCGTAACTAATCAATATTGATTTTAATTATTTCAAACCTAACAACTATTGTTTGTCACTTTTTCACTTTTGAAAATCACAGATACCGCGTATTTAGAGTCAGACGACTGGATCACACGATAGACACACTTATGTTTATAAGTCCAAGCCACGCGATCCAAATCGTACCGCGCATGCAAATATCCGCGAATTTAGTGATTTGATTTCCTTATTTATTTATTTTATTATAATAATTTTTATGCTAATATTAAAAAAATTGTCGCGGTGCTATGGCACCACGTGACAATATATATATATATATATATATATATATATATATATATATATATATATATATATATATATATGTACTGGCTGCGCGCGCGCCAGTAGATATAACCAGAGGCAAGTGCCGTTCTTGGGCAGCGTGAAAAATGCAACCCCATTACCTAAATTCTACATAAAATGGAGTAAAGGTTCGGTATACAATTTTCAAATAAATAAAAAGACTCATTTATGTCAAAAATCTTTTTTTTACTAATGGGATAATAAGACAAAAAACATTCTTTTTCGTATTAAAAATTATAAATTGACAAACAAAACGACTGCTCATCAATTGCGAGATATTTTCAGAGGCAAACGCGTCTGACTGAAAAAAAAAATTAAAATTTCAACACGATCACACTTTTCGCAGAATTTACTGTAACGCGAAAATTTTTTCCCACGTTCCAAATTTTGCCGCCCGTGCAAATTTGCCGCCCTGGGCACTAGCCCCTACTGCCCCTAGTGTAAATCCAGCGCTGGATATAACACACGTATAACCTATACTTTCACTGTTGGCCAAAAGCAACACGTCATACTTATAGCTACAGATATATTGTTAACAATAAGCATGTCGGTGACGAGAACGCATAAGATTTTACCCATACAAAAATCGCCCAAGTTTTCACTTTAAAAAAATAACCGACCTCAAAAAATAACCCAGAATGTCCCTGAAAAAATACAATCTTTATTTAAGATTATTCTTGCAAGGAATTCATCGGTTACCTTTGAATGCGCACATCATTTTTATAAATCGTTTTCGAAGATCGGTTCTAGCTTTTTGTTGCTCTTCGATGGAACCGCTTTCGTCGATCGCTTTGTATGCTTCGATAGGATCCGAGTTATTGTCTAGTGTATCTTCGATTACGTTGTTTTCAACGTCCTCTTCCATATTTGAGGTATCTTTTTCTTCGGAAGTTTCTTCCGTTGCACTGTTTGGTATTTCTGTGGGTTCGTTCGCGGTCGAAGTTGCGACTGAACTTTCAGTGGAATTTGAATCCATTTCTGAAAGAAAAATGTATATACAGTCACAGACCAATCAGGAAAAGCTTTTATTAATTTGAGGTTTAACGTTGTCAAACGTATTTTTTCATTGGCTGAGCACCGTAGGCCAAGACACTTTGAGTGAGAAGTAGGGACTAAAAACTTGAAAATATATGAGTCCGACTGCAAAGGTCACTGCTCGGACTTCTGTTGGCTGGCGCGCTGGCTACGAGGATGGAAATGACGTCACTGCGGACTCGCCTGCGTGGTCACAAGATGAATTTCAAAATTACAACCGGAACTATTGTTCGTACTTGTTTGTCTGCTTGTTTTGAGCAAGAACCAAAATCCTCTATGTATCGAAATAATGTAAATTTTAATTTAGTTGACATTTTTAATAAAGTTCCGAGTGAAATTAAAGACCTACCTCTATCACCTTTTAAAAGACAATTGAAAAAATATTTAATAGAAAAATGTCTCTATTGTATTGACGAGTTCTAATTTTATCTGTATTTTAATTTAATAATTAAAATACAGATAATGTAATGTATATTGGACATATTTCACAGCTTTTATGCTATTTTCGAAATAAATATATCTTAAAAAAAAAAACAGTATCTAGTCGCGCGGTCGACACGGACAAACGCCCACAAACAAACATGGCGTCATAAAGTGTGTGTTCTGTTCGGGGACAATAAACGTTCACTTTCGTTAACATTCGAGCTGCCGCTGATGCGCGCATCAAACCCATCTAGAAAACCAGCTTCGAAACAGACATCGTGCGAAGCGAGCACGTAGACGCCAGCGCGACAGCACGCTTGTAGCTTAGCAAGGAATCTAGCGGCAAAACCAGCCTCGTGTGCAGCTGCCTTTGGCCGGCAGTGCGTCTTCGGGCAAACAGTTCTGCATCTGGATTACAGTTCGACCGTCACAGGCGGAATTGTTAAGCGACTTGCGTTCATGCCGGCATTCGTGGATATTTAGAAACACGTGGGACTCGATACAAGACAGGTTATTAATTGAAACGGGACACGGTTTCAACGGGGAACCAGGTGAAATACGCGCACGCTAATGTAACGTTCAGAGTTGACTAATGCGCCGACTTGATTCGTTCGTCAATGTCCAAACAGTTGAACGCATTTATTAAAGCTGCAGTTTTTCACGTAAAAGTATACGCTGTATGTTTTTAGTTTTAGAACAGGGGCGTCAAACTAGCGTTCCGCGGCAGCTTTTTTTGCCCCTGATCTACGATTTTTTCGAACCGGGGCAGAATGGCGCTCCCTCGCCCCAAGCAATTTGAGTAAATCGAAAAAAGGACAGATTGGGTGTGGTTTTCAACCATATTATATTATGATTTTGGCGCCCCCTGAAACTGGCGCCCGGAGCGGGTGCTCGGTTGCCCCCTCCCCCCTAGATCCGGGGCTGGGTACGCGTCGTCTCCATGGGGAAAAAAACTGCAGTAACAATTCTTATATGACTTACCCTCCTGTACATGGAGTGTTTCTGTGATTGAATAAAGTTTCAATTTTGCGACTTAGCTGTACAGTAGAACTTCTTGTGGAACTTCATAAGTTGAAAACCTCCAAAACTCATTTTTTGTTCCCTTCCCTTCAAGCCCCAAAACCTCCATTACTTGAAATCTCAATCCTCTATAGGTCGAAATAATCAAGCCATTTCGGTACATATTTTCCGTCCATAGCTCGAAAAAACAAATTAGAGCTCTGTATCTCGAACATAGCAACTCAAAATTAGAATAAATATTAACCTCTACAAGTCGAATATTTCTTTACAAAAAGTCGAAATCCTTTATAAATCTAAAACTATAACTCGAATTTTTTGGCATCTCCATTGAAGTTCGACTTACAGAGGTCCTACTGTACTTATTTCATTTTGGATTTTCTAGCCGTTGTCGTAAATCTCTCTACTAACTAAAGTCTAACAATCTTCGATGGGCCTCGCTTGGGAAACCTTCGGTCGGTTTTCATTTTTTCATACAAGCCAATCTCTGATTTTTGGACACATAATTTTTCGCTTAGTCGCGTCGGTAACAAAACTGTTTGAGCTCCACCGGTCATGTTCTTAAACCGTCAGCCGTAACAAATTTCTTTAACATTGATTAACTTAATCTCGGCGTACATCTCTTTTTCGACTCCGTTTTCTGAATATAGTCCGCCCCGCAATTTGAACGAAACGCCGTACCGCCGACTTGACGAACAGCATTGATTTCGGTGCACGCTTTATTGTCCGCTTTGCGCAAATGCCGATCTCGACTGTTCTAAGATTAGACAGCGGCATCTTGATCCAGCTTGACAGAGCGAATCTTTTAATGATATTATTTCAAAGTTAGATACTCTATTTTAAAATTAGTTGTAGTCGATGTTCAAATGTTTTTATCATACAAATTACATGTATAGCACTCTGAGAGTAAATAGTCTTGAAAAGCGGGACGACATAATATCTTAGACGAGTTGGTCGCCGGATCTAGATCCTATTTCACCTGGGGGCAAACAATCAATTTGGCGTCTTCGAACCCCTTTACAAAACGTAGGCAGTACTTTAATTCCTTACTTAGAAAATAGAAAAAAAGTCCAGCCAATTGGGCGACGGGACCATTCCAACTTCAAAAATGTTGACATTTGATTATAATAAAGAAAATAAAATTTCTGATATCGCGTGAGGTGATGCGGGTAATGGCTAGTATTCAATATGACATTTGCTATTCGTTGCCATGGTTACCTACATGATATGTTCACGATCCATAAAACAAAAGAGCGGCTGATTTTTTTTATTTTCAAAATATTTCCGAAACTATAAATTTAGAAAAAAAATTTTTAACAAAACTTTCTTGTAAAAATAAATAGAATAATAAGCCGTTATGAAAAGTATACCATTATTATATAAAAAACACCGTTATAGCATATCTTTTCTGCGCATGCGCCGATTTTCTCCAAAAACAATAGGGCTTTTATATTTTGCATACCAAACATCCTCTCAAAATTTGGTTTCCCCACTTGTGGGTTGGAATGGTAAAATGAGTGCCTGTAACCTTTACGCGCGGTTAAGACTGTCGCGGAGTTGGCTATCAGTGGCGTAACACCGTTTGAGGTTCGTGGTAAATTTTACTAAATGTTGTAGGTAATAATAAATGTTAGGATCATCCTGGGCTCGCAGCCCTCAAGGGCCAAGAGCCCCTTCAGGCCGTCGCATTTTGCGTCCATTGCTATGTTTCACCTTTAGATTTCGATTTTAAAATAAAATATCGCACTTTTTCTCAGTCGACCATTCCTTTTTTGTTTCAGGTGTGGACTGCGCCCCGAACGCTTCGAGTTTAGACTGTTTGAATCTCATTGTTCAAAGCATAACAAATCAACAAAAACTTCAGCAGCCATCGCCGACAGAAAACAAAATGGCAACGCCAAATCACAGTTAACCTACCGACCAATCGAATTTCTACAATCAACCAAAGTGCCTAGACAAACAAGAGAGCGACGCCAGCTCCAAAAAACATATTAAAGAAACTGTGAACCCAACAAGCTCACAGGGGAAGTGAAACTTCTTTAGAGCTATGAACTGATATCGAGATTTCTCCTTTATTTTCCCTTCATTGCTTCGTTATTTAATTTTGCGTTACCAAAGTTTCTATTATATTTCCCCGCTGTTGAATCATTTCCCCTTTAACGTTTCAGAAAATTTCAAACAGATGCGTCGCTAAAGAAGTTTCACTTAAAAAATCAAATGAAAGAGTTATTTATTTAAAAAAAATTATTTATTTTGCATCCAAATTACAAATATATACACAACAATAATATTATAAAATATGTCACATCTGTGGTGACGCGAAAATATTGTTCTTAAATTGAAATGAAGTAATTTCGTCGAAAAAATTTGTATTACAACAACGTCGTAATTATAAATATGATAAAAAAATGATGTTTTTTTATTATGCTTTTATATTATTGTGCCCGCATTGCCTGAGTTTTTCTGTACGATGTGAATTGCTCCAAGTACTGTTGAATCGTGTCCATTGGTTGATATAAATCATTAAGCCTCGCCTGAAGGTATTGTGGAGGCGTGTTCGGTACAGAAGAACCCAGGAAGCCCTGTAAAAATTCCCTCATCATTTCCCAACAGCTGCCGGGGACGACGCACGGTCTATATTCCACTTCAACAAGGACACCTGCAAAGTAATACGAGTTTTGGTAAATCTCTATATCTCTTATTATAAATATGATAAAATTATTCGGGATACAAGGCTAAATATAAAAAAGTTTTATTCACTAGAACATCATTTAATCGTCAACGTTTAGGCATAAATTTTAAGCCTTCTTCAGGACCTTAAAAATGTCTAGTAAAAAGTCATAAAAATAAAATTCAAAACATAAAATAATTTAAAAACATTAAAACATTTAAAACTTTTTTAACAACTAAAATTCATATAAATAAAAATAATAAAAACTTTAAAAGATCTATTTTAAAAAATTATAAAAATATATCCTTTCTTTCTAAAAAAATTATTGTGAGATAGATACCTATTTAACAACAAAATTTAATCTGAAAAATTGTTCATTTTTGACTATTAATAGCAAACGACAAGCAGAAGATGCCTGGATGTCTTTTTTATCCAGTTACGATGGGTTCTCATTAAAACCGCGGGCAAAATCGACGTTCCCACAAGCGAAGTCGCGGGCTAATAGCAATATATACAATCAGAACTTACCTTTGAAATTTTGACTAACGCTCACGCTTCCGAATTTGACCAAAAAGTCGCCGATTTCAAATCTCGGTCCTTTGGATTCAACTTTGGTTTGTTTCTTCGAAGTATAAACACTAGTCATTTTCATCATGATCAAATCGAACAAGCCATCGGCCACTAGAGGTATGGTTTTTGTCCCCGTTTCTAAAATACTAAACACGGACGCCGGCTGTTCCGAATTGTGTAAAACGTGCACCGTCCGTTGGACTCCGAGTTGGGGTAGCGATGTGAACGTTTCGCAATCGACCAAGAACTGTCCGGACTGGACTGCTCCGAGAGCGACAATTCGCTTCGTTAAAAAATCAATCGTCTGCGGTCCAGTCCGATTCTCGGTTATTGGGAATTGTTGCAGAACTGTAACGCCCATTTTAATCCTTCAGTTTTGAGCCCTGTAGACCAGAAAAAAGAATTTAAATAGTTTCTACATTAGATAGGCCGATTAGAATCTATCGATACTAAATCGACCATATCATGCTATCAAGGATTTTATAATGCCACTCGGCTGACAATTTTCTGTAGTGTCCAATCTATACTTATTAATTTACTATACTATGTACAATATTTCCAAAGTCACTACTGAAGGATTAAAAAAGTGGGGTTATGGATTAACTAGAAGTGTTTGCAAGATTATTAGAATAATATTAATAAATCTCTTCTCTGTGATAGTATTACACATTTATTTTAAGCAAGACCTTTAATCTACAATGCCCAGTGTTTCTTATTATACTTAAATTTCCACTAAAACTATAAATTGCCGATGACAACTGTCAACGTAAATGTTAAACGGGTAAATTTTAAGTAAACGCAATACAAAAATAAATTAGTGTCTCTCTTAGATAGTAAATTACCTTAAAATATTATTTTAAAACACTTACCTTTCCACAATAATAAAATTTATATCAACACGGCGAATATTTTCCTATTCAGAAGAACACTCCGTATGCATTCTCGTCTTTAATTAAACACCAAAATAATTGCAGTAATACAAATAAATATCGCGCAGAGTGATTTTTTTGTTTGTTTCTAGTAAAAAACTAACTTATTTCTGTTTACTAACATTTATTTTTAACGTTTATACTGTCTATATAATGCCGCTAACACAAAACAGTCCTTCTCTATGGATAGAATTGCATGTAAATAAATACATTAGACTTTAGAGGTCCACCTGGAGTGCTTCTGAGCTGTGACAATAACTTTTAAATAATTAAAATTAGAGTTTAAAAAACAAAAAAAAGCACTTTTTTCTAGTAATGTGGACTAAAAAGTAAAAAATAATTTTTAGTCCACATTGCTGTAAAAAGCGTCTTTCTTTTGAGTTTTATTAATCTCTAAAAACCAACACTCAAATAACTATGTTTATATAAATTATTGTATTGTCACGGGTTATTAATACCTGTGCAAAATTTCAAATTATTCAAACGTCTGGAAATGGGTGAAAATTAAATTGAAAGATTTCATTACATAGGCACACACATACACGCAGATGAAGTTAGTAAGAGAGTGTTAAAAGGACATGAATATGGTTAAAAAAGAAAGTTTTAGATATAATCATATAACAATACAAAAATATTTATTTAATTTGCAGGAATCATCACATACCAAATATTAAAGTAATATAAATAATAAGTAAATATTTTATAACTAGAAAAAAATACTATATAATTTTATTCATAAACTTTCTTCGTGGCCCTGTTTCTAGCCGAATTACTGTGATCGGGAAATAAGACTCCATGATATATAGCGGAAAATATAAATATTTTCTATCAATCAAATGGCATTTCCATTATTTTAATACTTCAACTTCACGATATATATAATTATTAACAAACTTACCTAACATTTCTAATGCACGAAGCTACAATATGCTCACGGTAAGATCTGAGATTATTTAAAATTAATTTTTAAACAAACAAAAAAAAATTTGATATATATTTTTTTAATGTGCAAAGCACGTTTCGCCCATATTTTCTTAATTTTTTATAAAAACAATTGTAATTAAGGCTCTAAAAGTATGAGTATACGCGTCAGCCAAAATGGAACCAGCTGTTATTCTCGGCCATATGTTAACAAGGCGGACTTCGGGTAAAACTATTAATTTTTTCGTTGTGAAAACTTGTTAAATTGTCAAATTTCAATTATAATTATAGGTTCGTTCCAAGCAGCCGTGAACGGTAATAAAACCGTACACAGTCTTGTCACTGCGCAAGACTAATTTGCGCACTGGCTCAAAAATCGATACTGCGCAAGACAGTCTTGCGCAGTAACAAGACTGTGTACGGTTTTATTACCGTTCGCGGCTGCTTGGAAAGAAACTTTATATTAACTTGAAGTCCACTTGTAAGCACATGGCCGAGAATGACATCAGGACCGATCAAGGTTGACGCATATACCTACACTTTTAGTGCTGTAATTGTAACAAAAAACAAACTCTTTTCATTTGTTTTCATTGATCGCTGTCACTGGCTTCTAATTCGATATCTCTAAGATTTAACGATCTGATCTGATCGATTGCTCGATGTAGTGATTCGTCACAGTCGGGCGTGACGTCACCGCTAGTCCTGCCTCCGGCCGGAGTTTGAGGCGTATTCGACGGAGGCACGGGAGTCGTGGTGCCTCCCCTATTGTGTTCCGTTATGTAATCCGGACTTGGCGACAGCCTGTTGCTCAGAGACGTCGAGTTTAAATTATAATCAGGCATTATTAATCCAGCAATGCCTGCGAAAACAGTTTCATTTAGTTTTTGGAAGAAAAATAAACGAAATCATTAATACAGACATTACGCAAACTGATTTTAACAAAACGGAACACTTTAACACTGGTTTCTTTTTTCAGAAAACAGTTGTATATGACCAGGGTTTCAACGATATATCGGTCAACCAAGATTATCTAAACGAAAATATCAATATTTATATCGATATACACCTATCCCGCGATTTACACGGTAGATACGTTCCTGAGAAAAACGTGTAAATCGAAAATTAAAAATTTTCAAATCAAAACCGTGTAAATCGAAAAGCTTGCAGAAAATGCATAATTTTGCTATTTAACAGTTGTGATTTTTTTCAATATTTTTAGGTGTACACAGAAATAAAAATAAAATGCATTGACAGGTTAAAATATGTAATATATTACGGAAACACTGTTTTTTTATTTAATTACAATTACAATTTTCCGTAGATAAAACTTTAATTTTATGCGAAGAAATACAGACACAGTGTGCGTGTGCAGCAAGTCAGCACATAAGCTCGGGAGATGTGTACACAGCGCACGTGTTCAATCACAGTAGCATTTAGTAGAGTGCGACAAAAAACAAGAAAAAACTTATTTGGAAAACCGTGTAAAAGCGAAAACGTGTAAAACAAGTACCGTGTAAATCGGGGGATAGGTGTATTTAGATTCCCAATATGATATTATCAATATTGGTCCGTTGTCGATACAAATATCGATATATTTATCGATAATAAAACCATTTTGCATCCCTGTATATGACCAAATGAATAATTGTTGGTTTGACAAAATATCACCTACCTTTTTTGGGAGTCGTTGCGTGGTCGCGTTTGATTCTTCTACGTCTAGACGGATTATTTCTACGCAACTGCAACATTGAATTAAAGTCTATTATATAGATTATGCCAGCAACAAGCAATTCGCACGTCCGTTCCCCAGCTTTATATGCCGCTTCTAGTTCCATAAATGTCCTCTCATCGTATTGCCACCACCCTGTAACAGAGTTTACAAACATACCTTCTGGGTTCTGGCCTTCAAATACTACAAACGAGATTAAATAACTACGATTGGAAAATGAATAAGTTGAATTTACCATCTTTTCCTTCGTAAAACCATTGATAGCCATCTTCCGTGGCTTCGACCTTATTCGGTTCGGGAGGCTCTAAAAGTTTTGGCTTGATGAAGAAGTCTGTCGGGATTTCCCGTCTACACATAGCGCATCTTCTAGAATTATTTGCAACGCCTTTTAAACACAAGAAGCAGAATATGTGGCCGCAAGGTAATAAAGTTGGATGAATACACGGCTGCAAGCAAACTGGACATTCTACGCTCGCACCTTAAAAAATAAAAATATTTTCATAACCGCACTTTTTGTGTTTTTACAAATAAACAAAAACCAAATCGAATATACCTTCTTCTTTCGTCACTTCATCGGTTGAATTATCAATATTTATAGCCTCTGCCATCATTATTTTGTTTAAAAAATTAATAACTCATTAATATAACACCATTTTGCATAAGAAACGTCACTTTCTCAATTAAGGAGGATCACGTATTTTCGTGTTTGTTCTGGTTGGCGTTTCTACTTTTGTTACCACCTTCATGAGTTAAAATTTCAGAACTGTCAAATTGTTTTCATTATTTTATTTCACGTGCTTGATAAGTAAAAAATTAGTTGAAGTAAATCATGGACGATCCAGATTTGGAGCGTATTCGTCAGCAACGTTTGGCACAAATGCAGAACCAATTTCAGGTGTAAAATTTATAGATTTGTGTATGTATATGAGGCTAGGTTAAGTAAAACTATGGGGACAACAAATGGTTCCAAAATTAGACGGAAATGATCTTGCGAGACGTCCTTCGAAAACTATAAATTGGCCGAAAGCTCTCCGAGCTGTGAAGTGTAGAAACAATCACGAAATGATTTATTTATGCTGTTTTTAGGGCGGAGATGCAAGCTCAAATGCAAAAGCACAAGCCGAACAAGAAAAAATGCAACTCGAAGCAAAGAATTCGATTTTGTCTCAGATTTTAGATCAATCGGCTCGAGCTAGATGTAAGTTATTCCATTTCTAGTGATCAGCTAGAGAATCGAAGTGACTATTCATACGGTTACCGTATGAATAATATATAATTATTCGTACAAATACTGTATGAATAATATATAATTACAAAGCTATCTTGACATAATCAGTTAGGGTCTAGTAAGTAGCGTACCTTGCTCTTACCCAAGAGGCCCGGGTTCGATTCCCGGTACCGGAATGAGTTTTGTTTTTACTTTTTATTTTTTTTTCACTTTGAGACCAACTTAAAACTCGCATTTTCATGAAGATTGAAAACCACCGCTTTTTTTGATAAAGGGGTATGCGAATTGTCTCGCAGTGAAATGGGAAGGGGCAAATGTGGAGTTTTTAAAAAAACAATTCTGGGGTGAACGATAAACGGGTATGCGAATTGTAATTCTGGGGTGAACGATAAAGGGGTATGCGAATTGTCTCGCAGTGAAACGGGAAGGGGCAAATGTTGAGTTTAAAAAAAAAAACAATTCCAGGGTGAACGATAACGGGGTATGCGAATTAGATAGTTAATTGTTTGAATAGAACTGCGTTTTCTAAAAAATGTATATTTAATTGACAGTCAATTAAATAAATATTTTTTAGAAAATCAGTCTCAAAGTGAAAAAAAAAATAAAAACTAAAATCAAACGTCGTAAAAATAATTGTATTTCTACGTCACAGTGTAATAAAACATTATAAGTGTGGTTACTGTTTAGTGCAATATAATATGATGCCTAAATGTTAATTATTTTGACGTTTGTATGTGAATTTAGTTAATTTCAGGCGTTTGTACAATTTTTTTTCTTGAAATAAAATTTTTACAGTACAGTAGAGACGCGTTAATCCGAACCTTCATAATCCGGATTTTTTGGTAATTCGGACAGTCGTTTGATAGTATTATGTACATTGTAGTCCGGATTTTTCCAGTTTCAGTAATCCGGATCATGATACTTAGTTATTGAGTAGCTGTACCGGCACTATTTGCGTCAACACTATTGGCCGGCGGTGTGTTACAAACAGTTACATACATATTTGTTGCCGGAGAAGTGAGAGATGTTAGGTGGTTTTAGTATGTATATAGTCGTTGTCAAACTCAGATAGAAATACATAGAGAACGCACTATGGCGCCGCGTAAACGATCACACGTTACTTTATCACTGCAAGTAAAAACGAAATTCTTGACAAATTAAAAAAGGGAGCCTCAAATAAACAGTTAGCCGCAAAATATGAGCATTTTAGTTTGTTTTCTTGATAATTAAAATTACATCCAGTAATCCGGACATTTTGATAATCCGGATCAGCTGTGTTTTAATTAGTCCGGATTATCGCGTCTCTACTGTACCCGTTTATCGTTCACCCCGGAATTGTTTTTTTAAAAACTCCACATTTGCCCCTTCCCGTTTCACTGCGAGACAATTCGCATACCCCTTTATCGTTCACCCCGGAATTACAATTCGCATACCCGTTTATCGTTCACCCCGGAATTGTTTTTTTAAAAACTCCACATTTGCCCCTTCCCGTTTCACTGCGAGACAATTAGCATACCCCTTTATCGTTCACCCCGGAATTACAATTCGCATACCCGTTTATCGTTCACCCCGGAATTACAATTCGCATACCCGTTTATCGTTCACCCCGGAATTGTTTTATTAAAAACTTCACATTTGCCCCTTCTCGTTTCACTGCGAGACAATTCGCATACCCCTTTATCGTTCACCCCGGAATTACAATTCGCATACCCGTTTATCGTTCACCCCGGAATTACAATTCGCATACCCGTTTATCGTTCACCCCGGAATTGTTTTATTAAAAACTTCACATTTGCCCCTTCTCGTTTCACTGCGAGACAATTCGCATACCCCTTTATCGTTCACCCCGGAATTACAATTCGCATACCCGTTTATCGTTCACCCCGGAATTACAATTCGCATACCCGTTTATCGTTCACCCCGGAATTGTTTTATTAAAAACTCCACATTTGCCCCTTCCCGTTTCACTGCGAGACAATTCGCATACCCCTTTATCAAAAAAAGCGGTGGTTTTCAATCTTCATGAAAATGTGAGTTTTAAGTTGGTCTCAAAGTGAAAAAAAAAATAAAAAGTAAAAACAAAACTCATTCCGGTACCGGGAATCGAACCCGGGCCTCTTGGGTAAGAGCAAGGTACGCTACTTACTAGACCCTAACTGATTATGTCAAGATAGCTTTGTAATTATATATTATTCATACAGTACCCGTACGAATAATTATATATTATTCATACGGTAACCGTACTAATAGATGCAGCCGTTAGAGAATACGTCTGAACCAAAAATGAAAAGCGTTTTTTTTCCAGTGAATACATTAATGCTTGGCAAACCAGAAAAAGGGAAAATGATCGAATCGATGTTGGTAAGAATGGCTCAAACCGGTCAGCTCCAGGGAAAAATCGGAGAAACTGAATTAATTGGCATGCTTGAAAGCGTCAACAAACAGATCGGTGCCGCAAAGACTTCGGTTAAATTCGATCGGAGAAGAGCAGCCCTAGATGACTCGGACGACGAAGCAGAATTAAGTTATGGACGGAGAAGGAATCAAATGGATTCCGATGATGATTTGTAGATTCCGTTAGAATCGTAAAGTTTTTTTATATACACATCGCTTTTAACTAATGTAAATAAGTTTTCCTCGAAATGAATTATCTGGTTTTTTGTTTTATGTGGAAATTTAATTTATTAGTATCACTACAACTGAAGTTTTTTAATAACAATAATAAATATTATGCTTTATAAAGAATTGTTTCATTTAAGGTAGTACGAGCACCAAGGCAACTTTAAACAAAAGACTTGATTTTTTTTTATATTTCGGTAGATGGATGATAATGTTTTCATTGATTTCTCCAAAACTAGTAGGTGGAAATTAAAAAAAAACTATTTATATTAAAGTTAAAACTTAAATAAATTATTGAAAACAAAAAAAACGCGTTTTACCCGACTAATTAAAATCTTTTTAATTAAATATCTTTTTAATTAGTCGGGCACAACGGGTTTTTTTTGTTTTCAACAATTTATTAAAGTTTTAACTTTAATTTAAATAGTTTTTTTTTAATTTCCACCGACTAATTTTGGAGAAATCAATGAAAACATATCATCCATCTACCGTTTTACCATAAAGCCAATGTTAAATATGCCTACTTTTGAAGTCATTTATTTATTTAAATAATCGGGCAAACCCCCTAAAATTTTCAGAATTGGTTTAGACTTAGTCCAACTTCATATAAAAAAAAATCAAGCCTTTTATTTAAAATTGCCTTGGTACTCGTACTACCTTAAATGCTTGCGTTTTTTTACTTTCAAGAACTAAGGACGGTATTTGAGTATTTACGGCGCCACAAGTTAAGTCGGTATATGAATATAATGCTACAGAATAGTTAAATATTAATCATGATATATTTAAATTAAAAATTATACACAACGTGAAGAGTCCAAGATATATAAAAAATACGTTATATATATAGATAAAAAAAAATTGATTTGAATGTTTTGATGGAGAATCCCTTAATTAATTACAATAATCTAATTTAAAAACACATTTCATGAAAATTACGGAAATAACGACATTTTTGACTAGAAATAAATATAACTTAAATGCGAAGCTGGGACGACTAAAACTAAAACTGTATAGTCATATAAACCAGTTTTGACATTGCTCCAGAATATCGGTAAGACGATTAAAAAACGCGATGAAAACGAATGAACAAATTTTTTAATTTGTTTACGCCTTTTCTTTGATGTTTTATCTTAAATAAAATTATTTCCTTTTCTTATCTTGCCACATTTATTCCTTCTTTTCATGCAACAATTCTGAAAAAAAAAACAATTGTTGGAATTCTTATACAGTATGTAAACACGTAAGGTGCACATAGGGAAATTAACATTGGGAAAAAATGACTGGATCAGAGTGAGCCTTGAAATCTTGTTTTTCAATTTGACAGATAATATTCTTTTACAACATAATCGGACTTTTTTTATTAATGGGACATTAAATTCCCAAAAATACTTAAATATGGTGCGAGATCAAATATCTCCGCCTATTCGTGTTGAATCTAAAGACATTTGGGTCACTGATTTACCAACGCGCATCCGTCATACCAGTCAGAAAATTTTTGAATGAAATGTTTCCAAACAGATGGAGTTGTTTTTTTGTTTTATTTTTGTACAAAAAAAATAAAATAATGATTTATAAGAGCTTTTTATTATTAAAAACGCCAAGTAAAGTAAAAATAAATCAAAATAAAATAGAAATCCTCAAGATTACCACCATAATTCAATAGAAATAACAATTAATGCAGTCATGGCTAACTCTGATCCAAGTATTTTTTCCCAATGCTAATTTCCCTATGTGCACCTTACGTGTTTATATACTGTATATTTGAACAACAAATCAGATTAAAGATTAAAAAATCCTTTTAAAGCCTGGTTGTCTTTTGCTTACCTTCTTCATCTTCTTCAGCATCCAAAATATTAGCGCAACAAATTGAATATAAAATCAACGATAAAAATCCTAACGGCAAACCGAAAAGCACGACTGTAAGTACGGGATTACCGTACCACATATCTGCGAGTTTAGCCTTTGCCTCAAAATATGTCCGATATAATCGTACTGGCAAACTATTACCACCGTAAACCTGCGAGGAAATTTTTATATGAATTATAAATGTAAAAATATGGTGCGATTCACTAAATAAAATTATCGACCAATTTTTCAGACAATATATTAACAAAATATATAATTAATACATTAACGTTTCGATCTGGATTTGGACCTTCTTCAGAACTGATCTAAAAAATATAAAAAATAATTAATATTTAATTTCTAATTCGCTTTTTATAAAATTTCTTCAAAATTATTAATTATTATCAAAATATATTGTCTGAAAAATTGGTCGATAATTTTATTTATTCAACACGCGTGAGTAATATGTAATTTCGGGGCCCTGTTAAATTCGGGAGAAATAATAAATTACTTCATGTTGACGCGTAGAGTGCTAATAATGAGCCGTACAGTGTGATAATGAATTTTCTGGACCAATAGAAACTCAGTAGCAAGCCCAAGCGTGCAATAATGAAAAAAAATTGCACGCAGCTTCTGGACCAATAGGAACGTGGTAGGCGGTATTGTATATATGAAAACAGCATCGCAATTCAGCGAAAGTCATGGCCATCTTGTGTGTATCGAGGGCGCTGGGTACGTCAATCAATGAAGTGATTTATTATTTTTCCCTCTTTTATCAGGGCCCCGATTTCATATTACTCGTGCTAGTTGAATAAAGTATTATGTGCGACTATTGATCGAAGGAGAATATTCCACTCGCGTGCGTTTTACCGCACTCGCTACGCTCGTGCGGCAAATTTCACGCTCATGGAATCTTCTCCTTCTCTCACTAGTCGCACAATATACTATTATTGAAGAGTTCTAATCAGACGTTAATCAAAGATTTGAATATGGTGCGATATTGAAAATTACAGACGCTAAACAACAAATGGTTACAGCGCTGTGTTCGGGGATTCACTAAACGCTGTTATCAACTTTCAGTAATCAAGTTATTGACAAGAAGTAACTTACAGGGGCGGACTGGTTGAACACTTGTTCTAAAAACAAATCGACTGCATCGGCGGTCAATTGACTTGGATCATCTTCCGGTATGTAATGATGGTGTGTCGTCGAATTTAAAACAAGTAAATACGGTAACGATAGTACGGTCATTGCTATCGAGTTCGCCAATTCCGGAGACCCGATCCATCCGAACTGGAAGTGTCTATGGTATTTATCGCGTTTTTTATGTATGACCGATTCGATCATATCTCTGAACTCGGCCATTTCGGTCGGAACTTCGTTCAATTTATTCTGTTCGACGACAGCTAACACCAAATATTTTTTCGTTAATAACATTTCGTTTATGTTGAAACGGGTGACTTTTGGATATGTCCCGAAACGTTCCTCGTTTATCCATTGATAGAGCGTTGAATTTAAATGTTCAGCTTCTAGCTCTGTATCTCCGGACTCCACTGCAAAACAAATGAACGATTCAATCAGAACGCCAGAAACAAGGCCACAAGTAGAGTCTGGATAATGAAGTCTCGCAGCCCCGAATTTCTATAAAACGCGCCAGATAACGTAAGTACGGAATTAGCAGTGACAATTTTACTTCCGCAAGTCGACAAAACAAAAGCCCGAATTTGCAGATTGCCATTGTTTTTTTGTCGACTTACATTGCAAAATTGGTCTCGCTTTTATTTTAACACGATAATATATAGCCTATGTCCATCCTGAAGGTCCATTCTAAATATTGGTAAAAAAAATTTTGAAATCGGATGAGTAGTTTTGAAGATTACCTCCAACATCTAAACTTCACCTCGTAATAATATCAGTATATATTTGTAGTGCATAATATATTCTACAAAAAAAAATTGGTTGTCTGTAAAGTCGGTTTACGGACGATAGTTTTACGTGATAACGTATTCCGCTCGAATATCATATTTAATAATACATAACCTAAATTTTAGTAGCTGTCAAACTATATTTTTACCGACTAATAATTTGATCAACCAAAGCAAAATACATATTTTTAAGCAATTATAAAAGACATTTAAAAGAATGTGTATATATTATATATTTGTTATCAAACCGTATAATTTATCTGCTGTTATGAAATGAAGATATCTTCCAAGATTTGTTTTTGATACAAAATGTAGCTGCGTTTGTGTACAAACTATCAATTGATCAATACATTTCCATTCGTTGTGAATAATATCATATTTTATCCATAATGACGGCGATCAGTTATTTTTAACAAAATAAAATGACATTTATTAATTATTATTAGCGCCATATTGCCATTGCCGATCGTGCCTCTCTATCGCTTATATCGCGCTCTCGCTTGCACTCTCAGGCTCAGGCGGAACGTTACACTTTTTCGTGTGTGCAGCTGGTGTTTCATCAATTTATAAGACGTTATCACGTCAAAAGTCCGCGAAAGGATATGTCTATCTACAAAGTCGGACCAGGTTGCTAGTCGGACATAATAAATAAAATTCTTACCCGGAAAGAAATAGTGATAGCTCTCCTTGTGAACGAAGACTGCAGGCAAGTTGTCTAGATCAACGTATTTAGTTGCGATCTCGTCCGAAACAGCATAAAAGAATCCGTGCGGTTGAAAAACTTCAGCTACACCGTAATAAACTTCCCACAGAGGTCCTTCCTGCTCCCCGACATACATAAAGAAAATCGCGTTGCTGTTTTTCAAACTCTCCATGTTTTGCAACGTCGTTATTTGCTGAACTGGAGGTCGGGACATTCTTAGGGCATAATTAACAAAGTCCTCTCTCGTCCGATCTCCGCTATATGTGTACTGGATGTCAGGCTTAATACTGAAAGACAACAGTGAACTTATGGCTCTTTGCGACAATTTTAATATTCTAAAACTAGAGTGACCTGTGCGAATTATTCGCACTAAATAAGTATAATAATTATTACTTTACAAAATTATTTTTTAAATATGATTGCAGGTATTCAATTCGTTTCTAATTTTGCACACTGCTTATAACGTTCTTCTTTTTGTTGTATTACAATATGAAGCTCAAATGACAGATCGAAGAAATATTTTACTAAAATTGTCATATAGAGGCGCAAGTAGCAAAAGCGTTGAGCTAAACCGTCAGATGGCATCATGCAGCAATGCTGTGACGTTGTTCAGCGTTGCTCGCTGTTTCAAAATTAAAGCCGTCAGATGGCAGTATGCAGTATTGTGTCTGTTGTATTACAATATGAAGGTCAGATGACAGATCGAAGAAATATTTTACTAAAATTGTCATATAGAGGCGCAAGTAGCAAAAGCGTTGAGCTAAACCGTCAGATGGCATCATGCAGCATTGCTGTGACGTTGTTCAGCGTTGCTCGCTGTTTCAAAATTAAATCCGTCAGATGGCAGTATGCAGTATTGTGTCTGTTGTATTACAATATGAAGGTCAGATGACAGATCGAAGTGTTGACGTTGTTTCAAAATTAAAACCGTCAGATGGCAGACGTTGTTCAGCGTTGCTGTATTTTAATTAATTTACAAAAACAAAAGCAATAATAATAAATTTTTTAGTTGTCGATGTCAGTAGAGCAAGCAAGTATCTATAAAATGATATATAATTTATGTGGAGAAATTGTGTGGTTTTTTCTAAAAAGGGAGGCAAACATTTTTAACCTTAGGGTATTAATATATATGATGCCGTCACCACTTTCAGGTTAAAAACAAACAATTTCCATTCGATAGCGATATATGCTTACAATTTAATCGTCGGAAATCCCTGGACATTAAATTCGGTTGCTAGCGAAGTAAATCTGGTACAATCAACTCGGCCTACTCGAACGTTAGTACGATACAAAGATTGGGCCACGTGAGCCCATATTGGCTCGAGTCTTTTACAGTGACCGCACCATGGTGCGTAAAACATTACCAACCAATTGCCACCTTCGCGTCGCACTTCCGAAAATTTGTCACTCAATTCGAGGACTCGGGAAGCATTGCCTAATGACAAAAAACCTAAAACCAAGAACCACGATACAGAAAAAATAACGAGACATTATTTGGATTACATATAAATGAAAACGTATTTAAAACAGTTGTTTGTAGAATTTGTCTGAGCACTTTTTGATGTTTTCTATTACTAAAATAAAATTGGAGATGTACGCGCGCTCCCACTTTTGACTCGGAGCCCAAAAGTTAAAAACTAACTTACCAATAAAAACTGGAAGCAACCAATACCACTTAAAATATTTTCCCATTTCCATTTTAGAGGCGAACAGTTACTACATTAGAGTTTTATTGGAAAACTGTTCTTACTGCTGAAAAACCAATGTAATAAATTAAGTTGCGTGATCTAAAATAATTTCGAAATATTGATTTTTTACCTGTGCATGTTGCAATACGAAAGAAAATTGAAGTGTAAGCATAAAATAGAACGCAAAGTAATGAATATTTTTTATTATCAGCTTGAAAAATAGTTATAACTTGACAACATAACCTATTAATTAATTTAGGCAATTTTCAAACGTCACAGTAAAATACAAACGCTGTCACAAACGTCAAATATATTGATTGTTAAACATGGCAACATTTCAACCAATAAGAAAAGAGATGAAATAATCAGAGGCTCTAAATGAATAAATCCACGCAAAATGATTCTCTTTAATGTTTTAAACGAATCAGAATAATTAAAAATGATCACAGCTTCGATAATAATTAGGATTAAATTATTGTAAGCGAGTCGACTGTGTGCATCTTTTAAAAGAATTTCACGTCAAGCCGTACAGTTTGGGTACCTCTCTTTGAATCCTTAATTTCATTCATAAAAGGAATGTTTATTTTACGTGTTTACTACGCGATCTTGACCTATATTTATTTCTACTACGAATCACCTGTCGTTTTATTTGGATTAGAATATTTTGAATGATTGATTTTAAAGATAGTTTTGTGGGAGCTTATTTTCGCAAATATGTACTACTTATGTCATTTTCTATTAGTCTAAACAATTTTGGAAAATCTCTCGGATTCAATTCAAATTCGATATAGAAAATGACACGCTGAATTCAAAAATCTGAATAAAATTTAAGTGCCATTTTTGGCTTAGAAGTTATGGTATACGCGTAATTTCTAAACCAAAGAGGATAGATAAGTTTTCTCAGCATTTTCGAGCTCAACGTTTCATTTTCTATAAGTATACCAAATTTCAAGTGGATTTGAGCACAACTGGCATCAAAATTGAGAAATCAAAAGTTTAAAAATTTACCTAAGTTTTACACCTGCAAGCCGGCAAGCAATGCGTACATTAACGTATAGTGGGTTGCCTACATTACAAGCAATTAAAAAATTTTTGCTTCTGAATTTTGTAACAGTTATTTTTAATAATAATCAAATTACGTGTATTTCTGTATTTCGAATGGTACCTATCAAATTTTTTTATGAAATTTAAACCAGCTTTAATAGGTAATACTTGTGCTTATTTTTAGATGTTGTATGTCATTTCGCATTGGTCTAAAGCTATCTAAGCCATTTGGATACAAAGATAAGCTTATGTTTCAGAATTCAGATCTAATAGTTATTCAAGTTACAAGCTAATAATTCTAAATTACATTTAATTACAGATATTGTTCAGCGCAGTTGCATGACAATAATTGATATGCATCTTTTTTTCGAATTCACGTGCAATTGACATTAATATCTGCATCCATCACGTAACACAAGACAAAATGGACTATGTCTTGTTTTCTAAGCATTCAGATAACAGGTTGTAACAATGCCAAGTTATATTTGGCAGTACTCTATATATATTTTTCACTGATTTTATATTTTATATAATATATAGTGCCTTGCATAATGAACTGGCATTGCTACAAAAATAATGTTTGTATTTTCAAAATTAATAATCACAGTTCTGTCTTTGCATTCAACAATCGCGTTACAATACAATTATTTAAAATTAATTTTCAAAGCAAAATTGTTAGGATCCAGTCGTCCATACAAGAAATTTTGATTAAAATAAATAATGATTTAATCATTTTATACACGCTCACTAAAATATGTTCGACTTCTTTCTGTGATACGATAATTATTGGATTCCACGTTTTTCGGAACGAGTAAAATCGAAATGTAACGCATTGTTAATGAATTAAATGAATCATTAAATTCTTTCGTCGGAATTTACGTCGGCTGCCTTTTAATTAAATTTGTATTTATGTAAAATTATAATATACTAACGGTCCCGTCCGGTTTCACCCGGGTGTAAAAGAACGAATGGGGAAGGGAGGAACATGAGTACACACATTCATCTTAGTTTACCGAGATTAATGTTGTGTCCAAATTTCATGATGATCGGAGTTACCGTTCAAAAGTTTTCAGCTTTATATATTAGTATATAGATATAGATGTATGCTTATTTTCAAATAAAGTTATTACTTATTGTCTCTGGTTCAGAGCTCGTCTCCCCCGAAGTGAATTTCTGGGCATTCTGGCTACGGCCTTGCTCCCGCTGATTCGATTAGAATTAAATCATCTAATTAATAATTATTGCACAAAAATCTGTCATAACTCACTTTACTTTGTGGTCAACCAACATGTGCCAAGAAAATTAATGTTCATAGAATCAATTAAGAAAACTGAAGTACTGACACAATAACATTTTCCCAATCGGAATCTCAGTCCGTTGGGAAAATCCAAGGAAAAGCTTCTGTCCTCCAATGTAAGGTAACTTTATTATTCATATTATATTTTTGGTGTTTTCGCTTTTTTAAAAAATATAAGTTGATTTTTAATAAAGATAACGCACAATCGAAACCCTAGGCAACCTAAGAAAATTTTTAGGACTTGTAGACCCTTTCGAGCTATGTCTTACTGATAATTCCGTAGCAATTGTTTTCTAAAAGGTTTCAATAGTGTTTTGTTTTTAAAAACGCGTTAAACAAAACACTGCGAGCACTGATTACCCAACTGCGCGATAATATAAATAAATATTTGAGAATATTTCAAGACAAGACATTTTGAAATAATAAGCGTCCAAAAATAATTTTCTAGTGCAGTGGTCTTAAATTGGTGGGCAATTCATGAAACGATTTTAATAATAAATTGAGGAAAACGCGATTTCTGAGAATTCTTTTAAAAAATTTATATGTATTTGTCGATTATCAAAACAAATAAAAAATATTTATTTGAATTTTGATGCCCTTGCGATATCAATGCCCCAAACTTGCGCTTCTCGTGCCTACAGGGACGGACTAGAACCTGACTCGACATCCTGCAGGAATGCTACAGAGATCCTAAACCACAAGCAATCCCATACTTTTTCACACCTGGTTCTGTATTCGTATCCGAAATAATTATAACGGATATCGCCCCGCGTATTCGTGGTTTGTGAAAATTCAATACTTACTTTATCAAAATACAGTAGAACCTCGATTATCCGAGTGCAATTATCCGAGCCAATCTAATGCGAGGTACGCGCGTCTATGATCCGGATTAATCGAGCCACTAAAGACCCAATATCCGTATTAACCGAGCTTCTAAAATATAGTATGTAATGTACATATTTCCATTTAAAATCGTCGGGGCTATAAAATAATTTATTAATAAAAATATTTACATGGTAAAAACGTTTATAAACCTTTTAAAGTACACTTGTGTTTATTTTTTTAATGAATAAAAAATAAATCCGGATATCCGAGTTTTCAGTTATCCGAGTAGGGTATTCCCCATGTTACCTCGGATAATCGGGGCTCTACTGTAAAACATAAATTTTAAATTCGATTCCGATATAAGACAAGAGCGAGAGAGAGTGGATTATCGACACGAAACATTAAGACGTTTGTATAATATCTTTGATAACAAATTGTCTTCACCTCGCTACAGACGAGGCTGGTTTAGTCGCTAGATTTGGCTGCTAGGTTTCAAGCGTTCTGTGACGCTGACTTTCGTGATTGCTTTTATGTGTTCGCTTCACACGATGCGTGTTTTGTAGCAGGCTTTGTAGATGGATAGTGACAGTTCGAATGTTAACAAAGGTGAACGTTTGATTGTCTCTGAACAGAACACACACTATGATGCCATGTTTGTTTGCGGCCGTTTGGCCATGTCGCCAACGTGACAAGATACTATTTCAAAACAAGTACGAAAAATAACCCCGGTTTTAATTTTGTAATCCATATTGTAATCACGGGCGCGAGTGTTCAGTGACGTCATTTCGATCTTCGCAGTCAGCACGAGTCCCAACAATGATCCCAGCGTCAAAATCAGCCTCGTGTGTAGCAATCTTTAGTTTTAGCTCTAGATCATTATCGGTTATCTTTATGCATTGTTTTTGAAAATCTATTCCAGTAATGATAAATGTAATTGGTAAATATTTGAATTGATTAAAATATAGAGTTAAAAGTTTCTTGTTTTAAAAAAAGACGGGTTGCACTCCGGGAGTGCCGGCAGAACTGAAAACTTGAATATTAACGTCTTACGAATTTTCGATCAGGTCACGTGTCCTGACGCGAGTTTAACATTTTTTACCCATTACAAAAAAAGTGTACAAAAGTTTTCGTCTTACGAATTTTCGATCAGGTCTTACGCATTTTCGATCAGGTCTTACGAATTTTCGATCTGACGCGAGTTTAAAATTTTTTACCCATTACAAAAAAAAGTGTACAACGCCGCTAAAGAAGTTTTCACTTCAAAAATATCTGTTTTCTGTTCGGTGGGCCAGTCCGTCTCTGCTTGAAGATGAGATGATCGGCCACTGACTTCGACTAATTTATCGATAAACGAGAACAAATCTCTGTAAGAAAGCTTGTTCGTAAAAAAATATATCTTAGAGAGACTACATTGTATCCAACACATTTTATTAATATAATTTATAATGTAGTGTTTCAATTGGAACAATTGTTTTAAACTGACTGTGTAGCTTTTGTTAATATATTCACGTGTTTTTGTGTTACGCGCCGCGCCGTGTAAATATTTCGTAAAAGAAAGACATAACATACAAAAAATATTAATAAATAAATTCTCATGTTTCTCTATGTACATATTATAGTGATAACAAAATTGAATTAATAATGCAGTCAGAATTTGTTTCAAAACAATATTATTTTGTTTTTTGGCAGTGTTTTGTTAAACTGAAGATTCAGTTTTTTGTTTTTGCTTGTTCGAATATCATCGCAATTTGCAATGCGTTAATTTTTTGTATTAAATTGAAAAATCGGGCGGTTTTACCAGTTTTCATAATCGAATATGAAAGCGGATGGTTTGTAATAAATTAACTAACGATCTACGCAATTTTCAAAATATTATTCTAAATAATAAATTACTAAAACTTACAATTTTACCAGTTCTTGAAATTAAACCCGAATACTGTTGATTTTTAAAATTAAGAATATTTTGTAAGTTTCGTCAAATTAATCGGGTCGTTTTTGCGTGATCCTCCAGCGAACATAAAAACTACATTTTTGAACATATTGGTGTTGTAAAGTGTGTGTATAGTAAAGGCACGTTTCCACAGTCCGCAGTGACGTCATTTCCAGCCTCGTACCCAGCCTGCCGGCCAGCAGAAGTCCCAGCAGTGTTTTAGTAGTGTTTCCAGCAGCGGCTTTAAGGAAATTTAACACATGGTGGTACCTACTTAAGAGATATTACGTTTTATATTGGATGCTTGTTTTGTATTTTTTTTACTAACTGCGGTTGTTTTTCTTTTTTTATTCTAACTCATGACCAACACGCAGGCGACCGCGCGTGATATACGTGTCATTCGTAAGCCCTGATTAAAAGAACAATGTGTTATCGTGGAAAAACACAACCCATCACATTAGTTAATTAGTTATTAATTATTTCTTAAAATAAAATTGTAGTAAATTCTCTGTAACTCACGAGCGCGAAGCCTTTGCTACATGTAATTATTATAAAAAATAATATTATGTTTCATATCATTATTTTTTTAATTGTAACTTACTTTATGCCGCAATTCTTAAATTGTCTCGGAAAAATCCAGAGAGGGTAGTAGTTTTGACATTGGATACTACAAACAATTGATTCAAATATAGTCCTATACTTGTTTATGACGTCATTGGATATAGCGTCAAGGTTTCTAAATTCCTGATAATTTATGATTTAACTTTAACGACGGAAAATTTGGTTTTGGCGACATATTTTTGAGATGAATTAATAAATAAAAATAATATAGATATTTTTTATTACAGTTTGGGCGCTTTCTGATAAATGCATATTATTTAAATTCTTTACATATTATATTTCCATTACTTTCATTTTTTTAGCTAACCATTTCACGGGCTTTTATGTCGAGTAATTACACAGTAATTTTCTTATTATATTATGTAGATAATCTTGCCATAAAAATAAATCTGAAGAAAACACAAGTCGAAACCTCATAAGTAATAAATTCTAAACCGCCTTTCTATAAAAAAAAATATCTGATTTCTCCATCTTCAAAAATGTAACTGTGCATATTTTATTCAGACTATGGGATTAATGACATATCTACTCAATGTGCGGTGAGTGAACGCAACAAAGCCTATCGAAAATATATCTGCGTCTCTTTCTTCGATGTAATTCCCTGATAGGATTGGTTGATGTACTTGCATTCAATCTGAACAAAATATCTCTGTTTCAAAAACTTTGTCTTCTTCTATGACGTTAACATGGGCGTACCCAGCTTTTGGCCCAGGAGGGGGCAAATTAGAAATTTCTTAAGCCGGGTCCCCCGTGCTTGTTTTACTCTCCTGGATACGCCAGTGCTTACGGCGTAAAAAAAGACAGAAGTATATGTTTGCACCCTAATAATTCGATTGCGATTTTATTCCTGTGGTCAGTATAGAATAAAAGTATATGTTTTACATACTGTTAGTACTACTATGTATATGAAAAATGGCGGATTCGACGTTACATTTGGTTTAAATTCCGTTCATATGTCAAGTCCCAATAGCGTCTGGTCTCGCTGGTAACGTCATAATCGAGTTCGACTGAATATATAAATGTACATAAATTTACCCTTATTTTTGCAGCGTGTACCGAACTAACATCAGAAGAATAAAAAATGGATTTCGATGTGATGTTGTCGATCGTAGGCGACTTTGGAAGGTTCCAATGTCTGCTGATGCTTCTTTTTTCTGTAATCAACATACTTTCGTCGTTCCACTATTTCTCCCAAACCTTTATCAGCGTACTTCCGGAGAGCGCATCGTGCGAAATCGCCGGCAACAACACTGCTACAACTGATTTTTCGCCGACGGTTCATTGTCCATTAACCAACGATACCAGTGATACAATCAGATGCGATTACAATCTTACTTACGGCTACAGCAGTATTGTCGACGAGGTGAGTCTTAAAAGAAAAAAAAAACCCTTTGCACTCCGGGAGTGTCGGCAGAAGTGAAAACTTGAATATTAACGTCTTACGAATTTTCGATCAAAATGGTTTGTATCATAGATTGCATTTTTATGTACGATATTTCAACGCTAGATGTCTAACGTTGTATAAATAAAAGTTTCCGTCTTACGAATTTTCAATCAGGTCACGTGTCCTGACGCGAGTTTAACATTTTTTACCCATTACAAAAAAAGTGTACAACGCCGCTAAAGAAGTTTTCACTTCAAAAAAACGGTCAAGTGCTAGCTGAACTAGTGTGGAGAGGATTCTGTACTATTCCATTTTCAGTGAGAACTTTAAGACTTAGGATTTTATTGTTAGTAGAAGTTTTGTTCCAAAAATATGTATTGAAGGAGATTTATTTGGTTGCAAGGAACAATTGAAAAATAAGCTTTACCAGAGTATCGCTTGTGGCCAATGTTTCGAAAAATATATTATCATCTTCAGGGCTTTTTATCATCTCAACTTGCATTGAGACCCTGAAGATGAAAATACAATGTAAAACAACTTTTTCATTTTTGTATCCTTTTTATTAAAAATGTAAACTAGAATTTAAAAAATATAATTCATTATAGGTGTATTTTTTAGTTGAACTGGGTATGCGGCAACGAATGGAAGCCGGCTTTGGGTCAATCGTTGTTTTTCGTCGGCTCTGTTTTGGGTACGTTGCTGCTGGGAATTCTTGCAGACAGAATTGGACGTCTTCATGTCCTTGTTCTTGCGAATGCAATCGCCTTTGCAGGCAACGCCTTCACGATCTTTGCATCGGAATTCATCACGTTTTCCGTAGGTCGCTTCATTGCCGGCCTCGCAACAGATAGCAATTTTGTAATGATGTATATAATAGGTAAGTCTGAACCTATTTTTTTTTTTTTTTTTGTTGTTTATGGCCTGACTTATGTCATTGGCCAGTAGTCTGAACCTAAACTATCGCAAAATTGGGATTTGACATATACGAACGGCGTTAAGGTCAAATGTAATGTCGAATCCGCCATTTATGCAATGTGTTTATGGTTTAAATTTCTGTTCCCAGACGTCGTATGGTTTTATGCATGAAGTCTGTAACCAAGAGACCCAGCATGAACTAATATGGCGTCAGCTACTGGGTAAAGTACACACGTTCATGGCTTACATGCGTGTAGTGTCTTTGATAACTATGGCGAAATCATGTGGAAAGAACCGAAGCTTCCCAGGTAGCGCCATCTCGCGTGCGCCAGAAACCGGTCCGTCTCGAAACACGGTAAGCATAGGAAGCTAGGTCTCCTGGTTACAAACTTCGCGGTTTTATGTCCAATCCCAATAGGTATATAGACATTTTTTATGAAAACACTTCTTGGAAAATAGATTTTTAAAGTGAAACCTTTATTCTATCGCCCCGAATTTTTCTGGCCGTCTGTTGCATGTCACATTACAGGCGGCCGCGGAGTAGGGGTAAAGTGAAAGGCGTTCGGAGTAGGCGCTCGGTAGAGCAGCCAAGGCCAATATGGCGGCGCCCATGGTTAGCATCAGCTGACAGTGTAGTATGTATAACACATAGTCAGTCTGTCATGCGGGCAAGTGCTGTACAGTGTTTACATGTTTTTATTCGTGTATTCATGTGAATATTGTTTATAATTAATCGTGATGGATAAGTGTCTACAATCCAACGCCTACAATCCAATAAAAGTTTCACTTGCGTCGTGGTTTCTTAAAACCACACAACTGTTTTTTATACTTATAGAAAATGTTTTTAAGATTTAAGTGTTGAGTTGAATTGAAAATCGACTTGATTGTTGAGTGGACATTAATGTTGAGTTATTTGTTACGTAGTAATGGAATACATGAAGCCAAGCATGCGCACATTCGGATTGAATCTATGCATCGGAGTCTTCTACTGTATCGGTTGCGTCATTGTTCCTTGGGTTGCAGTATATATGCGATCGTGGCGCTATTTCCTTGCCGTGGTGGCTCTGCCCCACCTTGGCGTGTTTTTATTTTACTTCCTGGTACCGGAGAGTGCCCAGTGGCTCATTAGCAAGAAGCGAATCGAAGACGCGCAGAGCTGTTTCCAAAAGATCGCAAAGATCAATCGAAAACATAACATTCCAGCGCGAGCTGAAGAAGAGTTTGAAGAATATTGCAGAAGCAAAGTTGAAACCGCGAGGTCGGAAAGTTTGATGGGATTATTTAGAACACCGATGCTACGGAAAAAAACTTCGATACTGATTTTCAAATCGTACGTTATCATATATATTAATACGCTAAGGTTAAAGATGTTTGCCTCCCTTTTTAGAAAAAACCTCACAATTTCTTCACATAAATTATATAACATTTTACAGATAATTGCTTGCTCTACTGACATCGACAACTAAAAAATTTATTATTGCTTTTGTTTTTGTAAATTAATTAAAATACAGCAACGCTGAACAACGTCTGCCATCTGACGGCTTTAATTTTGAAACAACGTCAACACTTCAATCTGTCATCTGACCTTCATATTGTAATACAACAGACACAATACTGCATATACTGCCATCTGACGGCTTTAATTTTGAAACAGCGAGCAACGCTGAACAACGTCACAGCAATGCTGCATGATGCCATCTGACGGCTTAGCTCAACGCTTTTGCTACTTGCGCCTCTATATGACAATTTTAGTAAAATATTTTTTCGATCTGTCATCTAAGCTTCATATTGTAACACAACAAAAAGAAGAACGTTATAAGCAGTGTGCAGAATTAGAAACGAATTGAATACCTGCAATCATATTTAAAAAATAATTTTGTAAAGTGATAATTATTATACTTATTTAGTGCGAATAATTCGCACAGGTCGCGCTAGTATATTTTATATACCTATAGGTAAAAGTGTTAAAAGTCTTTGACTTAAGATGATATTTTTCCTTCTGCTCTTAGGATGGTAATAACGCTGTGTTACGACGCAATATCTCGAAACGTTAACGGACTCGACTATTCCCCGTTCACAATGTTCAGCATCACATCGGCCACGATTCTTCCGGCGTGCGTCGTCATCCTGTGCCTTCAGGACTATTTAGGTCGCAAGGCTATGGCCTGTTTCTCCCTTCTTATAAGCGGGATCTTCACTTCGGCCACCGGCATTATGTTAGCTACACTGCGCCCTTCGGGTTAGTCTTAAGAAATTTTGATTATATTGATATTATAACAACCTAACTCTAACCCTATATTTTTTAAGTTAAACATCTGTTTGAAATTAAAGGCGCAATGGGAAAAATATAAGAGAAATCTTGGTAAATCAAAATGGATAACGCATCATAAAACTCTTTCCCGTAAGCTTATGAGAACGAGGCACACACGT
The DNA here is from genome assembly GCA_963575645.1 of Xanthostigma xanthostigma. NCBI lineage: Eukaryota > Metazoa > Arthropoda > Insecta > Raphidioptera > Raphidiidae > Xanthostigma > Xanthostigma xanthostigma. The sequence goes on from OY754474.1 coordinate 20,026,893, forward strand.
TTTTTAACTGCTGCCCCTACTCTTAGGCCTCTTGTTAACGACAACGGATAACGGCCCGATTTTTATGACGGGCGACGGGCCGACGCGCAGTGTTCAATAGATTAGTGCGGGTGTTTGTTAACGCGTTAATCGTTGCAACAAAACTCAACGTATACCCGCACGTCGCCCCTCGGCGCGACGGCGGTCGGTCCGATGCAGCGTCATTTCATAGAAGTCTGTTGACGACGACAGATGTGCGCGCACGTTTTTACCTATACCTACCTTGTTCTGCTCATCGTGAATATGGAGTTTAAAATTGATATTGATATGGATTTATTGTTCATAATAGGCCAGTGTTGGGACAAGACTAGAAAATTACAAAAATAAACAAGCAAGACATAATATACTTGCACTTCTTCGCCCTTCAAGTATAGAACTGATATCGATAACAATGGACGCGCTCAAGTATATGCGGATCGTGTACAAATGTAACCGTTTCGCGTCGGTCCATTACAAGAGCCCTTATTAACCATATTTAACCGGTTATCCCGTTAAACAATTTGAATAAATTACGAAAATATGAATTTTTTCCGAACTTTTCAGAGCCTACTACAACACTGATGTTAGCAATAATAGCTCGACTTGGCATAAACGTCGCATACAACTCGGGGGCACAGTACGCCGTCGAACTGATACCGACCGAGGTCAGAGGTCAAGGCGTCGCGACGATACACGTCGCCGGTTACGCTGCCAGTTTTTTCAGTTCACAAATACTCTACCTGGGCGTTTATAACAGAGCGCTGCCAGAACTGATCTTAGGAGGCTTATCGATAGCGGGCGCAGCTGCGTGCTTGTTTTTACCGGAAACACTCGATCGAACACTTCCGGTAACACTCGAAGATGGTGAACAGTTTGGCGAGGACGAGAATGTTTGTGAATTTGCTTGTTGCAAACGAAGAATCACTACAAGCACTTCGGATCTTTTAGAAAAATATTAAATTATTTTTAGTAGACATATTGTTGCGTTTTTATTTCAATTATCTATTCGGTTGTTTGATTGAGCTTTTAAATTGATAGATGATGGAAAGAGAGGACAAAAATGACGTCCCGTTAACTCCTTCGGCGGGACACGGGACAAAGAGATCTGAAATATGGACAATCGACAACCATAATAGTACTCCACTTTGCTGTACGATAGCTACGTTACTGAGACTAATACAAAATGACATACTATATCAAAAAATAAGCTAAAGGTGTAAATTTCATAAATAATTTTGATACGTGCTGTGTCAATAGTAAATACAGAAATTAGAAATTCACGTAATTTAATTGTCATATGGACTATTTTTTAGAAATAGTAGGTATATTGTGCGACTAGTGAGAGAAGGAGAAGATTCCATGAGCGTGAAATTTGCCGCACGAGCGTAGCGAGTGCGGTAACACGTGAGTGGAATATTCTTCTTCGATCAATGTTCGCACATAATACTTTATTCAACTAGCACGAGTAATATGTAATCGGGGCCCTGATAAAAGAGGGGAAAATAATTAATCACTTCATTGATTGACGTACCCACCGCCCTCGATGCACACAAGATGGCCCTGACTTTCGCTGAATTGCGATACTGTTTTCATATATACAAATCGCTACCGCGTTTCTATTGGTCCAGAAACTATGCAGTAATACATTATCGTACAGTTTCTGCTCATTATTAGCACTTTACGCGTCAACATGAAGTAATTTATTATTTCTCCCGAATTTAGCAGGCCCCCGAAATTATATATTACTCACCCGTGTTGAATAAATATATTTTCTTCTACGTCTAGAACAATACAGAGAATTTTAATTTATCATTATAAGATGCATTCGTTGCATAGACACGTCTTATAAAAAATAAGTACCTTGTACAATAGTACAACGTATTTCATTTAGAACATGTCTATGATAAACGACTAAAGCGCAGAAAAGTTCAAACTAATAGCTTTTAAAAAATTCCGTCTGATGTCGTTAACATACACTTTGTGTATACTAGCGACATCCGACGGAAAAACTACTAAAACGCAAAAAATTAAAGCTTTTAAAAATTTCCATCAAATGTTGGTACAGCGACATCCGACGGAATTTCTTTAAAGCTATTAGTTCAGACAGTTTTGCGCTTTAGTCGTTTTTCATAGACATGTCCTAAATGAAATACGTTGTACAATGTATACATGGGGTACAAGGTACATATTTTATATAGGGCTTGTCTATGCACGAAAGCAGCTGATAATAAAAATTCTCTGTATTGCTGTGATAATTTTGCCTCAAAATGTGGTTCTGATGATCTTACCACGCAAATTAAATGATTATTTTACAATAATTGACTGACTACTACTTTTGATTCGGTGGGCATTTGAAATATTTTTAAGTTAAGCACCGAAGCTATGTTTGAACGTCTCTATCTCCGAAACGGTTATAGATACAGACCTCCGGGTGCGCTCATTGAATTCAGCGTGTCGTTTTGTATCTTTACACCGAATTTTAAATGCATCCGATGCGTACTCCAGACTTTCCAGAAAACCACTTCGAACGAGTGTATCTTCGAAACGGTAAGTGATACGAAGCAACGGAGGGGATCGGTGACTTCAGCGTGTCATTTTACATAAGCCTACTGAATTTGAATCGGATCGGAGAGGTTGTCCAAAATCGTCTTAAAAAAATCACAAAAAAACTAAGGCTATACTATGCGAATAATCGCGTTTTTAGTCGATTTTCCAATAACTCGCTTTGCAGATCCAGACGGCTTATACTAACAGGAAATGACACTCCGAATCAAAAAATAAGCTCAACTTTGCGGTCGGTGGGCATTTAAAGTGTTTTTATACACCGAAGCGACGTTCGAACGCCTCTATCTCCGAAACGGTTATAGATACAGACCTCCGGTTGCGCTCATTGGATTCAGCGTGTCGTTTTGTATCTGTACACCGAATTTTAAATGCATCCGATGCGTACTCCAGACTTTCCAGAAAAGCACTTCGAATGAGTGTATCTTCGAAACGGTAAGTGATACGAAGCAACGGAGGGGATCGTTGACTTCAGCGTGTCATTTTACATAAGCCTACCGAATTTGAATCGGATCCGAGAGATCATCCAAAAACGTCTTAAAAAAATCTCAAAAAAACTAAGTATACTATGGGAAAAATCGCGTTTTTAGTCGATTTTCAAGATTTTCCAATAACTCGCTTTTCAGATCCAGACGGCTTATAGTAACAGGAAATGACACTCCGAATCAAAAAATAAGCTCAACTTTTCGGTCGGTGGGCATTTAAAGTGTTTTTAAACACCGAAGCGACGTTCGAACGCCTGTATCTCCGAAACGGTATAGATACAGACCTCCGGGTGCGCTCATTGAATTCAGCGTGTCGTTTTCCATCAGTACACCAAATTTGAAATGTATCCGATGCGTATTCCAGACTTTCCAGAAAAGCACTTCGATTGGCCCTATCTCTGAAACGGTAATAGATACCAGAACTCCAGGTGCGCTCATTTAATCCAGGGTGTCATTTACTATCTGTCTACCAAATTTGTAATGTATCCGTTGCGTATTCCAAACTTGCCAGAAAAGCATTTGGACAGGGAAAATGCTGAGAAAACTTATTTATCTTCTTGGTTTAGTAATTACGTGTGTACTAAATTACCAATAAGTTTTAAAATATAAACGACCTTAAGTTCAGTCATTAATGGCACTAAAGTGTGTTTGCACTACAAATGACATACATTTTTATAAAGAAACAAAGAAAAACACGTTAAATTAGTTTTATATAATTTATTTTTCAAAAAACTGACATTAACTACATATTTTAAACAAAGCACTGTCTACAATATTGTTTCCCGATGCTCTATTGTCACTACTTGCTATAAAAGAAAAAAAAAAACAATATAGTAGCTGATAATAATTACTAAATGACAAAAAAAAAGTTGTATTGGAAATTTTGACTACAAAATTTAACTTTTAAAAAAATTCTGGGTTACGTTCGAACATTAACTATACAAATTAAAGTTTACACTTTTCTCGCTAAAAATCATGGAGCAGTTCATCGATTGAAAATAGATTTCAACTAATATTAAAAGCACGATGTACAGACAGAAGGATATCCATAACAGTTGCTTCGATTTGATGGATAGACCTTTTGAAACTTTGCATTAAGTATTCGTTACCAATAATCACGGAGTGGATCGGTACGTCCTGAATTTAGTGCCCAAAAAATGGAACATCAGCTGGACCCGTTTTTGTATACGCAAAAATCATGCAAAGGCCTACATCGCTCGGACTCCTTTCTATCTTACTTAGTGATTAAAAGCATTGTTCCTCGCCTTACGTGTCATAAGCAATGCAAATTCTGTTGTCAGCCGAATGTGAGGTTATGTTGAAAAATATTTAAATAATGTTTTAGTTGTGCATTTATAAATAAATCTTTTACAAATTTTATCAGTTTGTTATATATATAAAAAATCTAGTGACCACTTCAAAAGTAGCCACGTGTCATGTTTGAAAATTACATAAACACAGACAAGCTCCGCCCACTTTTAACCCGACAGTTTAATATTCGAACGCACCGGTTCCAGAAACAACTAAAAATATTTTTTCTAGGTAATATTTTTTTTAAACGGTTGATCGGAACAAATTTTGAGATCATAATATATTTTACTGTTAGAACAAAAATTTCATGTCTGCAAAACATCTGCATGTTGATGAAAAAAGAAACAATGTCAATTGAAATGGAGCAGAACTGTTATTGGTGATTTATTTTTTTGATAGTTTGTTGACTGTAAAACAAAAGAGTAAACCAGTTTGCTGTAACAGCTAAATAAAATTAAAATTGCAATTTTTCTTGCCGGAACGCTCAACTGAACACAAACAGTTGAAGGGTACACGGGAAGAAGGCGATTTGTCAAAAAATGTAAATTGCGCAGGAGAGCATTTTGAAGAGTTTAAGATCGTGCCATTTACTTGCTGATGCATTTCTTTCAACGCTTATAACTTTTGATCTAGCGTATTCTTGTCTAAAATGAATACACCAACAGAAAGGTACGACTTTTGGCTACAAGATGGCATAAAAAAGAATAATTTCGAATTTTTACCGACAAATCGCCTTTTTCCCGTGTACCCTCAGTTAGATTCCTTACTTTCCGGCGCTGTTTCACGTGAAAGTATACTGCTATAGCAGGGTATCGTTACAGCATTTTCAAGTCACTTTTGCAACAGTTTGTTTCTATATCGGAACACTTTCATGTGAATAACTCAAATAATTCTAGAGAGAGAGATTAACATAAGATGTCACATTTTATAATAAACACTTCTTCGAAACTTGAACTGAGAGAGTTTCGAATCATATTAATAGTTTATCGGATCGAGTCAAGCGAGGCGTAGTCAAGTTTTACAACCATTTCAACGATGTAACGCGTTTCCCAAAATAATTTCCTTACTTTGACGGAAGCGCTCGGAAACTGTTGCGTTTAATCAGAAAAGCACAGATCAAATTCAGAAATAATTTTCTTACTTCAACGAAGGCGCGTATTTATTTGGAAATTAAAACGGATTTTGGAATTGTTTCATAATTTACGAAAAATCGTACGATAAACGGTGAAATTCAGAAATGATTTTCTTGCTTCGACGGAAGTATACGAAAACGTCGCATCTTCTAATATTAGGTTCGTTCCAAGCAGCCGTGAACGGTAATAAATCCGTACACAGTCGTGTCACTGCGCAAGACTAATTTGCGCACTAGCTCAAAAATCGATACTGCGCAAGACAGCCTTGCGCAGTAACAAGACTGTGTACGGTTTTATTACCGTTTGCGGCTGCTTGGAATGAACTTATTAAGGTGATAGATGACACAACAATTGCTCGCTGGCATTGAAAATAGAAACAAGTGACTGCGGCGCAGTCGCGTCGAAATGGTACAGTTTCGTTAAGAAATTGACTGTTTCAACGGCCGCGGGCTCTGGATATTTTTAAACAGTAATTGACACGGCAAGTAGCTAGTTTTATTGGCGCATGCGCGTAAAGACAAGCCTCGAACTACTGATTTAGCAACTATTAAAATGGTCGACTCAAAACGAATGGACGCGTCGAAACAGTCAAAGTCTATTAAAGAAGACGGGGTGTTGTGATTTTAAAATGATTATTTCAATAGCCCACAACTTTGTACAGAAATGACTCAGCTCGATGTTGGGATTTGACATATGGACGAAGTTTATGTAATGTCGATTCCGCCATTTTTCATTGTATATTAATACTAACAGCATGTAAAATGTAATTTTAGGGTTTGAAGTTCTGTCCCCAGTATTGTTTTATGTCAAATCTCAACAGAAAAATTGGTTGTCTGTAAAGTCGGTTTACGGACGATAGTTTACGTGATAACGTATTCCGTAATACAAAACCTAAATTTTAGTAGCTGTCAAACTTGGGCCGAAGCATACTGCGCTCTCGCTTGTACGCACAGGGTCAGGCGGAACGTTACACTTTTTCGTGCGTGCAGCCGGTGTTTCATCAATTTATAAGACGTTATCAAGTCAAAAAAGGAATTGCTGTATTAATAAATCAATCGATTAAATAATGCATAGCCACGTTGAAACAGTCGAACTCTAAAGAAAATTGATTTTTATATTTTTTTAAATTACCTCGCTCGACTCGTCCGATTCGATCTTTTCAATACGTGATGATATTTTGTATATTTAAACAATACATATGCCGTATACACATTTTTATCTCTAAGCGATTTTTAAAACAGCATCGCGAGAAATTGAGAATGATAAATTTAACCGCCATATTTTTATTTATAGCTTTCCGGTAAATATTACTATATTTACTGTTGCGACCGTGCCTTACCTGTCGCTTCGCTGATGACACAAAACGGCTATTCAAGTGCCAGGCGACATGTTGCAAGGCGATGTTTTGTTTTGTTTTTGTTTGTTTGTTTTTTTTTTTATTTAAAAAACACACAATCGCTCGCTTTTTCGGCGACCACCCTGAACACGAGCAGAGGGTTTATGTGTGTTTTGTATGGAATTGCGCGGTTTTATTTCAAATGGAGTTTTAATACCCGAGCAGGAATGAACTCGTCGTCCTGCCTTAAACAATTGACCTCGTTCACACCCACGGTGTCCAACCCTCGTACAGCAATGCCAGATTGTCGAGGTTCGTAGCCTCGCGGATGACGTAGTCGACCTGCGGAAAGAGAAATTTGCTTTAGGCGATGTTGGCGTTCACTTTAGTCCAGAGGTTCCCAAATTTTTTGTCTCGTAGACCACTTGCCATGTTTTTCGGTTGTGGGTAGACCCGCTGCTTATCTGATATTGATTTTTTGCAAATTCATTAATTTCAAATGTATTTTTGACAACCGGTATAGTGCTACTCACTTTGAACGATTTAAATTTATAACGGTAGTGAAATGTAGTGTGAAATGTTTAGTTTTATACATTTATTAATTAGATTCAAATTAAACGAATCAAATTAAAATTTACTTTCTGTTACATAAAATAACTTAGCAAAAAATAAATGCTTTTAGTGTGAGGGATGAACCTGATTGCTTTAATAATAAATTTTAAACATTTTATTTAATTTTAAATCTCTTCGGTTAACGGTGTCCAGTTTATTTCTTTTTTTGTTAGGAGATTCACTATTGTTGACCCCCGTTTTCATTTCATGGACCCCCCAAATGTCAGTCCTCGTCGGTTCACACGTCTCTGGGGGAAAAACCTATCAACATACCTGTTCCTGCAAGGAGTATCTTCTCCCCGGGTCCGGATCTCTTCCCTCTAATTTCATCCGGACGCGTCGCCACACGCCAACGGCGTAAGCGTTCCGTTGCTGTTCTCTTCCGCCACCGGCACTCCCTTTTGTTTTCCTCGGACTCTGCCAGACAGTTTCTTGTTTCACGAGCGGCGGCCTCTGTTTCATCCTTCCGCCGCCGGGACTCGCCATCTTGAAACTCAACAAGTCATCGTACACACCGTCCGTAAGCGGTTCGATCTCCTTCAGATCGGCCAGAACGTTCTGTATCTCGTTGACGGTCAACTCTTCCACGTTGAGATTATAAAACACGGCCGTCAATTTCTCCGAATAATTATAATATTTCTGTAAGTACGCTTGCAAATCGGTTATCGAGCACTCATCGCTCTTCGACATCGATTTCAGCAGATTGCGAATGTCGCCCATCAAATGGTGATGAACGTTCCAATACTCCTTCAGCTTGTTGACGGACGCGCGCAGTCGATCCCTGACAACGATCACATTCTCACCTTGCAAGATCATTTGTTGCTGACGGGTAGCGATCATGTCGGAGATGAGCGACGACGCGTTCCGAATCCACGTCAAATCGATTTTGTTTTCGACCGGTAACAATTGAATCAGACTTTCCTCCGTTTGCGTTATAGTTGCGCCGCACTGTGCCTTCATTGCGCATGCGCGTTCCCACTGGCTCACGAGTTGGAGGAAAGTGGAGTCGTGCGATATGCTCTCCGATGTTCGAGTCCTCAACGCCTCGTGATGGATGAGGGCGTTGCAAGTATTGCCCACCTGCAATGCAAAAGTCGGTATTATATTCGACTAGCGTGACCTGTGCGAATTATTCGCACTAAATAAGTGTAATAATTATCACTTTACAAAATTATTTTTTAAATATGATTGCAGCTATTCAATTCGTTTCTAATTTTGCACACTGCTTATAACGTTCTTCTTTTTGTTGTAAAAGAAATATTTAAATAAAATTGTCATATAGAGGCGCAAGTAGCAAAAGCGTTGTTGCAGTATTTACAATATGAAGGTCAGATGACAGATCGAAGTGTTAACGTTACGCGTTCAGATGGCAGACGTCGTTCAGAGTTTAATTAATTTACAAAAACAATAGCAATAATAAATTTTTTAGTTGTCGATGTCAGTAGAGCAAGCAATTATCTGTAAAATGATATATAATTTATGTGGAGAAATTGTGTGGTTTTCTCTAAAAAGGGAGGCAAACATCTTAAACCTTAGCGTATTAATATATATGATTCCATTCCAAATTCTTTGATTTATACAAGTCGAAACTGTCAAATTACACTGGACGTGCAATCTTGGAGCGCGCGTATAATCTGTACACATTTATAAGAGCTTTTTATTATTAAAAAAGCCAAGTAAAATAAAAATAAATCAAAATAAAATAGAAATCCTCAAGATTACCACGATAATTCAATAGAAATAACAATTAATGCAGTCATGGCTAACTCTGATCCAAGTATTTTTTCCCAATGCTAATTTCCCTATGTGCACCTTACGCGTTTACATACTGTATAGCAAACATAACAATTTTTAAACTGGAGCATGATACCAAACACATCTATTTTTGACGTGATAACGTCTTATAAATTGATGAAACACCGGCTGCACGCACGAAAAAGTGTCACGTTCCGCCTGAGCCTGAGCGTGCAAGCGAGAGCGCGGTATAAGCGATAGAGAGGCACGATCAGACCAAGCGTCGGCTTGTACGCATTTCTCTCTCTTCTCGCGTGACGTCAGAGAGTTCATCAATGTTTCTTTATGACGTTATCACGTAAAACTATCGTCCGTAAACCGACTTTACAGAAAAACCAATTTTTTATGTGTCAGTTGCTGTGTCGAGTGCTAAAGTTATCTGGGTTTAGTCGTACTGCTTACCTGTACAGCCAGTTTCTGTTCGACCGTCAAACGGTCTTCGCTTATGTTCGAAGCGCACTCGAAAGCCGCCATGACTTCGCTCAGCGCAGGATTAGCTCCGGCCGCCCATTTCAGTCGCTGCTCGACGCTCGAAATCAACGCCTTCTGCTGTTCCCTCGCCTCGCTCAGCCTACCCTGCATCGACAGAAGCCCCGTCGAAGTCTTACGCAGTTCGAGCATGAAATTAGACCGCACCAACGGCGCCATATTGTTCAAACCGTGCTGAAGCGAGATTATGTCTTCGTGCAGCCAATGATAAGCGGTCAGTTGAAGCTGTAGCCGCTGCAGTGTCGATCGTTGGGCGTCGACGTTCTGTTGGAGGTAGCGCGCGACTTCGCGTCGTCGCCACGTACTCTCGACGCTCTGACTCAATCCGGACGCCTGCGCCAACACGTTGTTCGTGAACGTACCGCGTTTGATGTGCGCGTCGACCAGCTTGCGACACAACTCTTCGAGAGGCACTTTGCTTTCGGCGCCGATGTCCCGCTGCTCGACTTCGTTCGTGACGTTGAGGCCCATGCGCTGAAGGAGGAGGCACAGGGCGAGGGCCACCGTTTGCGAGGTGACGCCCAACAGTTGACGGCTGACGTAATCGGCGGTGAAACGGCGGATCGGTTTGTTTAGGCGCTCGTCGTCGAAGAGGCTGGCCAGCCCGGTGCCTTTGAAGGCGCACGCCATCTGTGTGCAGAGCGAGAAGAATTCCGACATCGTTTGGACGCGTTTCAACAGGAAGATGTCTTCCAAGACGGAGCGGGTGCGCTTGTTAAATACGGGCGCCTGAAACAAAATAGAATGCAACCTTTTATTGTCTTTTCTTCATTATCCGCGACTTTGCGCGCATTTTTACCGGTTTTGACAGACACTTGGTCTTATTCTGTGCAAAGCTATATAAAAGCACTAGCAGACAGGTTCAGCTTGGTCCGAATTTGTAGATTGCCGCACTGTTTTTTCGTCGAATTACGTTGCAAAATCGATCTTCTTCAGATATGCTTAATATTATCGTGTCTTATAGAAAAAAAATTGGTTGTCTGTAAAGTCGGTTTACGGACGATGGTTTTACGTGATAACGTATTCCGCTCGAATATCATATTTAATAATACATTACTGCGCTATCGCTTGCACGCACAGGGTCAGGCGGAACGTTACGGCGGAACGGAACGTTACACTTTTTCGTGCGTGCAGCTGGTGTTTCATTAAATTTTAAGACGTTATCACGTCAAAAAGTATACTGAATCGATTGGGCCTAAGCGCAAATTCGTATCTCTATTAGTTTAGACAGTTTAAAGTGTATAAAAATTTAAACAGATAAAATGGGCTATATCTCCGAAACTAAAAGACATACAGCGTTGCGGATGGTCGGAATCGATTCAGAATGACTTTTTCTATAAGTATGCATGATATCAAACGAATCTATTTTTCCAAACATTTTTCATTTTTGTAAGAAGGGTCCCCCCTTCTTACTTTTTCAGTTTTTTAAAAAACTCAGAAATCGTTGATATATCGTTTACATACGACTTACAACTGAGGTTATTCTTATGTAAAAAGTCGCGCTGAATCCATTCCGACCACTCCCACATCTGTAACATTCGTCGTTTAGAAGTTTAAGCGTTTTTATTTTTTCTCAAAAAATATAAATAACCGCTCATATCTCTGAAACTAAAGGTGATAGAGGGTTTCGGATGATCGGAATCGATTCAGCTTGACTTTTACTATAAGTTCGGTTAATATAAAACGGGCCAATAATCGTTTAGGGTCATAAAAAGTTGCAAATTTGCAAAACGCATGAAAACATGAGTATAATTACGATATTTGGAGAAATATAAAAATTTTTCAGATATGCTTAATATTACCGTGTCTTATAGAACAAAGTACGCTGAATCGATTGGGCCTAAGCGCAAAGTCGTATCTCTATTAGTTTAGACGCTATGGCGGTTTAAAGTGTATGTTCATTTGTGAGAAAATTTTAACCTGGAAACGCATTCTTCCGCCCAGAAGAATTATATAAAACATCCGGAAAACTCCGCAAGAAAACGAAATTACAAAGAGACGTTTCATTGCTATTTCATATACAGTGTAACCTCTTTATAACGTCCTTCGTTATAACGAAAAACTCCCTATAACGTAGAAATTTTTACAATTTGGTTGGTTTACCTTAAAACCCATACATTAATACCCTCCTTATAGCGCAACAGCCATTCTCTATTACGAAGAAATATGTTCATATTTAGGCGTCAGAAAATATTTACAGACGTAAAGAGGACGATTCTGAACCATCACTAACTATTCAACAAGCACTTGATGCCGCCAAACTTATCGAAAAATTCCTATTGTTTAATGAAGATGATCTCAAGACATGCATAAGATACTTAATAAAATACAAACAAATAAAATACAAAACAAATATTGGCACAGCAAAAAATGTCAGGCAAAGTTAACAGACTATATATGTTTGGAATAAATTAATTAGGTGAAATTTGGTTATTTTTCATTCTTCCCTCTATATAACGAAAACTCTTTATAACGAAAAAAAATGCCCGGTCCCTTGAGATTCGTTATAAAGAGGTTACACTGTATTAGTAATAAAGATACTTACGGAGAGTGCTTTGGCTTCCCGAAACTGATCGACTTTCTTCCAGCACATCGGTATATCCAACGAACTCAGCACGGATATTAATGAGCTCGATTCGACGTTCAACTTATCGAACAGCCCGTTAAAGCCCATCAGAAGCATCTTGCCGGGCGTTAAAACGTCCGATCCCGAGCTCAAGTCCGACTGCGAATGGAGGAGCGCGTCGTAGCGCATGCGCAACTGCGACACGACGTTTTGCGCGTTACCGTGCGGCGACTGAAAAACAGAAAAAAACAATCGATCAATCGATATTAATACAAGCCCAGTAGAACTGATGTATTTTCAAGCTTTCGGGAGTAATCTACTCCGCTATTTTCAAATTCTCTTTCATCCCCTCTTCACGGCCGTCAGAAAAAATCTTTCTTAATTTGAGGTTAGCCGTTGTCAAAAGTATTTTTCTATTGGTTGAGCAGCGTAAGCGGAGACACTTTGCGTAAGAAGTAGGTCCGACCGTAATAATAAAGTCGGTTTTGCGAATAGCCAAGATCATTGAGACGCCATTGTTATCACGAATCATCTTAGCAGGTTATAAAAGGCAAAAATACGTGGTCATTGGACGCTCATAACTAAAAAAACTCTGTTAGTCTGTGAACACGATACAGGTCAAACGGATGAACGGATTGAAACCAAATTTTTGGAGGATGTTTGGTATGCAAATATGAAGAGCCCTATTGTTTTTGGGGAAAATCGGCGCATGCGCAGAAGAGATATATGCTAAAAAAATTGGTTGTCTGTAAAGTCGGTTTGCGGACGATAGTTTTACGTGATAACGTCATAAAGAAACATTGATGAACTCTCTGACGTCACGCGAGAAGAGAGAGAAATGCGTACAAGCCAACGCTTGGGCCGATCGTGCCTCTCTATCGCTTATACCGCGCTCTCGCTTGCACGCTCAGGCTCAGGCGGAACGTGACACTTTTTCGTGCGTGCAGCCAGTGTTTCATCAATTTATAAGACGTTATCACGTCAAAAAATTGCCAAACCAATACGAAAAATATTTTTCATCGCCTACTTCCTCCCGAACGTCATCGGTGCGACATCCTACGGAATTTATCATAAGCTCTTAGTGTAGACTCAAACCGAAAACTCACATCCATTTCCATGATGGTGAACCGCAAATGCACTTCGAGCTGTCCCAAAATTTCCGGCAACGGACATCCGATGCTCAAAATAATATCGTTCAGTTCGTTGACCATCGCGATGACCGTCGGTTCTTCGGTTTGAATCGTCTTCAGCGCTTCCGGCAGAATAATCGTATGAAAATTGATGTTGAGCTCCTGCAGTCCTTTGTAAATATTATTCGCAGTTTTGAGGCAATTCATCACCAACGGCACGCGACTGTCTTCCGTTTTCGTACCGTGCTGCGTCGGAATCAGAGTCGAAAATTCCATCGTCAAGCTGCTCATCAAATGCATTTCGTCCAGAAACCAGTCTCCTTCCATCGACGTCAAATCGACCAAGCAGTCACCCGCGCTGGCGGCGGCCGCCTCCATTATCAGGTACCGTTTATTCAAACCGCAGAGCGCGGTGATGTTGACGCACTCGAACGCTTTCGCCGCCCCCTTTTCACTTCGGAGAAACGAGGCGACGCTCGATTTGGCGTCGGTGTAAGCTCGATCGAGCGACGAACCCGGATCCGGGATGCCTTCGGCAGATAACCGCTCGAAGCTTTTTTGTAGTCGGATATTCGCGTCGTTCAACATAGATTGGAGATGGCACGAATACGAAACAACCTAGAAAGAGAAACGTAACTTTATTTCTGAGATTAGACTAACGCAAACGATTTACATTACAAAAAAAAGACGGGTTGCACTCCGGGAGTGCCAGCAGAAGTGAAAACTTGAATATTAACGTCTTACAAATTTTCGATTAAAATGGTTTGTATCATAGATTGCATTTTTATGTACGATATTTCAACGCTAGATGTCTAACGTTGTATAAACATTATTACTATTACTTAGAGAGTTTTCTCGCTCACCCAGTTCTTACTTTTCCTGACGCGAGTTTAACATTTTTTACCCATTACAAAAAAAGTGTACAACGCCGCTAAAGAAGTTTTCACTTCAATACTTTTCCTGACGCGAGTTTAACATTTTTTACCCACTACAAAAAAAGTGTACAACGCCGCTAAAGAAGTTTTCACTTCAAAAAAAATTGGTTGTCTGTAAAGTCGGTTTACAGACGATAGTTTTACGTGATAACGTATTCCGCTCGAATATCATATTTAATAATACATAACCTAAATTTTAGTAGCTGTCAGGCGGAACGTGACACTTTTTCGTGCATGTAGCCGGTGTTTCATCAATTTATAAGACGTTATCACGTCAAAAAAAAAATCGACTGACCTGTTGAACTAACGGATTATTAGCCGATTCTGGAGCGAAATAATTATCGAACTGCGCCATTACGTCTCGGCAGGCGTCAGTAGACTTCGTCTCGAGCAAAATTCGGCACCATTTCAAATAGCACACCGATCTGTGTTTTTCTAAGTACGATATCGGATAATTGCTCGCGATGGCCACGTATTGGCTCAACAAATCGAGGCACTGACGTATCAATAGGGTCTGCTGTTGGGCCAGCTGCGCCAATTCACTCTCCGATTGTTCGCATTGGGCTATCATCGAACTCTGCCCCGCGTTTTGTAGGAAATCTTTGACCAAATCGAAAACCTGCGAAGAAAAAATATCGTCATTTATAAACTCAACTAGCGTGACCTGTGCGAATTATTCGCACTAAATAAATATAATAATTATCACTTTACAAAATTATTTTTTAAATATGATTGCAGGTATTCAATTCGTTTCTAATTTTGCACACTGCTTATAACGTTCTTCTTTTTGTTGTAAAAGAAATATTTTACTAATATTGTCATATAGAGGCGCAAGTAGCAAAAGCGTTGTTCAGCGTTGCCCGTCAGATGGCAGTATGCAGTATTTACAATATAAGGGTCAGATGACAGATCGAAGTGTTAACGTTACGCCGTCAGATGGCAGACGTTGTTCAGAGTTTAATTAATTTAATAAATTTACAAAAACAATAGCAATAATAATTTTTTTAGTTGTCGATGTCAGTAGAGCAAGCAATTATCTGTAAAATGATATATAATTTATGTGGAGAAATTGTGTGGTTTTTTTCTAAAAAGGGAACCAAACATCTTAAACCTTAGCGTATTAATATATATGATTTGCAAATGATTAGTGTCCGACCAAACGTCGATTTCGGGCCAAAGCCGCAAACTTCTACCCAAGCCGAAGAGTTCAAAATCGTAAGAAATTCAGTTTAAATTGGCTACAGCTGCTACAAGTTACAAATTAATAAAATAAATGATTTTAAAACTTTTGAATTGAAGGTTTACATAATATAAAAAGGCAATTTTATCAATCTCTAAAAGTCGCTACGTACATCGCGCTCTCGCTCATTCGTAATTGTTCGTTCAATTTCGGCGATTGGTAGAAACTTTTGGTTTCGGCTAAAACTTCGGCCCATTTTGGCCGAAGCTTCGGTCAAACACTACAAATAATTGACTGAGCAAATACGATTAATCCTCTATTTTCACAGATTTTTCAGAATATCTTTTTAAATCAGCCGTTTAAAAATATGAAAAAAATATTTTTGTATTCCTTATAACAAGCCCTTTTAAATAATGCCCCACACGATATATAAAATTGTAAAAAAAAAAAAAAATCGACTAAATAATTTGCCCCCTCATAAATTCTTATATTATAAATATTTTAAAGTGTTTACTAGTTCAAAATATGTGACTCAATAAGATGCATTACTATGCCAAATTTCAAGTTTCTACGTCGCCTGGTTTCTGAGAAAATCGGCTATAATAGACGGACAAACGGGCAGACAGATGCGCTAGTATAATACGCGCCACGGATCTAAAAAGTTCGGAAGTTAGTCACAAACAGCGTCGCAAAGACACATTTTAGAGCCGTTGTGACTCCCACCACCTCCCAGCTACCTGAACGGAACGTGCGCTCGTCTGTGATTGGCCGTGATCGCTCGTTGCCTCTGTCACTTGTCGCTTTCCTGCTTTAAAGTACAGTCGAGTACGCTATTGTCAAGTTGTTATTGTTATTTTAGATGAGTTGCGAGTTTGTAGTTTTTCAACAGACTGTACAAGCGCAAGCCCGCGTTCGCATCTAACTTCCGAGCCTTTTATATTCGTGGCGCGTATTATGTGAAATACTAGCCGAGCGCCGGGTATTCCCCAAAGTGGTAAATTGTTAAATGCAGTATGATAATAAAATCTTATAATTTATACCCTTGATAATACATTTCCACCTTGTTTTTTAAAATTACATTAATTAAAAACTGTCAACGCACTAGCGAGAATTACGTTTATCTATACTAATATATAAAGCAGAAGAGTTTGTTTGTTTGTTTGTTTGAACGCGCTAATCTCAAGAACTACTGGTTCGAATTGAAAAGTTTTTTTTGTTGAATAGCCCATTTATCGAGGAAGGCTATAGGCTATATAATATCACGCTACGACTAATAGGAGCGGAAAATCAATGAAAAATGTTGCAGAATGTCAGTTAAAATTTTTCACAATATACTTATATTCAGGTGAAATGCCGTAACTGAATATCCCAATATTAGCGGCACACGACACAAGCTCTGTTAGATCAGTCGGTAGAGCGCTCGAATTTTAATCTCAGGGTCCTGGGTTCGAGTCCCACCTTGGACGAATATGTTTTTAATGTTTTTTTTTTTTTTTATTTTCTACATTTCTTTCTTCTAAGACTATCATTTAAATTTATTTTAGTTTTATTTACGACTAATTAAAATTAAATAAATCTAAATAATAGCTCATTTGAAAACTATTACAGTACCTATATATAAAAATAATTTTTCTACAATGTTTTCAATTAAATATTTATTATATTTTATTAATTATACAGAAAATATTGATTTAAAAGAAATAATTATTACTTAAAAAAAATATTTTCATCAAAAATGGAGGTTTGAGTTTAAAATAAGTAATAAAGCAGGGAGCTGCCGAAAACTGCAAAAAATTTGGACCCAACATTCATCTCGGTAAACTAAGACGAATGTGCTTACTCATGTCCCTCCCTTCCCCATTCGTCCTTTTGCACCCGGGTGAAACCGGACGGGACCGCTAGTGTATATTATAAAGTTTATATAGGTATACTTCCGAGCCTTTTATATTCGTGGCGCGTATTATAATAACAGTTCCCTTAAAAAACAAAACATCTGTGCTCTACGATCACACATTACGTGTAAACTGACAACGCTGCCCCAACTTACCATGTGACAATCATGATCGATTGGAAAATTCAACTCTTGTATCCACTGTCCCAGCTGGAGTCCGCGGATCGCGGACAGCGCCGAATTGTGCAAGGCGATGTGTTTCTCGCAATCGTCGACTTTCTCTTCCAGGGCCTTCCGCGACGACTCGACGGCGTCGTACGTGCATTTGTATTGGCTGTAGCGCGACGGCAGCGTGAACAGCGTATGTTTGCCGGTATTGCAGTTGGCCTCGGCTTCTTTGACCAGCGCCATCTGCTGGTGCAGGTCCTGAAGCGCGCCCTCGGCGATTTTTACGGCGTCCTGTTCTTCGAGCCATTTCGATAGGTGCTCGACGACAGTTTTGATCTGGTTTTTTATTTCGTCTCTGAAAAGTAAACGATCGCATTAATGTACAGTCGGCTCGGCCTAAGAGCGCGCTCCGTATAGAAACGTCCTTTCCCTAAGTGGATTTATTTTTACCAATCCAACCCACAAGTGGGGAATGGTACTAGTTTAGGTCAAAAATCACTTTTCAAAAATTTTACAATATCTTTCCGTTTTGAGGTCCCCCTAATCCAAAAAACATATTTTTGAAAAAACTCTGTGCGTCAGTTAGTCTGTGAACACGATACAGGCCAAACGGATGAGCGGATTGAAACCAAATTTTGGGAGGATGTTTGGTATGCAAATATGAAGAGCCCTATTGTTTTTGGGGAAAATCGGCGCATGCGCAGAAGAGATATATGATATAACGGTGTTTTTTATATAATAATTGTATGCTTTTCGTAACGGATTATTATTATATTTATTTTTTCAAGAAAGTTTTGTTAAAAAAAATGTTTTCTAAACTTTATAATTTCGGAAATATTTTGAAAATAAAGAAAAAATAAGCAGCTCTTTTGTTTTATGAATCTGTCAGAAATAAACTAGTTCGGCATGCTTTGATTAATTTTTACATGTCGTGAACATATTTAGGTAACCATGGCAACGAATAGCAAATATCATATTGAATACTAGCCATTACCCGCGTCACCTCATACGATATCAGAAATTTTATTTTCTTTATAATAATCAAATGTCAACATTTTTGAAGTTGGAATGGTCCCGTCGCCCAATTGGCTGGAATTTTTTTACTATAGCGCCACCGTTTTTTCGTCGACTTAGTTGCAAAATGGGTCTCCACGAAAGGAGCTTTTATTTTAACGCGATAATATAGAGCCTTATTTCCAACCTGAAGGTCCATTCTAAATATTAATGAAAAAAAAATGAAATCGGATGAGTAGTTTCGGAGATTACCTCCTACAGTCAAACTTACAAACTTTACCTCTTTATAACATTAGCATATAGATTCACATACGTAGCGGACAGGTTTTTGCTACAGCTTTTAACAAAATACTAGCTGATAGTCCGAGAGCCAACCGTCGGATTCGAACGCACAGACAAATAGATCCACAATTATTATTGTGTTTATTCTGCCGGATCATTGGCCAGCCTCGTGTGCAGCGTAGATTGATAGGAAATCCGACAGTCAGCTCTGGGACTACGATTGACAGACCGATTGTTTTTTAGACCTCGTACGTTTGAGAACAATTGATACAAACAAATTTTTCAAACAAAAACGTAACCGAAGCCGTTCAAGCGATGTTTTTTAATAAATAATAGACAACAAAACTCGATACGATTTCACAATGTGATTCATTCTTTTCAATAAATAATTTAATATATAATAATGCTAGATACATATTTGTTTTAAAATGGCGGACATAATAAATATTTACTTGAAATTAACATTCATAGCATGCTTATAAAATTACAGATGTGTTTTTTTATATTTATTTTTCCTTATTAAAAACTAGACGTTACCCGCGGCTTCGCACGCGATTGAGACGAAACGCGGATGCATTTCCATTATTAAGCATAAGTAGTTACTCTTTTCTCGACGTATAAACACCCACTAATAATGGATATTTCACCTATACCATCACATATACTCTATCTATCTCCCTCCCCCTTTTCTCTCTTTTCCTCTAATATATAAAGCTGAAGAGTTTGTTTGTTTAGTTGAACGCGCTAATCTCAGGAACTACTAGTTCGAATTGATTTTTTTTTGTTGGATAGCTCATTTATCGAGGAAGGTTATAGGCTATATAATATCACGCTACGACCAACAGGAACGGAGCATCAATGAAAAATGTTGCAAAATGTAACCGTCCAAAAAAAATTTTTTTGAACGGTAACTCCGATCATCATGAAATTTGGACATAACATTCATCTCGCTAAACTAAGATGAATTTGCGTACTCATGTTCCTCCTCATTCGTTCTTTTGCACCCGGGTGGAAACGGGGGGGGGGCCGCTAGTATAATATATATAGATTACTTGGTATGTATGTTTACAAGTAGAAAACTTATCTTCAAGAATTTTTTTCTAATATTTTATTCTAGTTCAATCTGGGAGCCTATAGCTTCCTTTAGTTACGCTACTGGGTTTGGCGTTCAAAAGGTTGAAAACTACTTGCAAAAGATCGCGTATTCGAAACACTTTGTTCGTAATAGCGGTGTCAATAGTCAAGGAGAACTAGATATAGAAGAACTCCAATCTTAAATTATGCTAATTTGTAATAGAAACGCTGTTCAGAGCTCACCTAGAAACACTTGACCAACACAGCGGGACCTTGAGACCTTGATATTGTCAACAATTGATTTCCCCGCATTAAAAGTGAATCTTATTTATTGCCAGCTTCATTTTAATCCGGCAAATAGCAGGGGGCATCGACGAATTTCCGGTTTTTTGACTCCATTAGTCGAGTGAATAGCCGTTTTATTATTTAAAAATTAATACGAGCCGTTTTTTCCGAAACCGGATAAAAATCACGTTATGCATTAAGGTTATGTTGAAATTCGCGCTGTTGAATTTTTGCCCCATTGTTTTTTGTGATAAAAATTAACTGCACTATAAATTCTACAATGGTCATAGAGATTAGCACTTCAGCGAAAACAGGGGGACTTACAGAATTTTATTATGACTACATTTAAACATGGCGTCTAGTGAACAGCTGATTTATTTTTAGGTTAAGTAAAAATCAATGAACTGCTTTTTACGTCGAGATGACTTGAACTAGAACCTCGCCGTTAATATAAAACGTTTAAGTGCTTACGAATATTAAAAAAAAAAACAATCCTCTTTTAAATTTATTTAGTAGTTAGATCTGAGCGGCTTCTTAAAAAAAAGTTGTGTGGTTTTAAGAAACCACGACGCAAGTGAAACTTTTATTGGATTGTAGACACGATTAATTATAAACAACAATATTCACATGAATAAAAACATGTAAACACTGTACAGCACTTGCCCGCATGACAGACTGACTATGTGTTGTACATACTACACGGTCAGCTGATGCTAACCATGGGCGCCGCCATATTGACCTTGGCTGCTCTATCGAGCGCCTACTCCGAACGCCTTTCACTTTACCCCTACTCCGCGGCCGCCTGTAATGCGACATGCAACAGACGGTCAGAAAAATTCGGGGCGATGAATAAAAGTTTCACTTTAATAAACAAAGCTGACCGACAATATTGAAAATTTTCATACAAGTAATTATTTAATTTTACCAACCTGTTATTGATCCAGTCGGTCTTCATTTCGGCGCATCTGACGTTAAACATGGCGGCCGTCACCTCCCTCTCCAGTTCCTTGCGCGTCTGTCTGACGAGAACCCCGTCACCCTCGACCGTTTGTGCCGACGACGTCGCGGAAGAGGTAGCGGCCGTCGATGCAGCGGCACCGGTCGGCGCCTGGAGCGACGTCGAACTGGTAACAGTCATGGCGGCAACCAGACTGCCGTCGGCGCCGCCTACCGTCCAGTCGACGAGCGGGTCGTAGACGAACGCCTCCAGGAGGGTAAGCAGTGTTTCGCGACCCTTCTTCATAGTTTTCAGGACGTGTTCGCACGCCAGTCGAAATATTCCCTGGAAAAAAAAAATCGTTTGTTAATCTAAATTCTAAACATATAAAAGGAAACCGTGACTGCTTGACTGACTGATCTATCAACCTATCAACGCACAGCTCAAACCACTGGACGGATTTTTGAAAATTCAACCTTTAAAAGGGATAAATAAACACGTGTTTGATGCTTTTTCAAAAACAACCCCTTCAGGATGTGAAAAGAGGTAAATAGTCTACAAATCAACATGGGTGTCATTTTCAAGGTTTGTCAGGACGTTGATCACGTGAATATCATCAGTTTTGAAATTCATTACGGGGGGTCTACGTCGAGAAAGGAGTAACTATGCCAAATAATGGGAACGCATCCGTGTTTCGTCTCAATCGCGAGCGGCTAGTAAAATAATATAGCTAAATATTATAGATAGATCCGCTATACTATTTCCAAAACACTCGTATTCGGTTCTGTTTTGATTTCTCAGAATATGAAACATTTTACGCAGAATTTAATAAATAATTCTTGGAATTCTGTACGTGATCCTGATCAAATTCATTGTTTAAGAATTTATTGTTGTTTACACAACAACATAATATTATTTATTCTATTTGTTGTAAACCAAAAAAATAACAATTGCATTTCATTTCCAAATAAAGTTTACAATCATTTTAATTTCCACCTATCGGCTTTTGCATTAGAAATATAGAAACGAAGAACAATTAATAACACTAAAATAGTTCCGTGTTCCCAAAATCATGTTTCGAAATACGTTTTTAAACGAAAAATTGCATTGAAAATTGTCAAATAGCCAGAAAGAGGGAAAGTATGTTTGAGGAACAGTTTAAAAAATAAGATGTTTTGTGGCCAATGTTTCGAAACATTTTCATTCGTTTTTCGAAACGTTGCAGGCTAAAAGCGAAACATTGATAAAGCTTATTTTTGAAAGTGTTTCTTAACCAACCTATTCTATTGGAACAAGACTAAATAGGGACAAGAAGGAATATTATTATAGGTACAAAATATTTCGGGTCTGTTCTCTTTGGTTTAAACGGGGCTCTTATTTCAACTTGTAAAACAGAAGAAGAACGCATTTTTGCAAACACTTAGGTACTTATTTACGACCTCCATTAAAATGAACTTATATTTGAAATCTACTAAAAATGCGATAATATCAACCACTTCACAGCTATTCAGGATTGGCTTTAATAATCAGCTCTGATAGATTGCAAAAATTGGAGACCGCGATTAGAGTGAAACGAGCGGGTTGTTTTTGACGAAATTTCGCACGAACGGTCTTTGTAATTAGGCCGAATGAATTATATAAATTGTTTTGGAATTAAAACAGTTCAGTGACTCAAAATAATATGTGGAAAACGTTGAGAAAACAAAGTGACAAAATATCCAATTTTATTCAATCTATACTAATATTATAAAGACGTAAAGTTTTGAAACTACTCATCCGATTTCAAAAACTTCCCTCCACTTTTATAGATTTGTGTATAATTTCTCGAATTTTAAAGTTAGACATATCGAGTTTGGGCTCAAATGAAGGGAGTATGGTCCCCTGTTCATAAAATTAGAACTTCTAGTTAATCCGGTCCCGAAATCAATGTATAATAAATCATAAATGTTTATTTTTAGCAAAGCCACGGTTCATCAAATGGCAGATAACGATGATGAATTCTCTAACAAATTGCTATTTTTACTATTTGATTTTGAGAAGTTGTAAACACAAGGCTGAAGTACGTCTCACACCACTAAAAAAATATTTAAAAAATCACCCCGCACGAAATTGTTTATTGGGGAACTCTAAAATATTCGCTATTTTTGAACTCCCTCATTTATACTAATATTATAATGAGGTATAATACGCGCCACGAATCTAAAAGGCTTGGAAGTTAGATGCGAATGTGGGCTTGCGCTTGTACAGTCTGTTGAAAAACTACAAACTCGCAACTCAACAAAACTAAAATAACAATAACAACAACAATAGCGTACTCGACTGTACTTTAAAGCAGGAAAGCGACAAGTGACAAAGGCTACGAGCGATCACGGCCAATCACCGACGAGCGCACGTTCCGTGCAGGTAGCTGGGAGGTGGTGGGAGTATCAACGGCTCTAAAATGTGCCTTTGCGACGCTGTTTGTGACTAACTTCCAAACGTTTTAGATCCGTGGCGCGTACTGTAAAGTTTGTAGGTTTAGATGTAGGAGGTAGTCTCTGAATCTACTCATTCGATTAAAAAAAATGCATCAATAATTAGAACGGTTCCTCGGGATAGACACAGCTTTAAAATAAAAGCGCTTTTCGTGGAGGCCAATTTTGCAACGCGAGTCGACGAAAAAACGGTGGCAAACTACAAATTAGGGCAAGCCGGACCGGACCCCTTGTTACTTCATAACAGAGAAGTATGCAATAGTTCGTATTTAAAAATTCTCGCGGCCCCCAGGTGAAAAACATTGCACTGCGTCGAAAAGTCCAAATCAAAAAAACTGTTTGATTTGAATCCATAACAATTTATAAACACAATGTCAATCGAGTCGTTTTTTGAATAAATTATAAAGAGATGTTTTTTCTCGCTTCGGGGAGATCCTTTTTGTGTTTTGTTGTTTACGACCAATCAATCAGAACCTTTTCGCACGTGAGTTCCGTCCTTGAAATCTATATCACTCCCAGTCTAAAATCTGATTTAGGTTACATTTGAAGAAAAAATTCTCGGAATCAATACACTAAAGACGTAATACGCGACCTCCGTTTGCAATTTCGTTTTTTGCCGTTTTTTTAGTATTTTGACGTATTTGTCTGTCGAACTGTGTGTATATCAGTAAATGAACTGCTGGACCTAATGAAACTCACTACTACTTACCTAAATTAAGACAAACTGACATTAACGCTAGTGAAGTCGCGGAATAAAGGCTATACAGTATGTAAACGCGTAAGGTGCACATAG
The DNA here is from genome assembly GCA_963575645.1 of Xanthostigma xanthostigma. Taxonomy (NCBI): domain Eukaryota; kingdom Metazoa; phylum Arthropoda; class Insecta; order Raphidioptera; family Raphidiidae; genus Xanthostigma; species Xanthostigma xanthostigma. Next base: position 20,051,362 of record OY754474.1, read on the forward strand.
GGAAATTAGCATTGGGAAAAAAATACTTGGATCAGAGTTAGCCATGACTGCATTAATTGTTATTTCTATTGAATTATCGTGGTAATCTTGAGGATTTCTATTTTATTTTGATTTATTTTTATTTTACTTGGCTTTTTTAATAATAAAAAGCTCTTATAAATCATTATTTTAATTTTTTTGTACAAAAATAAAACAAAAAAACAACTCCATCTGTTTGGAAACATTTCATTCAAAAATTGTCTGACTGGTATGACGTATGCGCGTTAGTAAATCAGTGACCCAATGTCTTTAGGGTTCGACACGAATAGGCGGAGATATTTGATCTCGCACCATATTTAAGTATTTTTGGGAATTTAATGTCCCATTAATAAAAAAGTCCGATTATGTTGTAATCATTTGCATATTTTCTTCGGTAGTATACACATTCATTTTGCAAAAGAATATTATCTGTCAAATTGAAAAACATGATTTCAAGGCTCACTCTGATCCAGTCATTTTTTCCCAATGTTAATTTCCCTATCTGCACCTTACGTGTTTACATACTGTATACAACCGGCAAAGTGTTAAGCCTAAGCATAAATGAAAGGCAGAGACAATGGCGGAACTTTACCACCTGAGGCCCGTGGCAAATTCGTCGGATGGGGCCCTCCTTTAATATAAAAAAGCTTCACGTTGTAGTTTCATCTTTATAAATCACGAAGTAAAGTAGATATTTGTATAATTCGCGTATGTCCTTGAGTTAATACCTAACTTACATTGATTAAATACAAAATTCATATTCTTTTTACCAAATTTTGTAAGAAATGTTTTCTTCCTGTCCTAGCGGCCTCTCGGACCGGGAGACTCCTCAGGCATTTTGCCCGTTCGGACACTGGCACTGGGCAGAGATTTATTGATGATTATCCGGGTTCTACATTATTCTAAAAACGTATATCTTTTTGAACGATACGGACATCGCGCCCCTTTCGAACTGATTCCTCCGAAGCTCGTACATCAAACGACGATTAAAGGACACCGATTTTCCATCGTTATCGTATTTTTTTTTTCGCAATTAAATCGAACTGTCAAATTGATAGTGTCAGGTGTAAGTAAAAACAAAAAATATTAATATTCACGACAAATGAACATCGCGAGACATGCGCCTGTGGGGTGACTTTATAACTGTGTGCAAATGTACAGCTGTTGGAACCATGGAGGTATAAACTCGTGTGGAGTAAATAAATCATTCTATACTGAGCATAGGAATAAAATCGCAATCGAACCATTAGGGTGCAAACATATATACTTCTGTCTTTTTTACGCCGTAAGCTCTGGCGTATCCAGGAGGGCAAAACAAGCACGGGGGACCCGGCTTAAGAAAATTGCCCACTCCTGGGCCAAAAGCTGTGTACGCCCATATTAACGTCATAGAAAAAGACAAAGTTTTTGAAACAGAGATACTTTATTCAGATTGAATGCAAGTACATCAATCAATCCTATCATCGGAGAAATCAGGGAATTACATCGAAGAATGAGACGCAGATATATTTTCGATACGCTTTGTTGCGTTCACTCACCGCACATTGAGTAGATAGGCAATGATTGATATAGTTAATTAATAGACATATTTCATCACAATGTGTCAAATCGGTACCGCACGCTTTTCTTCCTTCCCGTATTTATAGATTATAAAAGCACCTCTTTATTTGTGAAATAAACCATAGATTAGATTGCACATTATATTATAGACGCTCGACGAAATAGAACTACAGGCATAAAAACGTCGTCGTCTCGATACAATTTTAACCTCCGTTGTTGAAAATGAGTAGTCATTCCCGATAAGATATCCTGCAGGTTTAAAATACAATTTTGTTTCGCTATTATTTTGTTTCAATCGATTGTTTCAGGTGTTTTTATCTGAATAAGGTCAACCGAGCGAATAGCGTAGTGGTGAAACCAAACTAGAGCAATTTACATATACGAAGCGCGATAAAACAATTATTTATTGTATATTATAGACGCTGGATAACTAGCTAATCGTTTACTGTTGGCGTTGCACAAAGATCTTGATCCGTGCTTTAAGAGAGAAAAATCTAACATTCCGCGTTCCGAAGTCCTTCGGGCTCGGCATCCTAGGCGACCACCCAGCTTTGCCCTCGGCTCCCTATTATATATTGCAATGAAAACAAATCCGCAAATACAGATCACATGACCTGTATTTGCGTTTATAATTTATAATATCATATCTTAAATACTAAGCTCAGAGGTATGGGAATTATTCAATATTTTCATACCATCGCCTTCCTCATCTGACACTGGTTGCTGAGGGTAATTTTGTGAATAGCTGAGACTACTAGGTACACTCATAATGTTCAGATTCACGATTTATTTCCGGATATTTATTTCGATATCGAGAATCCCACATATCGGGATCATAAGGATATTTCTGTTGTGACGGATAATCTTCCAACCCTGCCATGTTACAATCTTAAGACTATTACTACACAATATAATTTTTAAAGTATTATATTTAATTAGTTATACGAATATAACATTTTGCAGACAACATTTTTAAGTTTTAAAATATATGTACAGAACGACTAGCAATTCGTAAATAATTGTGACAACGATGTATGGAATTATGGCATAAGACACTTCCATACTTATTCTAATCATGGGCATCTTCACACCTATTGCCTACGGATATATTGTAATCTGATGATTAAGGGTTAATTCATCCTCTGAAAATCGCTTATTCACGAAAACATCGCAAGAATCCCCACTTGACTTTTGTCCGCAATTCGAAACGTGGGCATGAAGTAAACAAAACCGAACGAGGCGAAAGTTCAAACCCCCGCATTTTGTGATAAAGTATATATGTACCCAGAAAAACAGTAATTATCGCTGAAATAATGTTAGTGATTTATTTACGTAATATATACAGTCGACTCCCCATTTGAATATAGGCTGTTTGCACGAAGCCTATTAGCGCCGCTAGTGGGTAATAGAGAATTATTGAACTCACTTTTTATGGAAATCGTGACATGTTTCTGTGATGATAAGTCAAAAACTTTAGTTGGCCATGATGTGTCAAAAAAAATGTAATAAGAAAAACTAATGTTAATTGGTTTACACTGACAGCGGAACGTCAAATTAGGCCGCCGATGGTCTTTATTTTACTTAAATCACCATCAGCGCAACAGCCCGGAACACAAGAAGCATTTCCAGATCGCTTAGTTTTCGTATGTTTTCTTTGTAATTAAAAAACTTCATAAAATTATAACTATTTTCGCTATAAACATTGCTTCCTGAGATACGGAAAATTCGAGCTTGAAGTTTCCCCTAGTGCTCACCACAAACGCACGCATCGAAAAATTTGTAACTCCGCCTCCCTGCACATAGCCCATACAAATACTCGAATTAGAATCTGGAAGATGGGGGCTTCCCCAAAATGAGCAGAGTTCCAAGATCTTAATTTACACCAATATTATAAAGAGGTAAAGTTTGTAAGTTTGGATGTAGGAGGTAAACTCCAAAACTAATCATCCGATTTCAAAATTTTTTTCACCAATATTTAGAATGGACCTTCATGATGGACTCGCAGGCTATTATTGCGTTAAAATAAATTCTCGTGGAGAGCAATTTTGGGCAACGTAAGTCGACGAAAAAACGGTGGCAATTATATGATCCCAAGGTCGCGAATTGTCAAATCAAAATTTTTGACATGCCTTTCTGCAACCCAGCATGACTGTTGTACCAGAAACAATGGCTTGTGAGACGACTTCGCTATCCGGACTATCTCAATTCATGATAAATTATCAATCTGTATTCTGTAAAGATTGCAAGCGAAATGATTACCAAATGAAACCGTACACCTTTAACAGAAAAATATAACACCTGACATGCGCACCTAATCGTAAAATATTAAGCCGGGAATCTAATACACACAGCACTGGCGCCCGGCTATTGTTTCTTGAAAACAGTTGACTGGCGCGGACGTTCGCGCGCAGTTCGTTCAACTGTTTTGCGCCGAATTCATTATTGTTAAACAATTGAATAATCGTATTTCGACAACTTAATTATGCGATTAGTGTTAACATTCTTCGCTTGTTTAATGTGTTTTCTCTATCTGAGTGATTAAAACAAAAATGTTTTGTTGCGTAACGTGTTTTGATGAGCGCGCGTAATTTGTTTTTTTTTTTCAACTGGGAAAACTACGAAAGAAATAAACGTAAGTGCAATTATTTTAGTGAAAAGTAACAAACATGCAGTTTTTTTTTATTATCCGACGTGACTGCTGTCTGCGTTTTTCGCTTTGTTAGCTGCGTGGAATTCTGAAAGTTTTGCAGAAAAAAAAATACGATACACTGAACGCAAAAAAGTAACCACAAAACACTGACAGTTTTTTCTCGGCGCGAGTTTTTGTTAACCCACCAGGATGCTATTAAAATAGTTTTTGTCTTAGGTTGCGTCGTGAAAAAGTATCAGTGTCTGTTTTTAGAGTCTCGTAAATCCGATGAAAAAAAATTGGTTGTCTGTAAAGTCGGTTTACGGACGATAGTTTTACGTGATAACGTATTCCGCTCGAATATCATATTTAATAATCACGCACAGGGTCAGGCGGAACGTTAGGAACGTTACACTTTTTCGTGCATGCAGCCGGTGTTTCATCTTTTTATATTGACGTGATTCATCAATTTATAAGACGTTATCACGTCAATAATTTATGTTCTATTTCTCCTATCTTCTACATATAATAATTATAATAATTCGAATCTATGGATATTGCATCTTTCGCTTCAAATTTAAGTTAATTTTATTTATTAAAATTATACTCACCACCTATAATAATAATTGTTTTTTTTTTTAACTTTCTTTCTTTCGTATTTATTTTAAGTCTCAATTCTCAAAGATTAACTGTCATCATATTTTGAAAACAATTGTTTCATTGTTTATATAAAATTTCAAAACCTACTTACAATATTTAAGTATTTTCATACGTCAAAAAATTGATTTTTATAATGATAAAATTTGTAAGAAATCGATTTTTTCGAGAGATGAGACCTAGCTAAAACGATTTTTTGCCCCTCAAAATCCCTTTTCAGTAAATTTCATCCAAATCGTTAGGGCCGTTTTCGAGAAAAGCACGCACAGGGTCAGGCGGAACGTTACACTTTTTCGTGCATGCAGCCGGTGTTTCATCAATTTATAAGATTGGTGATTCATCAATTTATAAGACGTTATCACGTCAAAAACGGAACCCGTATAGGATTGCCTTCGTGTCTGTCTGTCTGTCTGTCTGTCAGTTTATTATCTCCGAATCTACTGGACGAAAATTTGATACATAATATGTAGAGTTAGATGACCCAATCACGGACGTATAGCGTAAATAAACTTGTTCCGATTTTTGGGGGTTAATTTTTAAGAGCAAATCAGAAGAAAAAAATCAAGTGACGTATCAAAGAAACGGCCTCGCGTTATAAGAAACACAAACACAGTAGAACCTCGATAAATTGAAGGTCAAGGGAAACGTTGAAAAATTTAATTTATCGAGTTTTTAACTTATCGAGAGTTGAAGTTACAGAGGGTTTGGAAGTTCAATTTTTAACTTAATGAGGTTCAACTGTCAGAATATTTCATATACGCACAGCAATTTAGTGAAAGACTGAAGTGAGAATTAATAAATTTCTTGGCAAAACCTTTTGTTTGTATAAGTATTCACGATGACTCACTGATAATACTTTAAGTTATGGAGGTTACCAAAATATTATTTTAAGTTATCGAGGGCCAACGCTCAAAATATTTGTTTAAGTTACCGGGGTTTTGTGCTTTAAGTAATGGAGGTTTTAGGCTTTGAGGTGAAGGGAATTAAAAAAACAAATTAAGTTACAGAGGTTTTGAACTTACCGAAGTGCTACTGTATATTTTTTTTATAATTTTAAAATGCATGGTTGAAAAGATATTAAAGAAAATGTACGAAAATCGAGCATCCCCCCATTTTCGAAACTACAGAGCCTACAATTATGAAAAAAAAATATGTAGGCACTCGTAGTTTACTGGAAAATCCAGGCGTTCTTCTATACAGAATTATTTAATTCACTATCCGAAAAATTGTGTTTTAACAATCCTGAGATACGACCCCGCCGGTCCGATTTCACTCAAATTTTAAGGACACGTTTTGGCTTGTCTCAGCAACGTTTGCTATACGTATACCCACTAATTTGTGAACAATGCGCCATGAAAACAATAATCAATCACTAATTAGGTAGCTGCAAAATAAATAAATAAATTAGTTGTTAGCAAATAATTACGGCGTGGAGCCTTGGCATGGTTCGTTAAATTCTCATTGATAAAATTTATTTAAGTATCATCCGCTTAAAAAAAATGTGTAAAACTGTAAAAAGTATCGCATTTTGCCATTTTTTTTAATAAGCACTTTCAGTGCAAAATAATACGAAATGTCTCACAACAGAATTGTTTATTTGCTACTAATTTACGTCAAAAATTAACTTTTCCGCAATTTCATAATCTTTTCCTTGCCTTAAGTTCCCGGAGTACGAAAAACGTGTTTTCGCAAAATGTTTCGTTCGTCAAATTGACTGGAATTAAAAAAAAAAAAACGAAAAACTCGAATGCGTAAAAATGGCTGACTATATAAAAGGAAGAAAACAAAAAAGAAAGCGACTGTATAAAAATTAAACAAATAACTAAAAATAAAAAAACAAGTCGAAAAACCTCAACGCGCAGCAGGTAAGGACCTATTCAAAAACAAAAAAAAAAAGAAACAAAAAGGTCTACTGAACTTTAACTATGCTAAGTCTCACACTCCTGCGTGCACGCAAAGTGTTTAAAAAGAGGTACAAAGTTTTTTCTTCACGTATCTATACTAATATAAAAAGCTTAAAAGTTTGTTTGTTTGGTTGAACGCGCTAATCTCAGAAACTACTGGTCAAATTGAAAAAAATTTTTTTTGTTGGATAGCCCATTGATCGAGGAAGGCTTTAGGCTATATAATATCACGCTACGACCAATTGGAGCGGAATATCAATGAAAAATGTTGCAAAATGTATCTCAAAATGTGTCCGTCCGAAGAAACTTTTGAACGGTAACTCCGATCATTATGAAGTTTGGACACAACATTCATCTCGGTAAACTAAGATGAATGTGCGTACTCATGTCCCTTCCTTCCCCATTTTTTCTTTTGCACCCGGGTGAAACCGGGCGGGACCGCTAGTTAATATATAAATTTTCCGCTGTTGTTCAAAGCTATATACCTATATACACTTTGTAATACATAAACGTAATTCTCGCTAGTGCGTTGACAGTTTTTAATTAATGTAATTTTAAAAAAACAAGGTGGAAATGTATTATCAAGGGTATAAATTATAAGATTTTATTATCATACTGCATTTAACAATTTACCACTTTGGGGAATACCCGCCGCTCGGCTAGTCTTCCATACTTTTATCTAGGTCAGTAATTTCCAACATTTTTTGTTCGAAGAAAGCTTAGCAATATTTCGTAAAAAACTGATCCGGTTGCCATAATCGCAATAGATTCTTTGACTCTATAAGTTCTGCAATATTACCGGTACATTTTGGGACACCCCGTATATAGAAATAAGCAATTTATGCTTACATTCCTGAGAAATATCCGATCAACTTAACTATGCGCTCACTTTCAAAGATTTTGTATGGCGCCAGGTATACCAACTTAAGTTGGTAGACAACATTAATTGTTTAAAGTAGGTGCGGAACCCTCGCTGCGCAATTTCGATTCGCACTTTACCGGTTTTTTTTCTCAACAAAAAGTCTCGACCTTCCCCTGAGTCAGGGTCGAGGATGAACTTAATAGAGCTTCCGATCACGTGATGTATATCCGCCCTGCAGTTCGAATAGCCTGGTTGATGAGTTGGTTAACACGAAACAGGGATGTAGGTGCGAAGTGACGGACCTGATTCTTTAAAAATTCCAGTTCTACCCATCCCTATCTCTGACCAGTGATTTTTCAGAAAGTGAACACTAGGGTGATTAAAAAAATATTTTTTTTTTATTTCTATTTAATGTCAATCCTCACCAAAGATAGGCGCTGTAGCTTAACTCACACGTACCACTTTCCGATCACAAAAAAGTGGTCCTAATGTGGTTGAGCTCGAACCACTTTCCAACAACAGTTTTGTGGTCACGCAGACGTTGGTATACAACCACAAATGAACCACACATAACAGACAGTAAAGCGATGGATTTATTAATAGAATTAATAATAATAATAATAAGTTTATTTTTCGAAACAAAAATACTAATTGCAAGGAAATTGTCAAAAGTTACAAAAATTATACAATAAAAAATTCATCTATCAAAAAAGGATATGCATCAATCAAATATTTTTTTAATTCTCTCTTAAATGTTAAATTTGTCAATTTTTTATATAATTAGGGAGATGGTTAAAAACTTTAGCACTGCCATAAAACGAACTTTGTTGGGTTCATCCAATTTTTGAGAATAGAAACGAGATTCAATTCAATTTATCATCATTCAAGACTGTACGATGACATTTTTTAAAAATATTTTCGAATGAGCAAAAGTACTTTCGATTATTTGTACGTCTGTTCAGCCTGTGGTCGGCGAGAAGATTTTTTTTTACATTAAATAGGAACATATGAGAGGGGTCAGAGCAAAAAAAAATATTTTTTTTAATCATTATAGTGACCATCCTGTTTGAGAACAATATCTGACAGTAATCCCACCATCATAATGAAAACGCTTGTATATGAAGTAGTGATGTGCCGGATATGATGATATCCGTATCCGTATTCGTTAGTTTTTGGCGGATCTTTTACCTTATTAATTTTCAATTCATAGATGAAATTTTATATATATACGTGATTAGGTAATAATGAAAACAGCTGTTAAATTTCATTCAGATTATTTTTTATTTTTTTAAATCGTATTTGGCACCTTTATATTGCAAACATTTATTGTAGTGAGTACCATACTAATAGTACATAACTCAAAGGTACTAAATCAACTATCTTTATAATGAGATATTGCAAACCGATATTTGGAAAGAGACAATCTGTTATGAGAGTTAACTTTTAAAGAGGTCAATAACTTTTTCCCATAAGAGATAGTCTCTTTCCAAAGATCGATGTGCAATATTTACCGCCGCGTACTCTAAGTAAGTTAAGATCCGTATCCGTATCCGCGGATCTTGAAACCAAAAATCCGTATTCAGATCCGTATCCGCGGATATACATTTTTAACGATCTGGCACATCACTAATATGAAGTAAGATTAAATACGCTGGAAAAACATGTGACGTTTTTCATGGGTGAGAATAGTTAATAAAGCTGCCGGCGTATTGTAAGCTCGCCGTAGGAGTCCAATCATTTTCGTATTTACAAAAGCGATAAAACTGTCCACTAATAGTATTATTGTTAATTAAATGTTGCGGTCGCCGACAGCCTACGAGCTGACACAAAAAAGTCCGACCCAAAATTAAGGCCGCTGCACACGAGGCTGGTTTTGCCGCTAGGTTTCAAGCGTGCCGTGGCGCTGGCTTTAAACACGATGCTTGCTTAGAAGCCAGTTTTACAGACGGAATTGGTGCGCGCGCAGTGACAGCTCGACTGTCAGCAAAAGTGAACGTTTATCGTCTCTGAACAGAACACACACTATGACGTCATGTCGCCCACGTGACAAGATACTGTTCTCTGATTGGCTCGTGTTCAAAACAATCAGACAAACAAGAACGAAAAATAGCCCCTGATCAAATTTTGTAATCCATAATGCCACGTCATTTCCATCTACGCGACGAGTGCGTCAGCCAGCACAAGTCCCAGTGGCAAAACTAGCCTCGTGTGCAGCGGCCTTTAGTCTTAGCTCGTTGACTCGACATCGCGACGAATGAGACTGGGCAGAGCTACTCGAATTATGTGGACAGCACAGGCGAGCCGAGCTATTGGCGTGCGAGTACACAATGCCTACTGTCAGGTCAGCAGCTCGCAACGTATATAAACCATCCATTATGCGCCACTCTGTATACAGTTAATATTTATGCGTTTCCAATACAATATGCGATTAATAATATTGTACGTACAGTCAGTAAACATCAACGCGGAATATTAAGTACGGAGTCTAAAAACGTTGGCAGATTACCAAATCAACATACTAATAACTCGTGCCTGGTCAATTTTGTTTTTGAATATCATATACAATAATTTTATTATTGTTCATTAAAATAAGTTCACCACTCCCAGTTCCACGATCAAAGTTTATATCCGTACAGCCGAAAAAAACTTACTCATTACGTAAGCATAGTGCAAGTAAGTCAAGTTCTTGCAAAATATATTTACACGAATCATTTCGAGGCTTTTTCGATTCCGCTCTATCTCCGAGGCTAGTTACTTTGCACAACTGAATTTTTGCTGTATTCCAAATTTCATACGTCTAGGTGGAATAGTTTCCCAAATACGAGTGTTCAAAAATCATAATTTTAGACAATTCACTGACTGACTTACAAGATCACCATAAAATTAGTTATTTTGGTTGATTCTACTCCAACTACAAGCAACATTTTCAAGCCTGAAAACCTAGGTTTGAAGGCTGGGGGTTGAAGCAATTGAAAATGAAAAAATCTTGTAATCTCAACGAATTAATATTTATTTTACAGGACATATGTCATTCCCTGTAGCAATTCGATATTCAATAAATGGGAATGTTTGACATCAAGCGACATTTTGCGACGTGAACTAAAGTGTATGCGGGACTGGCAATGGAAGGCTTCCAGGTGATTCCTGTCAACGCGTCGATGGCGTCCAATTCGACAATGCCACAACATCCGGTACTGTGGACGGTTATTGACACTTGTCTGACCATAGTCATTTTGGCAGGCAACACGTTAACCATCAGCGCTGTTAAAATGAGCCGCAGATTGTCCCAGGTGAGTTTTTCTACCCGATGCCATCAATTTATCTGTCAAACTCGCTAATAAAATTTTAGTACTATTGTCCAGTACACAGTTGTACTGTAGGAGTGTAGGAGCTCGAGTAGTTTGGAAAATTTCTCTGCAGGAAACGAAACATTTTCATTTCATCGTCGTTGGTTTTTTTCCCAAAAGGTGATGAGCAACCAGTTCGTGCTGAGCCTGGCCGTCAGCGATTTCCTGGTGGGATTGACGCTTCCGTACCATCTGGCGTTCTACTTGTACAGCAGTCAGCACGTCCTCAGCGCTCACCGGAGCACTTGCGTCCTTCGTTTCGTTCTGATATCAGTGGCGTGCTGTGCCTCGATCTACAGCCTCATCGCCATAGCGGTCGATCGCTACATAGCCATAGTTCATCCTCTTCATTATAACAGGTCAGCGTAAGAACTGCACTAACTCAATGTATTTGTTTTTCTATCGGCTAAATAGAACTTTATCATTGTTCAAGACAATTTTTGGCATGTGAATACCTGAGCTCCCTCACACAGTCGAGTATTCTCAGAAAATTAATGAGACGAAAAACCGAACGGGTAATACGTTTTAAGGATACAAACTCATAAACTGCAGCGTAACGAAAAATTTGTCCCGTCTTATAAGCTGCGCCCGCATTGGATTCGTATTTCTTCCGATTCGATGTCGGACGATATCGGAAGAAAAGCAAAGATCAAGATTATGTAAGTGCCTTCCTTCCAATGTAATCATCAGCATTATAAACTCGGTGTTTGATTTTCTTCCGATGTCGGTCTTACACGGAGTTCAAGTCCAAGTATCGACACTTCATTGTTTTTTTTTTGTAACGATCCCAACGCTGCCACCAATTGTTACGATCTCAGTGATAAGTCACAGGAGAAAACTTTAAACCACTGACAAATCACTGGGATAAAAATTCAAAGATAAAAACTACTTTCACTAATTTAACCAGTGTGATGAATCTTGCTTCCCTGCCCTTTGTGTTGTGTCGCGGGCGCGTAATTTTTCCTATATATATGATAGGTGTCCCTTCCCTTTGGCCTAAATTTTGTGTAGAGCGTGTGGATGACGTGTCGTATTCCCGAGAATTTGCATCATCCAAATATTGTTCAGCAGATTTTTGTATATAATTAGTCGATATTTACTTTACGTGATTTTAGGTTGGTGTTTATTTAAACGTCAATAAATTATTGAGCTTATTACTTCCTTACGTGGCCCTTATGTGATGTCATACTGCGCATTAGATTTGGCCTGTTTAACAAATGTCTTGTGCTTTTGTTTCGGTTCGAAATAAAGGAAGCTGTATTCGGGAATTATTTCGCAGATATATGACGAAGCGCCTAGCATACAGTTTAATATTTGGCGGTTGGCTGTTGGCGCTCGGCGTCGCCACTATACCGATCTACTGGAACAATTGGCAATCGGGGAACTCGTGCGAGCTCAAGGACGTGCTTCCCAAACATTACGTCACGTGTATCCTGACGCCGATGTTCGCAACAGTCTGGGCAGTTCTTCTGCTCGTCTATTTGAGGATATGGCGCGAGGCGGCTGGACACGCGAAAAGGTTGCGCATGACTTCCTACGCTCACCAAAATGGCGCCCGAACCGGGACGAGTGGGACACATTGCAACGGTGACTGGAAATCCGTACAGGTAGATAAGTAGATTTATGCCTTCATGATCAAACATACCTCCTGAAGAAATTTAAGGACTGAGATATTTGAAGACAATACAAACTAAATTATTATGTGTTTGCAGGTGGTCCTTTTCGTCTTAGGAGGCTTTTCAATCTGTTGGCTTCCTTACATAATAATGGCTTGCATTGAGGTGAGCAACGATCACAACGACGACCGCAAAAGTCTTTATTTAATCCTCTACAAATCGGCGTTCTCGTTGGCGATGGCCAATTCCGGGATGAATCCGATAATCTACGCGTGGAAGAACACCGGCTTCCGGAAGTCGTTCATCCGTCTGCTGCGGTGTCATCATCCGGACGCGGCGCGATACAATCCCAGTTTCAGGAACATGTACAACAATTCCAACTGCGTCCCACTCAGCAACAGGAACAGCACAAACAGTTTAAATCAGCACGCGATATGCAACGGCAGTCGAGTCGGTAGCACGTTGGAAATAGTCAGAGAAATAACGGAAATTCGCGCATCGAAAGACGAACGTGTTCCGGTCGCTCGATCGAACGGAGAAGTCGTCAATAATAATTTTATTTCAAAAGACGAACAAACGAACGTTGCAAAACAAATGCGCGACGTTAGAGAGTCGAGAATTGCGCAAACAAAAGCTTTGATAGACAAGAAACAAGCGAACGGAGACGTTGTCGTTTTGAAAAAGAGGCACGCAAGCGGCGACAGGAGTTCGAAAATTGCGCAAAGAACAGCGTTAATCAACATCGACGAGAAACCGAACCGAGAAATTTCAAAACAAACGAACGGCTTAAAACAAACGAGTAGTAACGTAAAAGCATTAATCGACGTTGATGAGAAACAAATGAGCGATGACAGAGATGCGAAAAATGCGCAAGAAACAAACGAATTTTACATTTCGATGGAGAAAAACACACCCACCGCACGCACAGACCGAGAAATTGTCAACAACAATGCCATTTCAAAAGAAGAACAAACGAACGCTTCAAAACAAACGCGAGCAAAGACATTAATTGATGAGAAACAAACGGATGAAAGACAGTTGAATGCTTGTTGTGATGAAAAACAAATAAATACTTCAGAACAAATTAATATAACAAACGACGAAACGGACGGAAGTAGCAACACGAAGTTGGACAACAATAATAAACTACGTATTGTTGATAATTATCAACAATTGAGTGATCAAATTGTAATTATAAGTGAAGTGAGCGATAATCAGGCGGCAGATGTGGACAAAAAACAAGTGCCTATTGGCGATAACAAAACAGAAACGGAACAGATGACAGATGAGGGACGTTTCAGTGTAAATAGTAGTAATGAGACAATGGCGGATAAACAAAACAAAAGTGTAACGGAAAATGACGCGAAAATAAATAATTACTCAATCGATAACGTAAATTCACTGGAAATGTGTCTAGAAAATGTAAATATAGGAAGGACTTCTAGTGAAAGTGAACACATAAACATTAGGCTTTAAATTTTAGATAATTTTGTGATTTATTATTGTTCGACGCGAGTGTGCGAGTGGCTCACGGATTTCGATGAGACATGTACGTAATTATACTTTTTTAAAGACTGGACCTATTATCTGATTTTCAAATTCTATTTGTAAACCCAAAAGATAAAAATTTGGCCATACTAAACACTTCTAGCCGTTTTCTCAAAGGACATAGTTTTAGGGTATGATGTCCTACAAATGAAAATACTCAATTCGCGCTGCTGGCGTTCTTATAATTAATGTTAAGGCTGCTGCACACGATGCTAGTTTAGTCGCTGGCTGCGAAGATGGAAATGCCGTCACTGCATGTTCTCGTGCGTGGTCACAGCATGGATTTCAAGAATAGAACCGCGCTTATTGACGTGATAACGTCTTATAAATTGATGAAACACCAGCTGCACGCACGAAAAAGTGTAACGTTCCGCCTGACCCTGTGCGTGCAAGCGAGAGCGCAGTATAAGCGATAGAGAGTCGGTAAAAATATAGTTTGACAGCTACTAAAATTTAGGTTATGTATTATTAAATATGATATATTCGAGCGGAATACGTTATCACGTAAAACTATCGTCCGTAAACCGACTTTACAGACAACCAATTTTTTTTCATGCATATTTGTCTGCAAGAACCAATCAGGAACGGTATCTTGTCACGTGAGCGAGACTGACAAACGCCTACAAACAAACGCGGCGTTATAGTGTGCGTTCTGTTCAGAGACAATAAACGTTCACTTTTGTTAACGTTCGAACTGTCAGTGCGCGCGCACCAAACCCAACTACAAAACCAGTTTCAATACACGCATCGTGTGAAGCAACCACATAAAATTCATCACGAAATCCAGCGCCAGCACGCTTGAAACTTAGCAGCCACTTCTAGCAGCTTTGCAAAACCAGCCTCGTGTGCAGCGGTCTTTACTAGATGTATTAAATCGAAAAATTTCAAAAGAATAAAAGCACATAATGTTTCTACAAGAGTCTAAAACGTTGTTTAAATACAAAACTTCCAGCTCAAAATTTAAATCTGAAATACTGATTAAATTATCAATTTACTACAAAAGACCGCGCACACTTATCAAGCATGGACCAGCACGAACAGCACAGCACGGAGTAAAAATTCGTGAAGGCATCCATGTTATTTAACGGAGCAACACACATTAGACCAGCACCGGCAATCAGCAACGACCGTCGGCAATAACCTGCACTAAAAGTTGCCGGTCTAGTGTGCACCATCGTGCAGGTTCGTGCTTAACAAGTGTGCGCGATCTTTATGTATTTAAAAGTAATGAATCGCGTACCAGACCTACATATCTTTGGCGGGTAGTATTTTATAACATAGGGTCATCCCACGCACCAAAATTTGATAAGGAAACAATATTAAAGAAATATATTTATATTTTAAACGCTGAGCATAAACAGTCATATATGATAACGCAGAAAAGTCACGCTTCTTTATATATAGAAAGAGGTGTATATGTTACCGGCCAAACCCGATCTCAGGACAAACTAGTTTGGCCTACTATTCATACTAGGACAAACTAGTTTGGCCTAGGCCAAACTGGTTTGTAGAACTAGTTTGGCCTAGGCCAAACTAGTTTGTCCTGAAATCGGGTTTGTCCGGTAACATATATAAACTATCTTCTTTGTTGTTTGCTTTCAATTTGCCGGATCAGTGGGCGTGGCACTGTAGATCTAGTCAATCACTGGCTAGATGCATTTACAAAAAGCTTCCGAAACTTTCTATTTGTAATTTAGATAGAAGAAAATGTGGGACGACCCCAATGCAATAAGTTTTTATTTTCGACTACCAGCAAAGAAATTCTTGTACTTTTCATGATTTTCGAAAAAAAATAGAATTTTCACGTTAGTAAACAAGATTACGAAGAATTTTTAACTGGAAAATTAATTTTATTCTGGAAAAAAATCCTATTCCATAGATTTTACATTTTCTTGTTGTAAAATATGAGATTAAAAAAATGTAAATTAATTAAGCGTTTTAAATTAAAAAAATTGAAGTAAAAATGTTTAATTAAACTGCCTATATTTATTTATTTTGACTATACCTATAAAATGCAACCCTACATATTTATTTCACTATTATTTAGGAGTTGTTGCGTGGAATCAGTTTCGGTAAATTAAAAAAAAAAAACTATTAACGTCATCAGTTATCTCACTCAACTATAGACAACAGATTGAAACAGCCATGCCACGATTTTCGAGACGGAGAATGTCCATTATATCCCGTTAAAGGCAATCTAATAGGTCAATCTTTTGTAGGGGGGCTTAAGCCCTTTAACTTCCCCTGGATCCGCTACTGGTTTGAGTTATCGATGATCTATTATACAGTGTAACCTCTTTATAACGTCGTTCGTTATAACGAAAAACTCCCTATAACGTAAGAATTTTTACAATTTGGTTGGTTTACCTTAAAACCCATACATTAATACCCTCTTTATAGCGCAACAGCCATTCTCTATTACGAAGAAATATGTTCATATTTAGGCGTCAGCAAATATTTACAGACGTAAAGAGGACGATTCTGAACCATCACCAACTATTCAACAAGCACTTGATGCCTCCAAACTTATTGAAAAATTCCCATGATTCCACCACATCCCAAGACATGCGTAAGATACTTAATAAAATACAAAACAAATATTGGCATAGCAAAAAACGTCAGGCAAAGTTAACAGACTATATGTGTTTGGAATTAATTAATTAGGTGAAATTTGGTTATTTTTCTTTCTTCCCTCCATATAACGAAAACTCTTTATAACGAAGAAAATGCTTGGTCCCTTGAGATTCGTTATAAAGAGGTTACACTGTATATATGTTTTCGTTAAAACGCGACGAAATCTCTGCAATGAAAGTCAAATAAATTGACTTATCGAAAGTAACGATTGGCTGGCTGCCATTTTGAGATTTATGGATTCTCTCGTTTTAAGTTCAAATTTCTCAACGCATTAATATAGCAAACAAACTGCACTCCGAATCGCTGACGAAAGGCAAACATGATATACCTACGGTCACAAAACAAAATGGTCGATACACATCTATACTAATATATAAAGCTGAAGAGTTTGTTTGTTTGTTTGGTTGAACGCGCTAATCTCAGGAACTACTGGTTTGAATTTAAAAAATGTTTTTTTGTTGGATAGCCCATTTATCGAGGAAGGCTATAGGCTATATAATATCACGCTACGACCAATAGGAGCGGAGCATTAATGAAAACTGTTGCAAAATGTATCCCGGGTGGGACCGCTAGTAATATTATAAAGAGGTGAAGTTTGTAAGTTTGGATGTGGGAGGTAATCTCCGAAACTACTCATCCGATTTAAAAAATGTTTTCACCATTATTTAGAATGGATCTTCATGATGAACGTAGACTATATATTATCGCGTTAAAATTAAAGCGCTTTTCGTGGCGACTAATTTTGCAACGTAAACGGTGGCAATCTACAAATTCGAGTGAAGCCGGACCGGGCCGCTAGTTATTTCATAACGGAGCAGTATGCAAATGTTTCTTCAGATATAGTAAAATATATAGACCACAAAAAATCATTTGATGAAAAATATAGGTGCTTTGTGCTGTATCAAAAACATTTTTGAGAAAGTAAGTTACTTATAATTATTTATATAACCGTGAAAAATGTTGATATGTCTTCAATGACGATTTAAACTTGATTTTCCAAGGCTTTTGATTTAGATACATTTTCAGATTAAAATAAACTGTTTAGCGTTTCACTGTTTTTATAAATATATCAGTTTGTTGAATACATTTTATACATTCGTTTTAAAAGGTTTTTTATTTGGCTTTGAAAACCGCTCTATTGCCGGGGGCACTGCGGTCTTGTGTTGTGGTCGAGACGATAAAAAAAAGTACTGCCAAGTGTCACGGATTTGTTTTATGCACAACGAAACTACAAAGTGAGAACATAAGTTTGAACAAAACTCTAAAATCTGAGAAACATCGAAGCGCAATAATTCATCAAAATTGTTCGCCATTTAAATATCCGACGTAACAATAATCAGAGTGCCCGTCGCCAAAAATTTTATTGATACATACTCTCCCCAAACTTTGTATACATGGCTTCATTAGGCCTAGTCTGACACCTATTTCCTCTATGACTTTTCTTGATTTTGGGGCGTTTTCCCTCTAAACTTTCCGAAAGATGTCGTTTTGACGACATGTAAAAATTTATCGATATTGTTTGTTTTTTAATTGGAGAGCTTAAAAACTTCAACCAAAACGCTAAAATAATGTTCTCTGAAAAATAACATGATCCATTTAAAATGTCTGACACCTCGAATATGGTCGACATATTCAAGGTGTCAGACATTTTAGAAAAGCATGATGGATGCTAGGTTAGCCTCCATCATGCTTTTCTAAATCAATGTTTACCTTATGCCTCTATAGTTTACCTTATGCCTCTATAGTTTACCTGTCAAAAACCCCCCTTAGGACAGTTCGGCGCATTTCTCACTAGAGGTCTCACCATTCCTTTGGGTTCCGAATAATTAATCATGCAACGGTTATAGAGTATGATTTCATGTGGCTGTCGTTTTAGTCGCGCTCCGTGTCATATCGTTTATTGAGAAGCTCCGCTGTTTTAAAACAATAGCAACACGGCAGTTCAACCCCGCTCTATTGACCGCTAGCGGCGCTAGTAGCGTTCGTAGAAGTAAACGTAGAATAATATATTTCCAAATAATAATTACACTCAATATGTTTTTTTCAGTGCAACAACGTAAATACTGTATTTTCTCAACTGGGCATAAAAATTGCGATAATTAAATGTTTCGTTTAATTATTATTACAGTTATTTGAAAAATGTTCATTTGACATAATGTTATAAGAGTGTAAAAATTGCGGACGGTAGGCGGTGCTGCCGTCACGCACCCAGCGAATACAAACATGTTGCATGGTGTTGCGTATGATAATATTAAGACTGATTACGAAAAACTCGACATAAGCAGCTTTGCCACGTCGCTACTGATATAATAATATGTAAAACCTATCATTTATGTAATGCATCGACGAACCGTGACTGAAGTGTTTGAGAAATGCAAATATTTAACTGAAGGACGTGCATTTGTCTTCATTTATTTTATAAATATGTAGTCTATATTTAAAAAAAAAAACAACATTATAACACTGATATTTTCACGCGTTTTTACACTCAATACATATGAGCTGTTTGTATTGAGATTGGTTCTAGTTAGAGCTGTAAAAGTAACGAGAAATTGTGTTACCCGTATGTATCCGTTACTTAAAGAACCAGTACCCGTTACTTTCGTATCGTTACGTTACTCGTTACTTTTAATACGACATACAATCGTGTACTAGCATCAAGCATGTATAAGCTTCGCAACGAGGCGCGTCGCATACGTGATACGGTATGACTTCGTTCGTATAACTGCATCAAACGAGTCGAACAGACATGGATGCGAAAGATGTGAGTAACGAAATGAATTTGTAAGTAACGATTCGGCACTTCGAATCAGACGATGTACCCGTTACTCAGTAACGAATGTAACGGTTTGTTACAGCTCTAGTTATTCTTCGGACAATTTGGACTGAACAATTACAACCAAAGTTAATAAAAGTGTGTTAAAAAGAGGAAAACTCAACATGCAAAAACAAAAGAAAGAGACACTTAGGTCTTCATCTGCTGCCTGTTGAGATTTGCCGACTTGTTCTTTTCTCTTTTCTTAAATAGTTAATTAATTTTTATTCCACAATATGGATTTAGTAGGTACCTAGTTCCGAAAACCAAAAGCTTCGGACCCAACGGCGTGCTTGTTGGTTTTGTTGACATTTCGCGTGACTTTGGTTGCCTACCGTACAGGCAGTTTTTAAATCACATACAGTCAAGCCTGGATAAGCAAAAGTTCAAGGGACCGCGAACTCTTTTTCGTTTATGGAAAACCCAACGCCGTGCTTGTTGGATTGTTGACATTTCGCGTAACTTTGGTTGCCTACCGTACAGGCAGTTTTTAAAACACATACAGTCGAGCCTAAATAAGCAAAAGTAGGGACCGCGATATCTTTTTCGCGTATGGAGGTTTTTCACTAACCCGAGTTTCTAGCTTATAGAGGTACAGGAGTGGCCTGTCTCACTTATAGAGGTCCGTAAAAACTATACAAAAACAATGTTAGTAAGTCCAGCTATTTATGACTCATTCTTAAATTTCGTGGAACGATTAATACGTTCGACTGTCGCTTATAGAGTTACAGGCAAGTAGTAGTCCATGAGTGAAAAACGTCTTTCTCTTATAAAGGTTTCTGTATCTCATTTATTTAGAGGGTTACAAAGACGGTACCTGGCAATTACTCTCACTTAGAGAGTTTTCTCGCTTACCCAGTTCTCACTCACTCAGGTTTGACTGTATTTCAATTATTTATCACTAGCGGTCCCGTCCGGTTTCACCCGGGTGTAAAAGAACGAACGGGGAAGGGAGGAACATGAGTACACACATTCATCTTAGTTTACCGAGGTGAATGTTGTGTCCAAATTTCATGATAATCAGAGTAACCAAAGTTTTTGTCGATAAAAAGCAGTATTTAAACTTTTTTTAACTAATATTTTTTTTTAAATTAATTAAATATAATTAAAATAAATTTAAATGTAAGCCTTAGAAGAAAGCAATGTAAAAAATAAATATTCGCCCAGCATGGGGCTCGAACCCACGACCCTGATATTGACAGTCGCATGCTCTACCAATTGAGCCACCTGAGGTTGTGTTCTCACAACGCTAATATGAGTATATCTAGTTAGTGCATTTCACATGAATAGAAACATATTTTTGAGATACATTTTGCAACATTTTTCATTAAAGCTCCGCTCCTAATGGTCGTAGCGTAATATTATATAGCCTATAGCCTTCCTCGATAAATGGGCTATCCAACAAAAAATTTTTTTTTCAATTTGAACCAGTAATTCCTGAGATTAGCGCGTTCAAACAAACAAACAAACTCTTCAGCTTTATATATTAGTGTAGATAAAGCGCGTAAAATTTTTAGTGTATTTTTCACTCATGTTACTAAATGTTACTATACGTGCTGAGTTTTAGAATTTAGTAAAAGATCAAATATAAGTATCAAGTGGCGTGAACGATTTATCTCCAGAGCTTTTTTATTCTCGGCCTAATATTGTTTCCTAAGTCAACAGTAAAACGTTGTTGTCAGTGGTTTTTACAGACACCCTGTATAAACAATATTAGATTTGTGAATAACGCTCCCTCCACTCACTCCTGTCATAAATCAATATAAGAAGAGGAAAAAAAGGCGTGCCTAATAGCCAATTCATTTGTCTAAACAGATATGGAACGAACAGAAAGCAACGGTCGAGTTAAAATGCGAGCATCGCTTGCTCAATCGATAAATCAATACACAAAAAATCGCGACCATACAAGAATACATCACTCACTTGTTTTACAGTCTTGCACAACGCTCATCCCTCTTTAGGCGTAACGCAATAAAATACAGGATGAATTACAATGCAAGGCGAAAAATGTAGATTCGTGTTCGTGTTGAATCAAGGCATGACGTTTTCTGAACCACTAAACCGATTTACGTAGTACTATCAATGACAAATAGTGCGTGTATTCAGAAATAACGTAGGCTATTAGTTATTGGCGTAACTAGTAGTCTAAGTCATTCATCGCGCTGACAGGTCATGACTTAGCCTACAAGTTGCGCCCATAATTTTATTCAACAATTGCGCGTTATTCATGTTTTAATTATAATGAGATGTTGTAAATATCTATTTATTTCTTTATAAAAAAAACTGTCAATACTAACAGCACCAAACAGCACGATTCAATGTTTTGGTTTGAGGTTAGCCGGTTACGAATAAACTCCATGTCGAAAACATTCGGCCTCTCAATTTTAGTCTCAATGGGTAACAACGGAGTTGTTGTTACCTACTATTTCGTTACGACTCAGAAAATAGTTACGTCTATTTTCATTACTCCACAATGGCCGAGCTAGTAGGAATCTTCATTGAGTTATGACAAGTAATTGTCACCAGTCGGTAAATGGCTATTTAGGGTTCAGTTTTTAGGCATGATAAAACATGAATAACGCGCATGAGTTGAATAAATTATTATTACGCTACTACAAAGGTAGTAAATACAGTAGAACTCCCTATCAAGACGAATCAATTCATGTATTTTCAACTTCTTCTTCATCCTCACTTCGTGACAGTTATACACCAAACAGAAAAAACTTTATTAATTTGAGGTTAAACATTGTCAAACGTATTTTTCCATTGGTTGAGTAGCGTAGGAGGAGACACCTTGCGTTAGAAGTAGGGACTAAAAACTGGTAAGTATGCGAGTCAAATGAGTTGAAAATACATGAGTCTGAGTGTGAAATAAACAAAAAATAGACTCACCTCAACACCGGTGACTCCAAGCGCTGCCTTAATATTCGCAGTCATCCGGAACGGCACTTTCTCCGGAACACGAAGAGTTTTTCCTTTTTCGAAGCACACATTATAGTCTATATGCACCACTTCACCGCTAGACAAGTCCACTAACACGTTATCTAAATGCCGATCACCCAAACCGATAATGTAACCGATAATACTCATCACGGCTACCGAATACGAGTAATTCCGAACGGTTTGCCACCACGAACCGGCATTGACACTGTGGCACCACAATTCCTTCGCTAACAAGTCGTCTGGTGTCTCGGCCATCAATTCGGTCAACACCTGTTTTAATACGCTGAGCGGCCACTCTTTACGGTTGTCGAGATTTTTGACGCCGTGCTCGTTCAACTTATTGTAGAACAGTTCCGAGGGGCGCAGCACTGTGGGCTGCTGAGCCGTGCTGTTTTGTTTTAAGCACGCCTTTGAAGCTTCGCGTTGTTGCCACCGCTTGTAAAGGGCGAAGACCGGAGTCATGCCGTCTACCCAACTTATCAATCCGGAACGGGGACCGAGTGGAATCACAGAATAATGCCGGGCTCTGAAAGAAAATGTGTAATTTGTACTTTAATGGAAGTATGCGATTTGGTTGACTGTTTTTGCGGTTATATAATTTGAGAGGTGTTTTTGAAAGAATAATTTTAACCGGCATAATGAAGGATTGTTTCACTTCAAAAATCTTAATTTATACGGTGTAGCGTAGTGGTAGACTCGCATTCGGGAGGTACCGGGTTCGAATCCCGGCGGAGGCAGATGTGGCTGGGACTTTTTCCTGCTGCATCTCGCCGAGAAACGGTAATTCCTGTACCGGCCATCTTGTTGAGGTTTTCTATGGTTACCCACAATAATTCCAGATAAACAAATCTTTTATATTTTTTAGATCAGTTCTGAAGAAGCTCCAAATCCGAATCGAAACGTTAATGTATTAATTATATATTTTTTTGTTAATATATTGTCTGAAAAATTGGTCGATAGTTTTATTTATTGAGGAATTCCAGATAAATATAGAGTTGGTTCCTTATTCAAGGCCATGGCTGATTACCTGTCAAACTCTTGTGCTCAAAACTTGCCTACCTTAACGTAATGTTCTAAAATTCCTTCATTCGCTCATTGCTATTAATTAAGTGGAAGTTTAAAAATTTAGCAAATAACGGAAAGTGTGATAGATGGAAAATAGTAATGGTGCGAATGGCGTCTGTTATGACAAGAAGTGTAAAACGGACGTTAAACGCATGATTATTATTATTATAATTTAATTAGCATACCTGTAAACATTCTGTCCGTTGCTATCGGAATTTTTAGCCATCATCGTGTTGGCAATACTCAGAAACTGCATGATCCGTTCGTCCAAATGCAAATCTTCAAGTCCTTTAAACAAATACGTATAAGTCTGTCCGTCCGATCCGTGAAAAATCAACTTTTTCGGTTTAGTTTTAGTCGGCAAAATCGAAACGCGATCGTCGACCGACAAAACCGTGACTCGCTTCTTCGAATCGCTCGCCAATCCTGGCATCGCAATTACCGTATCGGTCAAATTCGCCAAAACCGGACTGATATCGGCCATTTTCAACGAATATGACGCTCTCTTGTGAGCCCGCTGCTGCAACCTCGTCTGCAACACTTTCAGCGGATGCCACGACTCTCTCGGTTTTCCCGGATTCACCGGATTCTTCAATTTATTTATCACCTCGTCGATCGCTTTCGAAAACCGTTCCTGGAACAGCTTCTCGTTCGGGGTTTCCGGTTCGGCCGATGTTATCGCGCGCAACTGTTCCAAAACGAAAATTATCGGTTTGGCGAGGATGCGGTGTTTTTCGGCGATTAAATGATTTTTTTCTTCGGCGGTTAAATTCGAATTCGACTCGACTTTGGCTATTTCCTGTTCGAGTTGCATAAGTCGTCTCGTGATTTCGTTGTTGTGCTGCAACAAGGTCCCCAACCACAGTTCGTCCCACAGTAAAGTGATCCTTCGTAATTCTTTAACCAGTAATTGCACCTGTAAATGAAAAAAACTTGCGTGAATTTAAGTGCTCTCATAGTCTGTGTAAACTATAAGCATTAGTGATGTAATGAATGTCAATTTTTAGACATTCGCGGATGCTGATATTCGTTACATCACTAGTAAGTATCTTAAATAACTATAGTAACATCCCTCGCGTCTCATGTAAGATCTTACAGATTTATTTTAAGGAAGTACCCTCGGTACGCAGTAAGTCAAAGAATTTCAGTCTTCTACTTGAGTAACGTAGTATATAATTTGGCAACACCGCATGCCTTGCCATAGTTACAAGTGCTTATGTACGCAGCACGCGGTGTCAAATTCGCATTAATTTATGAAAATGCTTTTCTTTATTCCTGTCATTTCGGAAATAATAATATACTATCATTTTTTTGGAATACTAAGCTTGTAGCATTTACTCAATTTACGTATGTTTTTACGATATCAAAACTGCTGCAGTTTCGTAACTTATTTTTAAATGACGCGCCCCAAACTATAATATTGCGGTGTTGTCATGTTTATGAATTGCTAAAAAGCTCGGCTTTGTTTTAGTTATTTCCATTAACATAAGCAAGCTTTATACGTTTTGGAAAAAGAAAAATGTTCATAGAATATTCGTTTATATTTCCTGAAAATTTTATCAAAATCTGTTTGTCAATTCCAACGTAATAAATGATGGAGTGCGTCAAAATCACAGATTTCCATAAGACTCCATGTTAAGTGCAGCGAAATAAAATTATCAATATCTTTTTTCAAAGTCAACCAAAGATCACAAAAATTTAACTGAGTCATTTTTGAAAAGGTTTTGACATATTTGCAAATTTTCATAATTTTCTGTTTGTTAATTCATTTATCGAGGGTACTTCCTTAAGGAGGTTGAGCCGTTTTACGAAGATAATGAAAAAAATCTGAAATAAAGTTTTTTTAATAGGTTTTTTATGACAAAATTTTCTGTAAAAAATCCAAAATCATTAGGAGATTTATAAAATTAAAAATTAAAAAAAACTTTTACATGTAGTCTAATGGAAAATATGTCAACCTAGCATGCAAACGGTACATTTTAGTTTTTTGCAAATAACCAAATAATGTCAGCAGTTCCGAAAACTAACTATGTAAAGCATCGATATCTTACGCATATTTTAAAATTTTTTCCAATTTAATTAGGAGACTTTTAATCATTAAAAAAAATTATCAAACATTAGCACTTTTCGATTATGGACTTTTATTTTTAATTTTAACTGAATTTTCAACTTTTTAATGATTTAATTTTTATTACTTCTATTTTCTTTTTTTAATTATTTACTTAAAAAAATATGTAAAATACAGATATTTACATAAATTTATTTTTTCTAACCTAACTTTGTACAAAAAATTCAAAAGTTAGTCCATTAAGTAAAATACTGAAATAATTAATTAATATTTAAAAAAAACGATTTATTTATGCCTTTATGACAATAATTTATTAGTATCATCGACTTATAACCTTTTGTAAAAATTTATTATTGAAAAATTCCCATTTAGAATTCGACTTACTTTTGATTGGGACTGTAACGCATCAACCTCCTTAAGTTAAAAGTTAATATAAAGTAATACAGACGTTAATATAACGTTAAATGAAGATGTTTAAAAAAGAAGACTGTGAGCTCGTAAGTAATTTACCTGTTTAATTGTCTCCGGAGCCTGTTTACTCAGCGTCTCGACCATCGACAAGAAACAAGAATTCAACGTGTTGGTCGTCTCCTTCTCACTTTCGCTATCCTCGTATTCTTCGTCTTCGTTCGGCTGCGACAGATAGTTGTTCGGCAGTTCCATTTCCGACAAATCGACTTTCACGTTACCGTCGGCAGCTCCCACGACCGCCGGGAACGTGATTAAATGCGGAGCGTCTTCGGCTACGCGGCACAGCAGCTCCGAAACCCGTCGGCGCACGTACGTCTCCGGATGATTCAGCCGCGAAAACAGCTGCGGTATGATCGCCTTCCACGGCTGAGTCGGCGTGCTCGCCAACCCCGATTCGAGCACGTTCTGCAATTCTAAAGCGTGCTTCACAATCAACCGTAACAGCCGCAACGTAGCGGTAATCGTAGTGCAATCGTCGCAGTTTTGTTCTTCGTTCGACCCGTACAGCTGAAGATATTTGAAATACGATTCCGCCGACAGTTCGTAATAGGAATAGATACGTTTCTGAGCTTGCCGCCATATTTCAACGAGCAACTGAAGATGATCCGGGTGGGCATTATTTAAAATCGGGACGGTCCGTAGCTGCGCTTCGATCATTTCCGACGTATTTATTTCGTTCGAACCGATATCTTCGTCGTCGGCGACGGCACGGGTCTGCGACAATATATCGTAAACGTTCTGTAAATATTCGACGGTCGTACCGATCGGCATCAATTTCTGGATACTGAGTCGATCGGTGTCGGACAATTGCCCTCTCGATTCTGAACTATGGTCGACCATCTTCCGGCCCCAACGATAACACCACGATCCGAAACCGAACCACGCTTTCGCTAAACTCGGACATTGACTCACCGCGAAATGATATATCTTGCCGACGGCCATATCTTGGATCGGGATTATTTCCGAGTCGCCGTTATCGACTAAACCAATCTCCGGTAGAGCCGTGACGAATCGACTCAACGGATTCGACACTTCCGATAGGAGCGACTGGTTCGATTCGACTTGCACCCATTTGGCTAGCGTTATCAACATTCTCGTGCCGCGTTCTCGTAGTTCGTAACAGCTGTCGCTCAAAGTCAAACGCTGGGACACTCGGAATGCGGTCGAGGCGCATAAATTCAATGACAGTTCTTTAGAATCGTGACTCAAATACATCAGCTTTGCCGCTTCCATAACGGCCTGAACGTTGTTTAACGACCAAGTATTCATATCGAGTTTATCGCATTCGATCAACGACTTTGAAATGTTTTCGAGCATGGCCCACTGGTTACCGTTCGATTCGTAGTTCACGCACAGTTCTTTTTTAAGATCAAAGTATTTTTGAATTTGTTTTCTCGCCAAATTAAAATTTCCTTCTTTCCTCGCCACTCTAGCCAAGTTCAAACGCAAGTTGGCAACGTTGTGAGTTTCGTTCAGTTGTTTCATATGAGTAAAATATTCGGCCCACCATAAAATTTTCGATAAAGTAGACGCGTTAGTTGTTTTCAAATTTTTAGTTTCGCACGTGAAAGTGTCATCCAAAGCACCGTTCAATAGATTTTTTAACCCTAGAGCGGTATGGTTCAAAATAATTGACTGTTCGGTGAAATCGCACGGGAGATTTCTCAAATTTTCTTGTACGCTGGTTTGAGTGACGAGCAAACAATTATCGAGTTTAGTTTTCAAAACATTCACATCCGAATCGGTTTTCGTCAACGCCATCGCAACTTCATATAAATCGGTTTCGGTATCGGATAAAAGTCTGTACGTGCTCCAAATGCATTTCTTCTTCGTTCCGCTCTTCCACTGTGCTAATTCATCGATGACCACAAAATCGTTCTCTTCGAATTCTAAAACACTCTTCAAATTATCCGAGTTGATATTATTTATCGAATACTTATACATCGACCCGCCATTTTGAGTTTGATTCGACAATATTTCGTACTCCTTTTCCTTCCAACTAATCAAATCATTCCAGTTATTTAAATTTTTGTAACACTCGCTCAACTGATCCGCTATAAAAGTCACAACCTGGTGATTAATTTCATTTTTGAGGTTATCTTTTGTTTCGGCGCTCTCGCTTTTGTTTTCGTCCGCAGTTACCAATTGGCTGTATTCATTCTCGAGCACTTTCTTATAACTCACCGAAGCATTTTCGAATTTAAAACACGCTTGGTCCGCAGCCGCTTTGAGCCACGCAAATTTGCGATTCGACACGCCGGAGCACCAAACGTACAAACCTTGGAGCGCTTCGGATTCTTTCAAATTCAACATCGCCCACGCGACATACATGACGGCCCGTTCGAAATCGGCTCCGTTTGTTTTATCGGCCGCCACCAAATCTTTCAACAGCGCCTGTCCGTGCCGTAACGCCGTCGGGCTTTGCCCCACATACAAAGCGACTATAATCACCGCCACCCGTATCCTGCTGAACCATTCGCGGCACGTGCTCGCATTTGTGTGAAAAAAAGTACGCACCGGTTTCCCGGGTTGGCTCATCGCCGTAGCGGTACCTTCCGAAGCGTTATAAATCACCTTCTCCAAATGTTCCATGAATTCTAGTAAAATTCGAACGCGTTTAAATTCCGACACCGCAAACGCGGCGTCATTCGGTTCGTTTTCGTTCGAAGTCGCGCCGGTAATTTCGCGCGCCAGTTTTTTTATCGCGCTTTCGATGTTGGTAAACGTGTCGGTTGGTTTTCCGAGCGGCGTGCGCAGTTTGCTGTTTACGCAGAACTGAGCAGCCTCCCACGTTGACCAAAACAACAACACGGGGCGGGAATTCAAAGCAAGATCGCCAAAAAACTTCGCGTATGGCTCGCAGTCATCGATTTCGAGCGGCCAGCAATTGTTTAAGATCGTCGATAACCATTCCTGTTCGTGTTCATTCGCGTTCATTTTTTCATGTTCGTTGTCGCGCCCGTACAACAAGTAGGCCATGAATTTTTTAAAATGTTGAGTCTGCATTTCTCCACAAGGTCCACGGCTCATATGTAAATACTGTACCAAAACAGTGATATCGGTGTTGTACCCGATCAATTGATTCTTATACTTGCGTTTGATTTTACCAATCTGGTTTGCTTTTTGGTACTCGACAATGGTAATGTTCCACGGCAATTTCATCGCCAGCTCGGAATAGAGCCGTTTAACCGTTTCGTTATTTGAATTCATTTGAAGAACGCAAAGTTCGGCTACCGAAGAGAGGAACTCATTCGGCCATTTTGCGTTTTTGTTCGATATGAGCGCGTCTAACGTTTCGTGTACCGGGACAACAACGTCGGCGTAATATGTGTAACCGGACTTTACGACGCCGTTAATAAAATCTTGAAATTCCTTCTTCTGGTACAACGTTTCGACGTAGCTCTCCGATAGCGTTATGATCTCCTTCGACCAGTTCAGGATCAAACATTTGGTTTCGGGACACGTTTCCGCCGACAACATTTTCGTCAGAACTTCCAGGATGATCGTCAAGTGCCCGGACGTCGGCGAGCTAGTAGCGCCCTCTCCGAGGTTGATGTTGAGAGGCAGCCCGAGCATATCGCATACTTTAGCGCGCGTCTGGAACACCAAATTGCTGCTCGAAACGAAATGGTTGTATCGTTTGCAGTGCGAGTAAAACAAATACAGTATCGAGAATTGTAGCGACGGCGTGTGGAGACTCAAGTCCGGTTCGTACGGTTTCAATTTGACTGCCAAAAGTTCTAAAATGCTCGGTCGTAGCGCCCACATCCCGATTATCGAGCTGCTCGCGTTCGCCAGATCGGATAAGCATCGAAGCAGAAACAGTACGGTGATTTCGGCTTCGGATTTGTTATAGCTCACGTCGAGTAGCGGATTATTTTGGCACAAGTCGTTTACGGAAGGTACTAAGACAGAATAGCAGCGCTCGAGATCGCCCAGAACGTATCGATAAGCTTCTTGTAACAGAGGTATGTTCTTCAGATTGAGCAGGCTATGATAAACGGCGACGATACCGTTTTGAACTTTGATCGATGGAGATTGTCGTAACTTTAAGATCTCCGACTGTGGTCCGAGTAGTTTTTGGACTAGTTCGATAGGCAAATTTGCCGAAACTTCTTTGATAGTTTTCGATATCAGCAATAGCATTGATACCAAAGTCGTATCGCTAAAATCTTGGGTTAAAGATAGCTCGATATCGATTAAATTGTACAGAAATTCGTTAGCGTGGGTCGATTTAGCTTGCATGAAGCCGAGGAGGATGTAAGCGGCCTCGTTAGCAGCTATGATTAAATTCTCCGGCAAGTATCGATCGAGCGTTTTGATAGCCGTCGAAATGATCTTGATAAAGTAGTCGGTCAGAAACGATAGCGTAATGCACGGACTATTTATAGGGTTCAAACAGGACCCTAAACATTTGAAAATCGTATTGATGACGCGCGTCAGCGCAGTGACTTGATTCAGTGACGTTTCTATTTTCGGAGATATATATTCTAACGGGGTCGACGTTCCGGAACTGTTTTGGTTCAAAGTTTCGCTGAACGAAACTAAATCTTCCAAGAACTGTCCGAGCAGCTGTACCGAAAAATTCAAATTGGTCTGCCAGTGCGTTCCGAGACGTTGCAAGCTCTTCGAAGCATAATCGGCCATTTCCGGCGAGTGTTGACTTTCGATCAACCAGCCGACCAGGATATCGACGACGTCACGGAAATGGGTGGTGACTTCGGGATAACATTCGGATATCGCTAAAACGACGTCCATCAGCGCCATGAACAGCTCCGGGCGTACGGCATCGTCTACTTGATTTATAATTTGGTTTACTGTGTTGGTAGAAAACTCGAACAGCTTCCTGTTACTATGTTCAAGGGCATACGTTTCGAGGAGCGACTTCATTAACAAGATTTTAGTTTCGTCGTCATGGCTGCGGGTGTACTGTTTTACCAGCCACGTTAAAAAATACTTAAAATCGCCTTCCATTACATAACCTATACGCCCCAACGCTCGAGCGGCTAAGTATTTAGTATCGTAACCCGGCCCGCGTTTAATGACTTCCATCAACGAATCGGCTAATATTTCGAAAGCTCGGCGGATGTATTTGGCATTATCGGGAAGCATCAATGTATCGAGGAGTTTGTGACAAATAGCGATCGACTTGTCTTGATCGGTCTCCATGCACAATTTGCGCAGCATTTTTGATATTCTTGGATCTTCCGGAAGATTGTAACCGCTCTCATGTTTGTTTATTTTATCATCGTTATAATATTTATTCGATGTGCCAAGTGTTTCTGATGTTTTCAACGATTCTTGACAAAAAAAAAAAAACATTATTAAAAAGTTGTTATAGTGACATAGTCCTATTATTTTCTTGTACATTATTTTTTTTGTACTCGTATATTCAGGGACGTTTTAAAGATTTAAGGTGTCTTAGGCTAAATAAGATTTAGCACCTGTAATACACCCGGTATACTAATTATTAATTATGTAACTTTTGTTACTATTAGGTAATTTACTGATATTTAATTTTTAAGTTTTTTGTACCATTATTCATTCCGAATAAAGATTTATCTAACAGAAACGTACGGTATTTTATTTATTATAATATCAATTTTCAAGTAAAGATATTACAGCACCTTTAAAAGTTCTTAGTTCTTAGAAAAAACGCCAATCATGGGGTTGGCTATAACCTTTTAAATTGTGGTGCATTAGGCTTTAGCCTATCAAGCTTAACTGTTTATAATAAAACCACAGCGGACTTTTGAATAACGTGAACAGCATTTTGTTAAGAAACAATGCGTTACGTGAATGATTTATTAATTTTATAAGAAATTGTAGAATTTAAAAATCAGTGACAGACAAATTTTACCAAACTTATCTATTTTTTTCGCAGAATGTAAATTATCATATTTATCTTTGTTTCTTTTAAAACAAGCTTATTTAAAATCCCCATACAATCATTTTTTCCTCACATGGTGAATATCAAAAACGAGGTAAAATAAATATAAAAACACTTGTGGCCAAATGATTATTTGTTTACCTTGAAATTTTCGACCAGATGTCTGTCCGCGCATTTCGGTATTTTCTCGGTCCTTCCTAAAGCCGTATGTGTTTTTAGGACGATATCCATAATTCCTAGGCTCGCCGCGTCCTGGCCGAAACTCGAGCAGACCACGCGTTTTTTTAATTCTTGTTTCACGAGGTAAGTAAACGACACTTGACTGTTCTCGCACATAATTATTTGTATTATTATCACGGCTTTCGCTGCGAGATCTAGAAACAAACGATTTCGAACCCTCGTCTCCGGCTGTATCGTTAACTTCCTCGTTTTCACGATATTCAAATTCTCGAGAGCTTTTGGAAGCTTTGAGCTTGCTTGCTGGATTGTTAGATATCATTCCTCGGAATTACATTACGATTATAAAAATACGCTACTTTTACAGGAATCAATACTATAATTATGTATTTACAAACACTAGCTGTATTTTTGAAATGATTTTTAGAATAAAACTGACATAAAAACAAAATTCTCTTGCCCTTTCACAGAACTGAGAACTCACAAACACGCTTGAAGTACGGTCGGTCCAACACTGAAGAAGTACCAACCTTATAGATCTGAATAACAGCTGACAGATGTGACCCTAGACAAATTATACTCTAGATGTGTCATGATCCTTGTAGACAGTTCGGTTTTGTACTTAAAAAATGGGAAAAAACGTGTGCATTGTTGTAATGGGTGATATAGGGCGAAGCCCTCGTATGCAGTACCATGCGTTATCTTTTGCAAATAACGGTTATAATGTAGACCTTATAGGTTATAAAGGTTCAACTCCTTTGAATGCGTTAACCTCACATTCCAATGTCAATATAATTCATTTCGCAGCTTTTAACTATAAATTACCCAAACAATTAGAATATTTTTTGAAAACAATATGGACATTTTTTTGTTTATTATACGCTATTGCCTGCAAAAGACGTTCACACTACGTTCTCGTTCAAAATCCACCCGCGATCCCAACACTGTTCGTTTGTTGGCTGTACGCTTTCATTGTTCGAGCTAAATTTATAATTGACTGGCATAATTACGCACATACAATCATGGCCTTAAATTTAAAACGAAATCATCCTATCGTTAAAGTCGCTGAAACTGTTGAAAAAGTTTTCGGTCAAATGGCACATCTTAATTTCTGTGTTACGAATGCTATGAAAAATGATTTAATGAAAAATTGGGGAATCAGGTAAGAGACTGTTAATTTTTATGAACGCGGTTGTTCGAGAGTACGCCTTCAACCAGTCCAGAACTCATCGTAAAAAGCTCCATTTATATAAGGTGACCAACTATACTCATTTACTGAGTTTTGTACTCTTTTTTCGCAAACCGTACTCTTTTCAAACCTGTACTCTGAAAGTACTCATTTGTATAATTTTCTAAAACACTTTTTTAGATTATTTTATTTCAATTTTATTATTTAAATATTTAAAATTATTTTGACAGTGATTTGAATTTCACGCGCGCATATTGCTTGCCGTTTCCGGCACGTCAGAGGACAGGGCAAACACCAGACACGAGTTTGACAGTGATTTGAATTTCGCGCGCACATATGGCTGCCGTTTCCGGCACAATTGAGAGGCCGTATTATGTACCTGGAGAGATAGATAAATACTACAGACCTCTTTTTCTAACAACGTCAAAATTACATTTGTGAAAAGAGATGGATATATCTATCTCTCCAATATTTGTGTAGGTAATCCCCAGGCTGATCTTTTGATGTGCAGTATGCACGGCATGCTTGACAGTCTTGACGCATGCGTAGTAATTACGTTTTTTCTTCTTTTTTTCACCTATGAAATACTTGCAAAGTGTACTCTTTTTGAACAAAAAATAGTTGGTCACCTTAATATATATGGCTTGACCGATTTTAATGAAACTTTACTCGGTAGTCGGTAACTGGAAACTGTGTAGACACCTATCTTCCGTTCGAAAAAAATGATCTGAGTTAATTGTATTTTAAGGGCTGAAGTGTTATATGACCGTCCACCAGATATCTTCAAACCGATGACTCTAGAGGAAAAGCATGTATTTATAAAACGATTAGCCAATGAATACGCCATTTTTGGTTCATTGGACGATCCGACAAAAACAGCTTTTACAGAAATGTCTAACGATGGCAGAATTACGTTACGAAAAGACAGACCGGGATTTGTGGTTTCTAGTACAAGTTGGACTGAGGATGAAGATTTTTCGGTTCTTTTATATGCCTTAGAAGGTAATTTTTAAAACGACGATTGTATATGCTTTCAATGTATTAAAAAACAAAACTCAAAATGATATTTTAAAGACGGTTCATCTGTTTCAATATGGCCGATTCTTTCACTTGTTTAATGACGCAGTCGTTTTATATTCGAATGGTTTTAGCGTACGACAAATGCGTTTCAAAACATTTGCCGGATTTAATAGTTGCAATTACCGGTAAAGGACCAATGAAAGATCACTATGTAAATCTGATGAAAAACTTGCAGTGGAAACACATAAAAATCATAACGCCGTGGCTCCAAATAGAAGATTACCCGCTCTTACTCGCGTCAGCTGATTTAGGCGTTTGTCTTCACACGAGTTCAAGTGGTCTCGACTTACCGATGAAAGTTGTCGATATGTTTGGTTGTGGTCTCCCAGTTTGTGCTTACAATTTCAAATGGTATTTATTCAATTTCTATATTTGTCTAGCAACTCGACACTTTCTGATTGTCTGAGACTTTTTAGTGAGTGAGTTTATATAAAAAAATGTTTTTTTTTAGTCTTGATGAACTGGTAAAGAATGATGTCAACAGCTACACATTTGACAGTAAAGAAGAACTCACAGAGAGAATCCAAGAGTGGTTCTCCAGCTTCCCAAACAATCAAAAACAAACGGTAATTGAAAACAAGTTTAAAACTGAACTGAAAAAGTTTCAAAAAATGAGATGGACTGAAAATTGGGACTCGGTTGTTTTACCGGCTATTTCAAATAATTAGTAAAAAGTGATATTAGAAAATGGCATTTATTTACTACTGTTTATTTTTATAAGTATTTTTACTATTGAAATTATGTTAATTATAATAAACCGATTGTATTTTGAATTAATATAATACGATTACATAATAATTTGTGTAATTTTCGGTAAAAAGTTATTCAACAATCCAGTTTTTCATTTAAATCTGTAGTAAAACCGTTTTTATGCACAACACAACGGGTGATTCATATGCAAAAACGCAAGTAAACGTGATAAGCGCGGACCTGTTGGATGAACTCGAATAACCAAAAACTTACAACAATTTTGTTTTGTGATTATACATTGAGTCATATAATATATAAATACATGAACTATCTTAAATCTACTTACAAACTAAATCTTAGAATTTGACATTTAAACCATGTATTATGAAAATTAAGACACAATTTAAGATCACATCTTCGTCGAGCATCTAATGTGGTATCAACTATTTAATAAATAAACCATTCTGCATTCCCATCAGCAGATATTCTTGGACGAAAATACAAAATTTATTTGCATGTCATCAAACTAGATCCTTTAATTATATTTGTGCAAGAATACAACGATTAATAATTTTGGTGGAAGCAGTATAGCCACCATCTGTATTTTCTTTTGTAGACACTAGAAAAATATCCCCGTCTTTGAGGAGAAGAAATGTAACGCAAGTTACTTTAATTAAAAAAAAGGAATATTAAAATCACTTCAAAATTACTTAGAAACTATTTTGGCAAATTTCAACTTTTACAGGGAAGTAGTTGCTATTTTTCGTGTCGTGTTACTACATTAGACACTCGACATCCAAACAATAAAAAACAAAAAAGTACCAACAAGCGGTCATCTACACGAGTAATCGTTCGATTTCTTGCTGTATTGCTTGTATTTGAGGTTTGAGCTGCGAGCCTTCATTTACGGTGACCGAACACGCAACGACTGGCCTTGAGACACCGCATGCTCGTCCCAGAGCCTGCCTCGATCTCACAAAGACGTACGGAATATTTTTGTCTTCGCACAGGAGCGGTAAGTGTAATAAAATTTCCAGTGGTTCGGCATCGGCAGCCATTACGATGAACTCCGACAGTCCCCTGTTTAAGGATTTGGTGGCCTCATTTGCGCCTTTTCGTAATTGTTTAAAATTTAAAGCTTGCTGAATTAAATTTAATATTTTTGTTGTTAACTGAGGATCCGCTAACGGGTATGCTTTTGGATTTACTTCTTCAACCTGAAAAGAAAAGTATCGTTTGAGACATCGCTACTATCTTCGACTCGAGAGCAATTTTGCGTTATAGAAAAGAAACGAAACGGTTGATTTATGAGTCAAATTTGTTTATTGTAGGAAGACTACGTTTCGACACCTGTTTTGGTGTCTTTAATTAATTGACATTAATTGACCATAACATCACAAAATCTAATTCATACTGTACTGAAATTTAACAACGATCGCAATAAACTTGCAATAATTTTGCGTTATCCTTAATTGATCGACTTAACTAACGCATAAAGATTTTGAAAAATGTTTGCCGCACCATTCAGCGGACCGTACTATAATGATGGCTCATGCCTACTATTTTGGTACTTTATACGAAAGTGCTGCCATCTAGAAGCCTATGTCTAGCCTTGACGGATCATTATACACGTGGTATGAGCTACTGATATTTTGAAAAAAGTTGTTCATGCAATCTACAGACGCTCAAAAACACAGGTTATAATCGTCTGATGTAAATATGACGTTTTATTAATGGACAGAACAGACGTAAGGAAAACGAATTTTAACGTGCTTACATATGAAGTTGAAATTACAACTTAAGATGACTGAAGTGACTTTACTGAGAAAATATATACATATATATCTCTTATATATGACGCTTCCCAGACGTTAAAAATATTCAAAATCAATATACGTAGACAAAAATAAAATAAAAAAAAGTAGGGTTATTTGCACGCGTCGGCACGTGTAGTTAAGTATTTTTTAAAGTAAACCTGTTTCAATTACTTACCATTTTGATTTATTAATACCGCTCTTCAAAATGCACTTTCACAAAACCCAAAGGTAACGACAAAGCTTATTAAACAGAATAATCAATTCAAAAAAAGACACTTCACTTTCAGACGCTGACCGACGATTATTGACAAACGTGAAGTTAGCTTGAAATGACCCAGACATCGCCTTCAAGGATAAAATAGTTACCATAGACATAGACCAATAATAATTTTCTGTCCTCGATCCACGTGTTATAGCTGTCAAACAGCACCAATTTTAATTTTTAATATGCAATAGTATTTCAGTTCCCGACTCTATATATAAACACAATTTGTACGATTTTTGTAGCAACCGATATGAAATTCACAGATCATTTCGCGCACTTATTAGGAATGTAACATTTCAAATATAGTTGTGCAATGTGCTCCCGTTCACGTAAGAAAAATAAACAATATCTCGTTGCACTGGAACTATAACTGATATTTAAGTTATCTATGTTTCAATCGGTTTCTGCGGAAAAAATCTCCAGTTATCTCATATGGCGATAATTTTGTTTTTCTCTGGATCTGTGATAAGACTTACCGCGGCTGTCTTCTCTAAACGTGAAAGGATCGGGGCGTCCAGGAGTGGAAACTTATGGCAGCTGAATTAAAGCAGGAGAGGAAATGTTGAATTATTGTCCATCGGTTTTAATGATATTAAAAATTAGTCACATTTTTTTTATTAATATTAAAAAATATTTCTGTATTGATTTGTAACAAATTGTAACATTTTTTAAATATTCATCGGTTTTATGAATTACAACAAATTATAGTCTCGTTTATTTTGTCCCGAACTGTTTCAAATCTAGACAAGGCGGCAGTTGTTCTGTTAGTGAAATCGGGTCTACTTCGACTGCCACAAGCTCGTCGCCTTTCAACCAACCAAAGTGTACCAAGTGCTAAAGAAAAAAAAAATTAGCTAGCTATCACGAACCAAAAAAAAAAATAAGTTCCATAAAAATGAGAAATCAAACCTGAAAATATTCAGGATAAATGGGAATACAGTCCTTTAATTTTAAGTAACTTTTGGTCACTAACCTTATATTTCTTGATACTGCGGAATGAATGAGTCTCCGTGCAATCTTTTTGAACGGAAGTGCTGAGACTATCAACGCTGTCTGATAAAGATGAAGATTCTAAACGTGGTATTTTGGTATCGGAAGATGGCAATTTCTGAAAAAAAAAATAAACCAATTAATTCCCGTTTTCGATAAACGATAAAAAAAAACAGTTGTGTGGTTTTAAGAAACCACAACGCAAGTGAAACTTTTATTGGATTGTAGACACTTATCCA
This sequence comes from Xanthostigma xanthostigma, assembly GCA_963575645.1. NCBI lineage: Eukaryota > Metazoa > Arthropoda > Insecta > Raphidioptera > Raphidiidae > Xanthostigma > Xanthostigma xanthostigma. Next base: position 20,089,836 of record OY754474.1, read on the forward strand.
TCACGATTAATTATAAACAACAATATTCACATGAATACACGAATAAAAACATGTAAACACTGTACAGCACTTGCCCGCATGACAGACTGACTATGTGTTATACATACTACACGGTCAGCTGATGCTAACCATGGGCGCCGCCATATTGGCCTTGGCTGCTCTACCGAGCGCCTACTCCGAACGCCTTTCACTTTACCCCTACTCCGCGGCCGCCTGTAATGCGACATGCAACAGACGGCTAGAAAAATTCGGGGCGATAGAATAAAAGTTTCACTTTAAAAATGTGAGCAATCGTGTGGACGCCTGGCAGATGCCAAACATACATTTAGGCGAAATTCTAGTAACTAAATATCGCCCTGTAACTAAATTTTGTCCTGCCATCTAGTTGTCGCCTTTAACAAAAGCAAAGTTGCAACACACAGAGATAAAAAGGAGTTTACTTACTTTATTTTTGTCAATAACGCAAACAGCAGAGTCGTCGTGCAAAATAATGATGTGTTTTGCTCTCGGATCATGAGTCACACCGAGTATGGGCCAAGGTCGGCTGAGCCACTGCCGCGGATGTCTGTCCAAGAGCTCCGCTGAAAATTCCGTGAATTTGTGGAGCCTTAGCGTGTACTCGATCACCTAAAAAATAATATACACAGGATATTCGAAGTAAAGTAGAAACTGATGCTATCTGTTTTTATTGAAGCTAAGACTTCAAGTTAAATAGGGATTTTTGTTACGTAAATTATAGTGATGTGCCGGATATCCGTATCCGCGGATATCCGAGTGAGAAGAATGATCCGTATCCGTTAGTTTTTGGCGGATCTTTTACCTTATTAACTTTCAATTCATAGATAAAATTTTATATATATATAGGTGATTAGGTAATAATGAAAACCTGTTAAATTCCATTCAGATTATTTTTTTAAATCGTATTTGGCACCTTTATATTGCAAACATTTATCGTAGTGAGTACCATAACTCAAAGGTACTAAATCAACTATCTTTATAATGAGATATTGCACATCGATCTTTGGAAAGAGACAATCTGTTATGAGAGTCAACTCTTAAAGAGGTCAATAACTTTTTCCCATAACAGATAGTCTCTTTCGAAAGGTCGATGTGCAATATTTACCGCCGCGTACTCTAAGAAAGTTAAGATCCGTATCCGTGGATCTTGAAACCAAAAATCCGTATTCAGATCCGTATCCGCAGATATACATTTTTAACGATCCGGCACATCACTAGTAAATTACAATGGTGAAGGCCACGAAACAGTGAAGAGAGGGAAGAGATTATTTAACGGAAAAATACTGTGAAATCACCTTTCGGTCCGAATATACAATGACCAGTTGGCTCGGTTTGTGTTGAACGGCGAGGGCTGTCGGAGGACACTGATAGCGCGGTATGGCGCCGTGCATTTGCCACTGTCCGTCCTTCTTCTGGCTCCAAACGTAAATGCGACTCGTAGGATCCGCCGCTACTAAGAATTCACCGCACGGGGAGACGTGCAGCAAATGGATGGTGTCTTTTAATACTGCGAAGCAAAAGACGTCGATTAAAAATCTTTGGAAGCTTTGAAAACTTCCCAAGAATAATAAACATAAAAAGATGAAACATTTTAAGCGAAATTCTAGTAACTAAATATCGCCCTGTCATCTAGTTGTCGCCTTTAACAAAAGCCAAATTGTAATCCGACGCATACACAATGCAAGCGTCACGCGTTGTCATTTAACGAAATACTAGTAACTAAATTTCGCCCTGTCATCTAGATGTCGCTTTCAACTAAAGTCATGTTTAATCATGTTTTATCTCCGATAAAACGTCGTCCCAATTGCACGGTTTTACTCCCAACCAAACGATGAGAGATGTTCAATGTTAAAAAATATAGTTTAAAAAAAAAACTAAAAAACACGCTTTATATCAAACTAAAAAGTAAAAAATATTTTTTTAAACATAAGCTTAAAACAATAATGAATAAAAAATACTAGTATTATTGTGAAACAAGCGTGAGGCGCTTTGTTCCACATTTTAGTACATCGAGCGCCCCATGCTTTTTTCACAATAATACTAGTATTTTTTATTCATTATTGTTTTAAACTTATTTTAAAAAAAATATTTTTTACTTTTTAGTTTGATATAAAGCGTGTTTTTTAGTTTTTTTTAAACTATATTTATTTTTCACTTAATTAAGTTTGATATAAAGCGTGTTTTTTATTTTTTTTTAAACTATATTTATTTTCCACTTTTTAGTTCGATTTATTGTCAAAAATTTGCCGAAAAAAACAAATTTTTTATTTCGGCGTGGACGGGATTAGAACCCACGACCGGTGAATCCGAGAGTTGATGTCAACGAAGACTAGCGCCTTAGACCGCTCGGTCATCGATTGCTCTTACAGTAGTGGCATAACATACTAACAGTAATAAACCACTTGCTGTAGTCCAAACGAGGTTACAAACAAACATACATACAAGTGAAACTAATATAAAGCGTGTAAAAACATGTAGAACATATAGAACTTTATAGATATTATATGATAAAAACAAACCTTTTGTTCTGTCAATAACTTGGAGTATTTTGACACTATTTTGTTTTGCACTGAGAGCGGCGTACACAATATTTCCAGTCTTTGTCGCCAGGATAACATTATTTCCCGGCGTGAACGCGACGCGAACACAAGCGCTGCATTCGGGTGGAATGCCGTTCATTTTGATTATTTCTGGAGTTTCGTTCTCATTCTAAAATAAGTACAGATTTGTTTGAAAATATTCATTTATTCAACTCATGCGCGCTATTCATGTTTTATCATGCCTAAAAACCGAACCCTAAATAGCCATTTACCGACTGGTGACAATTACTTGTCATAACTCAATGAAAATTCCTACTAGCTCGGCCATTGTGGAGTAATGAAAATAAACGTAACTATTTTCTGAGTCGTAACGAAATAGTAGGTAACAACAACTCCGTTGTTACCCATTGAGGCTAAAATTGAGAGGCCGAATGTTTTCGACATGGAGTTTATTCATAACCGGCTAACCTCAAACCAAAACATTGAATCATGCTGTTTGGTGCTGTTAGTATTGACAGTTTTTTTTATAAAGAAATAAATAGATATTTACAACATCTCATTATAATTAAAACATGAATAACGCGCAATTGTTGAATAAAATTATGGGCGCAACTTGTAGGCTAAGTCATGACCTGTCAGCGCGATGAATGACTTAGACTACTAGTTACGCCAATAACTATTATGTCACAACAAAAACGAACATAGAGAAGTGCGATGATTAAAGTCTATCCTATTAAAAAAAACAAAACATTATAGGTAATGTCTGATCAAAATAGATTCAATAGTTTTTGAGTTAAAAACTTAAATGTTTCGATTTTATTTGTATGCATTGATTTCGTAGCGTTTATACTCACTAAATTAAGTTTATATATTCTTAATGACGTCGCAGTGCTGTAAACTATCCATTTTCCATTGTCTGACATTGCGGCACAAGCGATATATTGTTCCCCTTTCGACAGAAGCACCAACAACTTCTCCGGAGGCTTTGTAATTGGCATGGCGCCACCTTTAACATCCCCGCTGCCTAAATCCGACTCGTCAGCTGCTTCCCCTAGTCGCCACACCTCTAAATGAGTCTGGTATCTGCATTTCGAATATACGAAAACGTTATTTAATTTTATTTTTGACGTGATAACGTCTTATAAATTGATGAATCACCAATCTTATAAATTGATAAAACACCGACTGCATGCACGAAAAAGTGTAACGTAACGTTCCTAACGCGTAACGTTCCGCCTGACCCTGTGCGTGCTTTTTGCTAATTTCTCGCTCAATTTAAATCAGATCGGTTTGAAACCAGTCTTAAACGAAAGAGGAGAACATTTTACATAGATTTCGTATAACAGAATTTGCCTAAACAGTTTTTTTATACAAATTTATATAGAAAAATAGCTGTATAAATGCAATGTTGTCTAATGCATGACGCGACGCGGTCGGTCGTCTTTGTTTGCCGTACATGGAAATTAGAAAATAACGTATGTCTTGTCTTAACATGAAAACGGCTGCATTTCTAATGTTTAATTCAATTTTTTGACATTAGTATTTTGTGAAATGCAACGCCTTCTAAGTTAAGTATTGGAATAACTAATTATTATTAGAACATAATACTTTGACAGTTGCAAACGTCACTTTTGACATTTCTTATCATTCCGACACCAAGGATAAGCGGATTGAAACCAAATTTTGGGAGGATGTTTGATATGCAAATATGAAGTGGCTTATTGTTTTTGGGGAACATCGGCGCATGCGTAAAAGAATATATCTCTTATAATGATGTTTTATATAATAATAATATAGTTTTTAAAACGGTTTTTACTCTATCTATTTTTACTAGAAATTTTTGTAAATTTTTTGGGGAAAATCGGCGCATGCGCAAAAGAGATACATGCCATAGTTGTTTTTTATATAATAATAGTGTACTTTTTATAGTGTTTTATTATTCTACTTAATAAAATTTACCTAAATTTGAAGCGAAAGATGCAATATCATAGATTCGAATTATTATAATTATTATATAAATTTAGGTTATGTATTACGGAATACGTTATCACGTAAAACTATCGTCCGTAAACCGACTTTACAGACAACCAATTTTTTTTTTTAGTAAATTTAAGATCGGTCACGAATGATACTAACCGTAATAAAAGAGTTTTTGATTCTTTGCAGACGCCAACGACCGGCGACTGAGCTATCGGTGGATACTTTACTAGTGTTCTCGGTGGATAGCTACTGTACGTTAAATAACCATCGACTCCGGCTGAATAAAGTCTGTTACCGTCGCAAATTGTGAGACATCTTACATCGTGGTTGTGAAACTTTCGCTGAATACTTTTGACCCAACGGCTTGTGTCGCCTTTGACTCTGATCTGGAAAAACAATGCAAATATAAAAATCGGGTATCGTCTTAGAGCGCTCGATACTGTTGACTTAACGGTGAGCTCTGAAATTGCATATTTGATGTAATCTAACAGATTCAATAAATAAAATTTTCGATCAATTTTTCAGACAATATATTAATTCGTCGATAATTTTATTTATTGAAGAGTTCTAATCAGACGTTAATCAAAGATTTGAGTAATCTAACAGAGTCAAACTACGAAACTGAATCTTACTTTTACGAAGCTTATTATAACCGGATCGACTCCGGCACAGTAAAGCGAATGTTCATCATCGGACGAGGCGATGCTCAAAACGTCGGCTCGATGAGACTGGAACGATTCCATGAAAGATCCATTTTTGCCATCCCAGAAAGTAATCTTCCCCCGAGAGTCTCCCGACACAATCGTAGTATCTTCGATAATAGTTAAACACCATACTATTGTCGGTTTATTCATTTCCGATCGTCCTGTGGTCATTTTATGAATCGCGTGTCCAGTTTCTATATTCCAAATTCGAACAGTGTCCAGGCCGCCGGAAACTAGTGTTGTGCCACTCGAATTAAATTTTATGCACAAAATCCGGCCTTCTTGTTTATCGAGTAATTTTTCATAGGCAATGCTATCGTCGTCGATTGTAAAAATGTTTATATAGCCTACTTCGGTGCCCACGGCTAATTTTGCTCTAGCAGGGAAAATATCCATGCACCATGCTCCCTCTAAAACGAAACCGATACGTTAATAGTAGTGTTGGGCGATTATGAATGATATAATCGAAATATTTCGATTATGGCCGAATAATCGATCATTCGATTATGGCAACCGAGATATAATTCGCTTGAATCGATTATGAAATATGAAATGAATATTAAATCCCGACACAGTACTATTGCTATGTCCACTGTCGATATTAATGTGATATATCGATATATCATTCAGTTTCTGCATTAAATCAAATTCCTAAAAAATTGTTTTTATGACATTAAGGATTTTTTTTAAATTTTAATGTTTAACTCATTATGTAAATTGACGATGTATCCATCCAAAGCATAACAAATATATTTCTATTCGATCATACCAGGGATTCCATTATTAATATTGTGTTAAGTAATATTAACAAATCGAAATTGCAAAGTTTGAACATAATTCATAATCGATATTTTGAATGATCATTCGCTTATACTGTAAAAGTAAATAAAACGAAATTAATAATTGCCAAGTTTGCGCATCATTCATAATCGATAATTCGAATGATCATTCGATTATAAAAACCGATTATTTCGATTCATTCGATTATTGAAATATATCGATTATGCCCAACACTAGTTAATAGTAACAGTGAGTGGGTCGGGTTATAACTCGATTAAAGCCGTTTTAAAAAATCGAAAAAACATACCTGATGTTACCGGCACATTGTATTTTGAGCTCAACGTAAAGAGATCCCATTCCGTTACATGGCCCGTGAGACCCGCGCTGAATAATCTTTGACCATACCAGGCCATATCTTCTATACTTCCCTCATTATCACCGGGAATTGTCCGTTCTATGAAAGGACAATTAGCTATGTTCCATATTTCAATACTAGCATCGGATCTGCAACAAACAAAATACTATCATTTAACAGTTTTGTCGATTGATGACAGGAGGCAAAGAACCCTGAATTTTCGAAGAAAGCGATTACGCCACACAATCTAAATTTGGAGATATTATAGTGACCAAACTAATCTATTTATTTATATATAAATCAACAAGGTTTCTACCTTGACAGTGCTATTCTTTTCCTTCCAGATTCGTATGACATACAACAAATTGCTTTTGGCGTCGGTCTATAAAAACCGATATTGTGAACTTTACTGAATGACATTTTAGACTTAACTGATTCGCCTATTATGTAAAATAAATAAATTTATGTACAGATAACCTAATAATCCACAGTTTTGACATTCACTTGCCGATATACATGTGATTTTTGAATTTCGATTTTTTGTTGGCCATTCTGATAGATCTATCGCACGATATTCATAGCAATCAGGAAAATGGAGGTTAAAACAGAACATGTCTATCTTCAATCATACACTCGTGGATTGCTCAAATAGTGGTCGCTAAATCAAAACATGGACTATCTCTCCATAACATGGACCCACTATCGTTTGCAAAGAAGTTTAATTTGAATGAATATTAGAGAACTATGGAGGGTACTTCCATATAGAGAACGTAAGCCAATATTTTAATGACTTGAGCAGTCCATAAGTGTATGGTCGATGATGCAGAGTATCAAAAAAAGTCTCACGATTTATGGCAACAAATGCAAAAAAACGTGAATAAATTAAGTATTTATTGTAGAACTATTGAAATCATAATACAATCAACTATTATTGTTGTTCAGGGTCGTTAAGAATTTTGCTTTATGAAAATGGGTCAAATATCTATGGTCAAGAAGACAAAAAAGATCTTGCCCTGTAGATCAGCGGTATTCAACCAATGGTGCGACACATACATTCAACATATCTTTACAAATCATTAAGAATATGCGATAGTGAAGCCCTGCTCATAAAACAAAATGCAACATTTTCTTGACAATTTCATTGTCCGACTTTTTAATAATTTAAAGTTGTTACGATATAAAATATTTTAATTCTTTATTAGAATGTTTTTTGCTGTACAAATCAAATGTTCTTTTTTAAAAAAAACACCAAATAATCATAAATGATTAAAACCCTTGTTATAAAGCCGAGAATCCTATAATTGAGTCGATGGATACTTAAAATATAAAATCTATAGTCGTCATATTGTTATAAAAAAATCTAATTATGTTTCTAAATTTTATAACGCAGTTTCATCCGTTTTTAACTCTACTCTGTACAATTCATTAATTAAAATCATCAATCCGTATATTTTCCCCGTTTTTACGCAGGTCTTAGCAAGGTCGCTTCAATTTTCGGTTGAGAAGCGTTCGTCACATTCAATTCAACAGTAATAATAGCGAATATTTCAATAATTTGTTGACAAGGTTTAGAATTTGAACTGTCTTGTGGCCAAAATACTGTCACCGCTGAAATGCCTTCAACTTTTGATTGCGTTATTTTTGCTGGTGAAAGTTTATCATCCTGTAAAACAAACGAACGATACATTAAACCAATGAGGTGTAGATATGGAGTGTTAGTCTGGGCTGCGCGAGCAATATGACAGTAGTATAATTAGTTCAGTAGCCTAGATGTTGCAGAATTAGGCTTTTGAAAAAAAAATAATTATCGATTTTTTTATTGTATTTTAAAACTTTATTATAAATAATATTGATAATCGATGCGAAAAACTTTCAAAAAACTTTTTTTAAATTAATTATAAGCAATTTAAAATTGATAAAATATTTAAAAAAATCACGTGACTGCAAACGCACTAAAATTGTTTTTGACAGTTGTGACGTCATAATGGTAAAATGTATATACGCAGTATACTATCAATGGCTTCTACATGTGTATTGACTAAAACATTATGACGTCACATTATGTTCGGGAAATGTCGGCGCGTTCTCGGAACTGGGTACAAAAATTTATTTTTAATTTGATATAACTTTTGAATTATAACGAAAATAAAAAAAAGAAAAATAGTTTTGTTATAAAACTTATATACGATCTTTCCATTTATGACAAAAAAAAATTTCATTCAAAAGCCCAATTAGACTATATTATTGAAAATGACAGCCAATTGCATTTTCATTTATTTTTAAAACCGACTTACGTTTGTATATATTCGTACGGTGATTCCCTTTGATAATACGCAAGCATCGAAAGATCGATCCTTCACATCGATAACAACAGCTTGTTCGGTTAGAGGTTGATTTTGCTCTATATATTTTAATAAATATAAGTCAATGCTCTGTTCACCGGCTTTCTTGGCATTGTACTTCATTTTGTTACAGTTGGCAGCAATTTCGCCGACTGTATCGATTAACCAATCCGGTTTGGGCGAATAACCTAAACTCGATGCTAACAATCGATGAACCATTATATCGGCATATCTGCAAAACAATGTTCGTACTAAATTGACACTAATATATAAATAAACTAGCGTGACCTGTGCGAATTATTCGCACTAAATAAGTATAATAATTATCACTTTACAAAATTATTTTTTAAATATGTTTGCTGGTATTCAATTCGTTTCTAATTTTGCACACTGCTTATAACGTTCTTCTTTTTGTTGTAAAAGAAATATTTTACTAAAATTAACATATAGAGGCGCAAGTAGCAAAAGCGTTGTTCAGCGTTGCCCGTCAGATGGCAGTATGCAGTATTTACAATATGAAGGGTCAGATGACAGATCGAAGTGTTAACGTTACGCCGTCAGATGGCAGACGTTGTTCAGAGTTTAATTAATTTACAAAAACAATAGCAATAATAAATTTTTTAGTTGTCGATGTCAGTAGAGCAAGCAATTATCTGTAAAATGATATATAATTTATGTGGAGAAATTGTGTGGTTTTTTCTAAAAAGGGAGGCAAACATCTTAAACCTTAGCGTATTAATATAGGTATATGATAACAAGAGCTCTTTCTGTAATCTCGATTTCTGGCGATATTTCGGATATTTTGAATAAAAATATAATACCTTCGGATCGGAGATGTAAAATGCGTGTACAGTGGGACATTCAGAGCGTAGTGCCAGTATTCGCCATCTTTTTTTAAATCGCCGGCACAAAAATATTCCGCCCTTGGCATAGGCTTTGAACAGAGGGCGTTAATCACCATCATTCTTGCTTGACACAAATTATCGTCCCCTCTGTATTTTAATAACGATTTCTGTAGACCACCAGCAGATGTTATGTCTAAATGAATCCCTGAAGTAAAAAAAAAATGTGAGCCGTTGTGGTACGCCTGTCAAATGTGAAACATAAAAAACGGAATTCTAAATATCGCCCTCTAACTAAATTTTGTCTTTAACAAAAGCTAAGTTATAATCCAACGCATACATAAAGCAAGCGTCACGCGCTGTCATCTAACGAAATACTAGTGACTAAATTTCCCCCCTTATCTAGATGTCGCCTTCAACTAAAGTCATGTTTAATGAACGTAACATCTTTCCATAAAAGTGTCGCGACAATTGCACGGTTTTACTTCCACCCAAACGCGCCATTAGATGTTTCCCAGGTTTTAATATTGTTTATTGTTGTTTCAACAGGGCAAGCCCCATACAAAAATATAAATTTGAAATATTTGTGTAGCTTAAAGAATATAATAAAAAAAATTAAAATATAAGTAATTAAATAAGGAGTATTACAAAAATACTAAAAAAATAATACAAAAGTTTATTCATATTTTAGTAAATTCTTTGATTTGCTTTTAACTTTAAAAATGGATGAACAATATAAATCCAACCAGATAGCATTAACATTGCACAGTTCAGATAATCTATGCACTACACTCTTTTTTTGACCATCACGCAATGTTGGATTCAGAAAATAATAATTATTCGACCTGAGACTTCTAGGAGGAATATATAAATTAAATCTATACAATAATTCTGAACAATCAATCAAACCAGAAAAGATCTTAAAGGCAAATAATATGTCTGCTCTATCTCTGGCTGATTCCAAAGTACTAATATTAAACAATTTATAAATCGAAGAAAAGTCATGGTCCGTATAGTGCAAAGCATTACCCGTTTTAAACGAAACGTATCTAAGGTACAAAGTATTTAATGACTCAATCTTTTTAATTAGACCTTTCTCATGAGGTCTCCAAACAGTTGAAGCGTACATAAGTTTTGAAAAAATAAATGAGTAATATAATGTACGAAAGGTGAGAATAGATTTGAATAAAAATGAAAATTTTTTTATAAAGTAAATTTTTTGCGTATTTTAATATCAAGGTGCTCTATATGATACTTAAATGACATTTTGGAATCAAATATCACTCCTAAATCTTAATATGAGAAAAATTATATATAAGTGAAAATAATTATAAATTGGAAATATTACACCAAGTTAATCTTGATAGTTTACGGCCCAAAAATAAGCAAAGTAATATTAAGTCTTACCTATTTTCTCTAGCATTTCTTTTAAATTCTGCATCATATGAGAATGCGGTGTAGCGTGTCGTCTCAAAAATGCCAAATCCGGAAAAACTTCCTTCAGTCGCGTGGCTACAGTGATATTCGCCAACAGCATGAACTCTTCAATCATCCGATGACTCGCTTTATTTTCATAAACAAAATACTCCTCCGGCAATCCGGTAAGTTTATTCAAACGGAACGCCAGCTTCATGTTATCGATCCTCAAGGCTCCGCCATCGAACCGATCTTTACGTAAATTTAACGCGATTTTATTCAACGAATTCACAGTCGCGGACAAATCTTCTGGTATAAATCCATTATGAATCACCGGTAATTCGCTCAGATCGAATTTGCGATTCGGATCTTCTATCATCAATTGAGCATGCTCGTACGCCAGTTGCACGCAAGAATTTATAACAGTACGTGCGCAATAGGTGTCTATAATTTCACCTTCTTCAGTCATCTCCCAAAACACTGAAAACGCGAGTTTGTCTTCTCCGGGGAGAAGCGAACAAAGCATACATAAATCCTTCGGTAACATGTGATACACATTTTCGACCAAATATATCGATGTAGCTCGTTTAGATACTAAATTATCTAACGGTGTATTTTCAGCCAAATAATGACTAACATCCGAAATGTGTACCCCGATTTCAAGGTGACCGTTTGGCAGTCTCTTACACGAAAGCGCATCGTCCAAATCTCTTGCCGTTAACGGATCGATTGTAAAAATGCATTCTTTACGTAAATCTTTACGTTTCGATATCTCTTCCGCCGGTATCTCGGATCCTAGCGTCGGAAAGTAAGCGTTCATTTCAGAATCAAACGGGGTTACGTCTAAACAATTCTCGAGCAATAATGCTTTCGTTTCGTTTTTTAAAACACCGCACTGTCCTACATTTTCGATTATTGTTCCCCAACTGAATCTCGCATCGTCCCATTCAGTTATTTTAGCGAGGAACAATGTTTTCTCGTATTCCTCTGATTGTTCGTAAAATAAAACCGGCCAATCCGTGAACGGAATTCTCAATCGTGGCATTCTCGAGTCCCGAGGTACGAACTGCGCAAACTTGCGACTTTTATCGGGAGTTAACTTTAAGATACCGATGCAAGTTCTCGGGTGATTTTTTTGTATTATATAAACGACCTTTCCGGTCTTTTGTCCGTTAGGTCGCCATTCTGATTCCGGGTTCAGATTTACTGCTACTATGTCGCCCTCGAGGGCGCGGTTTCGATTTAAAACTTCGTCAATGAAAATATCTTGTTCTGATCTGTTCGGATTTGGGACGTACGCTTCCCTGAAGTTACGTTGGTTAATTCTTATAGCTCCTTTGATGAGTTCATTTGATTTTAATCCTTCTGAAAGTTGATCTTCTAAAATATAGTCGCTAAATTTATATTCAGATAATTTGTTGTTAACTGTTGTATTGTTTTGTCTCTTTTTCTTATTAGGATCTTCCCTTTTTGTTTTCTTCTCTTTTGTTTTAGATTTAACAGAAGAATTAATGAACACTTTTGGTTTAATTGTGTTAGATTTAGATTCAATGCTTCTGTTATTATCTTCTTGCGCGTCTACATGTTCATTTTTTTTAGAAAAGATTTGTCTTGTAGAAAAATCTGCGTTATTCGATGATTGCGCTCGAGGAAGATCTGAGTTTTGAACAGCCAAAACGTCATTTTGTGATTTTTTTGTGGATACTTTAAACTGATTTAAACTCGGAAAACCAAAATTACCCACTGAATTTTCTCTCGTTTCTTTTGTTTTACCGTTTTTGTTTTTACTTTTAGTTTTCGATAAACAATCTCTTGAACTTTTTTGCTTTGAATTCGAAGCGTCTCGATGTTTTATTTGTTTTGAAGAACGTGTATCATTAATATCGCATTCGGACGTCTCATCACTCGACAAATCTGCAGAAACCCCTAACTTGCGAAAATTTTGATTTTTAGCAATCCCTAAGTTTTCCAGCTTACTCAAAAAATCCGGAGGGAAAGAAAACGACGAATTTATGAAATTTATTTGACTTAACGGAAGTGCGTTATCGACTTGATCTGAGCTTAACGGCGGTCCATTTTCAGCCTGTGTCCATTTTTTTGGTTTCGTTTTTCTACGATTCTTCTTTTTTGGAGTAAGCACGTCGACGTCAACAAAATCATCCTCATCTTTGTGACATTTTTCAACACTCGCACCTTCTATATCTGACATTATTAAACGGTTCGATGATTGTATGGTTTAATGAAAATATGTTGGAAAAAACACATAAAACAAAGCTAATTACGTATTTACATTTGATAAGAAAAACTTATAATTTAGTAGCGACCAGCTGATTAGATAAATTTACATGATTTCAGATGATTTATAACAAAATTATAATTTTTTTGTGTTGGCGGTTATACTCCTGTTTTAATTTAAAACATAGATGTTTTAAATACATCTAGATAGCTGATATATATCTTAATGCCAAGATCTATTATAATTTTATAACTCAAATTCTTTACCACTACTTTTAATATAACAATCAGTCTTCTGAATTTTTAAAGGTACAAATTTAAACGGCTAATTTAACATTATGAGAGTTATTTCCAACAAAAATATCAACGCTCAACAATCGCAATATATTATGCTCAATCTATATTTATAGCATGATCTAAGGATGTAAGTTAAGTTGGCAGTTGCGTTAAAATCCTTGACAGCTGTCAAATTGTCATGGAACTTTTATTTTGTGTTTATAAAAATGGATAAATTAACATTAATTTCGGGTACGCTTTTTATGGCAGCAGACGTTTTTGCAATAGTCAGTCTTGCTTTACCAGATTGGATAATTACAGATGTTGGAGGTATTTTAATAACCTTATATTTTACATTTTTGTCAATTGATATTTTTTGTATTGTAAACGTATTTGTAGACAAACTATGCATTAGAGCATAATTATCTGTTTATTTATTGATCTTATAAATTTAAGAAGTATTACCTTCGGAACAATGAAAGGCAGCCCCTAGGGCCGATCTTTTGAGGCGAACATCAGCTTACTAGAGAAATTGTAGACTATAGACGCTCGACAAGGTCATATTAAATACATTTAATAGAGTTGAAATCGTATTTCAGTTATTAAATTATTTTAAGGTGATACAAGACTAGGCTTAATGTGGACATGCATGACCTTGTACAATAGACCTCAAGTGTGTTTCACGCCGGATTTGCAACCCGAATGGTTACTGGCTTTGGTCTGTATTTTTGTCGGTTGTATTTGTATTACGACGACAATAATACTCCTTGCTTCTTCACATTGGGATCGAAACGTCGTTCCATACGCCAGATGGGTCGGCTTTACAGCAAGTAAGTTCCGTCGACAACGCCCATCTTCTGAAAGGACATGTACGTAACTTCGCGACGGTCTGTTATCGTAGTTTTATAAATGGTAACTATGGAAACCGCACCGCTATTGTCGAGAAAACACACACCTGTCCTTTCAGAAGATGGACATCGGTTGTTAGTTTGTTCACGTTGCCAGTGGAAGGTATACGCTTATTGCGACGAAACCGCGACATTTGTTTTTAATAACTCACTATTTTTCCAGCAGAGTGGAGCCATTGACGATACGCAATAGGCGTATAGCAGGTAGTGTGCCTTTGAAAATTAAACTGCATCTTTAGAGCCTTGCACTGTCAACGCGGTTAAAACTGAAAATAATATTATTGAATTTATTTTTTAAAACGTGACTATCTGCAATTGTTTTTAGTGGTCTTGTTTTGTCTGGCGGCCGTTATATTTCCGATGGGTTTTCATATGGAAGAAATTGGCGGGCAGCCGTATCAGTTGCCCAATAGTCACCAGGTTGGAATTTCATATATTCTTTTTGTCTTAGCCCTTTGGATTACTGTAATCTCTGAGCTGTTTGCGGGAAAAGTTTGTCTTCCACATTTCTGATCTGTTACGTTTTACTTTATTGTTTTATCTCACTCGAAAATCCCATTTCCGTCTCCTCTTTAACCTTAGATACCATTTTCGTAGCTACGCACTACATAAGTCGTGCGTAACTACGGAAACGATTTCATGTAGAGCGATAAATGAGTATCGCTGTATTTGTTTTGTTCTTTATTCCATACCTCGAAACCTTTGATATTTTATTGTAGAATTATAAAAAATGTCGACTTACAAAGAAAATTAAGTGCAATATGAAATTAAAAACATTCCAAGGTGTCGCAGTTTTGATATTATGATTTTTTTTGTGATTTTATTGATATTATGAATTTACTTGTGGTATTATCACGCTCATAATATGTTTTTTAAATTATATTTATATTATAGTATTGTTGATTTATTTGTATATAATTATTACTTCTCACGTTTTTTAAGTACAATTCTCATTCAATGTATTTAAATATTCAAATACTCATACAAATAAGAATATATTATAATTAGTGGTTATTTAGAATAAAGTAGTACTTTTCCATGACGTTGTCCTTATTTTTTTCTCTATGGGTTAAAAGTAGGAGAAGCGCCAAAACCCGTACTATACATGTCCCTCAGTTCTTTCTCTTATCTAGTCATTCCTCGCGAATGTGTTGAGTCCCGCGGGATTTATATGGACTTCTGTAAGAATGCCAAAGTGTACTATTTAAAAAAGTAGACTGTTCTTTATTTGGTGCACTTTAGTTGAGTTGAATCAAAATGAATTCAGGTCTGTTGACTCGATTGTTGCGATTTATGTAAGTCATAAGAACATATACTTGTGGTTCAGCGATTGTCTACCAGAAGGCAGCACAGTCAATTGTAAAACATTTGTCAAAACAAATGTCAAAAGCTTGTTTAATTGGGGCAATAGAATTATTTTTTATTACTTAATTATTTAACACTATTATGAAAGTAATTGTTGATAGTGTCAAGAAAACATATACGCGGAAAATCGGAGATTTTATTATGTGAGTTTAATTATAACTTTTAAGTGAATATGAAAGGCGTGTCAAAGATATCGATTTTTTACAAATATTTGTGATTTTAGTGACCATTGTAAATTATTAGGGAAGAAATGTCAGGTGGAAATAGTTTATCGCAAGGAGTGTATGCCCCTTTGCCTCAAAGCATAAGCGATACCGATTCAGAAGAAGAATTGCACAGTCGACTCAACCACCAGCGGAGCAAAATCAGCGAACATAACCTTGAAAATTGTACTATGGCAAACGGACACAGTAGTGAGTTGTCAAACGCGCTTCAAAATGATGAAAATGACAATCATAATATTAACAGCTTGATTAATATGCAGGACAACATACCGATCATAAAAGATGGCGCGAGAAACGGTCAGCAAATGTCGGCGATACGTAAATTTTGTTTTGTTGTATCGATATTAGTTTGTTTTATGACGATTGTCTTATTTTTGTGGGTGTTGCCTTGCGATGAAGGTCTAACCTGCCCGGCAATAATTCGGAACGACATCGTACATACAAATAACTGGGAAAAATCGTATATCGGAATCGAATTGAAAAATGCGATAAGCGTCGTACCCGGAGTGATGGGACGGAGTAAGAATCTAGTAATTCTGTTCCGCGGCGATGCGATGAACCCGAATCGATCAGTTCAAGGATTTCAAAACATTCCGCAAAACGGCGGCGGAATCATTTCTATTGTTGGCAGCAGTGGGAAAATTGCTTGGTATATTCCACAGTACAGGGTACCAACAGACTTGGATTGTTCACTGTTGGATGTAGACGATAACGGCGTTAAGGATTGTATTGTCGTCGGAGAGAATGGTTTGCTGGAAACCATTCATCCGATTGCCGGGACGGTTATTTGGCATTTACATAAACATAACGATTCAAACACTCTATTCACATCGGTGAATTTCCCCCTGATTTTACCCGATTTGGACAATGATAGCGTGAGCGAGATTTTGACGTCGTGTTCGATAAATCGCGGGGATCACAATCATTTAATTATTGTTAACGGGAGAACTGGAGCCGTTATTGGTAAACCGTTGAAAATTAACGGTTGCGTGACGATACATACGTTGAATATCGAAAAGAATTACGTTTCCTTTATTTGCCAAAACAAAACTTTTAATTCGATCCCGCGGGATTCGTCGAAAGGTTTTGAACTCGATGAACTGTATCAGAAAATAACTAACCGCGCGTCTAACCTGAAAAATTTAAACGACGACAATTTGCTGAAACAACATCAGCAGAGCCAACGTAACGTGTACATAGTCGACAACCGTAAACTTATCATCCAGAACGAAGGCACTTGTCCTGGAAAGTGTCGTGTATCAGTACAGCTGTTCGATCAGCGTAACGGTACCGATAATCTAACCTGGTCGCATCCCGGACATAACATGTACGGGATGGTCCCGGCGAAGTTACAGTTCAGTAACACGCCATCGAATTGCGAAGCTCTTAAAGGTCACATCTCGGGTTTTATTTTGAAATTTTGGCAGTGGAACGAACCTCGACAAAGCAAAGACACCGTCATGTCTCACAAGATTCATCGTTACCCGTATGATAATCTATTGGACGCTTTCTTAGGCAGTTTACGTCGAAAGCGATCGGACGAATGTCCGACGAACGAAAAACGATGCAAAAGGACTGTCGATAACAGATCTGCTACGATAATCGTTCAATCGGTAACGGAGCGCGTCGTTTTGATAACATTCAATTCGACCGATATTCATATCGTTAACGCTAGCCAGAACGAAATCATACAGCTGTGTACCGTTACGAGCGACGGAAACAGAATTTGCCAGCCGGATTTGAATTTTCAAGAGAATAGCGTTCTTATATCGGATTTGGATCAAGACGGATCGCAGGAATTGATTAGTTACCTTAGCACATACGTGAACTTAGAAGATAATGATAGCAAAGAAGAAAATCCAAAATGGCAGTTGCAATCGATCGGTAAAGTTGTTAGACTTGAGGCCGAGCTTCCGAAGTTATACGAAACAGTCTCGAAATACTGATGTTATTTGAAGGTGTGTAGCTAGTCTTATGGGTAATTGGTTGGTATTAGTTTTTTTTCGTCGTTCTACTGTCATCGAAGGTGATTTGTACACCATCTTCATATTACGATCTGAATTACGTTCGTGCAACGGTAAATAACCTGGTAGATCAAGCACGAAAAACACTAAGATGATAAGAGTGTTTTTTAAATTATTAAATTAGGTCAGCTTTTTGTGATAATTGTAGCGAAATTATTTATTTTACATGATATACTCTATATTTAAATTATTATTATAGCTTAGAAACCTAAAGCATTGTTGATTCGTCCACCATTTTGAATTGCATCTTATAAAATATGCCTTGTAATATGGACATAGCCAATTGCTAACGTAAAAATAACTTACCTAGTTACTTAGTTTTATGAAATCACTCTAATTTGCAAAAAAATACAACTGTTGAAAACAAAATGGTGGACTATCTGCGGTTCACTAATTGTAACCTAAAAATATAAATCATGACGTCGCAAAGGACGATTAATTGACTTTTGTTTATTACACGAAACCGGGTAAACATTCGTAAATTAAACTAGAGCAGCTGTTCGATTGTTTTTGTGATTTCAAATGTAGTTTAATTTCTTTAGAGATTTAAATGTTTTGCGGTAATTCAGCAGGGTTTTTAGTTAAGACAAGATGGAAGATAGTATCTTCAACAAACAGATAGTTTTTAATATAAAAGAATTAAATCAATCGACGATCATAGCGACGTTTTATGTAGCAGTGTATATTTTTGGAACTAGTATTTGATACTTATTGTTAAATTCTATTACAAAATTGTATAAGAACTGTTTCTAGGGGTAGCTTATATTCGAAAACTTCCAAACACATGTATTAAGAAAGAAACATTCAATATTTGGTTTGTTTGTTTGCACAAAATGTGTACAAACTTAATTAACTGCGCTATCTAACGTTTTTGAATATAAGCACTTTAGAAATATTTTTTAAAGGCATGAATTTTATTGTGGAATTTATTATTTAGTAATCGTAAAATGCAATGTAAATATTAGAAAACCTTTATTGATATTGTTTTACAAAGTTTTTGGAAAATAACGTTATAATGAAATATTGTGATCGTCTCGCTTGCAAATGTTTCTTCGGTTTAATTTCAAAATCCTAGAATGCTGTGAATTTTTAATATTTATCGAGGAAACGATATATTTGAACTTTACAACTCAAAATTGCAATGCAATTCAGTAGTTAGAATTCTAGTCTATGGTATATTTATTCTAGTCATATAAAATATTACTCAAAATAATTTTTCTCTTACTGTAAAGTCCTTATAAATGATTGAAAAAAAGTTTACAAATGTGGTATTAGATAAATCGACAAAATGGTATTAATATCGAATATTATGTAAATAATATAATCACTATATTTAATTAAAATATTGTATTTAGAGTAGTAAATATAACAGTTGCTTTCCCGATAGTAAGTCCAGAGAAATTTTTGGACGAGTCAGAATAAGGTTACATTGGGTATGTTCGAACACAACGCCAAACCGGTTTACGAACCGTGGGGCACATGCGCAGAGTGAAATTACACAGCTATTGACTAAAATAGCTGCTTCAACAGAACATTCGACGGTATGGTTCTTGAACGCTCGAATCAGCCCGAGGATTTTTGTCGAACCGCTGGGAAACAAAAAAAAAAACTAGAGTAGCTCTTTCTTTAACAGTTTGAACAAATCCAGGGCGATTTTGAACTGATTCAGATGTTCTTTTTAATGTGCATCTTTATTTCCGTCAAGCAACTCGGTACTAAATAGTCCGTGAATTTTTAGAATTCTCAGTTAGTCTTACAAAAGTTCAAGTTCGAAAGGCGACTCAAACCGGAAAAGTAATTTCTGCGGGAAAGCAACTATAAATAAAAGTGAAATGGTTTCTGGATTGTGTAGGCTGTGATTGTTCAAAATGATTCCATGCAACAATTGATTCTTTGTGTTTAAACAATAATTTGTTTCAATTATCAACCCGTTTTCATCCTATCTCTAAAAAATCCTTTGGGTTTGACCATTTGAAAATAGATCAATGGGGTAACGATGTTTATGTGGCTTGCTTGCTAATGAAACCCCAGTTCTCGAGTCCTAATCTGAGAACTGGAGAAAGTATCAATTGACAATTGGATTTTCAGTATTTAAAATAATAATACGTGGTTTCAAAATAATTGAAATCGCTGCGACGACGGTTCATATCTAATGACCCGCTCATTCTCAAATTCGAATCAACTGACCAGTGCATTGTTTGAAAATTTATAATTAACTGGTGCTTTAAAACCATTAAGATCGTTGAAGTGAGGTTCATATGTTTTATCTATTTATAGACATCCTCTTTTAATCTGGTAAATTAAAAAAAAGCCACTTTACATGCGTGTATATCGGTACATAACGTGACTTGTTATGCACTAGTAAAATAGAACTGTTCGCGCTATACAAATTCCACAGTAAATCACTGTTAGTCAGTTGTTTAAGGTGTAGGCCAAAAGAATACTATATATAACTCGTATGTGATGGTATTACGGCTTCTGTGACTTAATTCGCTGGTACTCGTTTTAACATACTCGTATTACAAACGCTTAGATACCTTTATCAAAAGGTCAACCTCCTCTTTCACTCAACAGGTGTCACTACTACAAATCGATAAAACAGTAAAGGTAAAAATTCACGTAATGTTCATCCAACTTTATTGTTGTGTAAATGTAAATACAAAATAATATCAAATCAGGAATTAGATCTGAATTTTAAACGTAAAGACGCTTGTTTTAAAATACAACTAATTTTAAAGAAATTGTTTCATTAAACGTCATGTTTTAAAAAAAACTTGTTGGTTGTCACTGGCTCAAACAAATATCACATCGCGGAATTCATTTGTTTCACATCTAGCACAATTTTGACAGTTCCGCATTTTGTATTTTTATGTGTTGAAATTTGAAGTGTAATTTGTTAAAATATTGCTTCTCAGACATTTTAATAATATTTTAAATTGAATCTGTGCGCGTTTTGGTGATAGTTTTGTGGTTGTTTTAGTGAATGTAATGAAAATGGCAGCTAATAATATTGAACAGGACGAGGAACAATCTTTACGGGAATGCGAAACGTACGTCCAGACGCATAATATTCAGCAAGTCCTGAAGGATTGTATTGTGCAGTTATGTGTTAGCAGACCAGAGAATCCTATATCCTTCCTCAGGGAATATTTCCAAAAACTGGAGCGGGTGAGTGTTTTTTTTACATTTCAATTGTTGACCATTATATTTACTCCGAAGTTGGACATGTTTTCAACAATATTTTGTCGCGAAAAACGGCATATTATAATGTATTTATTTATTTTCTGCTGTATTCTTATGATAAGAATCAAAATCAATACATATTGTACGTGCGAAATGGTAACATAACCTAGTTTTAAGAAGTCCTACATTTTTTATACCTAGCCGTTGTTTATTGTTTTGCATTCTCTACGGCCTACGCTTTGAATGTAATTCCGTCACGAAAATTGAGAGAAGAGTTCTTTTATTTAAATAATCACTGTTCGTTTTTCGTTTGTTAATAATTCAATACATTAATTTTAGCTAAAATGGTGACAACATAGTTTTAAAATGTGTAGTCCTATCGTTTTTTCAGTAAATAATAAATTATTAATGGATTTAGGATTAACGACTATGTTTTCATATCCTATCATTTTTCTTTTTGTGCTTTTCGTTCTTAGTTGTCACTGACCACTGTAGATGTCAGCAACTAGCAAGCGTAGTACATTACAATTTTTGGTCTGTGGGCATTGTTGATTGATGTTCTATAATATAAGCTTCTTTCCGGTTGCCGATTTATTAGCCGACAGATTCTGAATTAGCTTACGACACTTTTCGTTCTTCTCGTTTAAGGATTTTTCAACCACCCTCGGGCCCCAAAACGAGGAGTATATTTCGATCGCAAATCCATTTACACACGTCAGTCTTAAGTTTCGAAAAAGTTTCTGACAAATTTCGTTAAAGTTGCTCCACACGCTTACCGTAATCACAGAACAGACGAACTATTAAATAAATCAAATAACAAGAAAAGTTATTGTTTTCGTGCATTTTATATTCTCACGGGAACTTAATTGTTAGATTAAAGTGTCTCACTGTTTTTTTTTTAAGTTTTTAAATCTGGTCCATAATAGTTGCGATCAAAACGGATGCGACAGTGGCGCCTGTCTAACGGCCCCGAATTGTATCACGCGAACCGTGTATTTTAAGAGTAAACCTTGTTTTTTAAAACACGTTTGAAAAGAAACTTTTATCACATTTATGTAAATATTAATGTCGTAATTTCGATCATAAATTCCGAATTCACTTTAATGCAATAATGAAATCATTTATTGTTGTTTAATTATTTATTTACGCGGATGATCTCACACAGAACTGTGAATCAACACGCGTCAGTGGTGGCGTGCATTTTTTTTATGTCCACCCATTTTTAGAGTAATAAATACAAGTGCATTTTTTACGTGAAAAATAATTATCCTTACTTCATAGATCTTCAAGACCAACCTCGGTCAAATTTTCAGTATTATCCAAGGTCAATAGATTACAGAGGTAAATTCGTTCCTTGAATGACGTCATATTTTTGTCAACCACGCAATATAGATTGACAGGTACGCCGTATGACGTCATCTTCCCACTACTATCCAACAGAAGGAGGTAACCTCTATAATTTTTGACCTGGGTAGTATCGATAAATTTATATAAACAGTTTAAGACACACAATAAAGTCAAATTCCAAGAAGAGCCAAGACAAAAATCCTGTAAATATTTTTTAATGAACCGGTGAATATAGATTCTTTTTTTACATTATGGGATCCGTCACTGGGACCACTAGGGCTTATTGTGTTATCTCCCAGTCTTATATCACCCTATCCAGCATCCTCGTTCCTTATACTAGCTTGCACAGTCCGCGAACTGGATGCGGTTGATATAGTATTAAGGACACATTCTTGATTGTCCAAAAATGATCCGTCTTATGCGATCCAAAGCCTATAGTATTCGCACAGGATATGCGGTACGCTGTTTCCGCCTCCTATATTAAATCTGATTTAACCGAACCTATATAATAAGTCAACTATTTACTAGCCGCCATGTTTGTTTTCAAAATGCAATCAAAACATCTGAAGACTATAACTGTTATCGCTGGATTAAAATCGATCGAGTAACTAATAATTAGTGGATCTGAGTTTTGTTTCAAAACAAGAAAACATCGATTTCTGAGTCAACTTGTTCATAAAAGTCAAGTCTTGAAACGTTTCTCAGTGACTATTGCGATTTCTTAGAAATACGTTTAACAGTCGTTTCTTAATTAGATTTGACTCATTCGAGTACACCTATGATACCACAGGAGTCACTTATTTTTCTTGACAAAAAATACTATTGTTTCTCTCGACGCGATCAACACATCCACGAAAATTATTCCTTAATTGTTTCGGTTTCAACTAAGATCGACACTTTCGCGCTGCATTTTTTTCGGTTTTAAACACAAATCAAAACATCTGCGGAAATCGTTCTGCACTTGTTTGAAAAATCAAGAAAGCCGCCCAAGTCGTTCTGCAATTGTTTCGGTTCTTTTGTTTCGATTTTAACGCGGATCAAGACATCCGCGGAAATAGTTCTTCGGTCGACGCTGTTTTGTTATTTATTTTTAGCATCAGTTTTAAATTTATTTTCAATGTCGCGCACGATAAGTAAACAAATGAATTCGTAATCTGTGCTAACGATTTTTCTTCTTTCGTCTGCTGGAAAAGTGAACGAGTCGACTTGTAGTGTGTTTTGTGTTAAAATGGGCAACGGACCTAGCAACGAGCGACGCGCCGAAATGCTGCGAGATATCGTGGCGACGCCGGAAAACGAAATCTACGAAGATGGCGGCGTGAAAACTTTAGGCGGGACAGTTTATAGGGAAATCAGTGAAGCTGAAGCCGAAATTGCTGCTAAGGTATTTTTGATTCTCATTAAATGATTATTTTTTATTATCTTCTGCTTTCCAAAATGATCTGTATCATTTGCTAGGCTAGTCTTAACGATAACAGAAAAACATGGCGGCTAGTGAACAGCTGATTTTTTTGTAGGTTAATTAAACATTTTACGAACTGCTTCCGCGTTGAAATGAATTTGCTCATTATTATCTGATTAATATAGTTTTTCTTCAGAGATAACACGAATATTTATAGTTTTCTTTTGAATTTGACTGGGTTTATGGAAAATATTGAAATATGCTATTCAGATATCTGAATCAACGAAAAATAGATTAATTAAAAATTCAGTCCATTTTTTTGGCGACAGTTTCGACTATTTTTCATATTGGATACTTGCTTTCTATTTTTCGTTTTAGTTTTTGAAATGACAAGTGTAGGCCTACAAGCTCGGCTAATTTCAAGCCCCATTTAAAAATGGCGCACCGTTTTGTAGTGTTTTGAAATCGGTTTCAGTTGAAAATGATCCCTGCAACGGTAGCGTATAATGTAAATATTTGGATAAGCCAGCTTTAGGGCAGACGTGCGTGAGACCATGATATAGAGGCGATTCGTAACTTCATATTAAGTTTGGACCATATATACTTTTATTCTATACTGAGCATAGGAATAAAATCGCAATCGAACCATTAGGGTGCAAACATATACTTCTGTCTTTATTTAAGCCGTAAGCACTGGCGTATCCAGGAGGGCAAAACAAGCACGGGGGACCCGGCTTAAGAAATTTCTAATTTGCCCCCTCCTCGGCCAAAAGCTGGGTATGCCCATGTTAACGTCATAGAAAAAGACAAAGTTTTTGAAACAGAGATACTTTATTCAGATTGAATGCAAGTAGGTACATCAACCAATCCTATCATATGAGAAATCAGGGAATTACATCGAGGAAAGAGACGCAGATATATTTTCGATACGCTTTGTTGCCTTCACTAACCGCACATTGAGTAGATAGACAATGATTCATATAGTAAATTATTAAATATATGGGTTGGACATAAATTCAATTTATGCAGATATACTAGTGAGCAAATATTTTAAGTAACTTTTTTATCAAAACTCAAAAAAAGAGAAAAAACAGGCATTCAAAGTTAAATTAAATTTTATTTAATTCAAAAGCCCGGTTAACACACGCGAAGAAATGATAGCACGAATCGGAAATGCATTCCAAATAATTCGCGGAAGGCCCTAATCGCTATTATAAGCATGTACAGAACCATGGTTACGACGCACGCATCTTTGTGTCCAACAAAACGGGGACAACAATTTCTGTGAATACTTGATAATGACCTAACATATTTCCATAGTGACATAACATAACGCCAGGCATACCTCAAAATTTAATTAAATCAACTTAAAAAATCACAATCTTCGAATTGATATCCTTTTTTTAAAAATCGATTAAAGATTAACCCTTCATGAAAATGAAGTGCATTGGGAGAAATAATATTGTGATGTGTCGAAAGGGTGCGTTGCGTGGGAGTAGGTCAGTTTTTTTTTAAATCGATTTGTTCTCTGAAGCGCGACATCACGCTAGTTTCCGATCACTCTGGCGTGTGTGATTTCGCGCCCACTCCAGTTCGCAACGAGACGTTCCCCCGTAATTAAGCAAAAGCAAACAGCGCTTGTACTTCGCCTAGAGAGGCTATGTTTTGTTATTCGCTAGCACTTGCCTTGTGTGTTTTACCTTGCGAAGGTAGTATTTACCGATAATATTGTTAATTGAATACGATACCATATTAAGGCGACAGTTTCACTTAAAAGTATTGTAACAAAACTGTTCTAGTTCGTTGTGGAAACTATTTATTTACAATAACAAACGTTTAACAAAACAGTTAAACACACAAACGAAAAGTACTTCTCTAACATAACAGCATTAACCTTGCGCAAATGACGCCCGATTATGAGTTATGAACTTATGACAAATCCTCCTGCTTCTGGAATGTTACTATCAGCGTTGCCAGACGTCCCGATTTTGGCGGGACGTCCCGATTTTTAAATCAAAATTAAATGTCCCGCGCGGGACAGGCTCAGTCCCGCTTTTCGGGGATAACTCGGGGATAACTTTAAAAGAAGTTAAATCTTCACAGAAATATCATGAATAAGTAATTCTTATAAATAATTATTCTCTTATTGTAAGTTGCAATTTGTAACACTCACTCCACAGACTATTGTTTGAAAATTGAAACGCCATATTTTTCTAATGAATAAAACTTTTCTGATTTTGATTTCTGTTTTTTTTTTTTTTTTTATTCTGAAGACGAATAAGACTCAACTATTTAATGATAGGGTAAATCTGATTTAAAATATTATATTTTTATTAAAATACATTTTCTATGGCTATTTTTGCTAGCTATTGTCACGTAAACGTAATTTTAATTCAAATAAAAAGATAAATAGGTACTTGAAAACTTCTGATTATATACGTTTTTTTACTATGTCCCGCTTTCGACGAAAGAATCCCGCTGTTTTCACTCAAAGAGTTCCAAAATCCCGACTTGGCAAAAAAAAAACTGGCAACGCTGGTTACTATACAAAGGGTAATACATTTATTTATTTATAATCGCTGCCGATTTTAGCTGTCGAGCGTCTATAATATAACATCTCTTTCTAAAGCAGCTGCCGAACTTAAGCGTTTGCACGAAGTCGCAATTTTAAAAGCCTACTAGCGCCGCTAGTGGGTAATAGAGAATTATTGAACTCACTTTTTTATGGAAATCGCGTCATGTTTCTATGGTGATAAGTCAAAAACTTTAGTTGGCCATGATGTGTCAAAAAAAATATAATAAGGAAATTTGTTTACACAGTCAAATTCAGATTTGTAAACCATTATATAAATAGCATAACATAAAAGGTACGTGAGAATTATTTATTTATCATATAATATATAAATAATTAATTTGTTTACACTGATAGCGGAACGTCAAATTATGGCGCCAATGGTCTTGATTTTACTTAAATCGCCATCGGCGCAACAGCCCGGAACACAACAAGCATTTCCAGATCGCTTAGTTTTGCCCATGTTTTCTTTCAAAATTATAAATTAATAAACATTGCTCACTGACATAAGGAAAATTTGAGCTTGAAGTTTCCCCTAGTGCTCACCACAAACGCTCGCGTCGAAAAATTTATAAACCCCCCTCCCTGCACATAGTCCATATAGTAGCGTTTTTTTCACGCGAGACTGGTGCCTTGATCCACAAAGCTATGCCAAATAATCCGACCAATAGGCGCCCAATAAAGTTGAATCGTCCGGATGCGTTTTTAAGAACAGCTCCATCGAAGTCACGACTGTTCCAATTCACAGATGAATAGTGTCATTCGGTATGTTAGAATTTATATTTTTGTCACTTTCTAATAACTTTAACGGTAAGTAAGTTAAAGTGAGAAAGAAAATTGTAAAGCGTTCGTGGACCGTGCACAGAATACCACCAGAAGTTTTATATATCGAATCGATGTTATCTCACTCGCATTGTTTACATTATATCATTTGACCCAGATATTCGGCCACCCCGAGCTTTCGACTATACGAGGCCACTTGTGAGATGGATGTTTCTTGATTACGAGACTGTCTGTCTGGCTGTATGAATTTACTAGAAGCACAGACGCTAAAACGTTGTATACGCAGAACCGTAACGACCTTTTCTGGAGCCCTGGGAAAGACCTCATCATTGGCCCCTTCCTACCAAAATTTCCCGAAAATAATAGTTTTAATAGGTAGTACAACCAGAAAAACAAATTTTGGATGGAGCTAAAAATTTTAGCTAAGTTGAAAGGCGTACAGATTTTTTTTAATATAATTCGATTTTTTGTCGATCTTTCTGGGGCCCTGTTGCCTCTGTCTATAGTTACGGTCCTGCACATACACATCTTAATGAACATTTGTTGAACGCTAGGGCCTCGTTTTCATAGGCGTGACAACGATTTTATTCCAGGGGGAGTCAAATTTTCAACTCTACCTACCATTATACCCTCTCGCTACGCCAGTGCTCGTTTTTAGGGTGGAAAACAAAAATAATCTTGAGAAATCGCGTAAAAACTCCCAGTTGAATATTCGATTTTGGATTCGTTAATGTGCAGTTATGTGTAGTTTTGTTTTGTATTCAGTCAAGGTGGCGTACGGTTCGACCTTAACGACCTTAAAATAAACTTGTATACATATACCTAGGTGGAATTATAAAGTGTGCAAGCCGAAAAATTCGCACGCAGGAAGGTACTGTGTCACCCTTTGTATAAATTACCAAGTACCATGTTGATATACAATTTTCTTTGACCTTTCTTCTGGTGTTCTTTTTTCTTTAAATTTCCTGTTTCCGCTCTCTGTTTGTTTTGACTAATAAAATTTCATTGCTATTTTTAGAAATAAATGTTACACAAAAGGATTTAATTATTCATTTTGTTAAAGGCGCATTCTCACGTAAAAATAGGCTTCTGTTAGTGATGTAAATTCGCGAAATTTATATCAGAAAAAAAATTGTCAAGTGCGAGCCGGACTCGCGCACCGAGGGTTCCGTACAAACTTGTAGGGGTGTAAATAGTTCGTCCATTACGGATATCGAGTCGTTCCTTTTTATCGGTATAGGTCGCGGCTAGTTTGCCAACTGCAAATAAGTTATGATCGTAAAAAAATATTTGTTATTAATTTCAACTTGATACCTCCACGCGTTTTTGAGATTAGACGGACAACGAAGTGATCCTGTAATGGTTCCTTTTTCCTTTTTAGGTACGGAACCCTAAAAACACGTGATTTCTAAATGTAAACAGAATACCATTTTAGCGTTAGGACAAATAAATTGCGAGAACTTGTTGTTGTAACATCTTGTATGCGCGATTGCAGGATGCTCTAAGTCCAACAAAACCCTTTCCGTATCCCAACATAAATAAATGATTGTGGCCGGCACGTCAGGTCACCCATTAAATAAATGCGCTGACTTTCCCGCTGAAATGCATCGATCAGGGATTTTTGTCCGTTTGTAAACTATCCTTTTTTGGAAGAGTAAGAGGGAAATTAAAAAAAAAAACGAAAACGTCTTGGAGAATCTTGTGTTTAAAATTTCGTTTGGATCCGTCAAGCCTCTTTTTAGGCGCGAATAGCGTAAGCTAAAGCGCCTATATGTACTCGCTTTGTCTGTGAATCTGTATGTCACGCTTTTTTAATATTTATCGATCTAAATTCGCACAAATTCTCGAATTCGATTATTTTCGTCTTTTCAGAACTCGCCCCTCGATAGTAAATATACGGGTATCAATTAGAAATAGATGCAAATTTACTTTGTTAAGGTGCACATCCAGTCGAAAGTACAGTTGGACCCCGTATAATCGAAATAAAAAGAGGCAAACTCGATTTCGGATAAGCTTTTTGTCTGTCTTTTTGTGTAACCAATAGTCAGAAACGGCTAGGTCAAATTTAATTAAACTCAATCAATTTGTACCGAAAATTAAAAGTATAAGACACTTTTAGTTTAGCTACCATTGGGTTAGGGAAGTGAGATAGTATAAGGTACGATTTCAGCTAAAATTCACATTAATGCGAGCGACGATGCTAGATTTTTTATTTGAAACACGGGTCCAAATCGTTGTTAAAGCCAAACGTGCAGTACAACTAGCAAGTCGTTTTATCTTTGTCACGATCTATTCAATTTTGCAAAAAGCCATTCTTCTAGAGATTTTTCTCCATAAACTGCTCTCGTCCGGAGCTTCGGACTCACAAAGGCCTGTTATAAGCTATAAGTAGTTTTCGTTTCCAGTGCGAAATTTCGATGAAGTTTTTGTGCGGGGTCACCGCAATGAAAAGGTCGGGTATTGCGAGAGAGAGCATTAGCAAATGTGACCGAATTACTGAATTTCGACAGGCGCGTGCGGCACAAGACAACCGCGGCGCTTGATCCAGGTCGGCATCGAGCTGCGTTCCTCTGACGTCATAGCGTATATAGATGAGTCCCGCGGAGGCGGTTTCAATGAGAGAAGGATGCGCGATGTACGGTGTTATTGATGCCGCCGCCGCCTCGGATACGTACTTCGGTCGTTGCAGATGTTCAATTTTTTTTCTTAGTGTCCTTCTTCATTCAACATTCAGTTGTTTTTTCCTTGAAAAAATGCGCACTTGTCAAACAATTATCGCAACGCTTTTTAACAAGGTTATAACTTCACTTGTTTGTATGTAAAAAAAACTTTGAAGTCGATTTTCATCCTCTTCTAAATGCCCAATTGACGTAAAAATTTGCAGTCGTATGTAGCTTTGAAGACAATGCAATATTGTGTTATTTTAAAAATGCTTTTGCAAATAAATACTGATTAAAATTTAAAAAAACATGTGCCGGTGATCTTAGCGCTCTTACGGTGTTGCCAAACTAGTTGCTTCTGCGTAATCTCGACAAGTACACATCGTACTTATATAGCATTGCATCTTTTTATCGAAGCTCCGAATTGAATTCTCATTTTGCACGAGGTTTCGTAAATATCTGCTTTCAATATTTACAAAGTTTTACCGAATTCGTATGTAAACCAGGAGTGGCGGACTGATTTTACTAACAGACCATTTATTATAGATTTAGGGTGTGTTATCGGGCCAGATTCTAAATTAAAAACGAAATTAAACTCTCTATTTATTTAATTTAAATCAATAAAGATAATAAAAAGGGTAAATTATCTTGAGCTGAAGGATCCAGACACCTGAGGTCTCTTGCTTTTGATAAGCTCATTGATGTCAAGTGTCTAAAATCCTCTGATCCTCACTGGATAGATTCTGGTCACGGGCTGCCGGATGCGTCTCGCGGGCCGTATCTTTGAAACGACTCGTACAATCCACGGAACCATTTGAAGAAAAAGGCAAATTTCAGCGTTCCCCGTAAGAGCCTAGGTAAATACAAATTCCAATTTCTTCGTTACTAAGCTTCGCGAATATTCACAATATTTTTATGGCGTGTTTTGGTTAATGTTTATTTATTTATTTCACTGTATTCTGATCATTCTGATATATGGAGGGAACTCCCTTAAATAAACTAATACTTAATTATTCAGTAAATTCAGCATTCGGCTTCGGCAGATTTTAGGCTGAATTTTAGCCGCAATGTTATGCCGAAGTTTCGGTCGACCTCTTTAATGAGTTCGTGTGCCGAAATTCATTAACAATTACAATTGCCATTGTTCAGGTGAAATTTCTTCATTGTTGTATTGCCAACACTGGCACGCTAGGACAAATAGTGTAGGTATATAGCGTATAACAGTGACACAGTCAGTCAGCCTTTGTATATTGTATAAAAAGCCGTTCCCGTGAGATGGCCGGCCGCCTCCAGTTTTGCTGCCCCCCGGTTGCCATGGCAGCCGGGAATGTAGACCGCACACGTCGGCGGCTCCCGCAAGTTCACATTCTAGTCCTGAATCAGCAACGGCCTACGTCATACGTGCGATCGTGTGCGGCGTCTTTTGTTTCGGACGATTTTGCGCGGGAATTTTTAACTTATGCGTCTGCGATATTGTTTTATCACGGGCCGATGTTTAGTGTGCTTTGCTAAATGGTGGCCTAAATTGTTAGAAGGCACATGAAACGTCGCTCTGAGCAGAATTTTGGTGGAAAATAACGCGTATTTATTATTTAAAATCGAATCGTTTTGTTTGTATCATTGGACGTGCTTTGAAAAGCTAGTTTTGTTTTGTGACATTTCTGATTGCAGTAAATTGAACATTTATTATTTAAACTGATGCCGTTTTTTTTATAACACTGTTTGTGATTTTACGATTTGGCAGTTTGCAAAATTTTTTTCTTTTTTCTTTTGTTGCAAAACCACTGACTAGAAAATAATTTTTTATTGCGAACTATTTTTTATACTTTAACGCCAAATATTTTATAATTTGACGCGACAGTTTCATTGTTTTACGGTCGGTTGTGAGTTGCAATTGTTATGTTAGTCATTTATTTATTAAATTTTCAAAAAAACAATCTATTAAATGTAATTTTTTTATTGACACATTGAAAACTTTTGTTTTCTCATCAGAAAGATTTAAAACGTCCGTTTTGACGTGATAACGTCTTATAAATTGATGAAACACCGGCTGCACGCACGAAAAAGTGTCACGTTCCGCCTGAGCCTGAGCGTGCAAGCGAGAGCGCGGTATAAGCGATAGAGAGGCACGATCGGCCCAAGTGTCGGCTTGTACGCATTTCAAATTTCAATGTTTCTTTATGACGTTATCAAAACTATCGTCCGTAAACCGACTTTACAGACAACCAATTTTTTTTTATTTTGTTTTAAATGGAACATTTCACGTGTTCTAACTGTAATTTCATTTGTTTCGGTTTATTTAAAATTAACTAACGGAAATAAGTAATTGTGATCGGTTCTTATTTTCTTTGTAATATAATTTAGGGTCATTTTCTGGTAGTGGTCAGGTACCTGTGCGTTGCATATAGCGGCATGCTATATTAAAAAAAATGCGAGGACAGCGTGGTGTTATGGTCAGCGTGCTGGCCTTTGGATCGCACTGTCGTGGGTTCGAATCCCACCTCTGCTCATGGATATTTTGTGTTTGTCGTTTAGACTCAGCTTTGAAATTTAATTATACTGGCCAGATACTAAGAGGTAGTGCCACCCCCCCAAGTGATATTCTCTTGTATATGTGCATATGCTCTATATATGTGGATATATACAATTGGATATACCTTTAAAAAAAAAAATGCGAAACATATTCCAGCTGTCATTCTAAACTTAAAAAAATTACCTCATTATAAATTAGTGTAAATATCTACAATAGTACGGTATTTTCAACCTGTCGGGGCTATTTGACTCATGTACTTTCAAATTCATTTTCATAGCTCAATCATAAAAAAAAACTTTTATTAATGTGGCTGAGCAACGTTGGATATGACATTGTTAGAGAAGTAGGGTTACTAAAAAAAAATACGTGAATAGAATCAGTCGAAAATACTTGAGTCCGACTCTACAGTCTACAGTATGTAAACGCGTAAGGTGCACATAGGGAAATTAGCATTGGGAAAAAATACTTGGATCAGAGTTAGTCATGACTGCATTAATTGTTATTTCTATTGAATTATCGTGGTAATCTTGAGGATTTCTATTTTATTTTGATTTATTTTTATTTTACTCGACTTTTTAATAATAAAAAGCTCTTATAAATCATTATTTTAATTTTTTTGTACAAAAATAAAACAAAAAAACAACTCCATCTGTGTTTGGAAACATTTCATTCAAAAATTGCCTGACTGGTATGACGTATGCGCGTTAGTAAATCAGTGACCCAATCTCTTTAGGTTCAACACGAATAGGCGGAGATATTTGATCTCGCACCATATTTAAATATTTTTGGGAATTTAATGTCCCATTAATAAAAAAAGTCCGATTATGTTGTAATCATTTGAATATTTTCTTCGGTAGTATACACATTCATTTTGCAAAAGAATATTATCTGTCAAATTGAAAAACAAGATTTCAAGGCTCATTCTGATCCATTCATTTTTTCCCAATGTTAATTTCCCTGTGTGCACCTTACGTGTTTACATATTGTATATGTATTAGTGATGTTACGAATATTCGCAAATAAATCATCCTAGTACCCAGAGCCACTACAAATATGTGAGTGCGACTTGTGGGAGCAATCAGCTGTCACATTTTAACTGTAGACAAATGAGGCCAGATTTGAAAACTGAATATTTATTCGCAAAAATTGACATTCATTGCATCACTACTATGCCTGAATGCAAACTTACGGGTACCTGTGCTACCAGAAAATGGCAGTGTCTTTTCATTGTCACAGTTTAAATTAAAATGGACGCTCAGTTTGTTTTGAAGTGACTTTAAAAACAATTGGTGAACAGTTTTTGTAGTGAAAATAACGGACATTCATAATTTCAACAATGATGCTTTCTTTGAATTTGGTAAGTTCTTTTTAAGGCGTTGCATTTTTGGGATGTGAGATACTTTTTTCAGGAAATAAAAACTTCCGGACGTTTTCAAATTTAATGTTTATGTCTATCTCTCTCAAACTCGTACCAACGTATACAGAAAATGATAGAGGTAGACTATAACTATACACTATCCTCATCACTCCATTTGAATCCGAAAAATAATCACAACGGTATAGGCAATCCAGTAGTATAAGTCGATGATTTTGAATAAGCAACCATCTCGGAATTATTGAACTCCGATCATCATGAAATTTGGATACAACATTCATCTCGGTAAACTAACATGAACGTGCGTACTCATGTAACTCCCCCCCCATTTGTTGTTTTGCACCCGGGTGAAACCGGGCGGGACCGCTAGTTAATTATAAGACGTTGATATTGTCCAAATATAATTAATTTATTCAAACAAACAAAATTAATGGATACACACTTTTCTTAATAAAATAGTTGCAATAATAATAATAATTATAATAAAAATTACAGTTTGTTTTACAATAATAATACGTCGTGTTTTGTTTCACTAGAAAACT
This sequence comes from Xanthostigma xanthostigma, assembly GCA_963575645.1. Classification (NCBI taxonomy): domain Eukaryota; kingdom Metazoa; phylum Arthropoda; class Insecta; order Raphidioptera; family Raphidiidae; genus Xanthostigma; species Xanthostigma xanthostigma. The sequence continues at coordinate 20,124,242 of OY754474.1, forward strand.
AAAATTATAAATTATTTTTATAATTTTTTCAATATACATATTAAATTTTTATTCAGTTTCTCATTTTTTTCCTGTACAGTTTTGTGTACAAAAATTATCTTTTTTTTATTGTAAAAAATTACGAACAATCTTTGTAAGCGTTTTTAATACCCTACTGTTTGGACTTTTCTTAAAAAAACAATAAAATGTACTAAAAAAATAGCGTCAACTCTATACGCGAGTTAGCACCTGATTTTCAAAGGAGCTGGACTTTGATTTATCTAAGTCTGTAAGCTTTTTGATTTAGAATTTTTGATAATTTGTAAGCTCTATTTCGTATAAAATTTTTGTAATTTTAAACTACGCGTCAAAATCGCTTATAAATCGTCCACTGCAATGAAATTGCTTACGCACGCAAATTTTATAAATATTAATAAGTGATTATTGAGGTTTTTTCCTTTGCAGCGAAAAAGATCTCAACAATCGATAAATCATTTCAAAATTTAGTTTTAATTTGACCACGTCATATATGGTCGAGTCAGACCTTAATTATAAAACAAAACACTTTTAAATGTCAAGTAAAAAAGCCAAACAAATAACGCCCCAAAGTTTCTATATTATTTTTATACCAACAATATTAGGTATATTAAAGCAAATACTATTACAATATCGAAGAATCTCGTTAGAGATTCTTTTCTGTGCTAAATGCCGACGAATATCTAACAGATTCTTATACATTGATTTTGCCTCTTAGATATATACGTCCAAAGACTGTTTCGAAGTTATGAATTCAATAAGCAGTTTCCCGATTTGATTGGATGACGTGGCTTGTTGGCGTTGAATACTTTGCAGTGCGTTGTGTTCACCGCCAGCAAGACCGTAAAAACAATTCATCACTTGGCTATGCCATCAGAAGTTCCTGAAATCACCCTGTAAACGGTCTTAGAATGTATGTATTTCGTAACAGAATTTGGTATAAAGTTTCTAATTAACAATAGTTATTATTTCTATATAATACAATAATATTACAGTACTGTATTTATCAGGCAACGTGTTTTTTTTTAATTACTTTAAATAAAAATATATTACATTTTTATATTTTTCATGTATAAAAAATTTCACACGCGGGTCATTTCCCTCTTCACGTAGCGGGATATTCCCTTATTTTTTTGGTTTACTGTAGATAACTTCGATATATTAAGTTCTCTTAAATACAAAAAATATTTCTTTAAAAATATACTATGACTATTTTTATATCAATCGTTCTAGTTTTGGGAGGAAAGTTTTCAACCTGGATAAGTAAAATTAATAAAATAAATTATAATACAAAAAATTATTGTGCAGTGAGGCGGCCATTTTATCGTGAAAATCATGCTTTCCCGCTGAGCAGACCCAAACAATTCTGGAGTAATTTTAAATTGACTCCAGTGTTTCTTTTTTAAACAGGTAAACATAACCTGTTTTATTATAAATAAATCAGCTGTTCTGTAGTCGCCATGTTTACTATTATGTTTCAAAGCCTACTAACAGAAAGAAATAGACGCTATTAACGCGATAAAATGGTCATCTTTTCTTGCACACATCACACTATTCACTGGTACACGATTTTCATTTAATCAATAAAAAACAAAACTCGATCCGCGGTATTTTCTTATCGGCGATTGTCCCATCGATCAAATAAAAAAAAAACAGCAATATTAGGAAGTGATGTATTCCAATTTCCACAACTGATTCGAAAAGAAATTGTTAACAATTGCCACGTCCCTGTCATGGTCCTCGCACTGCGTCACGGGCGCAATGGTAACTCCTTCGGGAACTCGAATTCCCGGCGGAACGAGCGGATTGTCCCAAGGCGGGGGCACGTCCTCGCTGTTGGAGTCGTCGGCAGCGCTCGGAGGTCGGTTCAACGGTAACTGAATCAGCGAGATTTTGCTGTTCTGGAGCGCCTGTTGCGCCGCGGCCTTGTCCTGGGCGCTCATGTGCTGGTAGACTGTCAGTCCTAGCCTAGAAAACATTTTCTCGCGTACCCTTCTTGCTCGCTTCTCCGTGATTACGAACGCGCTCACGAAAGCCTTTTGGCAAACGTCGATCTTCGTATCGCCGTTTTGAGCCGATCTTCCGGTCGGCTTCGAGTTCGGCACGTGACCATTCTAGAAACAACAACACAACAGATTACAGACGTTCGACAAGTGAAACACTTAACACACAGAAGCAATTTAGTATCTGTCAGCTCAAATGACTCATGCATCATATTATGTCTGGCTATGGTACACACTAAACACAGGCGGTACAGACTGTTATTACAGTGTTTTACTTAAGTCACAACTATTTAAGGTATTGTATTGCATATTGTAATATGCTTTCTGTAACATAGCAAGTAGCAACCTGTAAAACCCCGCCTTATAATATGTGAGTCAATCACTGGCATAATATTACGTGATATGATTGACTCAACTAACTCAGTGGCTCAGTTGACTCGAATAACATATTCAGAACGATTGATTTGAAGTTTATATGGGAGTTATACATACCACTGTACACGCGTTTCCGTTGTTTTCTCCGCTTTCAATTGTCGTGATAGACGTTCCGTTGTTTAACAAATGCTGCGATATGCCGACGTTATTGTTGTCTGCGTAACAGTCGCTGCTGCTCGGCTGATACGTCGAAATGTCGGTCGGCAGGATCGGTACCAAGTATTTGCAGGTGATTCGGCGCTGCGAACGATTCGGATCGTCGTCGGGCGGCCTCGAACGCACCTCGAGATGCTCTCGGAGGAACGCGTTCTGTTTTTCGAAGTCGGCGAGACCGTAAAAGTAGGTGAAGAGGCGTTCGCGCGCTTCTTTCGGAACGCGCTCGTCGCACCGTTGCGGACATGAACACAGCACGTCTGCTGAAACAGGAAGAAGGACGGTTGCGAACGGTTATCACATCAAAAAAAAAAAAGGTTTGCACTCCGGGAGTGCCGGGAGAAGTGAAAACTTGAATATTAACGTCTGACGAATTTTCGATCAAAGTAGTTTGTATCATAGATTGCATTTTTATGTAGGTACGATATTTCAACGCTAGATGTCTAACGTTGTATAAATTAGAGAGTTTTCTCGCTCACCCAGTTCTTACTTTACCTGACGCTTGACGCCTGACGCGAGTTTAACATTTTTTACCCATTACAAAAAAAGTGTACAACGCCGCTAAAGAAGTTTTCACTTAAAAAAAAATTGTGATTGATTGCGTATCACCAACAGTTAGGTAGAGAGAATCTAATGGGCACTTTTACCAGGATCAGAACCCGAGAAAATGGGGGCTTGTAATGGAGGAACCATGAAAATGCCATACGGGGTGTATCAAAGGATTGAGAACACTGTAGTGAAAATCAATTAGGATCAAGTTGATTGCTTCGCTGTCTTTTCAACAACGACAATTTAATTTGGAAGGCCATGATTGCATTCGATCTTTGCCGAACTACTACTCATTTTGTTGATTGTCTTGTTGCGCTCATTAATTTTCTATGTTCTCAGTCGTGTGGTACACCCTGTATAATCAATGGCGATGCTATTACCATCGATTACTATTTATTTTCTAGCCTTTCCTGGTCGATACAGGGTTATCAGCTGATAATTGACATTGAAAAAGATCTCAGATACCTGACGAAGAAGAAAATCTAAGGCTATATAGGTATATGAGACTTTTGTAGTCTGTATCTATAATAATTAATAAAAATTCACATAAAAATTTATTTGATTTAATTTAATGCGAATTATAATTAAATAATTATAGTAATGTAATTAATAAAATATTAATTGATTAGTACTCAGCTGTCACTAGTCACTGTCACTACAACAACAGAGATAAACAACAGAGATAGAGGGCACATGTCAGTATTAAAAAATTAATAAAATCAAAAGTACGTGGTAAATTATTCTGAAATTTTTGCAGTGTATATTTCAGACATCGTTTTATCCATTAAAAAGTTTTTTGTGGAGTCAAGTTTGTCAATTTTTTACAAACCCTCAATTTCCGGAGTTATTGAACAAGGGGACACTCATAACGACTCATGTATTTTTGCATAACTTTAATTAATTATATCTCTTAAACGGTGTGGTAAAAAATCTGATTCTTTTTCTGTAGGTGTCTTTAATTATAATCTTTTGAATAAATATAGGGTCAAGTTTAAGTCAACTACCTTAAAATTATTTTAATCCCGTAATATCTATAAATATTGTTTAGCGTTGGGAGATTAAAAAATGATTGTAATTTAAAGATAGTAATGTCTAGCTGACAAATGAAAAAATTCGTCAGAATTTTGACTACAGCAAAAACTTGTCGCAAATCTTTATGCGCGGCGTTATTATTTTTTTTTGTACGTTTGCAATAATTATTAAACCATTTTCCTTGAAGTGTGTAAATAAATTGGACACAAGAAATCCCACAAAACTCGGGCGAGGCAAGCGGCGAGGGGCCTTGACTGACTAGCGTGATGTGCCGTTTCTCATTTGTTTCGTTTGGCGTTTGTTTACAGTCGTGCACAGCACACTAGATCACGTTTTTGAAACAGTGCTCGACGGAACGCGGCGGTCGTTTTCTTGACGCCAACATCGCCACTATTATTTTTACGCGAAACAGCGAATGTTTCTGTTTATACGGCGACAAATAAACGGAATAACGTGTTACTTTTTAAAATGAAACGTTAGTTAATTCACATTTTCATATCGAATCTTAGTTATGCTAGTACTTCAGGCAAATTAGATGAATAATAGCTAAATAGAAGAAAACATTTATATATTTCTTGTTCAGAGGGTTAGAAATAAAAAACTAAAAGTTCCCACCGTAATCGCGAATGGACCATCTTCTTTTGGATGCAAAAAATTACCCTAGAGCGGATCCTTACATAATTTATCTTTAAAACAGTTACTCGAACGAAAAAAACGAGTGTGCTTTAGACCACACGACTGAAGTAAAACTTCTTCTTGCCATAATTTGTTATTATTCACCCGAAAATTCACAAAATATGAACTTCAAAATTAATTTACAATTTTATTCACTTTAAACGTAGAATATTACAAAGAGTACTGCTTATATTTTCGGCCACCTGATGGCGCCAAGTATATGTCATTCTATTGTTAGCACTGCTTATATTGTTGGCCATCTGATGGCGCCATTAGCCAGTGAAGTATTTGTTGAGGCAGAGAGAAAGAAAATGTGCGCGCGCACCCCTTTCTCTTGCCCCTACAGTAATATACGAAACGTAACTCTCTCTCTTTCTATCTTCACTAACTTATATTTCCCTCTCAACTACCGTTCGCCTCGAACGATCACGCACCTTCCGTAAACGCTTACTCTCCAAGTAAAGCGTGCCTAAAGAAGTTTTACTTCAAAAATTAAATGAAATTGAAATTTGAAATTTCTCGCGACATCATTTGTTTATTTATTTATTACGTTATTACATTATTATATTATTAATTTTGATAATAATAATTGCGTCATCGTGATACGGAAATCCCACTGCAAACTAGGTGGAAGTGGTAGCGTTCCGTCTAGTTACCGTGTAGGATATCTACGATCGTCGCAACATATGGCCAACGCCGTATAATAAAAAAGCGGGCTATGGAATTTTTATAAAACCTCTCGGAAAGTACAGTTATTATGTATATCATTATATTCATGATATTGCTGCGTCTTCATTACCGTTGCGAGTTCACTTTTACGAGATATTTACTTAAATTAAATCCGATTTTATTCACATAATAACTGCAATCCGTTAATTAAGACCATTTGGAAGCCACAGTAGGCGTTTGAGATGTTTCCTTTCGACGAGTCAAAAAAACACTTTTCGGCATGTAGAAAACAGCGTCTAATACGAAACCAGACATGTAACTGTATGGCTGAGTTGATTCTACCCGACTGCTTTTGTTTTACTTTACCGCACGAGTGTGTGATGGCTCACTTTACAAACGCGCATGTAAAGCAACATAAAAACTGTATCGGTCATCGAAACTATGAATGTGTGCAAAGTTTGAAGTCGGTCGGATATGTCGCAATAAACCAAAATTGGATTATAAGATATGGTCTTATAAACTAACAAGTGAAAGTCAATACAACGCTAAATATGGCGGCGAGAGAACAGCTGATTTATTTTAGGTTATTTAAACATTATTATGAGCTGCTTTTCTGTTCTGAATTAACTGACTGTTATTTTACGGAGATAATAAAAGATGATACAAACATTCGGATCATTTAGCGCTAAAAAATTAGCAAATGCGTGAAGAGAAGGGGGATAACGAAATAGGTTACTTTGAACAAATTTAAAAAGATCTAGCGGTCCCGCCCGGTTTCACTCGGGTTCAAAAGAACGAATGGAAGAGGGGTACATGAGTACGCACATTCATCTTAGTGTCCTTTCATGATGATCGGAGTTACCGTTCAAAAGTTTTTGTCGGACGGACAAATTTTAAGATACATTTTTGCAACATTTTTCATTGATGCTCCGCTCCTATTGCTCGTAGCGTGATATTATATTATAGCCTATAGCCTTCCTCGATAAATGGGCTATCCAACAAAAACATTTTTTTTTAATTCGAATTTCGAACCAGTAGTTCCTAAGATTAGCGCGTTCAACCAAACAAACAAACTCTTCAGCTTTATATATTAGTATAGATAATAGATGAATTGACAATTCCTCTATAATATAGCTATACAAAGTTGTTTCTACAGCCACAAAAAATTATTTTACGAAATGTTTTTTTTATATCCCGCAGACGAAATAAAATATTGTAATTTAAGAAATTATTGAAGTCGTTATCAATTTTTAGATAACAATTTTTATGAGTAAATAATACGAGCTATCGTTTGTTATCACCTAATTTTTTTAGAGTCGTTTTTATCTTATCAGTAAATTTTTCTTCAAAATATCGCGTACTGGGTTCTTCGAACTTATTTTTAACTGCCAGGATTACGCGTATTGTCAAAACATATAACCAATTAATATTAAATTTAAAATCTAATTGAGTTATTTTAACAGTTTCCAATTTTTCCCCTTTAATTTTCCATAGAGTTCGTTGTACGTGACGGCTAGATTGCTAGCCATTATAAATAATAATATTTGAAAAAAAAAATGGGCACGATATTGGCTTCAAATGAGAGTTCCTGTTAAAAAATATGGCTAGTGCCCACTTTTTATGGCATCTATTTTGCGTGTTCTTATCGTAATCGAATCATTTATCTCACAGAGTTCTTAACATTTAACACGTGCCGGCTAGAGTGCTGTGATTGAGGTAAAAAAAAACGTACAAATGAATTTTTAAACAAGTGTTTATAGATAGCTACAGATATATATAGTTTTGCTTATCATTTAGTGATAAGTCAGAATAAAAACGGAGGTACCAACTGTACGACGAAATTTGGTTTGATTTATATTAGATAATTGTTCATTTGGGTAAACTAAATGCGTAATAACACTGTTTCTTTACAAAAAAAAAAGAAGGCTATTCGACCGTCACTTTTTTGCGACAGTGACCTTCTCTTGTTTTCTCTCTAATCGACAAACAAATTTCCCACCAATCACCGTTTGTAAATGCAGAAAATATTGATGGCCGATTGTGATTTTTTTTGTATTCTTTTGAACGACTTAAAAATGTTAATTTTCTTCTAAAAATGAGTACAATGTAAGTCTTGTACCGTTACAAAATAATTGATTTTATTTCTACGGCTTGTCTAAAATCAAACACGCAAAATATGACGATCGGATCGATGTGTTTTGTTTTTTCTTTTTTTTTGTTTACTATATTATTACGTAATTTGTGACGTAGCGTGTTTTTCGAAAAAAAAAAACGGATGTGACTAATTTCTTCGTAAAAATGGAGTACAATATTTAATAATGTTAAAAAAGACTAAATGACTGCCTAAAAAATTTTACACTGCGACTAACACGAATACAGTTGTTTTTATTTGTGTGAATTAAAACAAATTTCCCATCGTAAACCACCAATCGCCGTTGTAAATAAAAATCGACGATCGATAAACACGTATTTTTTTTGTTTTGTTTTGTTGCGTCGTTAGTGACGTAACAAATTGCACCATGTTTTTTGAAAAAAAAAAAACGGATGACTAATTTTCTCATAAAAATGGAGATTGAAATTGTAACGTCCCGATAAATTAAAAAAATGCGTCGGTTTCCGCTGTTCGAAACCGTTACAAATGCATTTGTTTTGTATCGGAACGAAATACCATAACCTAAAACTAAACCATGCACCGTGTCCGTTCAAAAACCGACTCAAAACACAAGAAAACACCGAAACTCGAATTTGTTTTTCGTCGAGAGAGCCGCGTCGCTAATTAATATAAAATCTATATGCTTGAATGCACGTCCGCCTTGGCCTAAAATGCCGATCTGTCACTCTGACAGCAAAAATAATCGCGAGTTTTTAAGAAAATCGTTTATTTCTGTCGACTCACCTGGAAATTTTTTCGCCGGTACAATTTTCCCGGTTCTCGACACATATTCCTGACCGGTGCTACGCAATTTTTTCTGTAATCTTCGCTCCGAACGTGGAAAAGGCCTTACAATCGCTTTAACGGGTGACTGTGTCACGGTCGCCATTTTTATTTTAATAATCGTCTACCTTCTTTTATTTTCCATCATTCTATAAAACATGACGTATAGCCTCTAAAATCAATTATGTGTTACGAGGTGGCAACATTATCGTTTTTTATTTCTCCCGAATGCCTGTAGATGTCGCTGTGGACTCTAGCGGACGAACTTCGAAGCTTGTAGTTTTATTCGACGGCTGCGAGATGTCGAGTTGCTTTAAAATCGTATCGTAGTTTTTTTGTAAAGATGTCGCCGGTAACCGGCGCTTCGCTAGTTGTGTGTTCAAACCAGACGGAAACTCTATTTATTGACTTTTTGAACTCGTTAATTAGTGTGGTCGGTTGAGCGTGTTTCTTTTATGAAACAGTTTACATCTTTTGTAATTCATCTTGTTTTTTTTTATAGCGCGTGTCAATTGTTTTTTAACTACCTACATGTTATAATCAGTGGCGTATTTTAAGGTTTGCCGCTCCATAATTAACGGGAAAAAATCAAAAATCTTTCAATTATGCAAAAATCCAGCAGTTAGTTGATGTGGGCCACTTCTCGCAGCTTGCCGCCCTGGGCCATATATGGCCCTTTGGGACTTTGGGTAAATACGCCACTGGTTATAATATGTAGTTGCCATCATCATACACTTGTTTTTCTCACGACGAGCCATTTTGTTTGATACGTAACATGTTGCACTTGAAAAATATTTTTTTTGACGTGATAACGTCTTATAAATTGATGAAACACCGGCTGCACGCACGAAAAAGTGTCACGTTCCGCCTGAGCCTGAGCGTGCAAGCGAGAGCGCGGTATAAGCGATAGAGAGGCACGGTCGGCCCAAGCGTCGGCTTGTACGCATTTCTCTCTCTTCTCGCGTCACGTCAGAGAGTTCATCAATGCTTCTTTATGACGTTATCACGTAAAACTATCGTCCGTAAACCGACTTTACAGACAACCAATTTTTTTTATAATTTTCTAATAAGCGCTGCAGAGCAACTAAAATCTTACGCACTTCTTAATCTTAGAGGTAATTATACTAAAGTTGCCACTGGCAGACCACAAAAATTTGTGTGAGTTTTGCATGGCAGACTTTCTTGTATTCAGGTGCTGTTCTGCGCTCGGAAGCAGCACATGAAACGTAATTATCAGATACACCGTGCGACGCCTGACCCACAACTTATAGCGTGTTATTTAGATCGGCTTTGAGCTGAATTTACCGCCAGCACATTAGTACAAATCAGCGTCTGTCACTGTTGTATGCTAGAAGTGTTTACTGGATCTATCTCATTCAGTCAATACCTTTGACGACTTGACTCGGCGGTACCTATGTACATACGTGTGATACACGACACACGGCTTATGGCAGTAGTGACTAGTGTTACAGTGTATATATTGTAGTTCTGTTGTCGGCTGCAGTGTTTGAAAAAACACGTGTGATTCATAATTTAATTACCCCGCCCTTCATTCTTAACTTGTGTTAAGAATGGTATCTTCGATTGATCCTGCAGAACAGACTTTTAAAATGTTCCCTCACCGCCACTGCAGTACATCTACTGACTACTACCGGTGCACCTATTTGAAAAATTCTTTCACCAATATTTAGAACGAACCTGCAGGATGGACATAGGCTATATATTATCGCGTTAAAATAAAAGCGCTTTTCGTGGAGACCAATTTTGCAACGCAAGTCGACGAAAAAACGGTAGCAATCTACAAATTCGAACGAAGTCGAACCGGACCGCTATGTATAATATAATCCTGCGCACAATTGAGCGCATTTCTTTTGTTTAGATACTAATTTGTTTTCGTAAAGTGCAACGCTATAATTATTGCTCTGTAATCGGTCGAAATCGTGTTTTTTTTTTTTTATTCTATTGTTATATAATTGAATTTACGCGACGAGTACAGATGGCAGATAATTCTGTTTGCTTGTTTATTTGGCTGCGTCTTGCGGCGACGATATTTTTATTTCTGTCCGTTTTCGCGTACAAATTTAGATTATAAACTAACGGAATGGCAATGCAAACTCGCCGTGTATATTTCATTTTCAAATTCTTTCACAGTATGCGACGTATTTTTGTTTTCGTTTTTTTTTTGTTTCCATTAAAAATTTACGTTTAAATAACTTACAATCGAACCCCGCTTAGGATAAAGTTTATGCCTCTCTGAAGTGTTATTCAAGAGCGGATTCGGACCTTTGGGGGCCCTAAACACCGACAAAAACGGACTCCAAACGTATTTATAGACGGCACTTGCAAACTTATTTAGGCGTGACTTGAGAGTAACTCAGATCTTTTTTCGGACGGAAGCAGTTTCTGCGATTTAAAGGCATCGACTGACAGATAATGGCATCAAAACGCATGAACGAAAGTTGAAACATAGCTACGGACGCAAACCAATTTTGTAATTAGTTTCCGTTATTTAAGGAGGTTGAGCCGTTTTACGAAGATAATGAGAAAAATCTGAAATAAAGTTTTTTTAATAGATTTTTTTATGACAAAATTTTCTGTAAAAAATCCAAAATCATTAGGAGATTTATAAAGTTAAAAATTAAAAAAAACTTTTACATGTAGTCTTATGGAAAATATGTCAACCTAGCATGCAAACTGTTCATTTTAATTTTTTATAAATAACCAAATAATGTCAGCAGTTCCGAAAACTAACTATGTAAAGCATCGATGTCTTACGCATATTTTAATATTTTTTCCAATTTAATTAGGAGACTTTTAATCAATAAAAAAAATTATCAAACATTAGCACTTTTCGATTATGGACTTTTATTCTTGACAGTTTTAACAATTTTAACTGAATTTTCAACTTTTTAATGATTTAATTTTAATTTTTATTACTTCTAATTTCTTTTTTTAATTATTTACTGCACAAAAAATGTATAATACAGATATTTAAATAAATTTATTTTTTCTAACCTAACTTTGTACAAAAAAATTCAAAATAATATTAAAAAAAAATATTTATTTATGCCTTTATGACAATAATTTATTGGTATATCATCGACTTATAACCTTTTGTAAAAATTTATTATGGAAAAGTTCCCATTCGACTTACTTTTGATTGGGACTGTAACGGATCAACCTCCTTAATTTAACTTACGAGTGAATATTTCCCAAAAAGAAAGGTTAACTTCAATCGCGCACGAAGGTTATACATACTCATATTTTTGTTGAAAATATAGTTTTCATTTAAAAAATAAAAAAAAAGTTTGTCCTTTGCATTCAAATAACTGGGAAATAATAAATATTTATTCGTGGTACTCCCGTCTCTATATACTAACCTTTTAGAAGTTGAAAGCCTACGACAACGAAATCTCAGTCTAAGGATTTCGTGTTTTTTATCGTTCTGACAGGGAACCGTAAAATTTGTCTGAAAGACATAACCCAGTTTGCCTTGTGACCAGAAACCTATGTATATGGTATTTACGTCAGCTGCTGGATATTTATAAAATGCGATCAGAAGTTGTGTCATTGGCTGAGCTGTTTTGATTCTTATATTAAAAATTTGGCAGCGCTATTTAAAATATACTTTCTTTTTTATCTTTCATAATCTATTGCAATGTCGGCGGCTCAAAAGCAAAAGGGCATAAGCGAGCGACTACGGTCATCGTGACGACAGACTCGTTCTTTCGCATTATAGTCAAAAGTATATCGGGTCAAGGGCGTAGATATTTTTTTCCTGGGGGGGGGGAGTGTAAAGCAAAAAAAAAAAACAAATTTTTTTAAAGATTTATTAATATCACACAAGAATACTCACGAAGGAAGGTGTCAAGCTAAATATTAATTCCCAAACCAATTTTACAATTTTTTTTCCAGAAGTAGGTATTTCTAAATTGTATTTTTTAGCTAGGTATTCGTATTATTTTCGGTTTTATTTTCGTATAATTAATTATCCAATACGCACATAAATTTGGAAATTTAGATGAAAATGAGAAAGAAATTCATTCCAAAAATGTTTATTTTCAATTATTAGTTAGTTAAGCGCTTTCGGACAATTATTAGTCCATCTTCAGAAAAGTTTTTTTTTATAAAAATCATTAAAATTATCAAATAACTTAAAAAGTATTATTTTCGTATTATTATGATCCTGGGGGAGTAACTACCCCCTTCCCCTCTTTATCTACGCCCTTGTATCGGGTCATGTTCTTAAACAAAATATCTTAACATCAGACGAAAAAATCATTAAGTAATACACAAGGGCCGAAAGTTTGATATTCTTGCACTCGGTATCATGGCGCGCAGTACAAGGATATCAAAATTTCGACCAGTGTAGTGTATACTATTTTTTCTTCATATCTCGGTCGTAAGTATACGCTTATTAAATAGTAAATACAATAATTAATTACTTATTAATCACATAAAAACACAGATACCTAAATTCCAAGCAAATAGCTTTGAGGTTATACGTAAAAACACGAATGACAGCTGTTCGCGACCATTAGCTAAAATGTAATAGGGTTGCTAAACATCTAAACAACAGTTGAGAGTTGATTTTTCTTTACTGCCGCCCGAACGTACGTACTACTTCCCGCATCAGTGCGTGTAATCCCACCAATGCGTTAATGTTAGACTTTCTGCCTTACAATTGATGCCGAAAGTATGTACTTTCGATCGAGATATGAAGAAAAATATGTTTTCTAAGCTCTTACTTCAATGTATGCTGTGCAATTAGGCTTTTGAAAAAAAAATAATTATCGATTTTTTTATTGTATTTTAAAACTTTATTATAAATAATATTGATAATCGATGCGAAAAACTTTCAAAAAACTTTTTTTAAATTAATTATAAGCAATTTAAAATTAATAAAATATTTAAAAAAATCACGTGACTGCAAACGCACTAAAATTGTTTTTGACAATTGTGACGTCATAATGGTAAAATGTATATACGCAGTATATACTATCAGTGGCTTCTACATATTGTGTTAGTCAATACACATGTAGAAGCCATTGATAGTATACTGCGTATATACATTTTACCATTATGACGTCACATTATGTTCGGGAAATGTCGGCGCGTTCTCGGAACTGGGTACAAAAATTTATTTTTAATTTGATATAACTTTTGAATTATAACGAAAATAAAAAAAAGAAAAATAGTTTTGTTATAAAACATATATACGATCTTTCCATTTATGACAAAAAAAAACCCAATCGATGCCGAAAGTATGTACTTTCGATCGAGATATGAAGAAAAATATGTTTTCTAAGCTCTTACTTTAATGTATGCTTGGCAATTATTTCATTGTTTCGTCGCTCTCTATTGAGCGAACCGTTCTATAATCCTGACTCACTCTCACCTATTTCCGAACCGCACTATAGACGGATGTCTCTGTAATAGGAGCGAGATAGGTATACCTGTATCTGGCGCAAGTGAATAACTAATTCATATTTCAATTTGCCCACCAAAATTAACTGAGGGGATGTTCAATGCACTCTACCATCGCTGCCTACAACTGAAAGGCTCGCTCGGTGACTCGATGCAGGGGTGCATTAAAGCAGATAGACGAAATATTCATTGGAACGTATTAACTCCTCCTTACAAAAGGCAACGCCTGTCTGAATGCGATAAACTCAGAAACTATTCAACTGAAATTCATGAGATTTTATAACGTATAAAAGATTTGGGAAGGTTTTTAAACCATACAGATTTATAAGCTATTGGAGGCGGAGCCCATTTCAGAATATTCAATATGGCCGCCCTATGCGAAGCATTTGCATCGAGAGTTTACGAGGTTTCGATGTTTTATTTAAAATGTTTCCGAGGAAGAAAGTGATACCAATCCTTCGAAATGTATAATTATATTGAAAGGTTATATCGTCACGTGACTGGAGCCTATCAGAACTGTTGTCGGGTAGCAAAGCGGTTGCCAATTGAGGCCTACACCTTCGTATCCACGAACGTTGCAAATGACGAATCGAACGAAATTAATTCATCAATTAAATTATTGTCATTTATTATTCGGAAAAATAGTGGTATTTCAATTGAAAAAGATTTTAAAAAAATTCAACGTTCAAAGTTTAATGTAGGTACGTTTTCGTTTTGAACTTTGAAATTAGCGTAGTATTGTATTTGTTTAATGATCACTTTGGGAAGCTATTGTTTGCATCAATAAAATAAAATAATAATACATTTAATCGGTGTTTTTACAATACTATACGAAATATGGTTATGATTTTAACAGTCTGTTGCTTGATTGCAGAAAGCAGTGTCAAAAATTTTGATTTGACAACGACTTTAGATTCTGGATCGTGTAATTAAAATTTTTTATGCATGCAATAGCAGTTTGATGTCGTTGTCAAACTTTTTGTCCTGTAGAACATTAGACTGTGCTCACAGAAAAACTAGTTGATTGAACTGCAAAGAAAAAGAACGCTTTTTTTGCATAAAAAACATAATAAATTGAAAATATAATATGAATTGGTGCTAGGCACAAATAAGCCGAGGTAAGGGGGCGTTCACAAATCACTTGAGGCATTGGGGGGGGGAAGCCGAAACTCACCCAATCTCATGTGGTGGAGAGGGGGATGGGTGGCAAATATCAAGTAATTTTTTTCCGCAAGAAACTAAAATTGCGAGAAAACTGAGTTGAATTATAAAAATCTCACGTGAGATTGGATGGGGAGCATCTCATCAGGGAGGGGTCGAAAATTCACCAAATTTGCCTCATGTAATTTGTGAACGCCCCCTAATAGTGGCCTTGAAATAAAAAAAAATAAGTAACGTTTAGATTTAATTCTTTGAATAAAGAAACTTCGAAATGCGATAAACGTAATTCATTTATTTAATGTCCGTTGAAAGGCATTAAAAACAATGCAAAATTGATATTCAAAACAATCACATGTGACCGGGTTTTGTTTGATGTGTTTTTCAAAAGACTTTAAAAGCACAATTTAAAGATCGTCTGTTTATGCTGAAATATTAATGATAGACAATTATCTTTTATGATATGGCGGACATGCAAAAACTATAAATAGCCGTAATTGATGTTCAAGATGGCGAACGAACGCGTGTTTTCGCTGTCACAGTTACATTTATGAATTTGCATATTAAATAGAGTTGTATAACGTTTACAGTAGAAACTGTCTAAGAGCGTTCCAGTATAAAACCAAAATAGCACTTTCACACGGAGGCATCCTCACTCAAGGCTGGTTTTAACGCTAGATTTTTTGCTAGATTCGACCGCTAGGTTTCAAGCGTGCTTTGGCGCTGGATTTTGTTTGTGTACTCAAGCTGGCTTGTAGATTGGTGCTCGCGCAGTGACAGTTCGAATGTTAACAAAAGTGAACGTTTATTGTCTCTGAACAGAAGACGACGTGTTTGTTTGTGGGCGTTTGTCCACGTCGCTCACGTGACAGGATACTGTTTCCTGATTGGTTCTTGCTCAAAACAAGCGCGAAAAATAGTCCCGGTTTAAATTTTGAAATCCAGCTTGAGACCAGGCACGCGAGCCAGCAGTGGCGTCATTTCGATCTTCGCAGTTAGCGCGCCAGCTAGCACAAGTTCCAGCAAGGAATCTAGCGGCAAAACCAGTCTCGTGTGCAGCGGCCTTAAGCTATAGTGGCTCGCTCTTTTTTTTCAGTTAACTGCCTGTCCCGAGGGCTGCGCTAAGAAACGTTGCTTCGAAAATAAATAAAAGGCTCGGGCAAGACGAATCTCAGTTAAAAGTACAACGTAAATTTGATCTTTGAATTCCGTCACAAAAAATATTGGTTCGTCGGTACTGCAATTCAAAATCAATCCGCTGTTTGTACAGCCCTAGGTGCGGTTGTGGATCTGATCTTGGACAAAATCAAACCGCTGTTCGTACAGCCCTAGGTGCGGTTGTGGATCTGATCTTGGACAAAATCAAACCGCTGTTTGTACAGCCATAGGTACGGTTGTGGATCTGATCTTGGACAAAATCAGATCGCTGTTCGTACAGTCCTAGGTGCGGTTGTGGATTTGATCTTGGACAAAATCAATCCACTGTTCGTACAGCCCTAGGTGCGGTTGTGGATCTGATCTCGGACAAAACTTGTGCCGGGTGTCTGATACGACTCGAGAAGATATTGAAGTACTTTCCATTTTGACACAGTCTGTATAATAGACAGCGAAGAGTCGCGAAACCGCGATCCGTGGCCTAGCCGGCTCAGTTGATCTGCGCCTGTCAAACAGCTAGCAGGTTTTGCGTCGTAGCGGTTGTCGGTTCGAATCTCCTTCACGCAGACCCGCTCCATCTGTGTTTTATTTTCGACGAAAGCCCGCGAGTGTTTTCTTTCAACATAGTGTATTATCTGCGGTGACAAGGCAACATTGCTTAAGTTTGTATTTTTTTTCTGTCTGTTAAAATAAATACAATCAGTTTAAAATACTCGCCTAACGTGGTTCCTGACCCTTCAGTGGGCCACGCAGTAGTTTTTTTGGTGCAATGGAAAGAGATTGCATTGTGTGTAGGTTGCGTAGAGATTCTAATTTTAAAATGCATTTCAAAACGCATTATTCATCTCTCTAGAAGACGTATATATCTCCTAGTCTGTAATGAAAAGAGACAGTACTGTCGATACTCGATTATCCTCGGGTTCTACTACACGAGTGTCGCAAACCGTGCCGAACGAAATTCATTCACTACCGTACTTTTGAAATCTAAAAATAAATCGACAAAATCGTCTTAATGGACGCATACCGTTTTGAGTTTTTTTAAAACACACTTTAAATGAATGAATTTTGTCCGTTTCGATTTTTGCGAGAATGGAAAAAGGCACTTCAAAGTTTGACGACGGCTTTAATTGAAACAAAAAAAAACGAGAACTGGTCGTATCAATTCTGACTTAAGCCATTTTGCCTTATGTCAACAGTTATATAAAGGTGATTGTGTTTTGTTTAAACAAGTGCATCGCAGTGTAAACACGGCCGTTTTGTAACAGTCGACTTTTTTTTTGTCGGATCGATGGTCGGGAATAATTGGAATAGTCTTCCAACCGTAATTATAAACTTGGCTAGTTTAATTAGTTAATCTGTAATTTAATCGTTCGCTGATAATACATTGGTGTGCGTGTAGGGTTAATTGAATATACCGCGATTAGAGCGTCCTTTACTCGAGGTGGGAAAATGGTTAAGAGCGACCAATCTACTCCAAATTTACACAATTTTCTTGAATACTTCTGCACTTTGTACACGAGTGTTTAATTTCCATGCAAACTTGACAGTATTTTTCCGTTTAGTCGTTATGTCAGCGTGTCCTCTTCTTTCGTTTTTCTGTTTTCGATTACCGTAAGTCCCCACGTTGGGCGCCAAATTCATCCTCATAACACGGTATCTATAGTAGGAAAGCTCGAATGCGAACAACAGTATAGTTTATACGAAACCTAGAAGCCGACGCTAATGACTTCAGAGTTGTCGAGCGTCTATAATCTGCTAGGTAAAGTGAGAACATCTTGATGTAACGGTTATAACGTGCTATAGCATTTGAATCAAACTCGGATTTCACCTCCGCTCATTGATGTTTTGTGATGCCCCTATGTTTTTTTAATGAACATAAACAGTGATACAGCTGTCGGAATACAGTCAATGTGCATTCTTAGAGCGCGATACGCGAGGTGCAACTGTTATACAAGCATTTTATAACGTTTGCGATTAGTTTAGCACGTAAAAAAATATTAAGTACGGTTTGTAAGAGACATGAAAATAATGCAGAACAATTGTGTATACTCACAGCTTCGACCGTAGCTTGTTTGTGCCACGAAAATAAAATTGATGTACTTTGGCAACGAATTAAATTAACAGGCGTACCTCGTTCAGCGTTGCAGAATGTTTTCGAAAGCCGTTTTTACAGCATAAAAATAGGGGCTACTTCTTACAAATTTTAGAAGAATCTAAACCTAGTTGTTTTGCGACGACGTTTTGTTTAGAACGAGCGCCAGCGAGTTTTAAGTCACACTAGCCGTAATGAACTATTCACGCTTTACAATACGTGTTTCAATTTGAGTGGAAAAGTCGCCCCTCAATCAGAGACCCGTCCCTCGTTTTAGTCGAATTTTTTTTTTTCTGTCGGAAATGTCGGGCGAATGCCGAACCGACTTATCAGGCAGGGAACGACGGACCCGACATCCATACAGTCTTAGCATATCATATATAGAAAACTTTCTCAACAACAAGAGAGCAAAATCTGTCGCGAGTGGGCAGTCAGTATGTATGTAGTACAGTAAAGCGTCGATTATCCCACGTATTATTGGCAGAAAGCACGTTGTGACGTTTCATTCTGACGCCCAACTCTCAAACTCGTAGATCGACGACCTCCCAACTATTTTTGGCAAGAGTTTTTAAACTCTTCGACAGGTGTGGATTTTTTTATTAAGTATTCGTTCAAGTGGAAGATCGTTTTAAATTTAACGCGGTCTTTAGAACAGTAAACAACCATTGAGCTATAATTTTTTTATTATAGAGAGGGAAATCCCTTTAGTGACGCCCGCAACCGTGGGTAGTATGTGTGGCTCACAGCAATACCCACTAAAACCACCTCCTCTTCGTTCCTGTGGGTTTGGAACCGTCATTGAGCACAATGAGTTAAAATTGATATTGAATAGTAGGATAATGGGAACTTGGACTAAATAAAGCAAATGTTAAATTTTACAAATTCGCAACGTTTCGTAGATTGTTTGTCTGCTTCTTCAGGCAAGTTTGTAGGTTAGATTTTTTGTTGACATTTCATTAAAATGTCTCTGCGTGGCAAATATGAATACATTGTACAGTTTGTTTATCTGACTTTTGTTAATAAGAATGTCTTCTAAAATTCCAAATAAAATTTTTGTAAAACAGTGCGTGCGACTTGCGCGGCCAATCATCTGTCAAATTTTAACCTTGAAATGACGCCAGATTTGAAAACTGAATATCGACGATAGATTGACATTCGTTACATCACTGGTTGGAATGGTAAAAAAAAGAATAAATCAGCTTGAGAAAAATATTGCGTGTGCAAGAAAACAGATGAGCGTCGGTTCGTGCGGATAGACGACGCTCTACTGTTTCACCGATTGCTTTGATGTGGGCTTGTCGTGTGTTTCGAAGCCAAAAAGCCGAGCACATTCGCGCCATTCTCTCTCACAGCTTGATTTATAGAACGATACATTCAGAGATTCAAAAACCAGAACAGATAATCTACATATTATGTTAATTTTTTAAGAGTCATGCCATATCACTTGTTCCGCCGTACAAATTTCTAAATGAGAGGATGGGAGGGCTGCGCCATACAGACGGACGGACTGAACGAAACTACAGTGGATTTCGGCTATAGCGACGATAAAGGGTCGCTATATCCGGAGGTCACTATATCCGGTAGTCGCTATATAAAAAGAAAATTATATACTTTAAATTCAAGGGACTTAAGTATTACGTGTTATAACCGTGTTAAAGTCGTTATAAACGAAATCCACTGTATAAGGACTTCTTAGTTTGCGTGGAACCCTAAAAACACCTAAAAATAAATTATATAATAATTTTAATAAATAAATCTGGAAGTTGCTATATTGAAAGAAAAGTATACTTTAATTTCAAGAGACTTAAGTATTATGTCGCTATAACCGAAAAGTCGTTATAACCGAGGTCGTTATAAACGAAATCCACTGTATAAGGACTCCTTAGTTTGCGTGGAACCCTAAAAATATCTAAAAATAAATTATATAATAAATTCTAATAAATAAATGTGTGTGACTTTATATTATGATCTCGTTATCTAAAAAATATATATTTGTAAAATAAAAATGAACTGTTTTAGTGATTTTAATTTTGTCGTGGCTGAACCGTTTCCAATATATTTTAATATTTATAAAGCACGCCGCACACCGAAGTGACGTCGAACCAAAGTTCCCTCTAAGTTGCGCTGCCGTTTTATTACTCTGCGCACAGTGGGCTTGTTCACCATTTTTTTTTATTTCATTTTATAATACAATTATTGCATAAATATTTTTTTGTTTGTGTGTTATTAAAATGTTTTAAAATGTAATTTTCAAGAGTGTTTATAAAAAAAACTTTTGACTTCAAACGCAGACAAAAACCAACCTCGTGTTCAGCGCCCTTACGAATTAAAAAAAAACTTTTTAAAGACTCTATTGAAAGAAAATCATATTTAATATTTAGGTTCATAATATTATAATAGCATCAAGTTTGCGACCCACGCTGTTTTAAATACGAACCTAAATATTCTTTTTTTCTTTTGAGAACACTCGATAAAACAGTATCTGTTTTACCTACATTTTTAATTATTAGTATTGATTGATTTATCGAAATTTTGATATCTCCGTTTATGTTCGGCGAAAAGAAGTGCCAACCATAGGCGTAGCAACGATTTTATTCTAGGGGAGAGGGCAAATTTTCAACTCTACCAGCTGCCACTTACACATAATTTAAAAACTGTTCATTGAAGCGAAAGAAAATATGTAGATTTATCTTGTTATTTGTACGTGACCAATTATTATTCTAGAGTGGGCCAGGAGGATTCTTGGCCCACCTGGCCCTCCCTCTTGCTTCGCCAATGGTGCCAACCGCGTAACCCAATATTTTTTTTTGAAGTGAAAACTTCTTTAGCGGCGTTGTACACTTTTTTTGTAATGGGTAAAAAATGTTAAACTCGCGTCAGATCGTCAGATATGCGTAAGACGAAAACTTTTATTTATACAACGTTAGACATCTAGCGTTGAAATATCGTACATAAAAATGCAATCTATGATACAACCCATTTTGATCGAAAATTCGTAAGACGTTAATATTCAAGTTTTCACTTCTGCCGGCACTCCCGGAGTGCAAAGGGATTTTTTTTGTTTAGCTGTAGTCGGGCAAACAAAAAACACGCGGCCGTTTCGGTGTGCAGCCGGCGTCATAATATTTATTGTGTAACACATTTTCACAGAGAGACCTGTATAGTGAGTTGTAATCGACTTTTGAAACAAGTTGTGCGGTTTTGTGCGTGCGTCTGTGTGTGTGTGTGTATGTAGACTTTATTATTAAACCGTTATTCCGTTAAAATCACATAATAAATAAGATATTGAACTCGGTTTGATTAAAATTTGATCGCCATGCCGAATTCAGACAAGGTAAGACTATAACTGTTTGGCTTTCAACACTAATTGGAAATGTGTGGGACTTAATTAAACATAGCGCATTTATGTCAATAATCTGAAATTAGGTAATTGGTGCAGGGCCGTAGTCGAAAAGGGCATTGCCTTACCTGCAGCATTTTGGAGCATTTCTTCCATTTGCGTCGAGACATTTTTTTAAAATGAAACAATATTAACACTTTGACGGACAAACCGGCTTAGACCGTCATAAACAAAACTTCAAAAGTTTGACACGACGGCTGAAGCCGTCGTATACTACGGAACGTTTTATAGCCAGACGTGTGTAGCAGTTTATTTTCCAGTGTAGAAATACATACCCTGTGTGCTTTGTGTCACCGTACAAATAATAACTACTAAGGCAAATATTGTCACAACATAACAACTTATAAAAGTAATTCAATTTCAAACATATGAAAAAAACTATAGTGTCAAAATTGGAACAAAACTGAATTTTTAAGTGTCCGTCAAAGTGTTAATACGCGTAACCAGGGCCGCAATTTGCATTTTTGGAGCCCTGGGCAAGACCTCATCACTGCCTTCCCCCTCCCTCAACACTAAATTTTATTAATTAAATAAAGCTACTTATTTCTCCAAAATAACAGTTTTAATAAGTTGTGCAACCAGAAAAATAATTTTTGGAGGGCGCAAAAAAAATTTTAGCTAAGAATAATTTTTAAATTTACGTATATTTTTTGCGAAGCCGTGGGTAATGGCTAGTATTACATAGCGAAATACGTTTCTGAATTTGAAATTGTAATTGTAGGTATATGAACGACTTTTCTAATTTTTATTGGAATATATTTTATTTATAAACAGGCTTTTTATTGTAGATTTATGTTTCTTGTTTATTTGCTACAGTGTAAAACAAACTTTCTCTTGGAATAGCCAACAGAATTGCGTATAAAATAACCATAATTTATTAATTAATACCTTGTATAGTGAAGCAATTAATTAGCATTATGAAGTACTTAATGGAAACCATTAGTGTTTTTTACAAGGTGAACCAAAAAAGAGATGTTAAGTTTCTGCGGTCTTAAAAATATCTAATAATAATAAACTGCTTTTATTTTTTTCGCCGTTGTCAAATAAAAAAAACGAAATTTTTTTTTATATATTTCAAAGGAATTACGAAATTTTAAATATAATATGCGCCACGAATCTAAAAGGCTTGGAAGTTAGATGCGAATGCGGGCTTGCGCTTGTACAGTCTGTTGAAAAACTACAAATTCGCAGCTCAACAAAACTAAAATAACAATAACAACTTGACAATAGCGTACTCGACTATACTTTAAAGCAGGAAAGCGACAAATGACAAAGGCAACGAGCGATCACGGTCAATCACCGACGAGCGCACGTTCCGTGCAGGTAGCTGGGAGGTGGTGGGAGTCTCAACGGCTCTAAAATATGCCTTTGCCACGCTGTTTGTGACTAACTTCCAAACCTTTTCGATCCGTGGCGCGTATTATACTTTTCTATTTTATGTTCTCTGTTTTTTTTTAATCACCTTGTATACTGTCTCTATGTTATTTCGTTTAGTTGCGTAGTTCTAGGTACTTCAAATTTATGTATTTTTTAACACAATTTATAATCACGTAACTCGATCATTTTTTCCATGCAATCGACAAATTTTCTTGAAATTCAGAGTTAAATAGAAAATGTTTCGATTTCCCAAGACACGTTCAGGCGTATCTTAGTCCAAGAACGTGGTCAGAAATTCCAAAATATTTGTAAAGACTATGTTAAGATTAGCGAGTATTTAGGGCAGTGATTCCCAAAGTGGACGCTACCGCCCCCTGGTAGGTGCTGCCGCGATCCAGAGGGGCGGTGATGGCCGCAGGTGCATTTGGGGGCGATGAATTCTGAGTTCAATAAATATAGTTCCATAATTTCAATGTTTCTAATTTACACATTTCTTTACTATATTTTACGAAAAAGGTAGAAAAATTAATGCATATATATAGGTATCTTTCTGTTTTTCTATCTATCTATTACTTTAGCCGGAATCACCAATTGTTTTATTTACCAACCCCAAGAACCTGTCACTGCTAATTCGCCTCTGTACAAGACGTGTGGACTTGTAAATAACATTTGTAGTAGTATAGACATTTTCAACTGCACATTCAGTGAACTTAAACTTGTATATAAACGTTCTTGATTTTCTGTAATTGGGCTATGCCTGTATGAAAATAAAAAATAAATAAATAAATAAATGTAAAAATAAAAATTCCAGGGGGTGTTGAGTAATATTATTTCTAGAAACAGGGCGGTAGGCCAATTAAGTTTGGGAACCACTGATTTAGGATATAAATAAGTAGAACGTATATAAAGTCTCTTGAAGAAGTCCAGGCAATCATGCTAATATCATAAATCTGTATATTTCTTCTGAGACGGACTGTATTCGCTCCGTAATGTTCAGGTACTCGGACTTAATTACAGGTAATTCAGTTAACTCGACGCTCGTTTGTTTCACTAATGCCTTAATTAACGTTTATTATTATTATCATTATCATCGTCTTGTGAGTGCGCGGCGCGCATGTCACGCCGCCGGCCACCCAATCACGACGAACATCATTATTTGCGTATATTAAACGCCCAATCGCCTTTTTTTTATTTTGCCCGCGGTTTTTACAGCGTTCGGACTCGAAGACCACAATTATCTTCAATTTACGAGACGACGTCGCTTAGATATAAAATCTTATACACTTTAAGATTAGATTCTTTTAACCGTATTTTAATAAATTATTAATAATTGTGTTTATTAATTAAATACACAGTAATAATCATTGTTCATATAGCACTTCACACATTTGTAAATTATCATATATATTAATACGCTAAGGCTAAAGATCTTTGCCTCCCTTTTTAGAAAAAAACACACAATTTCTCCACATAAATTATATATCATTTTACAGATAATTGCTTGCTCTACTGACATTGTCAACTAAAAAATTTATTATTGCTTTTATTTTTGTAAATTAATTAAAATACAGCAACGCTGAACAACGTCTGCCATCTGACGGCTTTAATTTTGAAACAACGTCAACACTTCGATCTGTCATCTGACCTTCATATTGTAATACAACAGACACAATACTGCATACTGCCATCTGACGGCTTTAATTTTGAAACAGCGAGCAACGGTTAGGAACGTCACAGCAATGCTGCATGATTCCATCTGACGGCTTAGCTCAACGCTTTTGCTACTT
The DNA here is from genome assembly GCA_963575645.1 of Xanthostigma xanthostigma. Lineage (NCBI taxonomy): Eukaryota > Metazoa > Arthropoda > Insecta > Raphidioptera > Raphidiidae > Xanthostigma > Xanthostigma xanthostigma. The sequence continues at coordinate 20,149,104 of OY754474.1, forward strand.
GCGCCTCTATATGACAACTTTAGTAAAATATTTCTTCGATCTGTCATCTGAGCTTCATATTGTAATACAACAAAAAGAAGAACGTTATAAGCAGTGTGCAAAATTAGAAACGAATTGAATACCTGCAATCATATTGAAAAATAATTTTGTAAAGTGATAATTATTATATTTATTTGGTGCGAATAATTCACACAGGTCACTCTAGTTAATAATTATTACTGTGTATTTAATTAATAACTTGATCACGTTTTTCTCGAATATTTTCTTATGTAGGTAACCTTATGAAAATTTGATAATAATAATAATTTCTTTATTTACAATTCCATCGGAATATCATAGCGTCAGATACAGAAATTTGCACATGAAAATGTACATATATTAATAGTTTTGACCATAGTGGTAAAACTCATTGTTTAAAAAAAATTCCAGCCAATTGGGCGATGGGACCATTCCAACTTCCAAAATGGAGACATTGATTATAATAAAGAAAATAAAATTTCTGATATCGTGTGAGGTGAAGCGGGTAATGACTAGTATTCAATATATTTGCTATTCGTTGCCATGATTACCTACATAATATGTTCACGTCATGTAAACATTAATCAAAGCATACCGAACTAGTTTATTTCTGACAGATCCATAAAACAAGAGCGGCTGATTTTTTTTTTTATTATCAAAATATTTCCGAAACTACAAAGTTTAGAAAAAAAAATTTTTAACGAAACTTTCTTGAAAAAATATATAGAACAATAAGCCGTTATGAAAAGTATACCATTATTATATAAAAAAACACCGTTATAGCATATATCTCTTTTGCGCATGCGCCGATTTTCCCCAAAAACAATAGGGGTCTTCATATTTGCATACCAAACATCCTCCCAAAATTTAGTTTCGATCCGCTCATCCGTTTGACCTGTATTGTGTTCACAGACTAACGGACGCACAGAGTTTTTTCAAAAATATTGTTTTTGGATTCGGGGGACCTCAAAACGGAAAGATATTGTAAGATTTTTGAAAAGTGGGTTGGAATAGTAAAAAATGAAGATTTCGAAAATGTAAAAAAATTGTCATTGTCGAATTCGAAATACAAAAAAATATACCTCAGCGGTTTCCGATAGTAAATCTCGAGTTGATCAAATTTTGTTTTGTATTTAGTAGGTTACACGAATTAATTATTGATACCACTTTCAGTAAACACACTGTATTTCTTTGCAAAACGTAATTTATAACTGCGACATGGTATAAGGAAAGGAAACTCAAAGGTCAGGCAGGTGAAATAAAAAGCCACTTTGTGTGTCAAATCTAATTTCTTAGGCATGGAATATTTTTATTTAAACTTCAAAGGAACAAACTCTAATCGCATTAGACGACTTCCATCAGCGCAAATTAATCCCTGAAAGGATAATTTTTTGCTTCGTGATTGCCATTTTTTCATAATTCAAACAGTGGCTAACGAATAATAATTTTATATTTGGAAGCTGTGAGTTTACACATTGTCAGAATACACATCTTTGTACCGGCGTTTAATTGACTTGTATTAGGCTGTCGCCCGCTTTGAAAGATAAAACAGGCAGACGCACAGAACGTTCTGAGATTACACCCTCGGTGTAATACGCCAGCTTGAACTATTTAATCGTTTCTTCGATTTTTAATAGGACTATTTTTTTCGCCAACCTCTGTAAATATACTCGTTCCATTGTTTTCAACAATTTGCCGTATAGAACGGCATGTTTCTTTTGTTAACAAAAGAGCGCTGGAGCATTCTTCAGGAAACAAAAGTTTGTCGACACACCTCTTCAGTTTTTGTCGTCATATTTCTCTGTGATATAGTAGACTTATTTTTTTTGTTTTGTGTGAATCTTTATCAAAAAAAAGTTAGAAATAAAATAAAAACTTTATTTGTTTATCACTTACTAGCGGTCCCGCCCGGTTTCACCCGAGTGCAAAAGAAAGAATGGGGTGGGGGCATGAGTAGGTACGCACATTCATCTTAGTTTACCGAGATGCATGTTGTGTCCAAATTTCATGATGATCGGAGTTAACGTTAAAAAGTTTTTGTCGGACAGACAAATTTTGAGTTACATTATATTTCATTATTGCTCCGGTCCTATTGGTCGTAGCGTGATATTATTATTACATAGCCTATAGCCTTCCTCGATAAATAAACTATCCAACAAAAAAAACATTTTTCAATTCGAACCAGTAGTTCCTGAGATTAGCGCGTTCAACCAAACAAACGAACAAACAAACTCTTCAGCTTTATATATTAGTGTAGATTCATACATTATTTGTTTCATTGTTTTTTTATTTAGGTATTTTTTGTGGTATTAAAAGAACGTTAAAGCATGGCAAAATTATACTGTTCGACCGGCGACGTAAAATTTATAAATTCAGGCTAAGCCGGACCGGACCGCTAAAATAATAAGTATTTGAACGACGTTTCTACGAGAAAATAGAGATTAACGTTGCATTTCAATTTCAGTAGAGATACGGAAAACGGCTATACACTGAAAACTAAAAGCGCTCTCTCGAGCTTTTTAAATTATTTTTAAAATCGTGGACCTGTTTGTATTTCTTACATAATTAATTATTAATTAGACTATCTTCGGTCGACTAAAAATAGCCCGTATATTAGGTAGCCCTGTTGGCTTTTCAGTGTTTACTTTTAATATTGTTGTTCTTCTTGGAAGTTTTATTTTTGTTTGGAGTTGAAAGCTGTTTAAAATCCACGGCATGTATAATATTAAAATTTAATTAAAATTTTGTTATTTTGCCTTCCTTTATGCGGATACTCTTGTATTGTGGTCGTGTTTACTTAGACCGCGTTTCGTATAAAGAAATGGCTTTAGGATAAAAACGGAAAATCGTGTCCCAGGTAATAGTCCAAGAGCAATCAAACATTGTTGGGTAGATACTTGAGACAGAGTTTTTTGTAATGTCTGAACTAGTGATGCCACGAATAGTGATTTTGCCGAATACCGAATATTCGGCCATGTTCTCGGCCGAAGCGCCGAATATTCGGCGGCCGAATGTTCGGCTAATTATTTGTACATTTCGCGGGTGACAGGTTACGACTTGTCCTATTACGGAGCGTGCGGTAGCAACGCTGCGGGCGTATTTGTTTCATTTGCGCAACTAGACCGTGTCACGACACGCATTATTTGTTCATTGTTACATCAAATTGTGTTATTAATAGTCCTTATTACTAAAAAATATCACTGTTTGGTCACTAAAAGCTTTACAAAATAATACTATTTAAGAAAAAAATCGCATATTTTTGAGTAATATGTGCGTTTTTCCCCATGATTTGATATTCGGTATTCGGCCGAATAGTACGCAACATTCGGCCGAATACCGAATATTAAAAAAAGTAGCCGAATAGGCCGAATACCGAATAGTAGCCGAATATTCGTGGCATCTCTAGTCTGAACCATAGAAATATAAGTAACTAGAGTACGCTAGAGAGAGAACGCTGCAGAAAACCAAGATATTTGTTTACTCAAACCAGCATTGTTTTGCATCATTAGTTAGCACTTGAGCACTGTCGACCTCTTTTTATTAAGTATCGAATAATGACTCTCTCAGTCTTGTACATTTATCATTGCTTAGTTTATGTCAAAAAAGAGCAAAATCTGTTTGAAACTAACTCAGAATTACATGACTATGATACACGACATAAAAATTCCCTTACGTTGCCGCTACGTAGACTAGCCACTATTAAAAAAGTTTCACTTATGTGCCTCTCAAACTGTACAATAAATTTCCTAATGATATCAAAATGCTGAAACTGGAAACTTTAAAAAAATCACTGAGGAGCCTTCTAACCAAAAACTGTTTTTACACTGTAGACGAATTTTTTAATTATGAATTTTAATGTGTAAATTTGACGTCACATATGCATGTATTGTACTATCTTATTGTGTAAATATCTATCATCTATCTATTTAAGGAGTGTTCTCTCTCTCTTAATTGCAGACACTTTCACTGCTCTGTCGCGTACTCTATTGTAATATCTCTATGCTCTGAACACAAAATCGAACACTTGGGTGAAGGGTAGTGGGACCTAGTCGAACCGTGAATTTTTAACTTTGCGAAATATTCGCAAAAAAAGACATTGAGACATTTTTAAATTTTAATGTTTTCAAAATTGGTATTTGATAAGATAAATAATAAATAAGCCATATCATTTCGTCGGGTCTGCCAGGCGGTTTCAAAACTCAAGTTTGAAGTGCGAGTAAGACGTTAGTGGCAGGTTGAAGGGAGAGATTAAAGAGATATTCGAACTGCAGTCATCGTAACCTTGTCATGATATAGCGTTAACTTGGACACTGCACAGATTGTAAAATTGTTTTATTATTGCGGGACAATCTTCAATATAAAAACTCGCCCACCGGACTAACATGTTGCTGTGTGGGCAAAGCGCAACAGGGCGGCGTGTTAGTTAACTGACCCAGCGCACGCGATGCGACACCGCCCCACACCTCTTTACCCACCACCTCTCTCCGAAATACTGTTACAGTCGAAGCTGTCAAATCACACGCGGCGTGTAATCCCAGAACGTGCTTTGCATTTTCGATTTTGGACATTCACTGATAGATCACCATAATTCGCTAGAATCTAGCCGGTTCCGAACGCATCAATCGGTCGTCCGAAGATTACTCGTTTGATATAATGAAGTGTGTTATATGACGGATAAATTGAACTATAATATTATGTGTGGCCCTTTTTTCACATTTATGTTTTTGTTGTGATATACCAGACTGGAAATATGAATCCGTACCAAGCCCAGGCAACCCCGACGGTTGATTGCCCTGAAAACAGAAAAATATTGGCAGGTCGATAAAACAGTCGCATTGTTTGTAAAACAAGTGAAACACATCGACAACAACGCGTAGAAGTCGTTTGTTAAGACACCTGCATTGCAGACGATTTTCATTATTATTATTACTATGACGCAACAAAGTCACGGGTCGGGCGTGACGTCATACGGAACCAGCTGGTGCCTCCGTACCGCGATGGACGAAGCCCTATACACCGAACGCCGCTTCCACGTCATAACGTTGCGGCGGTAACAGGCGCCGCCGACGGTGTTAAAGTTCAAACGCTCATACACATTAATAAACAGGGTTATTTCTTTTTAATTTGCATTTTACCAATATTCGTGTTGACGCACAGAATGATGGTATAATTATTCTGTGGCCACGTAGCAAAACAGCTCATGTCGATGTTTTTTAGTGCAAAACTCAGACTCGTTCTTTGTCGGACGTCGTTCCAACGGTTAGTCGATGAAACTGAGAATAGTCGTTGTTGCTTGTCTACGTTTCCTCTAGTACAAGCCCCCAGTTTTCATGTTCCAATGGTTAAGAGCATCAGCTGAATTTTAAATTTATTATTAAAACAGTAATGGTGCTATGCCCAAATAATTGACTTGTATAAGCTACAAAAACACTTACCAGCCCTGAACCAACCCGATTCTTCATACCGGAAAAGGTAATTTCAGATATTTCCAATCGAATAAGCATGGCGGCCAGTGAACAGCTGATTTATGTTAGGTTATGTTTAAAAAGTATTATTACTATAATTCTGGGTCGATACTGTTGATTGCAGATTATAGACGTTAAATAGCAAACAATCAATTAACAGTATTGACTCAGATCTATAGTAATAATACTTTTTAAACATAACCTAACATGAATCAGCTGTTCACTAGCCGCCATGCTTATTTTCACAGTGTATAGGAATTCTGTTTTATGTACCTTTCGTCGGCAGATTTGAAGTGAAGTGGAACAATAATGAACTGGCTCACTTTAAATCTTTAGTCTTTAAACGGAAAAGCAGATGTTATACACGACCGAGATTATTATTTTAATATGCCGGGATAACGTGAAGTCAGCTCATGAGAGAAACCCTTCAACGCAGAATGCTAATCCTTTTCATACGTGTAGGTACAGCTATGTCGAGTGCGCTGGTCGAAACGTTTGTACCTTTGCGTGTAGCGTTTTACAGTTGATCAACCGGCAACTTATAAACCGTAAAGACGAATCGAGTGGATCCTGTTTTAATAATATTGTTGTATGGGGATATAACGGTTCTTCTACACGGGTTTTTATTAAACAGAAGGCCATTATACGTGCAATGTTCAAAATAAAAAAATATGACTCTTGTAAACAATTTTTTGTCAGAGAAAAAATTATGACAATACCTTGCATCTTTATTTTCCATGCGTTAATTTATGCACACCATAACAAATCCAATTATTCTTTAGCAGAGGATGGTCATGATCATGATACTCGTCTTAAAAATTACATAAAATTACCTATGGCAAGCATTGATATTTTCGAGTTTTGCCCACTGAATTTCGCAGCAGCTCTTTATAATAAACTACCTGTCAGTTTTAAAATTAATGAAATAAAGGTTTTCAAGAAAAAGATAAAGAATTTTTTACTGGAAAATGCATTTTATAATGTAAATGAATTCATAGATTATTTTAAATAATATTTTTGTTTTCCGAAATTTTTTGACGTGTCACATAGATCATTTGTATCTCTACTGACAATAAATGCTATCTTATCTTATCTTAATATATCTTGGTATATCTTTTTTAAACAAGCACTGCACATAAAAACCCGAGTACTTGGTTGTGTCGGATACATAAAATCGCCATTTTGAGATGAATACTGAACTCTGACTGTTGTACTTTTCATTAAATTGAATAACACTTTTCAAAAAATTCTCGTCGTTATCGATTATTGTTGATTATTGTAGCGTAGTAAGTTAGCTTTCGAGTGCCACCACTTTCGTAGTTCTCACTAGACGCAATCCGAAGTTACACTGGCTGAAAGCGCGCCGGGCACCATAGAAATGCGTCATATTTTGGACACCCCATCTACAATAACTGCTGTTATGCAATCGGTTCGAAGATCATCTCAGGAAGGACCCGGTTCGGCTTCGCCCGAATTTATAGATTGCTACCGTTTTTTCGTCGACTTACGTTGCAAAATAATTGTCCCTACGAAAAGCGCTTTTATTTTAACGCGATAATATATAGCCTATGTCCATCCTAAAGGTCCATTCTAAATATTGGTGAAAAAAATAGGTTGTCTGTAAAGTCGGTTTACGGACGATAGTTTTACGTGATAACGTATTCCGCTCGAATATCATATTTAATAATACATAACCTAAATTTTAGTAGCTGTCAAACTATATTTTTACCGACTAATAATTTGATCAACCAAAGCAAAATACATATTTTTAAGCAATTATAAAAGACATTTAAAAGAATGTATATATATTATATATTTGTTAACAAACCGTATAATTTATCTGGCCATCTGTCAGATCTAGCTTTCGCTGGAACAGCCGAAAAAAATGTTGAACGCACACTACTCTCTGACGTCACGCGAGAAGAGAGAGACTATCGCTTATATCGCGCTCTCGCTTGCGGAACGCTACTCTTTTTCGTGCGTGCAGCCGGTGTTTCATCAATTTATAAGACGTTATCACGTCAAAAAATTTTTGAAACAGATGAGTAGTTTCGGAGATTATCTTCTACATCTAACCTTTACCTCTTTATATTTTTATTAGTATATAGATTGGCTAACTAGACAGGCTTCTAGCAAGGGTTGTACGCAGTATATAATCGTGTACAAGTAGGCGATGCATATACTGTGTATCTACGGAAGCCGGGTTGGCTCATTGGTGACTAGTGGAGTAGTGGCACCGCACACGGCCACTTCCAACATGTTAACGCGTGCACGCGTTAACATGTGTCCGTGTGCGGGATAAATGCAGATTTCTACCTTATCCTGGAATGGTAATCTAGCTATCTCTGTCTTTTAACTGTCAAATTCTGTGAGCAGCGTTACTTTTTGCATTGAGGTTAGGCGTAGCTGAAGTTTTGTTTATAGTGAAATAAAGTAATAAATAATTTCAAAGTAAACATTAGAAATGAGTTTCGTTAAAATTAAAAATGAAAATGTTACCGTAAAATTACCTGTGATGAACAATAAACTCATTTCTAATGTTTACTTTGAAATTCTTTATTACTTTATTTCACTATAAACAAAACTTCAGCTACGCCTAACCTCAATGCAAAAAAAAAACGCTGCTCACAGAATTTGACAGTTAAAAGACAGAGATAGCTCGATTACCGTTCCAGGATAAGGTAGAAATCTGCATTTATCCCGCACACGGATAAGGCAGAAATCTGCATTTATCCCGCACACGGACACATGTTAACGCGTGCACGCGTTAACATGTTGGAAGTGGCCGTGTGCGGTGCCACTACTCCACTAGTCACCAATGAGCCAACCCGGCTTCCGTATGTATCCGATGGCATGCGCCCTTACCCCATAAGCCGTGACCTACATACATCCGAGAGCCCCTTATCTCGAGCCCTTGGCGCCGTATTCTCGCATAATATAGCAGCTATAACACGCTCCCGGTCAACAGTTAACAGCTGTTATATGAAAATAATCTTACCTGTCGAGCGTTTATAATCTACTGTAAAATAAATAAATAAATAAGACCCACAAGTAACAGTTAAGTAGGTAATAAATAACATGTAATTTTTTTAACAACAATTAACACCGTTGCCCTTAGCTTGTCGAGCTTGTTCTATAATGTAGGTATTCATCGATAACAACTTTTTTCTTTTAAAACTTTGATTAAAGTCTGATTAGAATTCTTCAATAAATAAAATTATCGATCAATTTTTCAGACAAATATTTTTATTTATTTTTTGTTAATATATTTGTCTGAAAAATTGGTCGATAATTTTATTTATTGAATTTTTTTCTTTAGTAACTGTTATTTGTGGTACATGTTCTTTTCAGGTAACTGTTTCAAAATAACTGTTACTGTTCTGTTTTTATTCCATCACTGCTTCCGTGTCTTGACATATAGCTTCGCATGTTTCTTCACTCGGCTGATCTTGTCGAAATATTTACGTCGTGTTATGAGTATTTGTGATGCCATCGATTGGCGTGTAAATGGGTCAAACTTCGAAGTTTCGTTGAATTTTTCAATGTCTTTTCATACAGGATGATTTCATAATAATAATTCTTTATTGCTCCAAAGACAAGAAATTGTATAGGAGAAGTCAATTACATAGAAAAAATTCCAGCCAATTGGGCGACGGAAACATTCCAACTTCAAAAATGTTGACGTTTGATTATAATAAAGAAAAATAAAATTTCTGATATCGCGTGAGGTGACGCGGGTAATGGCTAGTATTCAATATAATATTTGTTATTCGTTGCCATGGTTACCTACATAGTATGTTCCACGTCGTGTAAAAATTAATCAAAGCATGCCTAACTAGTTTATTTCTGACAGATCCATAAAACAAAAGACCGGCTGATTTTTTTTTATTTTCAAAATATTTCCGAAACTATAAAGTTTAGAAAACAATTTTTTTAACGACACTTTCTTGAAAAAATAAATAGAATAATAAGTCGTTATGAAAAGTATACCATTATTATACAAAAAACACCGTTATAGCGTATATATCTTCTGCGCATGCGCCGATTTTCCCCAAAAACAATAGGGCTCTTCATATTTGCATACCAAATATCGTCCCAAAATTTTGTTTCAATCCGCGCATCCGTTTGACCTGTATCGTGAGGTCTGATGCTGGAAGTGAGGGTGAAGGAATAGTTGAAAATACGGGAGTCGATTAGTTCCGGCAGGTTGAAAATACATGCGTTCTACTGTACCATCTCTTGAGAGAGTTTATAAACACTCGAAGTCCAGCCTTTAAGCATAGCGGTGTATCAAATATTTCTTTGTGAAGCGATTTTAATCACTAGATAAATTTTCATTATTTTTTTCCTCATGACAGCGTTAATGTTGAAAATAGGTAAAACGCTGTCGTACGTTTAACTGTTTTTTTTTGTTTCGCCTCGCTGCGATTAAAATTTTATTCGCCATGCTTTTATTGTCGCCTATCACGACACGACGGCGACACAAAATCTATGGTCACAAGGCAAAATTAGCCGGGTCGAATCTTTTATACCTTCGTATAAAATATATTCATTGACTTACTTTTGCGTCGTGTTATATGAGTAGTTACACTAGATTAATATTTACATTAGTATATCAATTTTACGATGTAGTGCCGATCAAGGTACCTTCCTTTTTTATACTCTAATCCAAGAACTGGTGAAAGTGTCAATTGGATTTTTGTTTTTTTTTTTCACACGATCACACTGTAGAAGTGAAGTTTTAATTTTATCACCATAATTATTATGGTGATAAAATTAAAACTTCACTTCGAAACTTCGAAACTACTCATCCGATTTCAAATTTTTTTTTACCAATATTTAGAATGGACTCTCAGAAAGGACGTAGACTATATATTATGGCATAATATATAGTCTACGTCCTTTCTGAGAGTCCATTCTAAATATTGGTAAAAAAAAATTTGAAATCGGATGAGTAGTTTCGAAGATTACCTCCTACATCCAAACTTGCAAACTTTACCTCTTTATAATATTTAGTATAGATGAGTGAATTTAGACAGTAAACAAAACCAGATGCCAAACGATTGGGTTAAATCAGTGATGGCAAAGATTCGGCCCGCGGGCCGCATCCGGCCCTCAAGTCATCTCAATACGGCCCGCGACCAGAATCTATCCAGTGGCGATTTTAGACACCTGACATCAGCGAGCTTATCAAAAACAAGAGACCTCAGGTGTCTGGATCCTCAAGCTCGAGATAATTTACCCTTTTTATCACATTCAAATGAAAATAGATTTAAACTAAATAAAGATTTTAATTTAGTACCTATGTGTTTTAGTTTTTAATTTAGAGTCTGGCCCGCTAAAACACCCTAAATCTTGTAAATGGCCCTTTAGAAAAATCAGTCTGGCAACCCTGGGTTAAATCACTCGCTCGGTTAAAAATATTGACATGAACTGTTTTGTCTTGTGACTATAACCTGAAGCCGCCTACCGTCGACGAGTTTTATTATGTACAATGATGTCCGATTGGCGATAAAAACAATGATTAATTAAGGCACTCTTTTGTAAATAAATAAAATTAAGCTCTGCTGCAACCTGCATTGTAAGTTGAAGATTTTTTATCAGCTATTATATTCAACCACAAATAAACAAACCTTTCGCATTTTCTAACATTTACATTTCTATTAAAAAAAATCTAAAAAGGCACGCTTATATCATGGCACTAAAATGTTAAAAACACATTTCTTTCTTTTCTAAAACGTATAAAAGCATGGGCCGCTCGCTGTACCCGTATTTAATTCAATTCGTCGAGTGCCTCACGCTTTAAAACAGTTAGGAAGCGACATAAATTTAACAAGACTTTAATTTTTGACTTTGACTCCACCGAGTAGCGCCATTATTTACTACTTTTTAGAACTGTTTTTTGAAAGTATACATTTTATTTTAGTAACTCGTACGGTACTCTGCTATCTCCCCGAAACGTTAAAGAAATAAAATAAACCCTTCGCAAAAATTTAGTCTCTTTCAAATGCATTGAATGGATTTGTATTTTGCAAAAATGGAAACCTACTGAAAGTACCGAATTAATTTTCAATTTATTTCTCAGATAAATCGAAAACACCAATTGGTACTAGCCTCTAGAGTCTAGACGTCCTAGGCAGCTGGTGAATTGTTTCCATAGCAGTTGCTCTTAGTTTGATTTCTACTCAAATATTTTTCGACATGTGAGCTGCCAGAATGGAATTTATTTCGCTGCACTTATTTTTTTTAAAAGACATTTGTTTTGCAGTGATCATAATAACAATTTTATGTCTTTTGAACTTTTTTACGCCTTGTCTTAAAACAAGCACTTATCCGAAGAGGTCTCAGTCGCACAGTCACGTAGGTAAAGTGCATCCCGCTGTCTCAGTATAATGTGTTGAAAGTGTATCTTGATTTTTAAAAATAATAGATTGAAAACATGAAATGGCACTTGGTCCAGCTAAGCTTGTTGGTTGAAAGAAGTGTCTTATTTTTGTTTTAACGAGATTGAAAATAAAATGCTATCATCTCTGTGAACGCTATCTAGATTTGACATGAAACGATACGACATCTGGTGACAGAAATTTAAACCATAAACGCATTATATACATGTAAAATGGCCAATTCGACATTACATTTGACCTAAAATCCTCCCATATGTCAAATCCCAATTTTCTGAGTCTAATTTTAAGCGTGACTTTAATTCTAATTTTGCTTTCACGTTATGGCTAAGAGCTGGCTACGGAGAAAATGGGTGACTCGGTCCAGAGCTGAAAATGTGCAGAATAATAGGAGATAGTACAAGTAAGTAGGGAAAAAATTGCCAGAAGGCTAGGCGGAAGATAAAGAGCCGCCAGAAGGCGCTAATGTTGCGAAAAATCAGTGAACTTCTGGCAATTTCTATGCTTATTCTGTATTCATGTTTGAATTTTCAGTATGCCCTTATAACTATATAATGTATAATATATATAATATATAATCTAGTTTTGAATTACAGAATAAGTATAGAAATTGCCAGAAGTGCACTGATTTTTCGCAACATTAGCGCCTTCTGGCGGCTCTTTATCTTCCGCCTAGCCTTCTGGCAATTTTTTCCCTACTTACTTAGATGTACTATCTCCTATTATTCTGCAAATTTTCAGCTCTGCACCGAGTCACCCATTTTCTCCGTAGCCAGCTCTCCGTCTATTATCAGAATGTTCCCAAAAGCAAAACTGAAAAGTGTTAAAAAAGGAGTTATTAACGGCTAACTCGAAAGTACAAATCGAATAGAATTTTATGCTGGTGCGATTAATTGCCGTAAATCTAGCTTTAAGGCTGATTTCCGTATTAGAAACGACACTTCGATTTTTCTTATTAACGCCTTTAATTTTACAGTATTTTTTATGCTCCACGCCGCAGTTCTGTTTTTTTGACCGACGTCTTGTCTTGTTACAGGAACAGGCGCATGACGCCAAACAACAGGCCCAGTCTCCGGAAGATACGGAAGACCTGTCGCCGATGCCGGCGCCCCAAACCAATCAGCCGGCGAGACGACGCGGCGGCATATCGGCCGAGCCGGTGACCGAGGAGGACGCGACCAGTTATGTGAAAAAGGTCGTTCCCAAAGACTACAAGACGATGGCTGCACTGTCCAAGGCCATCGCTAAGAACGTGCTGTTCTCCCATCTCGACGAGAACGAAAGATCGGACATTTTCGACGCCATGTTTCCGGTCAATTGTCTCCAAGGCGAGGCGATCATCCAACAGGGAGACGAGGGCGACAATTTCTATGTTATCGATCAGGGAGAAGTTGAAGTGAGTATTTGATTGGTTTTCCGATTCCGCGATTGGGACGCTAGCTACGACGTCCTTCAGGTGACAAAATGTTGAACCTTCCCAAAGATCTACAAAGGTCACTGCGTATACCATGATTTCTTTAACTATTCGAGGCCCGTCCCGGTTTCATCCGGGCGTGATAGATATATTTCTGCAAAATGTATTTCGTTTGCGACCCAGCGTCTGAACTAATGGCTTTACTATCAAAGATTCATAGAAATATAGAGATTTCCGGAGCTGTTTTTCATGAATTTCGTAGACACCGAATTGAGGTCTTTCTGTAAAATATAAGGAGAAATGATACGAAACGTTATCTGTTACAATAATGTTTATTTTCTGGATTAAGAAGTTGACGTAAGATTTTCATTGATTCCCATCCCTTTGAAATGAGATTTTGCGGGTCTCCTCCTCTCATTTGGACATCCCCTATATTTTTAACTAGCCATTACCTGCGAACGAATCACAATATATAGTCAACGGCCTCCCAACGTGAAGTTGATCACTTTTGCAAATTTCAGGTATTTGTCAATAACGAATTGGTGACAACGATCGGCGAAGGCAGCAGTTTCGGCGAATTGGCGCTGATTTACGGAACGCCGCGTGCCGCCACGGTTCGCGCCAAAACCGACGTGAAATTGTGGGGCATCGACCGCGACTCCTACCGACGAATTCTTATGGGTTCGACGATACGCAAGCGCAAAATGTACGAAGAATTTCTCAGTCGGGTGTCGATTCTCGAATCGCTCGACAAGTGGGAAAGACTCACCGTCGCCGACGCGCTAGAACCGGTAAGTTTTTACGCTTCAAATCGACCGGCTACCGTTATTTTGCGGATTCGTTTGCGTTAAATATTTAACGCTGTAATAATCATGCAACTAAAAATAATTCATATGTTATTATGTAATTGTCAGTTTTAAACGTTTGGATTGCGCCAGTAAGTTGAACTTGTGCAGTATAAATAACATTTCATTGTTTGCGGGAAGGCGTTCATACAGTTCGACCGTCGCCGTCTGCAAGGGCGTAGATATGGGGCTGTAAAGGGGGTATCCCCCTCGGAACATAAAAAATAAAACTGAAAATACCTGGCCAAAATTTAAAATTCAGAAATACTTTTTAAAAAGAAATTTTTAAATTCGTTTGGGAATTAATATTTTGCTTGACACCTTCCTTCGTGAGTATTCTTGTGTGATATTAACAAAACTTAAAAAAATATTTATTCTTTAACCTTCCCCCTCTCCAGAAAACAAATATCTACGCCCTTGGCCGGCCGTGAATGGATGCGCGTCAGTTGCAGCGTCAATTTGCACATGGAACTAAGCTGTGCAAGGGAGGTGGCTTGCTCCATTCCACTTACTAATTGCCCCACTACAGACGCGACAGTTGCGCACAACGGGTCAAGTAAAAAGAAAGAGATAGAAACACACTCATTTGCTGTCTCACTTCATGGGCCACGCTTCCACTTACGGCCACTAGCAATATAGAAGTTATTTAATATATGGAACATTTTTTTTAAAATTTATTTATTTATTTTATTTGTAAAGTGAACATTATCATTATTTCTACAACTATTATTTAATTTACATTTTTTCAACATATTTAAATATTATATTAATATTAATGTTTCCTGCCCAACTTGGCAAAGCCAGTGCTAGGGCAGGACCCAATATATTGTAGCTGTGCAGCCCGAGATATACCTATTAACTGGCATATTCTCTTCCTCTTTATTATAGCTCTTAGCTAGAAACAAAAAAACAAAAGTACAGTTTCGGTAGCAAGAGTCAAGTCTTGATTGAACTTTTCACATTGTTAATAGGTCAGTTTTGACGACGGCGAAACAATTGTTCGCCAGGGCGAGCCCGGCGACGATTTCTACATAATTGTCGAAGGCACCGCTCTGGTGTTACAGCAGCGCGCAGGCGCCGATAACAGCGAAGAGCCGGCCGAAGTCGGACGACTGGGACCGAGCGATTATTTCGGCGAGATCGCCCTGCTGTTGGACAGACCTCGCGCCGCCACTGTCGTAGCCAAAGGAGCATTGAAGTGTGTCAAGTTAGATAGAGCAAGGTAAGTCAGTTTCGAGTTCTAAATCGCGATCTTTATGATATATAAAAGACAGTCGTAACAACGACATCTTAAGATTGTAAATTATACAACAGCTGAGGTCATCAGCGTCTATGCGTGTATAATACGCGCCACGAATCTAAAAGGCTCGGAAGTTAGATGCGAATGCGGGCTTGCGCTTGTACAGTCTGTTGAAAAACTACAAACTCGCAACTCAACAAAACTTAAGGAGGTTGAGCCGTTTTACGAAGATAATGAAAAAAATCTGAAATAAAGTTTTTTTAATAGATTTTTTTATGGAAAAATTTTCTGTAAAAAATCCAAAATCATTAGGAGATTTATAAAGTTAGAAATTAAAAAAAAAACTTTTACATGTAGTTTTATGGAAAATATGTCAACCTAGCATGCAAGCGGTACATTTTCATTTTTTGCAAATAACCAAATAATGTCGGCAGTTTCGAAAACTAACTATGTAAAGCATCGATGTCTTACGCATATTTTAATATTTTTTCCAATTAAATTAGGAGACTTTTAATCAATAAAAAAAATTATTAAACCTTAGCACTTTTCGATTATGGACTTTTATTCTTGACAATTTTAACTGAATTTTCAACTTTTTAATGATTTAATTTTGATTTTTATTACTTCTAATTTCTTTTTGTAATTTATTACTGCAAAAAAATATGTAAAATACAGATATTTACATAAATTAGTTTTTTCTAACCTGACTTTGTACAAAAAATTCAAAAGTTAGTTCATTGAGTAAAATACTGAAATAATTAATATTAAAAAAATCTATTTATTTATGCCTTTATGACAATAATTTATTGGTATCATCGACTTATAACCTTTTGTAAAAATTTCTTATTTAAAAGTTCCCATTTAGAATTCGACTTACTTTTGATTGGGACTGTAATGGATCAACCTCCTTAACATAGCAATAACAACTTGACAATAGCGTACTCGACTGTACTTTAAAGCAGGAAAGCGACAAGTGACAAGGGCAACGGGCGATCACGGCCAATTACTGACGAGCGCACGTTCCGTGCAGGTAGCTGGGAGATGGTGGGAGTCTCAACGGCTCTAAAATGTGCCTTTGCGACGCTGTTTGTGACTAACTTCCGAACCTTCTAGATCCGTGGCGCGTATTATATTTGAGAATCTGCGTTTCTGGGAGCGCTAACTCCCAATGTTTCCCCCGAGGGAACTGCATCTTGAGGCTGCTTGGCCACAACTTTTCGCGGGAACGCCAAATCTGCCGGCCTGTAGAAAAACGTGTCGCTTTGTCCACGGCGACGGCTAATGGAACCGTAGTTATTAAGTTTGAAATGCTTGAACATACGATCATAGGCAGTTAGAAAGCACCCCTTACTCTTAAGATAAAATAAGTACCAATTATTCAAAGTCCGTTTTCAGCCAGTCTCGACTGACGTCGGGACAAGAGGCAGATAAAAATTCAGGAAAACATTTTGGAAAATCCGCAAAAAAACTAAATTACAGCTTCCTTTACCAACATTTTTTTTTGCACGATCCCCTATAAAATAGCTGCTTTTCATATCTTTTTCGCACTAGTGCGTAAATTGAAACAAAAGTAATACGATTTTATCAATAGCTCTGCCAGTTGCCATTTAAATCCATGTGAGCGACAGAGACAGCAAAGTGGACACAGATACAATTATGGCCGAACGTGAATTGTCAAAATTATTACAAATAAACTTATTATGATGTGATAATCAGCTATTTTATAATTGGTACGTGCAAGAAAATGTATGTATCTCGGTTGTAATGCTTGTATAACTCGTGTGACACTTAAAACTCGCTTAATGCTCGTTATTATCACAATATCACAACTCGTCGTAAGATAATGCATTACAAACTTGATACAAAAAAAAAACAGTTGTGTGGTTTTAAGAAACCACGACGCAAGTGAAACTTTTATTGGATTGTAGGCGTTGGATTGTAGACACTTATCCATCACGATTAATTATAAACAACAATATTCACTTGAATACACGAATAAAAACATGTAAACACTGTACAGCACTTGCCCGCATGACAGACTATGTGTTATACATACTACACGGTCAACTGATGCTAACCATGGGCGCCGCCATATTGGCCTTGGCTGCTCTACTGAGCGCCTACTTCGAACGCCTTTCACTTTACCCCTACTCCGCGGCCGCCTGTAATGCGACATGCAACAGACGGCCAGAAAAATTCGGGGCGATAGAATAAAAGTTTCACTTTAAAAAACTAGTATTGTATATTAGCGGTAATAAGGTAACTGGATTTTCTTTTTTTGTGAACAGATTCGAACGGGTGCTCGGCCCTTGTGCCGACATCTTGAAACGCAACATCCAACAGTACAACAGTTTTGTGTCTCTGTCCGTCTAGTCCATAGTTCGCCAAACGGTGCTGCCATCTAACGTTTTTATATGAGAACAGAATATAATCGTCGTCGTCGTCGTCTTCGTCACCACCAGCCGCTGTACAATAAACAACACTACTGTCATCTGTTTATTTACGGCGTAGCTGGACTGTTCATCTGTTTTTGTGTACGATAATAAAACCCTGGATTGTCGTCGTTCGACTGTCTTGTTTTTTTTTTGTCTTTTGTTTTTTTTTACGACGCAGTAATGTTGCGGTGCAAGTTCACGCCGTATTACGCGCGCTTTTTGAAAGGGCGCTTCTTTCCAATCGCAAAACGCCGTCTAAAGATATTGGAAATAGTATTAATTATGACTCAAAGCGTACTTCCGCGTGAATTTGCACCTTGAAGAAATCAAAAATGTGATAAGATTGTTGTGTTTTTATTTCTAAATCGCGGGACCGTCGTACGTATGCAGTTGTTTTGTCATGATTTCGTCCCGAATACCAAATCCTTTTATGACCCACCCCCCATTTTAATGTCACTCGCCTTCCATAAAAATCGGGACCTTATTGTGAACCCATTTTTCGATGTATAACAATATATGTAATGTCGACGAGTTTTTCGTTTTTGTTGTTTATCTTTTGACTGGCTGGCACAAATGCTTAAGTTTTTTTTTTAATCGAAGGAGTCACTCTGCCGTCTGGTGGCGAACAAGTGCAACTGTTCAATGGGTGAAATTAGCGTGGTGAGCTTTTCATTTGTTTTGTTCAGTTGATTTGCGCAAACGCTGCTAATTTTTTGTTTATTGATGTGATAAACGTAACAGAGCGTCTTTAAAAAAAAACTGCCATTTTTTGTCCGAAGTAATTTGCAAAATTATGTTTTAAGTCTATATCGATAAATAAGTGGACATGTTTTTTTTTTCGCCACGTCACCTATAGATCAGTTATTATTTTTGTTGATCAAAATTTAAATAAAACAGGGCGGTATTTTTTTTTATTCAGCCCAATGCGTGGTAAAGAAGGTGTTTTTTTTTTGTATGCGAGGAAAGAAAGTTTTGTGACAACTTGTACGCAACGCATTTTTGTAAAAAAAATACGAAATTGATTTTTGTAGTGAAAAATAGTACTGAAAGTTTTTTTTTTTTCTTTATGCAGCGGTAGTTTGTTATTTTTTCGCTCTGGTAGCTTATGAATAATTATATAATATATATATTTTTTGTTATCTATTGTTAGAAAATATTATAATGAAAAGATTTTATTTAATCTAACAACAAATACTATTACAAAATCCATGCCTTCATGAACTGTTTCTTACATATAGCACTGTGTATATATGTTACGGTTAATACAAGAAAGTAGTTAATTCGCTAATACCCGAATTAACCAATCCTTGACGTTTGGTTAATTCGGGTATTAGCCGGTTAATTCGCGAATTAACTACTTTCTTGTATTCACCGTAACATATATATTATATACTGTTTACAAGTAACATAGGCCCCTGAACGAGTTGATCTCACCTTTGCAATGGCGGCGCTTGAGCATTTAAGTGAGGTTTCTGCAGGGTCAACAAGAGGCACCTTCGAGCACGGGCTAAGAATGAAGGAGGGGGAGTAATTAAGTTATGAATCACATCCATGTTTATGATGCTTCAATTATTAACTTTTCTCAAACATTATTGACAACAAACTTTAATATATATGCTGTAACACTAGTCATTACTGCCATAAAAGCCGCTGCACACGAGGCTAGAAACACTGCTTGGAGTTCTGCTGGCCGGCAGGCTGGGTACGAGGCTGGAAATGACGTCATTGCGGGCTCGCCTGCTAGCTCACAAGATTAAAATTAAAACAGGGCTTGTCCGTACCCTAATAAAGAATTATTATTATTATTTTCCGTGCTAGGCCCGCTGCTAGATATGGGCAATAACCAATCAGGAATCAGTATCGTGTCACGCGGACGACTTGAACGAACGCCCACAAACCAACATGGCGTCATTCTGCTCAGACAACAGACACGTTTTGTTCTGTGTTTATATTTGAACTGTCACTGCGCGCGCACCAGATTTATTGACTGAACTGGCTTGAAAAGAAGTCTCGTGTGAAGCGAGCACATAACAGCAATCAAGAAAATCAGCGCTAGAAAACTAGTAGGCAAATCTAGCAAGGAATCTAGCAGCGTTTCTAGCCTCGTGTGCAGCGGCCTTTAAGAATTAGACATGTTTCTTGTTGATAAATTATAAAATCACAGGGATTTGGACATAAAGGCTAATTTACACTTTGTTAAGTAGCAAGTGCAAGTGACAAGTGCAAGTGTTAAGTGATTAGTAAAATCAAAGTGTAAACGGCCCCGCTGTTAAGTGATAAGTGCGAGTGCGAAGTAAAGTGAATAGAAGGTCGGTCTATTTTTTCTGTTAAGTAGCTTTCCCCGTACACCCGCGCACTCCCGCACTTGCGGCGTCACCCGAATCACTGTGAATTAATTGACATTTTGTTATAGTTGGCTCAACAATAGTCAATGTAACTTATTAAATATTTCTTCTGTCATTCGCATTGAGTTACAAAATTCAGTTGGATCTTCATTAATCAGTTCTTGGAAAAGTTTATCATTAGTTCCATACTGAAGTCTTCTGCTTATCCATTTTTTTTGCCATAATGTCTTAGATTTTTGGATTTCAATAACAAGTCATGCTGGATTTCTGCACGGCAGACACTTGGGACCTGCAAAAGCACTAAACATTGTGTGAACGTTTTCTTCACACTTAACACTTAACACCTTAAAATCATGTTAACTAATCACTTGTCACTTGCACTTGTTACTTAACAAAGTGTAAATTAGCCTTAACTCAATGTTAAATTAGTTTAAATTAGTATTGTATAAGATTAGCCTGCCAGTTCCGTTTTACGTGCTTGTTGGCGTTTAACGCCCGCATGGGTTCAACGTCGGCAAACACTGTATTGTAAGTCAACCAGGAAATAGTCTCTGAAGGTATGAATATTATTTTGATAACAGCTTTAGAATAATAATCCTAGAGAATCATTTTTAGGTGGTTTGCGGGAATCGTTTTCGATGTAAGTTTTTCATATATTAAAAATACTTACTGTGGCACAATCATGTTTAATCAAATATATTGGAAGACTACTAAGAATTTCAAGTGTTCCCTCCCCCCCGAAACAAATGAGGTGCAGTTTCACTTAAAAGTATATGCCCTTTTATCGGCGAATACTGCAGTTTACATGAAACATATTTCTCTACTACAGTAGTGCACTCTTACGGAAGCTTTAGATAAAGAATGTCGAGTTAAACTCATTTTAAAAGTAGAACGCAATCAGATTTCGAATAAATTCGTTTTTTAAAACCACCACAACTAAGGTTATTTCATATTTTCAATAAATAAAATTATCGACCAATTTTTCAGACAATACCTATATTAACAAAATGTATAATTAATATATTAACGTTTCGATCCAGATTTGGACCTTTATCAGAACTGATCTAAAAAAGCTAATTAGAAATTAAATATTGTTTTTTATATTTTTTAGATCAGTTCTGAAGAAGGTCCAAATCCAGATAGAAACGTTAATGTATTAATTATACAGGGTGAGTTTTAAGTTGATGCTTTTTTTTACAGCGTGTAAAAATCAAATAGACGAGCAAATATTTCAAATAGTTTTTTTATCAAAACTCAAAAATAAGAGAGAAACAGCCTTTCGAAGTTTAAATAAATTTTATTAATTTTGAGGTCGGTCCTGGGGTTATATTATGTCACTATGGAAATATGTTATTATTATCAAGTATTCACAGAAATTGTTCGAAGTTGTCAAAAACAGAACAATACACATACTTGATAATAACAACTTATTTCCATAGTGACATAATATAACCCCAGGACCGACCTCAAAATTAAAGAAAATTTAATAAAATTTATTTAAACTTCGAAAGGCTGTTTCTCTCTTATTTTTGAGTTTTGATAAAAAAACTATTTGAAATATTTGCTCGTCTATTTGATTTTTACACGCTGTAAAAAAAAGCATCAACTTAAAACTCACCTGTATATTTTGTTATAATATATTGTCTGAAAAATTGGTCGATAATTTTATTTATTGAAGAGTTCTAACCAGACGTTAATCGTAGATATTTCATATTTTCATTGTATTATTTTTGAAAACAATGCTTTTAAAATAATTATATTGACTTTTTTACCAATTCTTTGGTTGGAACCCGGAAACTTGGGGCTTGCAATAGAGGGAAGTAGCATGTAAACAGCGGCATTGCCACGCGCTCGGCTATTTTCAAGGTCAATGTTAAAGACGACTGAGTCCCACGTTCTGTGCAAACCTCAATATGACGTCACGTTTAAAATTTTTGCTATTTCAGCGTACTTTCGTGTGAAACTGCAACCATCAGAAACCGATGTGCAATTATATCAATAAAAGAGAAAAAATCACGTTTCTTCTCTGTTTTCCGTGGCCCAGAATTGAAATTAAAAAAATCTTTAAGACGTATTTTCTCAAAGGTGGATTTTTTTAAATAATTATTTGATGAACGCTGAAAATGTTTTTACTCGAATCTGGAAAGTGGAGGTTTTGCTATAGGCGAACCGCATAAACAACGACGCTTCAAAGATCTCGGCCATTCTCTGACCCGAAAAAGATCCGCTTATTCTGGGACACGGCGTTCTATTTTTAAGTGCATCTTTCTCTCATTTTTTTTTATAAAAGTATTAAAACATATTTCGCCAAGTGTACTAATTATTTTTAAGTTTAACTCAGTGGATTCTTCATTTTCTTCTCTTTTTTGTGTATTAATGTTGTATTTTCTTTGTAACATAATTATATCTTTTTAGATTAATTATTATGGATGATAAATTATGTGCATATTTAATGATTAAAATAATATATTATTAGGAAATTAAAAAATAAAAGTTAATTTGGAAAATGCGTCCCCCCCACTTCCACTCTTCAAAAGAGGTATTTTTTTAAATGGGTTGATGTGATGTAAGTACAATAGAAAAACACAGCGATACTTGAAGACTAAAGACGTAATAATACATGGACCTAACATTACTTAAGGGGATTAAGTACTCTAGACTCTAGAGCACCCCAAAAATACCCGTTTTTTTTACATTGAAATTAATACTGTAGTTTAATAGAACTTTTAAGAAGGTAATGACATTTAAAAAAAAATTTGGACCCCATAGGAGCCTACGTATTGGTTAGTTAAAAAAATCCTTGCAGGAAATCCACCTCTGCCCTCCGTAGATTCCACGGCCGCCACGTAGCAAACTGGAACAAAATTTCCAAAGCTAAATTAATTTTAATACTGTAGTTTCCATTCAAACAATCCGAAAAAATCTCAAAAAAACCGGGTATTTTTATGGTGCTCTAGAGTACTTAACCACCTTAATACAATGTAGTGATGACATCATCCAACATGAAAGAGTAGCACTCGTCTTTTTCTAAATACCGATAACGTATAGGTGTGCAGTTTTGAAGGATGCAAAAACGACAATTAATAAGGTTTATAAATATTTATTGTTGTTAAAATATATATTTTAGATTTGTTTAATCTTTAACTGATAAAAAATGCCTTAGATTAATTAGAAAATCACATACCAAATCCAAAAATAAGCTCAAGTTTCCAATTTATAACTTAACAAAGTTGTTTTAAATTTCCTTTACTGGATACGCCCTCGATTATATGAGTAACCCTTCGGCTTTATTCTTTTTAAAATACCGTAGAACTAAATCATATATATTAATACGTTAAGGTTAAGATGTTTGCCTCCCTTTTTAGAAAAAACCACACAATTTTCCACATAAATTATATATCATTTTACAGAAAATTGCTTGCTCTACTGACATCGACAACTAAAAAATTTATTATTGCTTTTGATTTTGTAAATTAATTAATTAACAGCAACGCTGAACAACGTCTGCCGTCTCACGGCTTTAATTTTGAAACAACGTCAACATTTTTATCTGTCATCTGACCTTCATATTGTAAATACTGCATACTGCCATCTGACGGCTTTAATTTTGAAACAGCGAGCAACGCTGAACAACGTCACAGCAATGCTGCATGATGCCATCTGACGGCTTAGCTCAACGCTTTTGCTACTTGCGCCTATATATGACAATTTTAGTAAAATATTTCTTCGATCTGTCATCTGAGCTTCATATTGTAATACAACAAAAAGAAGAACGTTATAAGCAGTGTGCAAAATTAGAAACGAATTGAATACCTGCAATCATATTTAAAAAATAGTTTTGTAAAGTGATAATTATTATACTTAATTAGTGCGAATAATTCGCACAGGTCACTCTAGTTACCTACTAGTAAATATTTAAATTAAATTATAAATAATCTTTGTCGCTCATATCTCGGATAATATCACCCATTCTCTTTCTATAAATTTTATCATTTCTTAATAAATGATCAATTTTGTGTTCGTATTCCTGTTCATTTTCGAACAGAGTTTCCAAATCGATTGCGTCTTCCTTATTGCTCATGAACCAGTGTAGTGCCAGAATGGCCATCCCCAATCCCAAAATTGAAAACCTCTTTAAATGCTGTTGTAAAACTTCAAACGGGAACAAATGTTTCGCATTGCTGCCCAAGTCTTGTAAAAAGTTACTGAAACTTTCATAATAGTCCTGTAGAAGCTGGTCGTAATATTGGTCTCTCATCGATTTGTCGGTAGAACACCAAATCAAATAAGAAATATCGATCGCAGGTGATGACGTGCGAGACAACTGCCAATCGAGAAAGCACGTTTTCACTGGTTCTCTTCCATTTTCCTAGAATAGAAGCAGTTTTCAAAATATTACTTTGTTATACGGAGCGTGGCTCTAGATACTATAAAATTGAGGTGTTCAGTTTGTGATCTATGCCATCAAGTTCAAACATCGTGATTTTAAATTAACGCACCACGTGGTGTTTCTATTGTATTTTTTTTGGTAATGAACGAATAATAATTGGACTGGAAGTAGGTTTTCTTTTCTGATGAAACCAAGCTTGAAACCATCAGAGAAGGTCGTGAACGAGTAAGATCTAGGACTCCTAGGAGAAAGTTTCGCTGCCTACAATATCCCTACAACTGTGCAAGCGTTGACGCAAATGCCTTTCCGAAACATTCTTTAACCACATCGAATGGTACCATTGCAAAAAACATTGCAGGCAGTAAATCTTTCTCCAAGACTTCCCGTAATCTTCCACGATCATTCGATAGCTTAAAGTTACCCTGGTTTCTTTGAAACTTGTGGTTCAAAAAACGCTCCAATAAAACTATAATTGAATGGCGCGTCGGTTTTGTCCAGGGGTATAGATTCCCTTAATTCCTTGTAGGTATCAGTTGATTTTTAACTGATCCCTACCGGACATTTTCAATAGTCCAAATCTTCTTGGTTTTCGGGCTTGTACGCCGTGGTCCATTGGTATTACTACCTGACGTTTCGTCTACAACTGCGGTAAACATTATCAAAGGTAGCCTTTGATAATGTCTACCGCAGGTAGTAATACCAATGAACCACGGCATACAAATCCGAAAGACCATGGCATACAAGTCCGGAAATCAAGAAGGTTTGGATCAACACCGGCCGTGAAAGCCTACACATCTTCAATAGTGTCTTATTGCACTTATTCAAATAGCACGTTATGTAATCAAAATCAGGATAAATCTCACCGAGTACTTAAACAGGAAATTATTGATCCAACAATCACCGTGACAAATCACCCCGTACTTTCCGGCTTGTCCCGGTTTTAATATGTCGACCAACTTATCGCCCAAATTGTGACTGATCTTTTTGAATTTCTCGAAAGCTTTCGCGTCTTTCACTTCATCAAGTACCAGCAGCCTTTGAGGAGCACCTTTGTTCAGTAACGGCACTATTCCTCCTTTATCCATATGAACAAAAAGTTGTTCGCAACATTCCCCCGACATTCTTTCGAATAATTCCGGTTGTTGGTCTCGCATCGCGAACGAATAGGCATGCAATTTTCCCAATTGTTCCATGACCAGCTTACAATGCCCGTAATTCATCGGTTTTCTTCGATCGTACATCACGAATCCACGCTGACTCATGTCTTCAAACACCAACGTCTCGTTCAACAATTCGTTGGAAGCCTTGTAACAGCGCGCCAAATTCGAAAGATGATTGTTCGTCAAGTGTTTCTCGTTTGCCAGTTTTCGAAATTGCGGTAACACCGTGCAGTAAATGTAAGCTTCCCGCTTGAAAAGTGGACCGGCATTGATTTGGTCACGGACTACTTCTAATTGTGGAGCGCATTTCACAATCAAGCTGAGCTTTTTAATCGTCCCGTTTTCTTTGACTCCAGTTACGGAAACGCGGTAGAGTATTCCGACATAGTTGTCTCCTTTGCTCGAACCGTTTTCGATTTTGATGTCATATTTAGTGAAATTTTCGTTTTTAATAACTTCATTCACTAGTTTGGTTCGCGATTCGGTGAATAGGGTATCGGAACACATACTTTTTACAGATTAATAATGCATACATAGTTTTATCTTTATATATGTTTTACAAAATGCTGTTAACCCTATCCAGTCGGAGTGCCCGTCGGCAAAAGTTTTATTGACACATACTCTCCCCAAACTTTGTATATGGCTTCATTAGGCCTAGTCGGACACCTATTCCTCTCTGACTTTTCTTGATTTTAAAGCGTTTTCCCTCAAAATTGTCCGAAAGATTTCGTATTGACGACATGTAAAATTTATAGATACTGTTTGTTTTTTTATTTGGATAGCTTAAAAACTTCTACCAAAACGCTAAAATAATGTTCTCTGACAAATAATATGAACCATTTAAAATGTCTGATACCTTGAATATGTTCGACATATTCGAGGTGTCAGACATTTTAAATGGTTCATGTTATTTCCCTGATTTCTCCGATGATAGGAGTGGTTGATGTACTTGCATTCGATCTGAATAAAGTATCTCTGTTTCAAAATGTCTTTTTCTTTGACGTTAACATGGGCGTACCCAGCTTTTGGCCCAGGAGGGGGCAAATTAGAAATTTCTTAAGCCAGGTCCGCCGTGCTTGTTTTGCCCTTCTGTATACGCCAGTGCTCACGGCGTAAAAAAAGACAAGTATATGTTTGCACCTTAAAAGTCCGATTGCGATTTTATTCCTATGCTCAGTATATGATTTTATCAATAGCTCTGTTCCAAGCTGTCAGAACGGTAACAGAACCGTCCCCGCCTTAGTAGCTAAAACGAAACTGTTTTTGAGTAACTGCGCAAGACTGATTATTCTGTTACTGTTCTCAGACAGCTTGGAACAGAGCTTATATCATCGTCCATCGATAACAACTAACTTGAACGTCTCACTCCTATTAATCAATTACATCATTCAATGCTCATTTGCAGTTGGGCAACGTTGTTATAGAGTTGATTTTCACTAGTTTGTTTAGATGTGATTAGCTGCGGACAGCAAAACATGTGCGCAAAGTATATCAAGCTTTTATACATTGTCATACACGTTTGGCTTCGGTTGGATGGCGGGTTCTTTTAGTGTTAAACTGTGAAACAGTATATAAAAGTGTATTTTTAATAAATATATTATATTTGTGGTGTTCGGACTCATCTTGAATTTGTGGGTTCTGCGAGAACTTTCTTCGTACTTCCAGGTGGCTGGTGGAGCGGTTACAAATGTATTTCGGTGAGTTCGTTCCATGTTGTTAATTATTGCTAAAGCAACTTTTATATTTAAACCTTCGAACTTTCGCGTAGAGAGATGGTTCCTCGAGGTTTGTTTATATAACGAAACACGGTAAATTTATAATCAACGTGGTCACTGAATGGTTAACTTAACATAATGGTATGTCTACATTACTGCACGCAATGTCCTGAATGTTGTCATTTAAGTAAACTTAGGACTTAATTCAACGTTTTAAAGACATGTAGTTTTCTTTTATAATTATTTTTCACAATCATTAGCAGATAATACTTGGATATTAATGCATCATCTATGTTATAATATGCAATTATTTTAATTATCGTGGAAAATTATAAATAAATACATTACTATTATGTATCTATTGTCGAAACAAAGTGATTTTATAAAAGTTGATGATTTGACATTTTTCAAAAGAGTGAATAAAAAAATCCAACGCTCCAATGCGGCGTTTTTTGTATGTTTTAGAAATTTAAATATTCTTCAAAAAAGGGGGTAAAAAACTACGAACTTGCGTAGCTATACATATTTTGTATGTACCTCAGAGATAGGATGAACGTTTCTAGATCTCTGGTCTAGAGAGTTTGGGTAGATCAAGGTAGGTAAAAAAAAATGAAAGAAATTCTTAAGCAACAGCTCTTCCTGCATTTGAAGTGCTTGTGAATTTAAAAGATGCAAAATTGAACAGTCAGCGCCGGATTTAACTTTTTGGTGCCCTAGGTTCTTATAGTGAACGGAACCCTAGTTTTTCTCTTTTTATTGTGATGACCAAGGTGCCTAGTGTGCCTTATTATAAATCCATTACTGACTTTTGGATCGGGCTATCGTGCGTTCGAATCCCACACCCGCGCTCATAGATATTTTGTGATGTTTAGACCCATCTTTTTGATATTGGATGTTACTGGCCAAATGCCTTACATGATGGAGCCACCCCCTTAAGTGGTTTTCGCGTGTATGTATGCGTTATATTATGCTCTATATGTAGGCATATTATACAATTGATTATACCTTTAAGAAAAAGTATACAAAAGGACAGTATTGAAATGAAAGATTTCAGTATAAATGGACTTTGAATAAATATCTGACGCTGCAAGCTACAATTTCGTAAAATTATCGTACATCAAGATTGCAACGGAAAGACACGCTGTCAAGGTAACATTAAACATCCAACGTTGATATCGTAATTGATTAGTATTAATTCGTTAATGATGCTATTTTAGTGAGGAAATTGTCAATAATTATGAAGAAAACAGATTTTTACATAATACAGACATAGTTTTTACGTATTTACGAAAATAAGCACAATTTCAACAATGATACCCCGTGAAGGTAAACGTCAAACTTAAAATCTCAGTCGTGTACACCTCTGGGTACGATTAATTTAATAAGTATCGCCGCAGTCTGTTAATTTAATCTGAAAAACGATTATTTATGGTCGCAAAACAAAAATAACGCTGTATTTTACATACGTCTTGAAGCAACTGCATGCTGCATGGACTCCGTTGAGGTAAAATATTTCGAAACATTTGACGTAGGGTATTGGTTGATAATGTTGTTTCTGTTATTTATCGATAATAGTATTAATTCGTTGGTAATTACGAAGAAAACTTCATGTATTATCGGCATGTTTTGTTTGTAAGTAGCGTCAGTACGAAACAAAAATGATAAACCAGCAGAGAGCTGACAGAAAATGCATCTGTGATATTTGCAACGAATTCTTCGTTAGCCAAACACTTTTGAAAAAACACATTCAAAAAAGCCATCAAGAAAAACAGTTTCGTTGCGACATTTGCGACAGGCAATGTCGAAATTCGTCCGGCCTGCGTAATCACAAACGATGCCACAATACGGAACCTTCTTTCGTAGGCGTGTACAAGTATTTGTGCGAATACTGCGGCAAGAAATTCATAAGAATCGAACCGTTTCGAACACACAAACGTACGCATTTTAACGAATTTCCGTTCGAGTGTGACATTTGTCGAAAAAAATTCGCAGCTTCCGATTATTTGACCGTGCACAAGCGTAGGCACATGGGAGACAGGCGATACGCCTGTGAAATATGCCAGAAGACGTTTTTTTCGGCGTATAAAGTTTACGTCCACAAACGCTATCATACGAACGAAAGGCCGTACGCTTGCGACATTTGCGGGAGAAAGTTTCATCAGAAGTCGTCGATTAAAATACATATGAGAGTGCATTCGGGAGCGAGGGCTGTTAGCAGTTCTGCACCGAAGAAGAAACGTAGCCTCTTAAAATTGACAACAAACGAGTTGAATTCTGATGAATTAATTGCTCAAAAGACGCACGGTTATAATGCGTTAATTGCTGAGAAAACGAATGTGGGCGACACGAAGTGTTTACAGAAGAAGATATCTGATGATTCCTTGTTAAAGTCGAAACATAACCTTCAAAAATTGAAAACAGATGAATTGAATTTTAACGAATTAATTGTAGAAAAGACGCATGATTATAATGCGTTAATTGTTGAGAAAACAAATGGGGGCGATACGAAGTGTTCACAGGAGAAGATATTTGATGATTCCTTGTTAAAGTCGAAACATAACCTTCAAAAATTGAAAACAGATGAATTGAATTTTAACGAATTAATTGTAGAAAAGACGCATGATTATAATGCGTTAATTGTTGAGAAAACAAATTGCGGGGATATGAAGTGTTCACAAGAGAAAAGTTTTGATGAGTCCTTGTTTAAATCGAAACATAACCTTGTAAAATGGAAAACAGATGAGTTCCATTTTAACGAACTAGTTGTTAAAAAAACAATCGGTATCCATAAGACATATTCCAGGAGAATATCTGATATTTCGTTAAAGAAACATTTGAGTAATAATCTCGCAAAAACGAACGAGACAATTAATAAAGTAATTGTTGAAAAAGATAATATCGATGATTTCTGTATTGATTTACCGATAAAAGATGAACATTGCAGAAGAGAAGTACTAAATGTTGACTCGGAAATTAATGATAAAAATGATAGGCAAGGCAGAAAAAAAGAAACTGCAGACTTGGCTTTATTTGATATGAATGTGAAACAGGATGAAATATATTGTTTAAATAGCGTATCTAGTTGCAATTTTTCAGAGCAAGATAGTGATTCGGTTCACGAAAATAATTTTGAAAATTCTATTGTTGATAACGACAAGAAATTTAATAATTTTAGAAAGCATTCTAATGAAAATTATTTTGAAGATAATGAAAAATACGAGAATTATAAAAATAATAAATCTAATCAAATCGCTAAAAATAAATCAAGTACCATTGGTAAACAAAATATTTTAATTTCAGCCGATAAAAATATTAAATTGAATATTAAAAATCAAGTTGAAAAACAGACTCGCGATTTGACTGCAATTAATTCAGATCGCGTAATGTTTTGCGACGTTTGTCAAACGACTTTCGCAAAACCGTCTCTTTTCGTTGCACACCGCAAGCTGCACACCAAAGAAAAATCGTTCAAATGCGCCATTTGCAATCTGGAGTGTCGTAACCTTTCGGGTCTTACGAACCATAAACGAATTCATTCACAGAATCCGACATACATCGGAATTTATCGCTATTTGTGCGAAATTTGCGGCAAACGGTTCATGAGAATCGGTCCGTTCAAAACTCACAAACTGACACATACCGGGGAACTCCCGTTCGAATGTGACATTTGCACTAAAAAGTTCGTGGCTTCCGACTATTTAGCGATCCACAAGAGACGGCACGCCGGTGATAAACGTTACCAGTGTGACGTGTGTCACAAGAAATTTTTTAATTCGAGTAAAGTGATAATTCATAAACGTAAACATACTGGAGAACGACCTTATCCTTGTGATATTTGCAACAAGAGATTCTTTTTACGCTCGTCGGTTGTAATTCATAAAAGAGTACATTTTAAAGAGTGACTTTTTGGTCAACGGAAATATTGTTTTGCTATAGTACGCGCCACGGATTTAAAAGGCTCTGCAAAAAGAGCATCGCAAAGGCACATTTTCGAGCCGTTGTGACTCCCACCACCTTTCAGATACCTGCACGGAACGTGCGCTCGTCGGTGATTGGCCGTGATCGCTCGTTGCCTTTGTCACTTGTCGCTTTCCTGCTTTAAAGTACAGACGAGTACCTACGCTATTGTCAAGTTGTTATTGCTATGTTAGTTTTGTTGAGTTGCGAGTTTGTAGTTTTTCAACAGACTACAAGCGTAAGCTTGCATTCGCATCTAACTTCCGAGCCTTTTAGATTCGTGACGCGTACTATACCTGGTCTAATAATTTTGACCCCACGAGGACAGAGCTAGTAAAAGTGCCGTCCGGGAAACAGTGATTCTAGTCAAGTGATATGTCGTTTAAGTTTTCATAATTTGTTTGTTTAATTGTTATAAGAAACGATTGTATTTTTATGTAATAAATATTGTAAATTATAGATGCTCGACAATGAGACTGTCCGCATATCACAATTTGAACTTTTTAGTTTTTATATCCTTCCCCTTAATTGCAAAGCTGCCCGAATTTGTAGATTGCCACCGTTTTTTCGTCGACTTACGTTGCAAAATTGTTCTCCACAAAAATAGCTTTTATTTTAAGGCGATAATATATAGCCTATGTCCATCCTGAAGGTCTAAATTGTGGTGAACATTTTTTTTTTGAAATTGGATGAGTAGTTTCGGAGATTACCCCCTACATCCAACCTTGCAAACTTTATTTCTTTATATTAGTATAATAATAATAATAATGCGTTTAACGTCCGTTTCTCGACTTTATGTCATAACAGACGCCATTCGCACCATTACTAATTTTTTTTCTACCACACTTCCTGTTATTTTCTACAACTTTCGACTTAATTAATAGCAATGGGCGAATGAAGGAATTTTTAGGAAATTAGGACAAGGTAGGCAAATTTATAATTTTGAAAGATTAAAAAGGAAGAATCCTGGTGGCATAGGATCGATGAAACAAAGCAAATACTGAAGGTTTTTATTGCATTTTATTGTCTGACGTTTCGGCAATCTTTATGCCATCTTCCGAAACGTCAGACAATAAAATGCAATAAAAACCTTCAGTATTTGCTTTGTTTCATCGATCCTATGCCACCAGGATTCTTCCTTTTTAATCTTCCAACATTGACACAGGATCATCATCACTCTAAATTATTAGAGTTATTTTTTCACAAATTTATAGTATTAGTATAGCTGTAGACATTTCAATTGATTTATTATGATCTTTTGAAACAGTAGGTACGGTAAATGTGTACAGAAATATTATTTTTTATTTTACATTTTTTTTTTCATCAAATATCACAGTTCACAAGAAAATTTCACACATTAGCTCTGTTAGGTGTGCTTGTTCCGGAACTGTCGGTGTAAAAAATCGACCAATGGTTTTGGAATACGATGTCATCAAGATGTTAGACCATTTTTACACCGGCACTTCTAGAACAGGCGCACGGAATAGCGCTGTAACAATACAAGTCTGTAGCCTCTTATGTTTCCAAAAAAAAAAGAAAGCATCGCATCATCTGAGACTTTTTTGAAGTACGCAAATGATACAACGAAATATACATTTTTAATAATACGATCTGATAACATAGGAAACGTCCTCTGAGGATGGCATCACGAC
Organism: Xanthostigma xanthostigma; assembly: GCA_963575645.1. Lineage (NCBI taxonomy): Eukaryota > Metazoa > Arthropoda > Insecta > Raphidioptera > Raphidiidae > Xanthostigma > Xanthostigma xanthostigma. Next base: position 20,182,141 of record OY754474.1, read on the forward strand.
TTCAGGCACAGGATCTTCGTCAGTTCGGACGGTGTTCGCTTTCAGAATCATTTGCGATTTGGTCAATTTGACGTCACCTCCTTGTTGATCTTCGTCGATGCTACCTTTTCCTCCTTTGCCGCCCTTTCCTCCTTTGCCACCTTTTCCTCCTTTGCCGCCCTTTCCTCCTTTGCCGCCGCCACTTCCTCCTTTACCGCCACTCCCTCCTCTACCACCGCCGCTCCCTCCTCTACCGCCATTTCCTCCGCTGCCATCACTTCCTCCGCTGCTACCACTTCCTCTCTTTCCTCCTTTGCCACCTTTTCCACCTATGTAAATATAAAATCAAATTATATTCGATTTCTGGTATTATTTTAAAAGTAGTTTTTAGATAAAATACTTTAGTAGGAAACTAGCGGCAAAACTAGCCTCGTGTGCAGCGATCAGAACATAACTAAAAATTACCTTTTCCGCCTGCACCTCCAGCGCCACCACCACCAGCACCACCGGCTTCGCCTCCCTCTCCCGTACTGCCATTACTAAGTCTGGGATCTCTCGGCGTGCCCTTTTCTTTCAGGTAGAGAATTTCCTTGTGATCGAGATCAGTACTGTGATTCTTGTCGTCAGCTAAATAGCGCTTCAGTTGTTGTTGGCGTTTTATTACTTCGAATACCTTGTCTGGAACGATATTTTTTTAATTACTAAAAAGTTACAATCAACTATATTTATTTATTCAATTATTAAGGCAAAAAATAACGGAAACAAAATATGGGTTAATCTCTAGAGAATAGATGTGTGTACAAAATTTCAATTCGATCGGATATGTTGACGTCACATAGTTTATCGTATTCCACTCGTCAAACTCTTTCATTTGATACCCATGTCAAGCGGTCTGTGAAGAAAATGGTAATACGCCATCTTGGATCGTCCGCCATCTTGGATCATCCTCCATCTTGGATCGTCCGCCATATTGGATTTATGCATTGTCACTGGACACGCGTGCAAAATTTCAAAGCTCGCGCTCAACTAGATCCAGACGAAATTCCGATTGCAAGATTTGACCCGAACTGACAGACATACGAGGTTGTAGATAAAAAGAAGAAAAAAGCGAGTTAATAGAAACGTGGTAAAAAAACCTTACCGTCCACTACGTTGCCATACTTGTCGTAGCGTACGCCGTTTATGTAGTAAAAGCCATATTCGTCGTAATAGACCTTTGGGCGAATTGGTTTTCCTTCGTAGGTCTGCACTGGCGAATCAAACAACAAAACAGAGATTAGCCGAATCATTTTTTCTTCGATGGTCCTGGTTTAGGGCCACCTTTTGCAGCTATAAAGAAAAATAGTATACCGCTAATTCACGACCCTACATTACAAAATGGCCGTTTCTAGTTCGAACAACATATAATTGCAATTACATTGAATTATAAATTACCTTCCAACTCCACAAGTGAATGGTACTAATTTAGGGCAAAATTCAACTTTCAAAATTACAAAATTTTTGGTTCTGTGAATACGATGAACAGGCTACAGACAGACAAAAGAATGTAAGCCATTGTGGAACGCCTGGCAGATGTAGAACATAAATTTAAGGGAAATTCTAGTAACTACATTTTGCCCTGTCAACTAACTAAATATCGTCCTGTAATTCGAGTAATTCGAGTTGTCGCCTTTAACAAAAGCCAAATTATAATCCCACGCATACACAAAGCAAGTATCACGCGCTGTCATCTAGTAACTAAACAATTAACTATAAATTTCGTCCTCTTATTTAGGATGTCACCTTCAACTAAAGCCATGTTAAATCCAACGCACATAAACGTAACGTCCATCCATAAAACGTCGTCTCATAAAAGTGTCGCGCCAATTGCACAATTTTACTACCAGCCAAACGCGTCAAAAGAGTGGACAGCGCATTCTCTTGTGATGCTGGTATATAAACAGACAGACAGAAATTGTGAAAGAAGCTAGTTTATATAGAATTCTTACGTTCTTTGTGGTAACATCGGGTACTCTTCGGTCTATGTTCTAGATTGGGATCGCTGGTCGCAGTCCCGATTGGAAATTTGAGGGTTTTCGGGAACGCTTTCTTCTGCGCACTCATGTATTCATTATACTGATCTTGATATTTCAGCTTCATGAATTCGTCACCGTGTGCCACTGCCACGTAAGTGGCGTGATCCTGGAGTTCCCAAGCGCCGCACACTTTGTCTCCTTTTAACGTATACAAGCTGAAAAATTGAGATTCCGGCGGCTATTTTTATTGTCTCACTTTAGCTCCCAGTAGTGCTCCGTGACCTCTTTAAAACGACACCCGAATCAACGTCCTAGCTAAACGCGTTTCCACGCTACGTTAACTTAAAGCTTTACATAAAGCTAATCTATGACGTCACAGTTAAAACAAATCGTGCGCGACGAACTCGTAAAGGCATCCTCTACCCGTTGGGAGATCAATCGTTATTAGTTTCGTAGTTACTAGCGATTGAAATTGAGGGTTATTTTGTAACTCAGGAAAATTCGACCGGGTATCGCTGCAGTACTTAACCTTAACAAGTTAATAGAATTAAAAATGCCCGTGACTTACAATTCAATTGTTCGATTATGCATGTCCATGTATGCAGCAACGTATCTTAGTGTGTATTCCCAATTATCCATTTCGTCTCTGGTAAGAACTAATTTTTTCGGCGGGATCGTACAGGGAACTCCGTTCTGGAAGATGAAGATCGTTATAACGGTTTCCTTTCGAGCTTCGGCTAGCTCATTGGTGGCAGGTCTTAAACGTCCTCCCTTTTTCTTGCGGGCCTCTTCAACTTTTTTCTTCAAATAGTGAACTATCATCCGGATTTTGTCTCGTTTTTCCTTTATCACTTCATCCACCGTATGATATCTAAAAAAGTCAAGATGAATTTTTGAAAGATGCCGAAAATATGACCCAAAATTTAACACTATTATTATTGTTTAAAAATATTGTAAAAATTGTTAAAATGTTTATTTATATCTATATCTATAAAACTCAGCTGTGTCACTGAACCGATTTTAATGAAATTTTGTAAATGTGTCTTGCTTCGTGCAACTTACGCTATAGGATAGTTTTTATTAAATATTTTGTACAAAATGACGCTATTTTCTCAAAAAACTAAGTATTCTGACAGACTTAACGCAAAGCTATTAATTCAGAAGCAAACGAAAAAAACTGTTTCAATAGCAAGTAGCAACATCTGTTCAGTTCGCTCAAAGCTATTAGTTCAGAAGCAAATCTGATAGAATTTGCTCAAAGCTATTAGACAGACGCCGGGTCGCAAACGAAATACATCTTGCAGAATTATCGCACCCGGATAAAACCGGGACGCTAGTATATTTATATATAAAATTTTGGTCGCGCTAATTTCGGAAACCACTGAACCGATTTTAATGAAATGTTGTGTCTGGGCTTGGTGCAACTTGCGCTATAGGATAGTTTTTATTAAATATTTTGTACATAATCACGTTGTTTTCTCAAAAAAAAACTGTTTCAGTATCATGTAACAAAAAGAAGAAAAACAGTTGTGTGGTTTTAAGAAACCACGACGCAAGTGAAACTTTTATTGGATTGTAGACACTTATCCATCACGATTAATTATAAACAACAATATTCACATGAATACACGAATAAAAACATGTAAACACTGTACAGCACTTGGCCGCATGACAGACTGACTATGTGTTATACATACTACACGGTCAGCTGATGCTAACCATGGGCGCCGCCATATTGGCCTTGGCTGCTCTACCGAGCGCCTACTCCGAACGCCTTTCACTTTACCACTACTCCGCGGCCGCCTGTAATGCGACATGCAACAGACGGCCAGAAAAATTCGGGACGATAGAATAAAAGTTTCACTTTAAAAAGAAATAACTTACGCTCCGTGTGTGTTTTTGAACTCTTCCCGTCCGCAGGCAACGTATCTGTCTCCATCTACTAAATAATCAAAGCAATTGATGAACTTTTTGTGTCTTAACGAATACAGTTGATCTACCGGATAATTGACTGCAATTTGTTGAGTGATTGTCATCAGAATCGCGTTCCAATTCTTGTCCGTGTACGGGTTTATGTTGACGAGAGTTCCGTTATCTTTGACGTCGCCATTTCGGAATACCATAATTGTGACGCCCGCCGGCGTACTCAATAGCCGAGACTTAGTGACTTTTGGTTTTGACATTTTCTGTTATCTTTGTTATCTTTTCTTTAAAAAAAATTACTCTCTTTCTATTCCCGCACAGGTTTTTTTAACATTTTTTTTGTCGATTTTTTTATACTTGTAAATTTTTTTGCTTGTAAATTTGTCTGTGTTGAAAAATGTGTCAGAATTATTTTTTGTTTTTACATAACGTGCTGAATAATTTTCCATAGATACAAAATATCAATTATTTATAATTTGGTTATAGTACAAGCTCAGATCATACAAAAGTCTGCTGGCAAACAATATTAAACTTGTATTATTGAATTTAACAGATAATATCAAATCGATGGTAATTTTATTCGATTTTTTGTTGTAGTATAATACGGATCAACATGATTTGATGAAATTATACAGATTATAGAAGAGTATACCTGCGGCAGACCGCATAATATTGAACCCTCATCCATTTGTAGAGAGGCCTGTTAGGTATACCTACTGACAAAAAATCATTAAAAAATTGAAACCTATTCGATGTTTTACATTATAATTTCAGATACATTTCGGAAATGTAATTCTAGTATAGTGTAGTTCAGTCATATATCTATTAATTAACTATATGAATCATTGCCTATCTACTCAATGTGCGATGAGTGAACGCAACAAACCGTATCGAAAATATATCTGCGTCTCTTTCTTCGATGTAATTCCCTGATTTCTCCGATGATAGGATTGGTTGATGTACTTGCATTCAATCTCTGTTTCAAAAACTTCGTCTTTTTCTATGACGTTAACATGGGCGTACCCAGCTTTTGGCCCAGGAGGGGGCACATTAGAAATTTTTAAGTTGGGTTCTCCGTGCTTGTTTTGCTCTCCTGGATACGCCAGTGCTTACGGCGTAAAAAATACAGAATTATTCGATTGCGATTTTATTCGTATGCTCAGTATAGAATAAAAATATATGAGTTGAGTAGACATTTATACGGCCAGACCTTAGACTTGTATATAAAGTGAATTTCATTTAGAGTGCAATATACACATATAAGTTTTGTTGATATTGTAGCTATGCAAATCATTAATGCAAATATAAAAAGTCGTTCCACATAAAATACATACGATAAGCGCCCGGTCTATGTTTCATTTTTTGTGGAACTATTTTCTATGATGCATTAATGATTTCAATAGCTACCATATCAACAAAACTCAGGTATATAACTAGCGGCCCGGTCCGGCTTCGCCCGAATTTGTAGATAGCCACCGTTTTTTCGTCGACGTACGTTGCTAAATTGGTCTCCACGGAAAGCGCTTTTATTTTAACTCGATAATATATAGCCTATGTCCATCCTGAAGGTCCATTCTAAATATTGGTGAAAACAATTTTGAATTCGGATAAGTTGTTTCGGAGATTATCTCCAACATCCAAACTTACAAAGTTTACCTCTTTGTAATAATTAGTATAGATGAGTGAATTCAGACATTAAAACCAGATGCCGAGTGGTTGGGTTAAATTTAAATCAGTGATGTCAAAGATACGGCCTCGGGCCGCATCCATCTCAACACGGCCCGTGACCAGAATCATCCAGTGAGGATTTTAGACACCTGACATCAACGAGCTTATCAAAAACAAGAGACCTCAGATGTCTGGATCCTCAAGCTCAAAATAATTTACCCTTTTTATCACATTTAAATGAAAATAGATTGATTACCAACAAAAATTGTTATCGGGCACCTTGATACAGCAACCTGTCTTGAGTTCAAATCAGCTCCGCTCATGGATATTTTGTGATGTCGTTTCATTTAATTTGAATGTCTTTAAACTTTTTTGAAAAATCTTTCCTTGTTCGGTCTTTTACAACAATTTCATGTACTTATTTTTTATTAACAATCAAAATAACGGTTTCTACTTACCTAATTTCATTTACGCGTAAAACAGGCTTTATACAGCTGTCGAACGGGAAATCCCCGCCGGGAAAAACCTGAATTAAAGAGTAAATAAAAATTACGATTATTTTGTATGATTTTGCAAATGACATAATCAGAGGATAGAAGAAGCAACTATGAAAAAGTTACTTATAACGTATAATCTCTAGTCTCGAGAGGGCCGTGAAAAGAACTCGACTTCAGCTGTTTCTATCCCAAAGCGCTGAAGAATTCCATCGTTTGTAGCTGACTTTGGAAGTATGCATAAAAATAAACACTTTGTTCTTTACGCAGCCTACTAGACCGTTGCTGGAAAGTTCTTTGAAAATTATTATTATAAAGTTGTGTATATATGAATCTTACACCATGAAACAAAATCATCTATGTCAAAAAATTTACTTAAAAGAGTTCTAAACTACAAAAAAAAAACGATCGTGTGCGTTTATAAATAACTAGCGGCTTCGCCCCAATTTGTAGATTGCCACCGTTCACTTACGTTGCAAAAATGGTCTCCACGAAAAGCGCTTTTATTTTAATGCGATAATATATAGCCTGTGTCTATCCTAAATAATGATGAAAACATTTTTGAAATCAGATCAGTAGTTTCGGAGATTACCTTATACATCCAAACTTACTAACTTTAAATCTTCTTGGTTTCCGGGCTTGTATGCCGTGGTCCATTGGTATTACTACCTGACGTTTCGTCTACAACTGTGGTAGACATTATCAAAGGCGATGTGGTAGCGGGCGAACTGTCCTTCTAGGCTGCTCACCTGTGAGCAGCCTAAAAGGACACTTCGCCCGCTAGTTGTAGACGAAACGTCAGGAAAAAATACCAATGGACCACGGCATACAAGCCTGGAAACTAAGAAGATTTGGATCAACACCGGCCGTGAAAGCCTACACACTTGGTTACTAACTTTATTTTTTTACAATATTTATATATAAAAATTACGTGTCACGTTGTTTGTCCGGTTGTTTGTCAGCGATGAACTCCTAAACTACTGAACCGATTTTAAATTTGATTTGCACACCGTGTGCAATTCGACCCAACTTGAAAGATAGGATAGCTTACATTTCAATTTATAGTCGCAATATTATTTTATTGCAAATTATTTGTCTATTCCTTGACAGTCATAATTATCTGTTAGCTCCAAAGGATTCTAAATTTAAAAATTGCGCGGAAAAAGAGAAAATTTAAGCATCCTTATTTAAGAAAACTTAACAACCATATATCTAGATCGAGGATGTAAAAAAACTGAACATCGTTTAAAACAAATGCTTTTTTTTCGAGCACGACGGCGCAGTCGGAGTGAACCCTCGAAATAGAGCAAGTGTTTTAAAGACCAGTTATCCACGAATACTTTACGCTGCCGGAGTGCTCGAAATAGAGCAAGTGTTTTAAAGACCAGTTATCCACGAATACTTTACGATATTTTTTTTCGAGCACGACGGCGCAGCCGGAGTGCTCGACATACACACATATACGCCCATGTATATTTTAAAATAGCTAGCAATTAATAAAATAGATAGATAGATAGATAGATGTTCCAATTAAATTGTTTTATTATTTCACTTTGTACGTAGCGAAGCACGTACAGGGCCGCTAGTATCAGTATAGATTTTGCAATGTGAAAAGGGGATCCTGACGAACAGGAAAGAACCCCTATGTCATCCCTGTTCTATAATAATAATTAACTATTCTGAACCTTCAATAACATATCAGATACAAAAAAACTTAGTTCGATTCGAGGCGTTGTTTTTTTGTTTGTACAAAAACGATTAAAATCTTATCAAAGACCGTTTTGGAGAGAAGCGAGTGAAAAAGAAAAGAGTCTGCGTTTGCGGAAAACTTAAAGAGTGTGGTTATAGAGATGGGTGAAGGGAAAACGAGGTGTTTGAATAGAAAGACACACGTATGTCTGTGTCTTTGTTCAACGCTTACTCTGGAGTTCCTGTGGGATCGACAGGAGTTGTAGAGCGGATCAAAGGTTGGGCTGTAACAGGATTGACGTGAAAAGTAAATGAAAACTGAAGGGAAAATCGTTACTTAATACCTCGGTTAAAGGAAATGCCGGCTGATGATGAATATTATAAACCGCGATCTGAAAACTCGATCTACAGTGTGTTCTAAGCAGTGGTGGCGGATTTACCAGCGGGCTAAATAGGCTTGAGCCTAGGGCGGCAAATAAAGGTTATTTAATTACGTTTATCGAATGTACATTATTGTGTAAGTAGCATACATTGCCCCGCCTTATTTGTCGTACATGATTAATCTTTGATTAGCTCTGAAATATACCCAAAAACTATGTTTATGCAATTTCAACCAAATTGTTGGATTGTTAAAATAATCTGGGAACTGACAAAGGGGGGGCGGCAAGAATTTAAAAGCCTATACTTGGGAAATGTGTAAATCCGCCATTGGTTCTAAGAAACTATATTAGCTTTGTCTTAACTCACTTTACTAGGCACTAAATAATTTAGTTCCTGCGAACTGGTTCGCTCTTATAGTTCGTTAGTTCGCCGTTAAGGTGCTTCAGGCTTGAAAAAAATGTAGAATAAAGTAGTGGCAGAAATGCCAATTCAAAAATTAGAACATTTCTTAGTTTATTGTGGGAATGATATTTAACTAATAAATAAGCATCGAACTGGTTCTACAATATTATTTTTTTTGTCGTCCACCATCTCCACTGGGTGGTAAATAATTAAACTTGATTTCTTGATTGGCTTCAAACTAGTTCACTCAGTTCACTCATAAGAGAGCTCTTCCGAACTAGTTCGTTCGCGAACTATCCAACACTTGTATGGGCTATGTGCAAGGAGGCGGAGTTACAAATTTTTCGATACGAGCGCTTGTAGTGAGCACTAGGGGAAACTTCAAACTCAAATTTTCCGTATGTCAGTGAGCAATGCTCATTAAAAGTGAAAATAAATGTTTTTTAATTACAAAGAAAACATAGGAAAACTAAGCGATCTGGAAATGCTTGTTGTGTTCTGGGCTGTTACGCTAATCGCGATTTAAGTAAAATAAAGCCCATTGGCGCCCTAATTTGACGTCCGCTGTCAGTGTAAACAAATTAACATCAGTTTTTCTTATTACCATGGCCAATTAAAGTTTTTGACTTATTACCTTAAAAACATGTCGCGATTTCCATAAAAAGTGAGTTCAATAATTTTCTATTATCCACTAGCGGCGCTAGTAGGTTTCGAGCACACAGCCTATAAAGTTTCTACACTTTGAGTAATTTTGCATCGTAGTTTCTGTCTTTGGATTGTTTTGGGACGTGTTGTATAATATTTAAGGCATTTTCCAGAAATTTTACGAAAAGTACGTCACAGTGCGGAAAACGTGAAAGTTTCAATGTGTTGTGCGATCTCAAGTTTTCCAGCTGCGAAGTCGGTTTTCTTTGGCAGAAGTTACATAAGCGTACAGACATGTGCTATATAAATTCATATTTAATTTGGTTAATAAAAAAGATGTTAAATAACATTAAACAAAAGTTTAAAGTTTTTATGCGTTACGGTTATGTGCTATACGCATATAAGGACACTTACAAAAGTACCTAGACGGAACATTGACGTTCTTTTCATGATAGAGCATAGATATTAGGCTAGAGTACGCGAGTGAGCCGAGAAAGTGTCTGCAATTCAGAGAGAGAAAAGTTCCTTATCTCTATGGTAACTAATGATACAAAACAATGCTGATTTGAGTAAACAAATATCTGGGTTTTCTGCAGCGTTCTCTCTCTCTCAACTGAGGACACTTTCACTTATGGCAAGCATACGAACTAGCGAACTCTAGTTACTTATATCTCTATGTATAGGATAGAGTCAAAGGTGAATCTAGATTTTTCGGCTCCTAGAGCTTCTTAGTTCAACGCAGCCCCGGATCTAGGGTGGGCAAACCGGGGCAACCGCCCCGTGTGTGAGTCAGGGGCCGCCAAAATCATAATATAATAACAGTATAATAATTATTATGTGAAATTTTCCTACGTTATAGTGCGTATTACTAAATTTAATAACTTACAAGTGTAGCCACTGTTCGCTACATTGTTAAGAAACACCCATTGTTACATCGCTGTATTAGAAAAAATTATTTCTCAAACTATGTCACCATCGGGATACGAACCCCGAAAATTTCCACTATCGCGGCGGACTGAGTTACATTACTCCACAGTGACACAGCAAGATCAATTCATCATTCTAATATACAGGGTGTCCCATTAAGAATGGGACATAGAACAACCGCAGATTCTCCAATTCAAAATAAAACGATTAAGCGAAATATGCTTAGATAAAATGTTACTCGTTTCCGAAATACGGGGTGTTGAAGTTGAAATCTGAAAAATTATTAATGTCCATAATTTTTTTAATACACCGTATAATTTTACTCAAAACGGCACACTTGTTAAATATCATAAAATGCACCTAACAATAAAAAAATTAGTTCAGTACGCTCTACCAGTGGCGTACGGCAGGAGTAAGTAATGCTTGTACCACTTCTAATTGTTACGCCGCTGTCTAAATTTTAATTTTGACTATAATTTTAATTTTTTTGATAATTTCTAAGTCAATAATGTACACTTGTTAGTTTGTTGTAAAGTCATTGGTTTTCGAGATATTCGCAGTTAAAGATAGATAGACATGTACTTTTTATTTGTATTATTATTAATAATATTCATTTTTACAATTTTGTCTACTAGGTTATATTTCGGAACTTAACCTCTCTCTCTCTCTCTGTCTTTCATCAAAGAGAGAGCGTTATGTTCCGTCTATGTCTAATAAGACAGCCGAAGACTGAACACGCGTGCCTTTTGGTCGTGTAATGTTGAATACGGTAGAAGTAAACTTTCCTAACTGAGAAATATTATCATGCGAGAAGTATGATTTATCGTTAAATATGTGTAATGAAAATTAAAGGAAAAGTAGTTAAAACTTTAACTGTTTTATGGAACTACGAAAAATAAACGATTCTTTTTTGTTATGGCGTCAGAAAAATGGCGGAAATATCTTGTTTTATATAACGTTCGCTCTATGGATGAAACGAAGTAGGTAATTAACTGGATTTCGCGGATTTTCTCGCGGGAATATTTTAACTAGATGTTTTCTTTTTAGAATCGTTGGAACGTCGTTGATTTTTAGCGCTAGATAACATTTTTTTTTCTTTATAACGGTCAACATTTTGCCAGATTTCCTGCGGGAATATAAAAATAAGTGCCTATTTAAAAAAAGAAAGGATTTGTCGGAATCATTGGATAGTAGTTGTATAGCGTTACGGAAATACTGAGGAATTTTTTTTTAAATAATTCTTCGGAATAAGGTAGAAAATTTTTTAGCGCAGGAGTTTGACAAGTATTCGGCTAAGGTCTTGAATAAGGAACTATATTTATCTGTAATTATTGAGGGAAACCATGAAAAACCTCAACAAGATGGCCGGTACAGGAATAACCGTTTCTCGGCGAAAGGCAGCAGGAAAAAGTTCCAGCCACATCTGCCCCCGCCAGGATTCGAATCCGGTACCTCGAGTCTAGTGCTCTCACCACTACACCAGCCCGCTCGGTAAATACATAAAAGCCATCACGAAACCCAGCACGCTTGACACGTAGCAGTCAAATCTGCAATCTAGCGGCAAAACCAGCCCCCTTAAGCGGTCTACACACCTTGATACAAGCTGCGATGCAGGCATCGACTCTATGTTTCATGAAACTTGCATCAGTTGCATAAACGCCTACTTAAATCGAAACCTATTGCGATGCCTGAATCGACTCCATGTTCGTGCAACACAAGAACAGTAGGTTAAGTTATTTTCTAGGTACCTAGTGCTTGACGAATATTATGAGGTACGTTTTGCCAACACCAGTTTTAATAGCAGTAGTTGGGGCACTCTTTATACTCCATAAAAGGAAATGGTCAAAAAGATGGTTTATAGAAAGAAAACTTTATTCAAATGCTTTATTGGAAGAGCTAAAAAAGTACATTTGTATTCCAAAGACACGTATGCAGATGATAAATGTTTATGAACTCTTCCCAAAATACACGATCACTTTCCATCATGGAATTTAACACACACAAACAACAAAATAACCTCTAAAATGGCGCGGAAAAAATAAATTAATATCGTCTTGGCATCGACGCATTTTCTATACACGCTGAAACTTGCATCAGCATCACCGACTCGGCGTCGTGGCTCGCCGACCAAAATGGGATTCTAGACTCTGCATCGCTGCAAGCCGCAACTGATGCCAAATACGTGATTCAGTACTGTACACACTGCTAATTGCATCATGAAACATAAGAGTCGATGCCTGCATCGCAGCTTGTATCAAGGTGTGTAGGCCACTTTAAGGTTAAAGTCAGATGTGTACTGGGCCCAGATAACCTTGACAGTTGAAGGTCTTAAAAAATTTTTAAGAACAAGTTTTCATTTTTCAAAGCGAGTTATATTGGCACGTTTCATTTACTTTATTTTCCTTGAGGAGAAAGTATTGGAAGCGATATATGTAAAATAGAGAAAATAATAAATCGCATGACATATTATTATCCCGTGAGGTAGTCGGATATTTTTTGGTTAATATAAGACACGGATTCATTGTCAAAGAAAGGGAAGAATGGAAGCTCTCCATTGCTAAAGTTGATAAATTGAATAAATTTTGCATATAATTTACAATCTGGATGAGATAGAATGAGAGAGAAAAACGAATTTGGCATCGATGTATGTAGCTTTGCTTGGTTCCGAAATACTATTTATATAACTAAATTTTAACAGCGACGTTAATTTTTAATTGGCTACTTGCATGGAATTTTTCATTTCATTTTTATTACGCGGAACGAATATTGATTTCAATTTTTAATAAAATTATATGAAAGCTGATTCAGTGATTTGTTGAAGCACACCCGTTTATAAAAACTGAATAAACTTTAACAGAAATAATGTGATCGCAAACAGTGTGTGACGTCATTGTGCATGTTCCGTTCCATATAGTTACATAGTTTTTTAGAAAGCATAATAAATCAGTAAAATTATCGACCAATTTTTCAGACAAATATATTAACAAAAAATAATAATTAATTAAAAATTAATTTTTATATTTTTTAGATCAGTTCTGAAGAAAGTCCAAATCCGGACTGAAACGTTAATGTATTAATTATTATTTTTTGTTAATATATTTATCTGAAAAATTGGTCGATAATTTTATTTATTGAAGAGTTCTAATCAGACGTTAATCAAAGATTAGTATAATAAATATTAAATAAATTCTTAAATAATGGGAAAGTATATTTTTACTTTTGATATGAAACATCTAATGACGTATTTGGTTGGGAGTAAAACTGTGCAATTCGCGCGAATTTGTAGACAGCCACCGTTTTTTTGTCGGCTTATGTTGCAAAATTGGTCTCCGCGAAGAGCGTTTTTATTTTAACGTGATAATCTATAGCCTATGTCCATCCTGAAGATTCGTTCTAAATATTGGTGAAATAATTATTCAAATAGGTGCAGTTGTTCTGTAGATTACGCTCCACATACACACAAACTCACAAAATTCGCACTATCTCTTTATAATTATAATAATAATAAAGATTAATCTTTCCTGAGTTTCACCTCTATACAGGGTGTCCCTAAAAGGTCTTTACAAAAGCCTACCACATATTCTTCAGGCCAAAACAACTCGATACAAGCAAACTTACCTCAGTACAAAGTTGCTTAGTTTGGGCGCTAGACGGCTCTTAAGTTACAATTTTCAAATCGTTTTTGCTTTATAACTTTGAAACGGCTCATGAGATTTTACTCAAATTTGGTACGTTGGCATAGCTTTATTGGGCAATAAAACCCATATCATAATAATGATGAATATCATTCCATGGGCGTAGAACTTGATTTTTTCGATAATTAAACATCTAAAACTTCTACGCCAATGGGAAAAAATCAGTATGAGTATGAAATCTGTATCACGCGACTCATTTACTACAAAAATAAATTCGATTACTCTCATAGTTTCGACAAAATTTTAATTTTAGTAAAGACCTTTTGAGTTTTGACACCTGTATAATCGGAACCATTAAGTCCGTCGCTTAGAGTAAAATGGATAAATAATGTTGGATATGTTGTATATTTTGTCTTAAATATTAATGTGATTTAATTAAGACTCAACAAAGTTATAAATAGTAATATGAACGATATAAACATAATAAGGAAAACTGGAAAAACGCTATGCTATATGAAAAGCTCTGGTTTTGTGATCTGTGAAAAGAAAAAGATTTACGACAGATATAGCTCCAGCTCCGTGTGTACAGTATAGCTCCGCGTGTAGACATTGAATATGAATTGTTGAATTATGTAAAATACTCATTTTATATATTATTATATATAAAATTTTCTCTTTTAGCGTTATCTCTCGTATCTGTAGAACATAGATATAATATTGTCGGCGTGACGTCACTGCTTTCATTTTGGAAGCCCCAAATTCTCAAATGGAAGCGTATTTTACAATAATTTTCGAAAATGATTATTTTATAACCGTTTAAAACGCTTGCAAGGAGACGTTTCCTCTTCAACATGTCACTATTTTAACATTGTCATTGTAAGTTGACATTGATAATGACCAATGACGTCATAGTTCAAAAACAAAACATGATCGGAACGATCTTCTGCAATACATTAATGATTTCCATAGCTACCATATCAGCAGAACTCACATAATATAATATAATAGCGGTCCCGCCCGGTTTCACCCGGGTGCAAAAGAACGAATAGGGAGAGTTTACCGAGATGACATTTTGCAACATTTTTCATTGATGCTTCGCTCCTATTGGTCGTAGCGTGATATTATATAGCCTATAGCCTTCCTCGATAAATGGGCTATCCAACAAAAAAAGAATTTTCAATTCGAACGAGTAGTTCTTGAGATTAGCGCGTTCAACCAAACAAACAAACAAACTCTTCAACTTTATATATTAGTATATAGATTGCATTTTAAATGAAATTAACTGTACATTTTTATAATCACTAAACCAGTGGCGTAACTATACCGTTTGAGGCCCGTGGCAAATTTTAGTAAAAGCTGTAATAATAAATGTCAGGATTCTCCTGTGCTCATGCCCCCCTCCGTTCTGCCACCCTATTGTTACGCACCTGCATTGAACAATTAGGCTTTTGAAAAAAAAAATAATTATCGATTTTTTTATTGTATATTAAAACTTTATTATAAATAATATTGATAATCGATGCGAAAAACTTTCAAAAAACTTTTTTTAAATTAATTATAAGCAATTTAAAATTGATAAAATATTAAAAAAAATCACGTGACTGCAAACGCACTAAAATTGTTTTTGACAGTTGTGACGTCATAATGGTAAAATGTATATACGCAGTATACTATCAATGGCTTCTACATGTGTATTGACTAAAACATTATGACGTCACATTATGTTCGGGAAATGTCGGCGCGTTCTCGGAACTGGGTACAAAAATTTATTTTTAATTTGATATAACTTTTGAATTATAACGAAAATAAAAAAAAAGAAAAATAGTTTTGTTATAAAACTTATATACGATCTTTCCATTTATGACAAAAAAAAATTTCATTCAAAAGCCCAATTGTGTGCTCTGAGATAATCTGTCAGTCAGTTAGAGAGTAAATGAGTCGGAACGCCGGCGTTGTTTGTCAAGATGATTTCTGAAGCACTGTTGTGAATTACCGATCTTGATATATTTATAAAAGACTAAATTTGATTGAATCATTTATGTCAGCCGCTCTGGGGGACAGCAGAAGTGACGCTGTCACTTTCTCTGGATTTCAGACATTTTAAATGAAGAACAAGAAATCTGTCAACCCTCTTCGTTTGTTTTATGAGACGCAAAATAGACAAGTTTTGTTTACTTTTTATCTTTAGTCCACCGATAACTAAGATGCAAAACGTGTTCGCTGCTTAATCTCTTTGGACCTGCATTTTATATTTTTGAAACAAAATATTTTTTGGGATGTTGGGCTTATTCAGTGAAAAACTAAATTTGACATTTACTGAATTTTGGAAAATCCAACAGGTCAAAAGAATTTATTTTTTACGGTAATCACTAGCATAGGATGCCAACCCACAAGTGGGGAATGGTACTAGTTTAGGTTAAAAATCACTTTTCAAAAACTTTACAATATCTTTCCGTTTTGATGTCCCTCGAATCCAAAAAACATGTTTTTGGAAAATCTCTGTGCGTCTGTTAGTCTGTGAACACGATACAGGTCAAACGGATGAGTGAATTGAAGCCAAATTTTGGGAGGATGTTTGGTATGCAAATATGAAGAGTCCTATTGTTTTTAGGGAAAATCAGCGCATGCTCAGAAGAGATATATGCTAAAAGGGTGTTTTTTATATGCGGCTTATTATTCTATTTATTTTTTCAAGAAAGTTTCGTTAAAAACTTTTTTTTCTAAACTTTATAGTTTCGGAAATATTTTGAAAATAAAAAAAAAATCCGCTATTTTGTTTTATGAATCTGTCAGAAATAAACTAGTTAGGCATGCTTTGATTAATTTTTACACGACGTGGAACATACTATGTAGGTAACCATGGCAACGAATAGTTAATATCATATTGAATACTAGCCATTACCCGCGTCACTTCACGCGATATCAGAAATTTTATTTTCTTTATTATAATCAAATGTCAACATTTTTGTAGTTGGAATGGTCCCGTCGCCCAATTGGCTGGAATTTTTTTACTTTTTGTCAGGTTCTCAAAAATGTGATCTACTGATATAAAATTGTCTTCAGAAGTACAGAAATTAAAAATAAATAATAATTCATTTTTGAAAATGAAATTACATTTTGACGTGATAACGTCTTATAAATTGATGAATAACCAATCTTATAAATTGATAAAACACCGGCTGCATGCACGAAAAAGTGTAACGTTCCTAACGTAACGTTCCTAACGTTCGTAACGCGTAACGTTCCGCCTGACCCTGTGCGTGCTTTTCTCGAAAACGGCCCTAACGATTTGGATGAAATTTACTGAAAAGGGATTTTGGGGGGCAAAAAATCGTTTTAGCTAGGTCTCATCTCTCGAAAAAATCGTATCTTACAAATTTTATCATTATAAAAATCAATTTTTTGACGTATGAAAATACTTAAATATTTTGGAATTTTATATTATAAACAGTGATACAATTGTTTTATAAATATTATGACAGCTAATCTTTGAGACTTAAAAAAATACGAAAGAAAGAAAGTTAAAAAAAACAATTATATTATATGGTGAGTAATTTAAATAAATAAAATTAACCTAAATTTGAAGCGAAAGATGCAATATCATAGATTCGAATTATTATAATTATTATATAAATTTAGGTTATGTATTACGGAATACGTTATCACGTAAAACTATCGTCCGTAAACCGACTTTACAGACAACCAATTTTTTTTTAAAACTTTTTTTCAATTAACTGTATAAAAATGCCTAAGGACCGATTTTATAGAGTATAGACAGTCAAATTTTCAATGAGAGCATTAAATGTTAAAAATTAATTTTTTTCCCTAAAATTCTATGCTTTTTAAATTTTTTCCATCAATTTTAAGCTTATGACATTCACAATTTGATTTTTTTTTTTATAAACTTAATATGACAGAGACAGACAATATTTTTTTTAGACTGCTGTTATAAATGTGTGCTCATAGGCAAGAAATGTTTAGGGCATCAAGGAGTTTTAATCCAGCACTGACCTGAATACGTACACCTCGTATATAAAATTCCGTCGAACGCGATTTGCGCGGGCGGCTAGTTTTTGCCGCTAATCACGAACGGCAGAGGTGACGAGCGAGCGATAAAGCACGCGGTTTCGTTACAATGATTAAAGAGCGCCGTGATTTTCGTAACACATAGCGCCCTCGTACCAGCAGCAACGACGAAACGGAGGCCATACTCTGTCGAGTCTTTTGATCTCTGACGCGGGGCGTTTCTAGCCGAACGTTGATTGCCTATAGTTGGCAGTGACGTATTCGGAACGCACGGATACGGTAAGGCAAGGGTGGCGCCCTTTCTTCACCTACGTTCCAATTTTTTTCAAAAATGTTTAATGTAGCCGACAAGAAACTAAGATAAAGGCGAGTGGCGACGTCTCGGCTTGAAATTTCATGAGTATACAGTTGGTACTGCTGGGTAAGTGAGTAGTGTGTCAGCTGTTTCGAAATGGCATGTTTATTCATTATTGTGGTTAGTACAACTATTTTGTTGTTATTTTTGACGTGATAACGTCTTATAAATTGATGAATCACCAATCTTATAAATTGATAAAACACCGGCTGCATGCACGAAAAAGTGTAACGTTCCTAACGGTCGTAACGTTCCTAACGGTCGTAACGTTCCTAACGTTCGTAACGTTCCGCCTGACCCTGTGCGTGCTTTTCTCGAAAACGGCCCTAACGATTTGGATGAAATTTACTGAAAAGGGATTTTGGGGGGCAAAAAATCGTTTTAGCTAGGTCTCATCTCTCGAAAAAATCGTTTTCTTACAAATTTTATCATTATAAAAATCAATTTTTTGACGTATGAAAATACTTAAATATTGTAAGTAGGTTTTGGAATTTTATATAAACAGTGAAACAATTGTTTTATAAATATTATGACAGCTAATCTTTGAGACTTAAAATAAATGCGAAAGAAAGAAAGTTAAAAAAAACAATTATATTATATGGTGAGTAATTTAAATAAATAAAATTAACCTATATTTGAAGCGAAAGATGCAATATCATAGATTCGAATTATTATATAAATTTAGGTTATGTATTACGGAATACGTTATCACGTAAAACTATCGTCCGTAAACCGACTTTACAGACAACCAATCTTTTTTTTTCGAACGTTTAATAAAATGGAAAAAAATATTGTCTAAATACAATACTTATGTGTACTGATATTATGCTTTTCGTATACTTCCACATTTTGCTATAGCCAGTACCGGATTAACCTATAAGCGAAGTAAGCAATTGCTTAGGGCATCACGTCTCAGGGGGCACCAAGAAGCACAACTCAGAAATGAAAAGCACCTCACCAAACCGTGTCAACAATTTTTTTTTCTTCTTGTCATGTGCTCAAAAATTTGATGTACTAATATGTCTTTAGAAGCAAACTTAAGAAATAATGTTTTTTTCGTTTCCATTTTCAAAGGTTCAGTATTATATATTAGATATCGTGTCCATCGAGATAATTATAAATAAAAAATCGCAGGATTGTGGACAAATATTAGATTTATTAATTGTACGACGTTTCGTCTATAAATTTAGACTTTTTCAAGTACAAATTGAAAATTATTAAAACAATAATATTTGTCCACAATCCTGCGATTTTTTATTTATGTTCAGTATTATAGTATTTGCTTATATAAGTATAATATATATATCCGAGGACGACACTTCGCGACGGGGGCGGTGCGGGTGAGACGCGAGTGGAAATGGCTGAGAGATAGACATGGTACTCAATCATGGATCGATTGGACGATTTTTAAGGGTTTATATAATAAAATAATTATTTTTTGCGTATGAAACTGGAGAGCCGCAACTTTAAATCAAAAGAGCCGCAAGTTGTCGACCCCTGGTCTAGACTCTAGTACATTATGTGCACTTAATCTCATCATTCATAGAAAATAATGTTTGGAAACGGAACAAGCGAAGTTAAATAAAAGTTAGTGAAATCAGGAAAGCTCCTCGTTCTCTTTGTGTCTTCCAGTACGACCATGGCAGCTCGGAAATCCTAATTCCTTTGGCACTTCATCACATTGGACCAATCGAACCTTTTATTATGTACAGAATGATCTACGATGTTGCGTCATAACTTGGAAATTTTATTTCTAGTTCAATATTCCTTAAAATTTCTATAAGCATCACAGATGTACTGATTTTCAAAATATTTTTGTACTTGCTGTACAGAATTTCTGTATCTAGATTGTAATGCACTATTTTGTGTGTACGAGATGTGACATTACGTTAAAACAAGCGTCCAGTCAGTTTATTACCTTCTACATTTTTTGCACGTTACTCCTATAAAATAGTAAAGCCGGGTGCACATTGAGACGCAAGGCAGAGCAGCTTTGAGCAGAAAAAACTGCGAGATTTGCAGGGTGACCGCATATTTCAACGCAGTTTCTTGTCATCAATCACTCGCAGAACGTAATTATGGTCGAACTAAACAAACTAGACCTAAGTTCTGAGTCTGATTCACAATGAAGTATTAAAAACTGACATTTTCGCAGTAAACTGTCACAAGCACTGTGTGAAACAGGTTCACGCAGACACTGAACTGCCATGCCTCTGAACTAACGCTCGCAACTTCAAACTTGTGGATCGCAGAAAAATGTGCTGCGCTGCTCTTTGCTGCGTTACGTCGCCTACGTCTCAACGTGCGCCCGGTCTAATTCGGAACCCAAAGGAATGGTGAGACCTCTGGTGAGAAATGCGCCGAACTGTCCTAAGGGGGGTTTTGGACAGGTAAACATTGATTTAGAAAAGCATGATGGAGGCTAACTTAGCCTTTTAGATTCACATGTGGGTTCGTTTCGACTGTTCGTGTACGGTCGGCCTTGTGTCGGAGATTTACGAATATCCTTTCGGGACACTCTGTATACGGAGGACTGTTCCAAAGTACACCTCTAAGCACGTCGCAGATTCAATTCATATAAATGTAAATGATTTAAATTACAGTGAATTCTACCTACCAGACGACACTTTTGTATTGCTTGTTAAAATTTTCATTCATTAAATATCCTTTTACGAAAATGTTGCCCTTTTCATTCATTTCGTGTGGTGAAACAAATGACAGTCAGAAACTGTTTTTAGAGTCATTAAAGTCTATAGGCTGTGTGCACGAAGCCTATTAGCGCCGCTAGTGGGTAATAGAGAAATTATTGAACTCACTTTATGGAAATCGCGACATGTTTCTAAGGTGATAAGTCAAAAACTTTACTTGGCGTGTCAAAAAAAAATGTAATAAGAAAAACTTATGTTAATTTGTTTACACTGACTGCGGAACGTCAAATGAGAGTACTTTAAAACCAAATCATATATATTAATACGCTATAAGGTTAAAGATGTTTGCCTCCCTTTTTAGAAAAAACCTCACAATTTCTCCACATAAATTATATATCATTTTACAGATAATTGCTTGCTCTACTGACATCGATAACTAAAAAATTTATTATTGCTTTTGTTTTTGTAAATTAATTAAAATACAGCAATGCTGAACAACGTCTGCCATATAACGGCTTTAATTTTGAAACAACGTCAACACTTCGATCTGTCATCTGACCTTCATATTGTAATACAACAGACACAATACTGCATACTGCCATCTGACGGTTTTAATTTTGAAACAGCGAGCAACGCTGAACAACGTCACAGCAATGCTGCATGATGC
This sequence comes from Xanthostigma xanthostigma, assembly GCA_963575645.1. Lineage (NCBI taxonomy): Eukaryota > Metazoa > Arthropoda > Insecta > Raphidioptera > Raphidiidae > Xanthostigma > Xanthostigma xanthostigma. The sequence goes on from OY754474.1 coordinate 20,203,595, forward strand.
CATCTGGCGACTTAGGTCAACGCTTTTGCTACTTGCGCCTCTATATGACAATTTTAGTAAAATATTTCTTCGATCTGTCATCTGAGCTTCATATTGTAATACAACAAAAAGAAGAACGTTATAAACAGTGTGCAAAATTAGAAACGAATTGAATACCTGCAATCATATTTAAAAAATAATTTTGTAAAGTGATAATTATTACACTTATTTAGTGCGAATAATTCGCACAGGTCACACTAGTTTTTAATAATATGAGACGTTGATAAGTACGTTCGAACGTAATAATTTCCAATATAAAATATTCATTCATTGGAAAATGTTTTAAATTCATGGAAAGTATCAACGAAAACTGTTTTCATTTAATTATTTAAAGAAACACGCAGCGAACGGTTAAAGAATATAGAATTTTTTCGAGTTGAGTGAAAACTCTGCGACTACGAGCCGACGCAAAGTTTTCTTCGTGAAAAATAGTTGTAATAAAGTTGTCTACTTTGCGTGGCAGTTGAAAGAGACGGCACAGCGAGAGAACTCCGTTTTGTGTATTATAATGTTATGTAAATCCGTTTTGAACTAATTTTTAAAAACACTTATACATTCTTTAGTGGGTATCTGAAGCAGACTGTAGTCGATTTTTTAATTTGTAGGTGCCATTAACAGGTGATCTTTATTAATAACTAGTGGCTTAGTCCGGCTTCGCCCGAATTTGTAGATTGCCACCGTTTTTTCGTCGACTTACGTTGCAAAATTGGTCTGCCTATGTCCATCCTGAAGGTTCGTTCTAAATAGTGATGAAAGAATTTTTCAAATGGGTGCAGTGGTTCTGAAGATTATCTTTCGCATACACACAAACTCACAGAATTATATAATATTACAGTATAGACCAGTGGCGGGCAAATCTTTTGATAGCCGGGCCACATAGCCGCGATGAAAATTTGACCGCGGGCCAAAAACTTGCAGAGCAAAAAAAAAGCTCCTTGGTTCTTTTTTCGTCTGTTCTGGCGCTTGCTATTTCTTTACTATTTTTCTAAAATTTATAAAATACTTCGCGGGCCGGACAACATTGTGCTGCGGGTATTTTAAATTTGACCCGAATGAAGCTGCTAGATTATAATTCAAAAGAGAAATGTGTGCACTGCGCTTGCGCACATTGGGATCAACTTGTTTTTTCTCGACAGTTGAAAAACGGCAAGAGAATTAAACAACACATTTTTTAAATTTTTTATTATTCCGAGTTATACACGTGGCGAATGGTAATTCAGATCAAATTTTGAGTCAACTTTTTGACCTTAAAAAGGAGTTCTATTTGAAAGTAGACTTAAGCCATTTTGGCATCACGGCCTCATAAACATTGTCGCCAGACTAGGGTTGCCATCTGTAAAGTCAATAAACTAGGACAAGGAGCTCAAATCCAACGGGTTTTTGAGCTCAAAACCCGGACATAATTGCCAAGGAAAATTCTTATTTTACTGATGAAATTAATACCACAATAATACAGAAATTGTATAGATGAGCTTTTTTACTATATTTGGTGCAACTTAACCTATAAAATTCTTGGAATGTTTGTTTGGGTTTTTTTCCCGAATTTTTCCCAAATTGTACAATTATATTTTTTTTTCTCTGTTTATTTTATTTTCTAGACAGCAGGTATACGTGGAACGCTTTTTTTAAATTTTAATTATTGCTTATGTACATAATTGTATTTTTAGTAAAAATATATCTTTTCTTATTTTATCTTGGAATGTTACAAGCTTTTATTTAATTATATCTCTATTCACTTTAGCAATTAAATTAAAGAGCCGTATAAAAATTAGAAAAAACCAAACAATAACTCTACATTCTTTATTCCAATAAGCAAAAATAAATCTTTTCGAATTAAAGAAACAAAATTCTACTATCGTCCCTTGATAAAAAAAGATTTATCTAGTCCGGACAGTAAACAAAACCCTGCCCGGACGCTCTTAAAAAGAGGACAAATCCGGACGGATGGCAACCCTACGCGAGACGAAAAAAGAAGCCAGTGTCACAAAACAAACGAAGATCTGTCTGTATGTCCGTTCGGCAATTGTTTTCTGGCAGATGTTGACTTTTGGTGCATGTGGCGGTCTGGCATTTAGCGGGATGCGACGACGGCGGCGGCGGCGGGCGGAGAACGTGGTCGGGGATCGAACCGGGAGCGGCATACAAAGAGCCGGATTACAGGGGACGTGGTTGACGCTGGCAAAGCGACGATAAAACCTGTCTCTCGCTATCTCTCTCTATTTTCAGACGGGCGCCGTATTCTTCCGTCTTTGTCGAGAGGTCCATAATGAAACGGACCTTACATAAAATTGTTCACTTGTATTCAATATCTATACGGTGTAGTAATGGCGACTTAGTATGAGCGGCTCGGAAAAGTTCGTATCTTGAACTAACCCATTGTATATGTGTTTGCTTATTACCCGACTACGCCAGAAGGAGGGTAATGTTTTTCGAGTGTTTGTGGGGTGGCACTAGACCAGCATTCGGGAGGTACCGGGTTCGAATACCGACGGGGGCAGATGTGGCTGGGACTTTATCCTGCTGCCTGTCATCGAGAAACGGTAATTCCTGTACCGGCCATCTTGTTGAGTTTTTCGATGGTTTCCCTCAATAATTTCGGATAAATATCGAGATGGTTCCTTATTCAAGGCCGTGGCCAATTATCTGTCAAACTCTTATGCTTAAAATTTGCCTGCCTTGTCCCAATGTCATAAAATTCCTTCATTCGCCCATTGCTATTAAATTAGTGGAAGTTTAAAAATGTAGAAAATAACGGGAAGTGTGATAGAAGGAAAATAGTAATGGTGCGAATGGCGTCTGTTATGATACAAAGTCGAGATTATTATTATTATATGTTGGCACGCTCTACAGTCTAAACGGTTTGATGGATTTTAACATATGAGGTGTCGTTAGTTTCGTCTTAATTGTGGGAAGTCGTTGCTGACTTTTGATTTTTGCGGTCTGTTAATTTGGCGTCATATTTGATTTAATGTAGTCAATGTCACTCGTGAGATGGTGACGAATCTACTGATACCTCATTCAGCACAATTCATCAGACCGATTAGATTCTACGGAAAAATAAAAAACATACATATACACATGACAAACATAACCCTCCTAACAAACCAAACCTTTAGCTGCAAGTGAAAATATCAATTGCAATAAACGTAATAATGAACGATAAAGTGATTTGCCACTAGGTCCAGATAACTGGAAGTTGATGTCTTTAAAAAATTGATATTATGATCCATAATTGTTTGAACAGTCTGTACATTCTATTCTCACGTCAATGCATTTCGTAAAATGAAACATTCGCCTCATGCTTGGGAGTCCTACAGGATCTGACCCTGACCCACTCTCAAAGTAGTCTAGTGTCTGTATTTTATATTTTCATTTATCCAGAATGAGTTTCGTTCACCCTTTTCACATTTTCATGTTTTTATGACTTCGAAATGTACAAAATGGCTTGTGGAAGACCGCCTTTCAAAACATTTTAAACCTTTGCGTCAAAACTAATTTCAACTCATTATAAGTCAATTTTAAATTTACTTCTGTGTAACGCATGAAAAGTATCGAGATAGGGTTGAAAAATGCAACACAAATTACCGCACTGAATATTAAATAAAAACCGGTCAAGTGCGAGTAGAACTCGCACACGAAGGTTTCCGTACAATCGTACAAAATACTGTACTTTTCACACGCATGACCAATACCAGCTTAATCGGAAATTTTATAAAATTTATTTGGCGGCCATTTTGAAATTCGCCATCTTTGGTTCTTTCATTTTTGTATATTGCAAAAGCGATGGGAGTATGGGGGAGTTGAAATCTTTGATTAACGTCAATAAATAAAATTATCGACCAATTTTTCAGACAAATATATTAACAAAAAAAAAATATAAAATTCAATACATTAACTTTCGGTCCGGATTTGGATCTTCTTCAGAACTGATCTAAAAAATATAAAAAGTAATTAATATTTAGTTAATTAAAATTCGTTTAATTTTTAATTTACCGTATGGGGGAGCTCCTTAAAAAACGGTTACGGGGTGGTCTTGATGCGATGGTGTTTTAGAAATTATCAAATTCTCACACCTAACATTTCTTTTAATAATATCGATTGGCCGCAAGTGGGACGATAATTATTCTGACCGCAAGTGGCACTAATTCGGCATGACTTATCGCAAAATTCGTGATTAATCGCCCGTTTTCCGCACTAGTTGCACAATATATTATACAGTTTTCAACTACGTCACCGGTATGCGCTAGCTTACACTGCGTAAATAAATATTTTTTTCTAAGGCTCTTGTATAAATTTATTTTGTCAAATCTGTATTTTTATTTTATTTATCTGTTTCAATATTCACTTTAAAAACAAACAAAGCGTAGTAACTGTGGTCGGTGAATTGCTTTTTTGAGAGATAACTTGATGGGGAATTATTTTATATTGCGTAATGTAATATACTGTCGGGGAAAGCTGCCGAAAAATTGTTTTACCTGTTATTAAAAAATAATTGAAGGAGATTTATTTGGTTTAGCTAATAGTCGCGAACAGCTGTCATTCGCATTTTTACGTGTAACCTCAAAGCTTCTTGCTTGGAATTTATCTGTATTTTTATGTAATCAATAAATTAATGTATTTAATAAGCGTGCTTACGACCGAGGTATGAAGAAAAATAGTAGTGTTGGGCATAATCGATATATTTCAATAATCGGATGAATCGAAATAATCGGTTTTTATAATCGAATGATCATTCGAATTATCGATTATGAATTATTCGAATGATCATTCGAATTATCGATTATGAATGATTCGAATGATCATTCGAATTATCGATTATGAATGATGCGCAAACTTGCCAATTATTAATTTCGTTTTATTTACTTTTACAGTATAAGCGAATGATCATTCAAAATATCGATTATGAATTATGTTCAAACTTTGCAATTTCGATTTGTTAATATTACTTAACACAATATTAATAATGGAATCCCTGGTATGATCGAATAGAAATATATTTGTTATGCTTTAGATGGATACATCGTCAATTTACATAATGAGTTAAACATTAAAATTGAAAAAAAATCCTTAATGTCATAAAAACAATTTTTTAGGAATTTGATTTAATGCAGAAACCGAATGATATATCGATATATCACATTAATATCGACAGTGGACATAGCAATAGTACTGTGTCGGGATTTAATATTCATTTCATATTTCATAATCGATTCAAGCGAATGATATCTCGGTTGCCATAATCGAATGATCCAACAAACTACAAAGTATGTACAATCGAAACACCCCCACTCTCCAGTGCTAGCAAAGACTTCCCATCCCAGTGCATGTAGATGCAGATACCGAATGATATATCGATATATCACATTAATATCAACAGTGGACATAGCAATAGTACTGTGTCGGGATTTAATATTCATTTTATATTTCATAATCGATTCAAGCGAATGATATCTCGGTTGCCATAATCGAATGATCGATTATTCGGCTATAATCGAAATATTTCGATTATATCATTCATAATCGCCCAACACTAAAAAATAGTATACATTACACTGGCCGAAAGTTTGCTACCTTGCCCTTCGCGTCATATGATGCCCACGGCTTCGCCTCAGGCATCATGGTGTTATTGGCGCGCAGGGTAAGAATATCACACTTTCGGCCCTTGTGGTGTAATATACTATTCGTCTTGTGATAGGACAGTTCTGCGCAGGTTTACCCTATACAAAACAACGCGAACAAATAACATTCGAAATAAACATCAGAGACTGGGGAGCCGAGCGAAACATGCAGAAAGAGAAACCCGGGAAGACAGGCAACAATACCACGCGAAAGCGCGTGTGTGTGTGTATGTGTTACACATTATAATTGCAAATCGAGTGGGTCCGGTGTCGAGATGTGAACCCGGGATTCTCTGTTACAGTGACTCTGCACACACGAACGCCTCTCCCGGTCCTATAGTTGGCGCGAGTTCAACTCCGCGCACTGACGTGCCGATCTCGACATTGCTCCAGATTTTATTATATAAACTAGCGGTCCGTCCCGGTTTCATCCGGGTGCGATAGATATAATTCTGCAAAATGGATTTCGTTTGCGGCCCACGGCGTCTGAAATAATAGCTTTGAGTAAATTCCACCAGATTTGCTTCTGAACTAATAGCTTTGAGCGAATTCTAACAGATGTCGCTATTTGGTATTAAAACAGTTTTTTTTGCTTCTGAACTAATACCATGAGTAAATTTTATCAATTTTATCAGATGTGGTTATATTATGTTACTAAAACAGGTTTTTTTGAGAAAATAATAAATATAGTTTAAAAAAAACTAAAAAACACGCTTCATATCGAACTAAAAAGTAAAAAATATTTTTTTTTAAATAAGCTTAAAAAGCATGGGGCGCTTTGTTCCACATTTTCGTACATCGAGCGCTCCACGTTCTTTAAGCTTATTTAAAAAAATATATTTTTTACTTTTTAGTTCGATATAAAGCGTGTTTTTTAGTTTTCTTTAAACTATATTTATTTTCCACTTTTTAGTTCGATTTATTGTCAAAAATTTGCCGAAAAATAACAATTTTTTTTTTCGGCGTGGACGGGATTAGAACCCACGACCCGTGATGCCGAGAGTTGACGTCAGCGAAGACCCGTGTTTTAGACCGCACGGCTAGCATGTGAACTTGCAAGGCTGGCATATTATACCACTATATAAACCACTTGCTGTAGTTCAAAACGCAGTTTACAAACATACCTACATACTTACAAGTGCAACCAATATAAAGCATGTAAAAAGCAAGCCACATTTACAAAATTACATTAAAATCGCTTCAGCGGTTTCGGAGAAATTGTGACATGAGCTTTTTATATATAAAGATAGATTTTGCGTCGAGCGACTGTGCGACTTGTTTGGCATTTTGGTTTATTCTGATTGTTTGTTTCTCTTTATTTATACATGAGTCAAAGACACCTTCATTTCTCTTTTAGATCATTTCCCATAAAATATTTTTAATAAATGTAATTGTAATTATTTCAAATTCTACTAAATGTTTACCGCGTAATCAGATGTAATTGCATCTCACAACCGAGAAAACGCAGCGCGTATGAAGTGTAGCATACAGCGACATACACACTACAATGAAGAGCTGTGCCAGACGAACGTAAAACATGCACTTGCAACGTCCGTCGTTTTGGAAGCTATGACGTCAACACGGCCAGTCACCTAGTAAAGCACGCAGTTGGTAGAGTGCGGCGGTCACGTGACATTGAACATTGATCAATGCGCTTGCTTGCTTCGGTTATGCCTATGAAATATGAACAATGAATCCGATCAACGACGCCGTGTGTAGTTAGATTGTTAACAAAATTTCTGCGACTTTATATGTACAAATAAATCTTCTCTTAGCACTTCACCAACTAAATAAAAGGTTGGGTTCACCTATGTGAGCTTCTTAATTGAATTTGCTTTGGCCGGACGCCTCTGGCGGTTCACAGTTACACTCGGTTTTGCATATTATAGTATATGCTTAATGTATTCAGATAATAAATTAGCATTATGTGTCCGAGAGGCACGCGCAGTAGACAAGCCGAGAATTAACTCTATATTATGATTAATTCCTACTTTTTTTATTATATTTATAATAAAGTATATAAAGGCTCTGAAAGCTTTAGAATTTTTTTAAGGTGTTGGTGTTTATAAAAAAGGCAACGTGCTCTCGTTGAAGAGCTCCCTACGTTTATACAACGAATTTATATTTTATTTCCGTTTCTTCAGTCGCGCCAAACATCTCGACTCACTATTACAGACCATATTTTTAATCCTCTTCTTAATACATAAAAGGAAACCGTGACTGACTGATCTATCAACGCACAGCTCAAACCACTGTACGGATTGGGCTGAAATTTGGCACAGATAGTTATTATGACGTAGGCATCCGCTAAGAATTAGAATTTATTTATCCAAAGGCATATACAATTATGTATAGGATTCGTCAAAAGAAAGATAAATCGTATTTACAACTCATTAACAATAAAATCGTCTACCTTATACAGATATTGTTTAAAAAGAGCAGTCTTCAATTCTCTTTTAAATTTGAAATTTTTAAATTTTTGAAACTGTTTGGCAATTTATTGAACATTTTCAAGGCGTTATATTCGGCGCTCTAATTAAACAATATCAGTGTAGACTTCGGCAAAATAACATTAGAATTATTTCTTGTCATGTCCATGGATAGCTTGAAACGTATCTTAATAAAACATAAAGTAAAAAATAGACGTATCTATATAGATGGCACAGTTAAAATACATTTTTCTGTAAATATTTGTCTACAGCTGGCATGAAAATTACGCGGATTGCTTTTTTTTTGAAGTACAAAGTACAAATAAAAACGGATTTTTGAAAATTCAACCCCTAAAAGGACGTAACGTGGGTTCAAAATTCGCATGGGAAATCATATGAGATAGATGTATCAATTCGAAAATGCGCAGGATTACTCCTGTCAACAAATAAATAAACACGTGTTTAATGCTTTTTCAAAAAACAACCCCTTCAAAGGGTGAAAAGAGGTAAATAGTATAAAAATCAGCATGGGTGTCATTTTCAAGGTTTGTCAAGACGTTGATCACGTGAATGTCATCAATTTTAACATTTACGTCGAGAAAGGAGTAACTATACCAAATAATGAGATTGCATCCGTGTTTCGTCTCAATCGCGTACGAAGTCCCGGGTAACGGCTACACATTATATACCTATCTCATTCTTGGCGTGCGAGATTAGTGTACAGGGAATGCCGTGTGAAAATATTTTTTTATTATTATCATCTATTAAAAAAAACTAATTTAAAATAGATTAGCTGCAGACAAGTCGTACGTCAGTTCTGGCCGCCATTTTGAAACAAAGTGACATGAACTTCGTACAGCGAACGTCGTCGTGATAGCGTAGAAGACACAGTTCTCTAAGTTTTCGCAGAATCGAAGTTTTAACTGTTTTATGTTCATTGGTCACAAAGCAAAGCAGAGCATGACAAGATTTATAATTTTTTTTTATGTGCAAATATAATTCCTCTGACAATATTTTTACCCACGACGGAACGGAGCAGGTATATGCGTTTAGGGTGAGAGATTGTGTGTTTGTGCACTCGAATGTCGCCATTTATCTCGAAAACGGCTTGACCAATTCAGATGCGGTTTTCTGTAAGATGTTTGTAATTCGCGATGGTTCTTAGCGCAAGAAATCTCTGAAAAGATTAAAATATAAAACAAAATTAAAAATTTTGAAAAAAACCTTCGACGGATGTAAACGTTGCAAGTGAAAAAGGATTAAATAAAATTTTGAAACTCCTCGACTAAAAGGAAGTAAGTGAACAAAGAAAATCCGTCGGGGGCTACCATTTGCTGTCCTTTAAATTAACTAAAATATTACAACACGTTGGGTACGTAAATAATGAATCGATAGTTTCCAATTCTTAATTCAGAGCAGCGAATGACAGTCCCCGACGGATTTTCTTTGATCACTTACCTCCTTTTAGTCGGGGGGTTTCAAAATTTTTTTAAATCCTTTTTCAATTACAACGTTTACATCCGTCGTGGGTTTTTTCAAAATTTTTAATTTTGTTTTGTAAAACGCTGTTCGATAACTTTCTTCAATGAAATTGAAATTTTATTTAATATCAGCGGCCCGGTCCGGCTTCGTCCGAATTTGTAGATTGCCACCGTTTTTTCGTCGACTTACGTTGCAAAATTGGTCACCATGAAAAGCGCTTTTATTCTAACGCGATAATATATAGCCTATGTCCATCCTGAAGGTTCATTCTAAAAAGTGGTGAAAGAATTTTTCAAATAGGTGCAGTGGTTCCGGAGATTACCCTCCGCATACACACAAACACAAAATTACCACTCTCTTTTTTAATACAGTGTAACCTGTTTATAACGTCCTTTGTTATAACGAAAAACTCCTTATAACGTCGAATTATTACAATTTGGTTGGTTTACCTTAAAACCTATACATTAATACCCTCTTTATAGCGCAACAGCCACTCTCTATTACGAAGAAATATGTTTAATTTAGACGTCAGCAAATATTTACAGACGATTCTGAACCATCACCAAAAGTTCACAAAGCACTCGATGCCGCCAAACTTATCGAAAAATTTCTATTGTTTAATGAAGATGATTCCACCACATCCCAAGATATGCATAAGATACTTTATTAAAATGCAAAACAAATATTGATATAGCAAAAAACGTCAGGCAAAGTTAACAGACTATATGTGTTTGGAACAAATTAATTAGGTGAAATTTGGTTATTTTTCTTTCTTTCCTCCATATAACGAAAACTCTTTATAACGAAAAAAAATGCTCGGTCCCTTGGGATTCGTTTTAAAGAGGTTACACTGTATATATTTGTATAGGTACCGACCTAGAGAACCACCACAGATTAGTGGCTCATAATTATTTTCAAGCTTTTCGTATTAAAAAGATTTCTTACCTATTTTATTTATAGCACGTATGGGTTAGAAGCTATAGAAGTTTTTGACAGACGGACAGACAATGGCGAGTTCCACCCTTTGAGTACGGAATTCGACGTAAGTCATTTTGCCCCGGGGGCACACATAAAACGCACGAGAAAGTTATGTAACTTGTTACGGGAAAACTAGCGACCCTCCAACCCCCTCCCAAACTATCTCCCGTGTTATAACCCCAATAACACAATCCGATTCAAATATTGTCTATTCAAGAATTGTTTTTGAACTTTTATATTGATTTGTTGTTTTTTTATTTTTCTAAATTTTATTACAGTGCAGTACAGTCGGCTCCTCCCAACAGCACTGCCGCAATGGTTAACGTTGCCCTCGAATCTCTCATTAATGCGGTCGTCCCAACTTTCCACACATACGGCAATTTTTAAACAGTACACGAATAAAAACATGTAAACACTGTACAGCACTTGCCCGCATGACAGACTGACTATGTGTTATACATACTGCACGGTCAGCTGATGCTAACCATGGGCGCCGCCATATTGGCCTTGGCTGCTCTACCGAGCGCCTACTCCGAACGCCTTTCACTTTACCCCTACTCCGCGGCCGCCTGTAATGCGACATGCAACAGACGGCCAGAAAAATTCGGGGCGATAGAATAAAAGTTTCACTTTAAAAAACTTATTTTTTGTTTTCGAATGGCTTAACTGTAGACTAATACAAAATGACAATAGTAAATCTGAAAATAAGTTCAAGTTTGTGACGTATATGATCTACTAAAGCTGCTTCAAATACATGCATGTTTTTGATCGCCTCTATTTCTGAAACGGTTATAGATACAGATCTCCGGGTGTGCTCATTGAATTTAGAATGTCGTTTTCTGTCAGTGTGCCGAATTTGAAAAGTGTCCAACACGTATTCCAGATTTTCTAGTCAGAGTGCCCGTCGGCAAAAATTTTACTGACAAATACTCTCCCCAAACTTTTTATATGGCTTCATTAGGCTTAGTCTGACACCTATTTCTTTTATGACTTTTTTTGATTTTGGGGCGTTTTCCCTTTAAATTTTCCGAAAGATGTCGTTTTGACGACATGTAAAAAATGTATAGATACTGTTTGTTTTTTTAATTGGATAGCTTAAAAACTTCAACCAAAACGCTAAAATAATGTTCTCTGACAAAATATAACATGAACCATTTAAAATGTCTGACACCTCGAATATGTCGACATATTCGAGGTGTCAGACATTTTTTCATGTTTCGGAAAATTTAGAAGGAAAACGCCCCAAAATCAAAAAAAGTCATAGAGGAAATAGGTGTCAGACTTGGCTTAATGAAGTCATATACAAAGTTTGGGGAGAGTATTTGTCAGTAAAATTTTTGCCGATGGGCATCTGACTATTCCAAAACATACTTGGAAAGGGTCTATTTTCAAAACGGTAAATAATACAGCGCAGCCGGAAGGTTCGGCGATTGCAGTGTCAGCATGCCTAGCAATTTTCCATAAAAAGTGAGTTAAATAATTCTCTATTACCCACTAGCGGCGCTAATAAGCTTCCTGCACACAGCCTATGTGCTCTGCACTGTACTTTGAGATGAACATTTTTTTTCTATTTCAACGGAAACTTCAACTTATCACTTGAGTAATAATGAGTGCAGTTTAATAATTTTTGAAATCAGTCTTTGTTAACAGGTTGTTTTATGTATTGAGAGGTGAAATGCAAACCATTCCAATTAAAACACAGGCCGTGTTAATTGGATATCGGCCGTGTCACCATTTATGTCGGGATATTGGCACTCTGATTGTCGTTTATCCCCCCCCCCCGACCTTCCCCTATATTATATATAATCGGTTTAATCTCGCCGTGATTCATTTTTCATTATTCCGTTCGTAATTAAAATACACCAATTATTGTACTGGCTGTTTCAGAATTACCCGGAAATTTCCCCCTATCCCCAGCTTCCACCCTTGTAACACCTATATCGTTGGGTAGTTTTTTTTTGTTCTCTGTATTTCAACATCATTTGATTATTTAGATTTTTTTTGTGAGAGGGGGGACGTCCAGTAAATGTAGCCCTGGGTTGTGTGGGAGTCGGGCCTACAGCCCCCTACCCACTAAAACCCCCTCCATCTAACCCCTTTAGATTTACTAATTTATTTAATTTAGATTTACTAATCGTTATCGAGTGTTAGTATAGATTTTTTTGTAAGCAAACCTTTTTAGGTTTTTTGCTGGAGATGACAGCATAGCTCCGGAAATGTACATCCGCTAATAAAACTGTTGTGGTAAGAAGTAACTATTCTTTATTTTTTATTATTATCTACGTCTTTGGTTCAATTAATACAAATAAAAAAATCGTAACTTAGTTTTTAATTGTACAGTTTTAAAGATTTCTAGAACGGATTGCTCACATTTACCTGTGAGCAGCCTAGAAAGGACACTTCGCCCGCTACCACATCGCCTTTGATAATGTCTACCGCAGTTGTAGACGAAACGTCAGGTAAAAATACTAATGGACCACGGCATACAAGCCCGGAAACCAAGAAGAATTGAATATATGTATTGTTTGAATGTTTTACTTCAGGATTACACGCACACTTTTTCAATTTATTTTTGACTAGTCGTGGTTTTACAAGGGAACGAAATATAGACAGAGGTTTGACATTTTAGTTTCCTGCCGAGTCTACTGCAGGTAAATCCGTCACTAAAGACGTTGTAATTCATCTATAATTTTATATAATAGTTGTTAGGTTCGCTTTTGACGTGTCCAAGGGCTGTTCAAATATCAAATGTTGACATCTGATAACGACTTGTTAATATCACCTGCTGTCTTCAATTACATGACTTGCCGTTTTTAAAGAGCAAACACAATGGCGTTGACGATCGTCCATCACCCGTATACAAGGTGGATCAAAACTGTGATCTATTATACCTAGATTTAATATTATTATTTTCATATCTAAAATGATTTCTTTATCTAAATTAATAGAAGTTTTAAATTTTTTGTTCCCTCCTATAAAATAGCTGATTTTCACATCATAAGTATATAGACCAGGCCTGGGCAAATGGCGGCCCGCGGATCGCATTCGGCCCGCGAAGCATTTTATAAATGATTATTAAAAGCAAAAATATTACTGTTTGCCAATATAAATAGGTTTTTTAATTACCAAGAAAACATGGGCAAAACTAGGCGATCTGGAAATGCATGTTGTGTTCCGGGCTGTTGCGCTGATGGCGATTTAAGTAAAATAAAGACCATTGGAGCCATAATTTGACGTTCCGCTGTCAGTGTTTATAAATTAATTATATATATATTGTACGTCATAATTGATAAATAAATAATTCTCACATACCTTTTGTGTTATGCTATTTATATAATAACTTACAATCTGAATTTTATGGTACCTAAATAAAATTAACATCAGTTTTCCTTATTACATTTTGACGTGATAACGTCTTATAAATTGATGAAACACCGGCTGCATGCACGAAAAAGTGTCACGTTCCGAAATGTGTCACGTTCCGCCTGACCTTCGAGCGCAATACGTTATCACGTAAAACTATCGTCCGTAAACCGACTTTATACAGACAACCAATTGTTTTTTTTGACACATCATGGCCAACTAAAGTTTTTGACTTATCATCATAGAAACATGTCGCGATTTCCATAAAAAGTGAGTTCAATAATTCTCTATTGCCCACTAGCGGCGCTAGTAGGCTTCGTGCACACAGCCTATAGGTATGGAAAACATAATATTATAGGGATCTGTGCAAAAATTAATCTTTTAATATCTATTTTATAACAAGTTGTAAGAGTTGGAGATTATTTTTAGGGTACGTTTATGTAGTTATCTTACGTTTTGGAGCAGCGCGTAAGTGCACCTGTCCCGTGAACGACGACAGCATGTTTGTTGTGTGAACAGAAATAGAAGCGACGAAGCGCTACGCGCAGAGAGGAGATCCATTGTGTAATTTATAACCTAGGGGCACTGTCCGAACGTTTATTGTCCGCTCCGCCCCTGCACTTAAACCACTCGACTTTAAATCGTTCACAGACTGTGCCTCGCTCTTATCACAGGGATTGTACAAATATATCTTCCCGGGGAAACCCCGGTCAGAACTTATCTATTATACGCGATTGCAGTAAGGGAGAGACAATAGTAAAAAATGGATTTTTAAATAAATACTGACCAGCCAAACTGCAAAAAAAATATTACACAGTTATTATTTTAATTGCCAAGGCTAATGCCTCTTCACATTTTTAGTTTTATTATCATTGTAAAAGGGTTATCAATTCTACGTTAATTTTTGTATCTAAAAAAAGCCTGCGTAGTAAGAAGAGTGGGAAAAGAAATCAGTAGCGTCGTGATTTGTTATTTCAGAGGCAATCTGTACTGTTAATAGTGCGTCTCAATTAGCGAGGAACAACTAAATGACCCTAGTCATAAATCATAGGACCACCCCTTATTAGAAAACATAGACCCGCCCAAAAACCCGAACGTATGCGCAGAAATGATGCTACTATCTTCTCTAAACGATATCCACACTAGTAACTCTGTACGTGGGAAATAGTGATGTTTCGCTCCTGAGCGAGTCGTTCTTAATGATGAACGGAGCGGAGCGAGTCGCTCTTTTCTTGTGAATGACTCACTCCGAGCGCCATTGTGCTGAGCTGTTGCATTCGCACATTTGCAGAGCGCACACAGCACAGGCCACA